>JAUJPP010000005.1:7172303-8372303 GCA_030562195.1 Nipponacmea schrenckii | reverse complement strand
ATGACGTCACTAGTGATTGAGTACTTGATGACGTCACTAGACACTGAGTACTTGATGACGTCACTAGAGATTGAGTACTTGATGACGTCACTAGAGATTGAGTACTTGATGACGTCACTAGAGATTGAGTACTTGATGACGTCACTAGATATGAATGGCCTTCGGTTATACAAACCTATTTCGAGATGAGTGACGTCTTCAATCACCCAGGCTTAACAAGTGGAGCTGCAGGAACCACAGACGTCTGATTGAAAATTGTAATCGTGCCAATTGATGCTATAAGTGTTCCTGATACACATAAAAGATTAAGTAAACCTCTTTTCAAACAATCCCTTTAAAATAATCCAAGAACGACGCGATAATTTCAGATGCAGTTGATGCTGAAGACTTATTGATTGATTTTATACGATAAACCAGAAATATATTTTCGTATTTCAGCTGCGACCCAGTGTGGGAAAGATCTTGGATTGACGAATGGAAGAATACTGGATGACCAAGTCGAAGTTTCCAGTCAAACGATGGACTTCGAGGCTGACACTCTCGCCTGTAACTCTCTTGGGTGGTGTGCTCGAACAGATGATGCCAGTCCGTTTGTTCAGGTAAGTGATCCTCTTCGCAACTTCGCCATCACCTAGATTAGGTTTGAGGGCGATCCTTTTCGGAACCGTGTCATCGCTTAGGTTAGGTTTGAGGGTGATCCTATATAGGAAACGTTGCATAACCAAGATAAGGTAATATACTGTTAACTGCTAATAGTTCAGTAGAAACACAAAGGAGGTTTCTCACTGAAATTAGCTGTCTTATGAAACTACCACGACCAACAAACTATCAGATTGTGACACTATAACAATGAAATCAGTCTCGTGTGTTTCAGATTGATCTTATAGTACCAATGGTAGTTGAAGGTATAAGGTTGGACGTGGTTATCTACAACAGGGAGGAGCTATATGTTACCCAATTTATACTGGAAACCAGAAAACCTCAAAAATGGACCATGATAACCTCAAATACATTTAAAATTTTTTGCGTTGGCTTAAAGGGGGTGACGTAAGAGCACCTTTTATATATTTGCGTTTCAATCGCCACCATAAACCAACAATTTCAGTCAGAAAAGCATTCAATAATCCGAAAGATAAAAAAAGAATTGCCCAAGGCCCGACGTTTAAAGCCAAGGCCACGGATAATCCTTGGAAAAGGTTTTAAAATATAAAGAGGTTTGGCCAAGGACCAGTTGGAAAAATTTTCAAATTTTTTTTAGAGGTTTGGCCAAGGACCAGCTGGTAGAAAGGATCCTTGTGAACCTAAGTTGTTATCCTTGTAAAATCAATACCAAGAGGTTTGGGCAAGGACCAGCTGGTAGAAAGGATTCTTGTGAACTTAAATTGTTATCCTTGTAAAATCAATACCAAGAGGTTTGGGCAAGGCCCAGCTGGTAGAAAGGATCCTTGTGAACCTAAGTTGTTATCCTTGTAAAATCAATACCAAGAGGTCTGGGCAAGGACCAGCTGGTAGAAAGGATTCTTAACTGTGAAACTAAGTTGTTATCCTTGTAAAATCAATACCAAGAGGTTTGGGCAAGGACCAGCTGGTAGAAAGGATTCTTAACTGTGAAACTAAGTTGCTATCCTTGTAAATTATAGTTGTTCCTTTGTTTCGTTCTCTTTTTTCTAATTATAACGGTATATTTCATGTTTTCAGTTTTTTAACTATAAACCAAGGGTGATATCAGAAAGGATGTATGTTTTACCCCACAGTATAGTCACCAGATATATTAAAATCAACCTAGTCCAATACACTGGTCAACCTTGTCTAAAATTGGAACTGGTGGGATGCCTCAGAAATAGTAACTACCCACATTTTTTTGTCCTCTGTAGTCTGTTTTAGTGACGATTTTTATAGAAGATTAGTTGGAGGGGCCGTTGGAGCTGTAATTGTCAAGTGTATGTTTGTGTGTGTGTGTGTGTGTGTGTGTGTGCGAGTGAGGGGGGGGGGCAATAGCACCAGGCGTGGGATACTCATCCAGTACTAGTATCCAATTTGTTACTGGATATACCCTCACCATTGGCTATTGTAACATTTTAAATTACATTATAGTTTTGAGGGACGTTAACTGTGCAGCAAGCTCTAATTTCATTGGTCACGGCTTAACTCCAAGAAAAAAACTCGACTTACCATTGGCTGATTTTGAAAGAACGGTAACGGTGCCGGATATACAGGAATGTCTGGAACATTGTGACGAGAACCAACATGCGTGTAGGTCAATCCAGTACAACAACGGTTCGTGTATATTACGGACCCCTCATCGGTTCAACCACCATTTCATCCACAGAATGGTTCGCGCAACAGATGAAGATTTTTATGGACAAAGACTCTGCATTAAAGGTATAGTACAGGTATGACTCAGCAAGTTAGACGCTTGCTAGCTAACCTGAAGGCCCATGGTTCAATCCTGACAAAGGTTGAGATAATACTTCAACCCTGTCAGTAGAGAGCTGTGGTGGTTCAGTGAGTTAGATGCTTTGCTAGCTAAACTGAAGGTCCCGGGTTCAATCCCGGCAGAGGTGGAGAACTTTTGAAATTTTAATCCGCTTTCCCCCTTGCCAATGATGCAGGTCGGAAAAGAGTAAAGTCGTTCTGATGGGACAATAAACCGATGTCTCTGGTGATACAGGCTGAGATCCTTTAGTAGTTGGAATTCGCTGAATTTTTTCCGTCATTGGACATTGCCTTAGGACGTAAAACTCCATTCATTTCATGAGTATTTTATATTTAGATGTAAACAGTAAGAATGAATATAAAGGAACAGTAAGCCAACCCATGATCATTTCCACGCCGTCCTATCCAATGTATGATACTGGTATCAAGTGGACGTACACAGTCACGCTTCCAACAGGAACGTTCGCCATTTTGAAAATATTAGACATCTCCATAAGTCGCTCGCCAAGGGTAAGTAATGGTACCTCTTTGCCTCAGTTGAGGATTGTTTTTCCAAAACTCGCCGGCAACAAGAGATGAGCTCGAGTGAAACTAAAGTTAAGACCCAAACCTGTGGACTTTAATACATTGAGTAGGCCATCTTCATCCATAATTCCAGTCCACCCAGCTGTAAACGAGTATGGATAATCCAACAAAGATCAATGCCAAGAGGTTTGGCCAAGGACCAGCTAGTAGAAAGGATCCCTATCTCGTTGGACTTGTGAACCTATAAATATTCCTTGTAAAACATACTCAATGAGGATTGGTCAAGGACCAGCTAATAGAAAGAATCCTTGACTATGAAACCAAAAATTTCTTTTTTTCTTTTGAAAATAATTCATCATTCCATTCTAAGCACCATTAATAGATGGGGTTTTATCCTTGGGGCCCCAAAATTGAAAACCAAAAAATTCTTTTTTTACTTTTGAAAAATGAGTTGAAATGAATTCCATTTATAAGGCAAATTTAATAATTTATTTTTCCGGGATGAGGTTTGGGGGGTATTTCAAAATGTGTCGGCCCTAAAATTGGTGAATACAAGACCAATCGAACATTGTATCGATACTTTTCTATCATAAACTACGATCTTCAATGGCCAAATCCTTTATAAACAGCAGAAATACCAAAATTTTAATGATAGCTCCACTAAATTTTATTTACTAATCCAATAAGATACGGGAACAGTAAGAAATATAGAACTGCTATTTTATTTCATTAATCCAATAAGATACAGAACAGTAGGATATAAACTCTATTTCTATTTCATTATCCAATAAGATACAGAACAGTAGGATATAAAACTCTATTTTATTTCATTAGTCCAATAAGATACAGAACAGTAGGATATAAAACTCTATTTCATTTCATTAGTCCAATAAGATACAGAACAGTAGGATATAAACTCTATTTTATTTCATTAATCCAATAAGATACAGAACAGTAGGATATAAAACTCTATTTCATTTCATTAATCCAATAAGATACAGAACAGTAGGATATAAAACTATTCAATTCATTCCAGGAAGTGTATTTAGGTCACCTAATAACAAATTCACTTTGAGATTTACGACGTGTCCATCATCATTACCTAGTCCTTCTCGTGGTGTTATTCTACAGATCTCCAAAGCTGGTAACCTTGGTTTTTTTTTTATCTTTTGTAAATTGTCCTTCACTCGGCGCTTGAACAGCTGGAAGAGCTCAATTTAGACACCCACCCGACCAACAGCGCACTTGTGCAGACTAACAGCGCATTTGGGAGATGGTTGGGAAGCAACACCATTCGAAACCATCTGCAAGACGTTCAATAGAACTGTTGAAACTCATTGATATCACATAAATAAGTTCACATCATCATCATCATCATCCCGAATTATTCCGACCATTTATCCTGTGTCAGCGTCATCAGCGTTAATAATCATTATTAAACAATCTAACCATCATTCTATCCTCCGCCTACCCACCAACTCCCCCCCCCCCCCGCCTTATCATCACCCGGGTCATTCTTGATATCTCTTTCCAGAAGATGACTGTGGAGGATGTGATTTTGTACAAGATCAGTCCTGTCCTTCCGATTTTGCTCCGGTCTGTCAACAGAGTTGTGGATATCTAAGTTCCATGTATCATCCTCAAAAAGTGAGCGCCAATGGACTTTTCTGTCCGTGGACAATCCGGTCACATGACTTCACTCGGGACTATGTGGAGCTGGAGGTGATGGAATTCAGTATGCACAGTGAAAAAACATCTTGTGAATTGTCGTCAATTACCGTATACGATACGGACTACAAAGGAAACAGGATCAAAATTGGAAAATATTGCAGTTTGAACCCACCGCCTAAGTATATTTATTCACGTTGGGGTGAGATGACAGTGGAATATAGTAAAGCGGCCCTAATGACCCGGATTGACCCGGAGACTACTGGGTTCCTGCTGAAGTATACCATTAAAACTAACACTGCAAAACCTCCAACCACCGGTCAGTATTTTGAGGCTTTTAATTCACTTTTTGGGGGGATTTGTCACCAATTTGTCAAATATATCCCTCATTGCGCACTGTAAATGGTTGCACATCTTCGTTAACCGAATGGTTGACAGAGAACTCAGAGGCTTGATATTGCTTTTGGAGAGCCCACATAGTATATAATGTCTCTTTAAATGGTTCTTTAGCATTCTTGTAGACATGACTGACCTATTGAAAATGATATTGATAGACTCGGCATCACTTTTAGAAAGACCAAAGGGCAAATGTTGTTTGGTCACAGACGGGCCATATTGTTTACTATGATCTACTGGCAACACAAAATAGTTTTATAGTAATTTCGTTTTTATTTCAGAGAACTGCGACGAAAATTGGCTGAGCCACAATGGCGGTTGCTATCGTCTGTTTGTTGCACCGGAAGTGATGACATGGTATGAAGCCCGCGACAAATGTCAACAACATGGCGGATCACTTGTGAATATCGAGAGCCATCAGGAAATGGTGTTCGTCTACTCTTTATTCTTTACGGTTGAGACTCTGGTCAACCAAGGTGTTTATATAGGTTGGTATATTTGGATTTAGGACCAATGATTTCTAGACGGGCATAGGTGGGTTCTTTATATCATGGGGAACACGGAGAGCACCTTTTCCCCCAAAGAATAACCTACATCGACATCTTTCCTCTGTCCATGATACCTGAAAGTGGGGTGGCAATAAAGTTGAATATAAAGAAAAGATTAACCTGGAACCAGGGTCTGTTTTTTGGGTTTTTTTTTTTTTGCGATTTTGTGGTCTTTAGTGGTTGTTGGAGAAGCCGACAGAAAAATGCGCGTTGCCATCCCTTGGTCGAGAATAGTTAAAAATTCTGCCCCTATTTTCCCCTATTAAGTGTCGTTACCAATAATCTAGAGCAGGCTAATGCCGCTGTCCTGGCAAAATTTCATTTCATTTTTACCAATAATCATTTTACAGGATTGAGGAAGATTGATGGTGAATTTCGATGGACGAATGGTAACCCCATGATTTATACTAGCTGGTGAGATCACTATATTTTGATATTTTCATGTTTTAAAAGTCTATTTTTACGGTTGAAATGGCCAATGCTAAAATAATTATTTTTGGAAAATTATTTTATTCGACCAAAATTAAGGAATTATGAAGCAATGTTTAAATTGGCTTGGTTGAAAACAACCACGGTGAGGAATCAAAATTTAAAAGAACCGGGGACACCACCATATAACGGCATCGCCTAATGAACGTCTTATCTCGACCGCACCGTTTAAGATATTATTTTAGTTAAACATGAGCGAGGCCACGTTCATTAGGCGTTGACCTTTTATAGCTCGTGCTTTAATCCTATAGGATTCTACTTCTAAAAGGTGAGCCGGCATGGCTGTGCCACGGTATACCGCCTAATAAACCACTTAGTCTCGCCGTGGGTTTAAACTTGAGGTCTTCTTGAAGCAACTGTTTTTGTCCTTTCAGGGAAATAGAAACCAACCGAGTAGGAACAAGACTGTTCTGATGAACGTCACCCGTAAATTCTCCAAACTGGAATGAGGTAAAATGATCCAAACACCGTTTACAGTATGTCTAAGATTCCATCAGGCATGGAACCTGTCATTTCAGGTACGTTACCTTTTTATATTTTGCTATGTAATCCTGAGTGACTTTATACTTCTACATGGTATGCCGTGTTATGCTGTGCCACTCTATGCTACACTTTGTAATACTTTGTATCTATGCTGTGCAATGCCAATGATTGGGACACTGAAACTAAACTTTATTCGGTCATGTTTCTATAATCTTTAGTAAATTAACCAATATTACAATGGCGTACGTTCCTCGAGTAGAACAGGACTGGAATAGATTCTGTAAATGCATTGCAGGCAAAATATCCAACAATTCGCACTACATGGTGTCTACAATATACCATTTCACCCTTTAACGTGCCTGTCATTTTATATCCACTGTTTCTAGAAACTGAGGTAAAGGAAAGAACACCAACCTCGATACCTGAAACAACTCATCAATGTGAAAACAGAGAATATATTTCCAATCTCTCGGTGTGTGATGGGGTGTCTGATTGTTTCGACGCATCAGATGAGGTCGGCTGTAGTAAGTGTGCTTTCACATTTCATTTTCTCTTGATTACCTCCCTTTAACATTTTCAAATTTACAGATCCTTTGACGTTTGTAGATTGAAGACGGTAGGCTAATGATGCTCATTGCTCCCCCTAAGAAATATTCTCGTTGTCCACGCAAAGCTTGGAGTTAAGCCAATTACGTATATACAATAGTGGATTAAAAAAAATCTCCGATTTCGAATCCAATGGCATTTTATATCAGTGCAATATCAATGTCCTCGCAGAAGTTTCCTCATGGCACACTTGCACTGGTCAGGTCTATCTGCAACTAATTAGTACTGCCGACAAAGAACAACTCATTTCGTCAAGTTAATTGTTATAACTGATCTTCATATCAAACAAAAATTTCCCGTTTCTGAGATTAAGGTATGACTGGTCCAACGAATCTAGTTAAGCGATTCTGTCCCTTTAATTGTATTCTGTGTTCTGTCTTAGACTATACGATATGTACTGAGCCTAGTTATAGATGTAAGAATGGTAAATGTATTCCAATGCTGTTCTACTGTAATTTTAAAGACGATTGTGGAGACGGTTCGGATGAAACTCTTTGTGGTAAGACTTCATCTTTGTTTTTTTTATTACCGAAAGAGGCAACTCCATCAATTGGGCATTTAAAATGTTCATGTTCTCCAGGTTGCTCTTGTGGTCGCCATTCAATCAAAACGACATTTTCCAGCGAGGGGTGGCCCCTGTTGATATAATAGGTTCAAGTTTCTTACATGTATGTGTGTTTATAAATAAAACAACCGTACGTACACACAGTTTTCATTGGTCGGTTTGAAAACCACGTGACATCAATAGTATTGCCTGAGTCTCTAATACAAAGCTTATTTGCTAAATAGAAATTCAATAGAAATATATAATATTGTCCGACTTATTGAAAATATCGCTTAAAGATATCCAGTTTAATAACGTATTGCTTAATAGTCTGAATTCAAGATGGCCGCCATCAACTCTCATTTAAATTGGCATCCACCGAAACAACCGTACAATTAATTTTTTGATATAATTTCAGTGGCGAGAAACTGTAGTTCCGGGGAATGGCGATGT
This sequence comes from Nipponacmea schrenckii, assembly GCA_030562195.1. NCBI lineage: Eukaryota > Metazoa > Mollusca > Gastropoda > Lottiidae > Nipponacmea > Nipponacmea schrenckii. The sequence continues at coordinate 8,364,155 of JAUJPP010000005.1, read as the reverse complement.
AATAACGGGGAGTGTATTGAGAGAAACAGACGTTGTAACATGAACGTAGATTGTTTGGATTCATCAGATGAAACCAACTGTGGTAGGTATACAACACACAGAACATGGCTTTCGGCAAATCTCGATAGTTTCCGTAATACCAAATAGTCCAGTGCAACTGTGGTAGGTATATATACTATGCATACAACTTGGCATTCGGCAATTATCGGTAGTTTCCGTAATACTGCAGTGTGTAACTGAGGTAGATATACAATATATACACAGAAATAATAAAAATACACCAAACTTAATTGGGATTGGAAAGTTTTCGTAATGTTGCAGATCAAACGTATGATTTTTAAAGCAGAATGTTATCAAAAAGGAAAATAAAGGTGTAACGTGGATTTCTGGAGTCTTGTGATCAAACGAATTGTTACAGGTATCAATTGGTCGCCCCTCCTTACCTGGGAGACTCGGGCGCAAAGGGACTACAGATAACATGAACAATAAATGATATTTTTTTTTTTTAGATCAGTGTTCGCCCGACTCGTTCCAGTGTTACGATGGAAAGTGTATCTCTCGGGCCATGTTTTGTGATGGTCAAGTCGACTGCTCTGGTAACTATCGTGAAGATGAACCAGTCGACTGTTTGAAGAACGTTTACCGTACATGTGGGGACTATTATCGAGACGGATACCGGAAGTGGGGAAAGTATTTAGTTCTAAAATCGTCAACTACTTCCGGTGGAGGTGGACCTATGTTCGATTCTGATGGAAATATTGTGTTAGATGCTAACGGAAATCCAATATTTCAACCTGCGGTCGATGACGTTACCACAGAGGCGTTCGAAGTAGAATGTGATTTTGAGTCCGACGTGGAATATATTAGGAATATTTTTCATCATAAAGACGAAGGGTTGCTGTTAAAAACTTCATTTGGGATAAATCATATGAGGCTTCTAGGGGGTTGGGGGGCTGATGACATAACTAGGCGTTATACAGACTGTGAACAATATATAAGAATGGAGTGCCTCTATAACAATATATCCTATCCCGAGAGGTTCCTCTTTAACTACGGTACCAGATTATTTGAGTTAAACGACTTCCCTGAAGGGAACTGCTCTTGTATTTTCAAAGAATCATGCCAAAATGGTCAATCGAAGTAAGTATTCTCTTTAATAATCGTATATCAGTTGATAAAAGTTGGATATTCCGATGACCTTGAGTAAGTTATCTTCAATTATAATTCCGGTTCACCCAGTTGTAAACGGGTACGGATAATCCGGGAAAGATAATTGCCAAGATGTTTGGCGAAGGACCAGTTGGAAGAAAGGATCCTTAACTATGAACCTAAGTTGTTATCCTTGTAACATCAAAACCAAATACTAGTATTTGACCAAGGACCAGCTGGTAGAAAGGATCCTTAACTATGAACCTAAGTTGTTATCCTTGTAAAATCAATACCAAGAAGTTTGACTAAGGACCAGCTGGTAGAAAGGATCCTAGTCACGGCGGATTTGGGAATCTAAGTTGTTAGCGTCATAAAATATAGTAACTATTTTGTTTCTATCCTAGCGTTGATTTGGTATCTTTGTTCGAGTGCTATGGTGTACACGTTACCTGTATCTATATTTCAGATGTACCTGTACACGACCAGTAACGTATTGGTATCACCAAGATGAATTTGAATTCCAGGTTTTAGAAGGGTATTTTAAAAGACCCATCAGTAAATGGATCAACAACGATAGATACGATGCTAAATTGGAAATACCAATGAAGATAGGACCCGTCGTATGTAAAGAAGGTAATGGGCCCACATCCAGCGTGTCCCAATAAGCAATCACACATAGTATTTTATTTTTAGTTTTATATCCACCAGAACTTCCCTTTGCCCTTTTTTTTTTAACAAGGACAGCGATACGACCTTAATAGTAGTCAAATTGACCAGAGCTCATCTCAGTCTGCTGATACGTGTCCCGGATAAACAGTTCTCACCAGGACTGTTAATTGGCGACACTAATCTGAAGCCCCGGACACTTTCTTTAGAAAGTCACAGCCTTAAATATATAGATGTCAAATTGCCCTTTAGAGCTCATCTCATCTGTTAAGATATGTTGTCGATACAGACAGTCCACAATTGATGTCATTTTATATTCGGCGACACTAGTTGAAGCGACACATTATCAGGAATTTCTGGACGAAAAGTCTTAACACCCATAATCTGGTAATGTACTGACATGCTTTAGAGAGTTCACACACTCTCGGATATGTTTAATTGATTTTACCTTCGGAGATGTCCAAATTATGGCTCATGATTCTGTCATGTTCTACAGAAACATCGGACAGTAGTTGATAGGGTTCCCTTTGTTTCGCTACATGTGTTTTGGATACACAACCATCATCAGGACAGGTAGATTTAGACTGAGGATTTACCCTCCAATAAACTTAATTGCTCTGAGTTCATCTCATGCTTCTAATGCATGTTCCAAAAACACAACCATCATCAGGACAGGTAGATTTAGAATGGGGGTTTACCTTCTAAGGCTCTGAATTCATCTCATGCTTCTAATGCATGTTCCAGAAACACAACCATCATCAGTACATTTGGGGTTAGTACACATCCTTATTCCTATAAAATTGTCATAGCATTCCTCGGCAAGCACTTTTCATTTTCCAGAGGATTTTGAGTGTCCAGAAGGTTATATGAAGTGTAGAAACAGTTACTGTATCCATATACCCATGGTATGCAATGGTAAAACAGACTGCTTAGATAACCAGGATGAAGACGAAGCATTCTGTGGTAGGTAGGGTTTGGATCTCGGGTATTATATTGATTGTCGTGGTCGTTGGTTTCTATCCCAGTCGGATGTGAAGTTGATCCAGCTGTAAAATGCTATGGATGATCCGAGGAAGATCAATGGCGTTACATTTCACGAAAGATCAGCTAAGAACAGGATCCTCTCAGAGTTTCAGGCTGCCCGTTGAAGGTTTCATTTGGCATCTGTGAGTCAACATAGCTTAGAATGAATTTATTGCCTTCGCTACCTTGGCAACACTTTAAGAGGGGTCACATATACATAAATAAACAAATCTCAATTCAAGTGTCGAATTAAATTAGGATCACGTCTTCATATTGTTTCAGCAAACCTACGAAATAAATCATCCAGCTGATATTTCCAAAATGTTTTGTCTACTTTTCATTCCAGGTAATTGGACGTGCCCTGGATTCTATAGATGTAAAGATTCCAAGATTTGTTTGGAAATGGACCAAGTTTGTGATGGTCAAAAAAACTGTCCGCAAGGCGACGATGAGTTGTTGTGCAATTTTGAATGTCCGGCATCTTGTTTGTGTAATGCTGGTAAGGTCACGTGTGTTTTGGAGACTATACCGGACGGTTTGCCAGTTCTTACTAAAAGTCTGAACTTCAACAATAATCGTATCAACCTAACTGAATTTGACTTGGCAAGATTTACATTGTTGGGAGAGCTGCATCTTTCTAATACGTATATCGATGAAATCCCTGCTGATGCTTTTCAGTATCAGATGAATTTGTACCATTTGGACCTTAGTTATAACAAAATAGTTACTCTGATGCCAAGGACCTTCTATGGACTCGTGAAACTACGGGAATTGAATCTAATTGGAAATATACACTTGCAAATCATCGAGTCTGGCTCCTTTCAAGACTTAGTGTCTCTGCCAACTCTACACTTATACGGCACAGCAATAACTACCCTGCAAGCGAATACTTTCCGAGGCTTGGACGCCCTGGAGGAGCTTTACATAAACAGTGGTTCCTTAAACACTGTTGAAGACGGCGCTTTTGAATCATTGCGTGCATTGAATAAGCTAGATCTTCGCGGTCAAGATATTGAAACATTTTCTGGTGGTTTATTCCGTGGTTTAGATACATTAGAATATCTGTATACTGACTCTTATCGCTTCTGCTGCATCAAACCTGCATCCGTCACAGAAGACAAATGTAAACCGGAAGCAGACGAATTTTCATCCTGTACCGGATCTGATGAGAAGACAGACCTTGCGAATCTTTATGTGGATTTTAGGGTTGGTGGCAGTTTTGGGAAACTTTTTGACCATCCTCTACAGGATTATTTTCGACAGATCCGGATTCAAGCGTGGTTACGGAATATTTGTGACTAATTTAGGAATTTCAGATTTCTTGATGGGAGTTTACATGTTGATCATTGCTTCTGCTGATGCTTTATTTCGTGGACGATACATCTGGAATGATTCTTGGTGGCGTTACAGCCCGTATTGTCAACTAGCTGGTATTCTGACCACTGTTTCTAGCGAAGCCTCGGCGTTGTTCCTTTGCCTTATCACACTGGATCGCTTCCTCATCATCAAGTATCCTTTTGGACAGTACAAGTTCAGCAGAAGAAGCTCACTGCTGGGTTCGGCTATTGTGTGGTTGTTTTCCATTTTGATGGGTGTGATACCTATATTACCGGGAACTGGGTTTACTGGTAGACTTTACAGTCGCACAGGTAAGCTACTCTTTGATTATTAACGGGAATATCTCTTGAGGGCTGTTTGTAGCGCAGTTGGTTAAAGCGTTGAAAACACTTAACATGATGTCAATTGAATAAAGATCGAATCACCGTCGGCGTATGAAACTCTGACGGCCTTGAGTGTCATTTTCCATAGTATTCCAGGCGATCCGAATTTGAAATTGGAACGGATATCCGAAATCAATGTTAAGCAAGAGGTTCTGCCGAGGGTCAGCTCGTCCGCTAGAGGCTATCGTTCTAATGGTAAGAATATTCTGATCCCACGACCCACAACTTGTCATTACCTATTTCAGGAATATGTCTGGCACTGCCATTGACAAGGGACAGAACCCCTGGCTGGCAATTCTCCACTGGGCTGTTCATCTTCTTCAACTTCGTAACCTTCCTGTTGATCTGTTTGGGTCAGATTACAATGTATAGGTCCATGGTCAAGTCAGGATCAGTCGTTCAGAGTAAGGAGAGACGGAATAGAGATATCGAGGTCGCCAGACGGCTGTCGTTGATTGTTTTCACTGATTTCGTGTGTTGGTTTCCAATTTGCTGTATGGGTAAGCACGGGTTTTCAACTTCTTTATATCAATGCATGTTCTATATAAAAATCCTTGCTGTTATCCGGGTAAGCACTGTTGAGTTTTTCAATACTTTTTTCGGTCTATTTCACTTGTAAATCAAACGGTATCGATTTAATGTAATTGTCCGGTTTACTGAAACAGATCGTATTACAATAATATTACACGTTGTATTACAATAATATTACACGTTGTATTACAATAATATTACACTTTGTATTACAATAATATTACACTTTGTATTACAATAATATTACACGTTGTATTACAATAATATTACACGCTGTATTACAATAATATTACACGTTGTATTACAATAATATTACAGGGTTAATGACGTTGAATGACGTTGTTATAAATAGCGAAGTGTATGCCTGGACAGCTGTATTTATTCTACCCATCAACTCGGCCTTGAACCCTTTACTCTATACTATATCTTCTATCCTTGGTAAAACGGTAAGTAAAATTCTCCTAAATCATGTTTGGTTGAAATAATACTAAAAACCTACAACAAATTTTATAATTTTATACGAAATCAATGCACAGTCAGTTCCCTTCGACCACGAAAATGTTAATTTAAAAATATTTCTAAAAGCGTTGTAATTATATCGTGAAATATGGGACATTATAGTAGTACAAATATCGATTTGGTTCTGTTTGAATTCTTGTAGAAAACTTCAAAGAAATCACTGGATATAAAACCATCAGCGTCTGTGGACAATCCATCATCATGTAAGTATTTGAATGAGATACCTACCTCAATTTTGAAACTGCGACCATGATTTTTTTAGTTATGTATTTGCAATCCACCTAGGTCCTTCTTTACCACATATCAACTTAGATTGAATTACAATATACAATAGTGTAATTAACTAGAGCTCATTATGCTGCTGAAATGTGCTCCGGATAAAAAATCCTCATCAGGACACATGATTGTAGAAATGAGGTTTAAAATAAATCATTTATTTCAAATTGTACAGCCTTGATTAAAAGTATGACGAGTTTGTGGAAAAGCGAGCATCTCCAGTTCGGATCAGTTGATAGCAGCATCTACACCAGTCTTGGAACTGTATTGGCATCACGATCTTTAACTCCGGCCGAGATGCTGAAGATCGCAGAGAAGGTCATCAGAGCTATGGGTTGTGTCCACGACGAGAACTTGGTGATTGGTGGGTTGAATGATGCTGACGTCTTATTGAAAGAGGAAAATAAGGTATGAGATATTTAAATATACAGGAGTTAAATTGATGCGAGGATTTGGGTTTGTTTGTTCCTTAGAGCCAATGTACTACTAACTGTGTCGATTACGAATTTATTGGCATTTTGATTCCAAAAAGTTGACAAAGATATGGGCATCAGGTGCTGTTGTTTATCATGGTTACCAGTCACACTATTAATAATGACATACTATCGCTACAGAGGCACGTACCAGTAACACTAACATTAGGCTCAAATTTATTCCAATTTCTTTCAGAATATACAAGAGATAAAACTGGTGGGGAGGGTGATGTTACCGGACCAGTCAGTTACTCCTTCAGAAGATGTATATAGTTATGGCAAGCTAGTAGCCAAACTGCTTCGAGTCTATGCCTCGAGAAGAATCTAAACATCCACTAACGTGAACCCTATACATATGAAAACGTACCTCTTCTATTAGCTCTGCTGTGGCTATCAGTAATTGGTAAATGACAAACCAACGTTTCGATGAAGATACTCTGAGTAATGGGACTTAGAAATTTAGATTTCTTATAATGAATTTTGTATCACTTTTTATATTGTTGTATTATCTTTTTGTACGACGATCCTTATATAGCTGTTTTGTGTTTCTCTTGTTTTTTAAATAAGGCTGAACGGACGCATTCTATCATACAGAGTTGTCGTTCCCTGCAGTCACATTATCACATTACAAGGGACTGCATATTAGCCCAATAACTCTATGTGACTGTACTAAGGAATGACTAGGCCTACAGTAGGCCGCCTGCTTTGTGTGAGAAATTGACATGGAGGCTTCTGTGAGTGTTTCACATATTCTGAGATTTAATAAACCTTCATTTTGAATTCAAGCCTTGGATAAATCAAGATAAAAGCCTAAAGGTCGCCATGTTTACCAAGATAAACTCTTACCTAACATGCTGGACGAAGGAAAGACGGCGGGAAGAAAATGGCGGAAAACACAGGCGGTGTAAAAAGGGGAACAACTCTATTCTCCTCAGATCACAATTAAACTATATGAAGTCGTCACAAGAATAAATTTGAAAGATTCACTTTTCAAATTTTCGCGACTGTTTAGAGAGTACTTATGTGAACTCATGACGGGCCGGGGATTGCTGCATTTGGAAAATTGAAGTCAGGGGGTCGCTAGGACCGAGGTAGAGCCAGGAATGCTTTTTTTTTCACAATGGAAAAATAAAGAAAAATTAACATTTGTTTTATAAATGCGATAATTTGTTCATACAAGAAAAATATAAATATATAAAACAGGGTAGGATTTATAACAATCTTCGCAATTCTGATTAATTTTTAAAAATATCGTCGTAATTTTCAGTCTTTAGGTAAATCGGAGTAGGTCGCACTAACACTAGTCGGAAGAGAGATAATCGACGTTCGTTGTTATTTTACTGAGTCCTTGTTGTGAACTATTCCTTTTTAAAGGCACTAAACATGAGTCCTAAAGATTCACAGCAAGGATCTAAACAACAATGGACACACATTCCATAAAATTTCTTCAAACAGCCACATTCTATTTCTAATACTTTAAATAAGGGAGTAATAAACCAAACATGAGTGAAGGCGATCGCAGCAAATTCACAGCCCCATTCAGCAGCTATACAGATTCCAAAACATAGAGTAGCTAATTTGTACCAGAAATTCTTCCAGAAATTAAAACAACAATAAGAAGCTTTCCATACACAATCTATACTGTGAGCTCCATCAGGTTCGCCTAAGATATCTTCAAATTCAACCTGAAAACAAAATAACACTTTTATTAAAGGGAAAGATCGTCATTTCATATTTGATTGTAGACGGAGCAAACAACTTAATCGGGCAGTGGGGTTATTTGTTGCAGAAATACAGTAACCACAGACGTCTGGCAGAGTAAACTAAAGGTTCCAATATGGCAATCCCCATAACACTATATACACTAGATTTTGTTTCTACACTTACCCCGACATGATCGTTGATGTTGTTGGGATCTCGGTTGACTAAATCAATGTTCTGCATGTTGATATCAAACAGTTGCGACTGCGACTAGAGAAGATTTGACAAGTTGGACTGCGACTAGAGAAGACTTGACAAGTTGACTGCGACTAGAGAAGACTTGACAAGTTGACCGCGACTAGAGAAGACTTGACAAGTTGACTGGTTGAAGCTGATAGAATGACTATGATATTACAGTAGAGAAATAAAGGTATATATCAGGGTTTATTTTCAAGGTTTCTAACGTTACTGTTCGTTTTCACGGATCATGGATTAACTATTTTGGGACAACGACAGTTTTTCTATGTTCAGATTGCCAGGGATTATAGATTAGTTAATCCTATTAATTACTTAGTTTATCACTGGATCTAGTCGTTTTTAAAATCCATTCAATGTTTAAGGCTAGAAGATGTAAAATGTGTAGTATTCGTATTTTAGATTCCCTATATATTTATAGTTTGATATCCAATCCTTTTTTAAAATAAATCTATAAATTTCGATTCAACAATGAATTTGCTAAGACACTGAGCAGTTAAATTCCCTTCGAATTCTATCAGCTGGTAAAGTAAATATTTAGATGACTATACAGATAGTTGAATTTGAGCTTTATCAGCTGGTAAAGTAAATATTTAGATGCCTATACAGATAGCTGTAATAGAGCTCTATCTGCTGGTATAATATATATTTAGATGACTATACAGGTAGCTGAAATTGAGCTCTATCAGCTGGTAAAGTAAATATTTAGATGACTATACAGATAGCTTAGATAGAGCTCTATTAGCTGGTAAAGTAAATATTTAGATGACTATACAGATAGCTTAGATAGAGCTCTATTAGCTGGTAAAGTAAATATTTAGATGACTATAAAGTTAGCTGAAATAGAGCTCTATCAGCTGGTAAAGTAAATATTAAGATGGCTATACAGATAGCTGTAATTGAGCTCTATCAGCTGGTATAGTAAATATTTAGACGACTATACAGACAGTGGCGATGTCGACTGGCCGATTGCCGATCGAATAATTTAATGATACTCAAAATCCATCAAGCTTTGTCGCTTGATCTATCAAAGGTAGTCGATCTATCCATTGCAAAGTATCCCAGAAGTCGTATAGTTCTTGCGTAATGACGTATACTTCAGATGGTTCTAGGTTTTTATTCATTAGAAGCAAAATACATGACAGTGTATCCGAATTATTTGTTAGGCCCTAAAATTGCAGCTAGTAGCCATTACCACCCCCTTCCCTCCACGCATAAAGTCAGTCTGGCTCTAGTGCCTTGAGGCTAGCACCGTCACTATCTTCCGCAAGGTCGGGTTGCTAAAAGAAGGACGAGAGATGGGTTTTAAAGATGGTGATGATTGGGTCATGCTCCGAGAGACTGGGCAAGTGGTTGAATAGAGTCAGCAAGTTTTACGGCGCTAACGATATCTCTCACAATAGTATTATTATAATAGTGGAGCTCAACTTGTTAAGGTTTGGTACAGTATAATTTAATTTAGTTGTTATTGATGGACGGACTTCTGATAATGAGTGATCAGAGGGTTAATAAGATTAGCTAATCCTTAATCCGTTACAATCTGACCACAGAAAACTGTTATTGTCCAAAACTAGATACTAGATACAATATCATAACAACCTGGTTACCACCGAGACTGTAAACTCACAAACAAACAGTAACGTTAGAAACCTTGAAAATAAACCCTGATATATACCTTTATTTCTCTACTGTAATATTATAGTCATTCCGTCAGCTTCTATCAGTTAACTTGTCAAGTCTTCTCTAGTTACAGTCAACTCTCTCCTAGTCGCAGTCAACTTGTCTCTTCTAGTCACAGTCAACGTGTCAAGTCTCTTCTAGTCGCAGTCAACTTGTCAAGTCTCTTCTAGTCGCAGCCAACTTGTCAAGTCTTCTCTAGTCGCAGTCAAGTTGTCAAATCTCTCCTAGTCGCAGTCAAGTTGTCAAGTCTCTTCTAGTCACAGTCAACTTGTCAAATCTTCTCTAGTCGCAGTCGCGACTTTTTTTTATATCAACATGCAGAACATTGATTTAGTCAACCGAGATCCCAACAACATCAACGATCATGTCGGGGTAAGTGTAGAAACAATTTCTAGTCTATATAGTGTATTTGGAATTCTCATACTGGAACCATTTGATTACCCTGTCCGCTGCCAGGCTGGTGTCTGTGATTCCTGAAATTCTGCTTTCAGACCTTCGCTTCGTCTACAATTGAAAAAGAAATGACGATCGTTCCCTTTAAAAGTGTTATTCTGTTTTCAGGTTGAATTTGAAGACATCTTAGGCGAACCTGATGGAGCTCACAGTATAGATTGTGTATGGAAGGCTTCTTATTGTTGTTTTAATTTCTGGAAGAATTTCTGGTACAAATTAGCTACTCTATGTTTTGGAATCTGTATAGCTGCTGAATGGGGCTGTGAATTTGCTGCGATCGCCTTCACTCATGTTTGGTTTATTACTCCATTATTTAAAGTATTAGAAATAGAATGTGGCTGTTTGAAGAAATTGTATGGAATGTGTGTCCATTGTTGTTTAGATCCTTGCTGTGAATCTTTAGGACTCATGTTTAGTGCCTTTAAAAAGGAATAGTGTACAACAAGGACTCAGTAAAATAACAACGAACGTCGATTATCTCTCTTCCGACTAGTGTTAGTGCGACCTACTCCGATTTACCTAAAGACTGAAAATTACGACGATATTTTAAAAAAATAATCAGAATGGCTAAGATTGTTATAAATCCTACCCTGTTTTATATATTTATATTTTTCTTGTATGAAAAAATTATCGTATTCTTGAAAACAAATTTTTATTTTCTTCATCATTCCCGTCGCGTTCTCGGTCTTTCGTTTTTTGAAGCAATCCCCATCACGAGTTCACATGAGTACTCCCCAAACAGTCTCGTTAATTGAAAAGTCGCTGACGATTTACTATAGTTTAACTGTAGTCTGAATATGATGGAGTTACTTCCCTTTACAGCGCATTATCAACTACATGTATCTGTATAAAATTGCATTCTATCAGCTGGTAAAGTAAATGTTTAGACTAGACAAGCCCTTTAAAGGGTTAAGAAATGAACAATTCTGAGTTTAATGTTGGTACTATATAATTATTATTACAGAAATCACAAAAATAAATAAACAGTTCCGAGGGAAAATGTGGATTTTTCAAGCAAAATACGAAATCAACTACTTTTAGTCACCCCGTTTCTGTAGTTTTCATTGAAAACTTTCAACTCCTTGTACGGGGATGATCAATAGGTGCTACTTACAAAGTCTTCAAAATCAATGCAAAAATTACTTGAACATAAAAAAAAGGTAATATTTTAAGAAAACTTATCAAAATTGATTTAATGTCGGCCGTTTCTTTAATCTGATTTAAATACAGTATTTAATTTCGTTTCTCTCACCAGGCCTACTGTCGGGATATCATGACTGAGATACAACCACGAATCAGGCATTGTGTCCATGTTTTGCTAACGTTTTGATATTTAATCTTCCACCAAATCTAACCATAACAATTTGTTGGCGTTGTATTGAAAATATCCTACTAGGCACAAAATAAGTCTAAAGATGTAGCCTAATATAGGATGAGGCCCACAGCAATGTATATCTTTATGACAGATTTTTCCACATAAACTTATACCAGAAGGTAAGGAGTGTACATTATACATTCTTACTTGCGTACTGTACTCGCAATTATACTAATAATGTACATACAATTTCTGATTAGTAATCAGATGCTTGGTGTCAAGGTCACAGAATGAGTGACGTATCTCTAAGACACAGAAAGAAATGTAATATCTGGAGGCTGTATTCTAATCAAATTTATCAACCCAGTTTTGGTTTCCTAGGTAACTGAACTAAATATCAAAATATACATATAGGCCTATATATATTTATAATATTATATCAGAGGTCAAAGTTCACATTAGCCACTTTCACTATGTATATTAGGAAAAGTCCACTATTTTAAGATGGGGTGTTCATACTGCCATATCAAATTTATAATTCCTTAACCTCTTAGAACTCATTCAACATGCATGCTTGGAACAGTTCACTATCTAATGTAAGGGGTGTCAAATCCAGCTAACACCCCTTTGATTTCGTTGAACTATTCCACTCAGTTCATTTATTTTCTAACACAGGCCAGTGCTTTCTGGATCATCCAGACATCAAAATTCCTCCAAGATCTTCACGAAGTACGGTTTGAATAATCAAGACTCTAAGATGCCTTTCGCTATTTGTCATAAATCAATGGTCAAAAGGTGCTGAGAAATCACACGAAATTTAAGTTTTACGCCACGTACATTACTAAGTCGTTTAGGTGTTTCACACAAATTGGTCACCGCTGTAAAATACACAATGGTTCAAGTGAGTCAGCGGCCATCTTGAAGGTATACAATATTAAAGGGATATATTCCTCAAAAATCCAAGTTACAGCAGAAATTATATTATACAAGGGAGCTGTCTGTTGTTATAGGCAATCCATTATTAAGCAAGCGTAAAAGTTCGCAAAGTTCTCTGATAAGAGTGGCAAAAGATTTGAAATTATCGGTCGCAGAGCTGGTCTAGTATCTTTCAGGCTTTGGGCTTCATTTTAACGGTTGTCTTTTTTAAAAGTTTCTTATCAGAGATGCTGATTAAGTCATCTTGCCAGACAAGGGCGCTCTGAACATAGTAGTGACTGCTTACCAATCATGTCTGCAAAAGAGCTTTAGGCAGCTGTATTTGCTCCTCCTGTTTAACGTGAGCTTTAGGCTGGCTGTTGAAGGCTGTTAATTTTTAACAATTCTGTCCGACTACTGATTTGGTTGTATTTTTCACAAATTTCCCCAAAAATTAATAAAATTTATTCCAATTATCCTGCCCCCACCCCCATAATGCGCATCATTGTTTTGGATATTGCCCTGCCCCCACCACAGAATGCCCCTCCCCTACCTATATACCTCTGATGTCGTATAAACTCTAATATCATTATGTTGTATTTCTATATCTATATAAGATTCAGCTTGCATTGTACTTTATAGCCCTACCCCCCCAACACATCCTTTTCAAAAATCCTCTGCCCTGAAGCCTACTATCCGAGTAGCGTTATTAGTTAATTTCCATATCCTCACTATCCTCTACACCGTTACTAGCGGCACCGTTAGTTAACCCACAGTCCGACGCCCCGCTAGTTTCCGTGGCCGGTGCAGAAGAGGGTTTTGAGATATATTGGTTAAGAGTTGATTGTAAACCACGTTTTTGGTACACTAACACATATGCTGCTTTCGACTGGAAAAGGAAAAGATTAAAAAATGAAAAAAAGAAATCAGTTAAAGATATTTGTGTTTCAGTTCTTATTTTGGAATTCTTTAAGACTGGATCCTTTTTAATAAAAAACTTTTAAGGACAAGGATAAGCAATGTTAAGTTTTGTCTACCAGCTGGTACAGGGTCTTGAGGATCCTGTCTACCAGCTGGTACTTGGCCCTAGACTGAACCTCAGGTTCATGTTTACCATCTGGACCTAGACTGAAACACGGGGTCCTGTCTACCAGCTGGTCCCTGATTCAGTATTTTAGTTGAGAAGATAATATAAGGATTATCTGTACCCATTTACAGCTGGGTCTACTACAGAGATTTATAACTTACAACAACTTGATCTTCTGAGGATTGACTCACACTAGAATCATCGAAATAATACCACTCATTAGATGATTTATTTAAACCATAGGCCGTATCTACAATAGAAATTATATTTAATAGTTAGTTAAATAGAACGAATGGAGTTTTACATCCTACTCTTCTACACCTAATGGGCTAATAAAGAAGGGAAATGCCATGCAGGATGCAATGAGCGCATTTTTTGCCAGGACAGCAGCATTAGCCTAGTCTTTTTTGTGATTTCTAACTGTCGAGGGATCTTTAACGTATACAGCCTGTAGCACACACAGCCTCTGTGTATTGTCCTATCAGAACAATAAGATGCTTTTCTCAGACCTGCATCACTGACAAGGGGAACCAGGTTGAAAAATCTGACAGTTCATCTCAACATTTGCTGGGATCAAACCCGGAGACCTCAGGTCAGCAAGCAACAGCCAATAGATTGATATCAACAAGAACTAGCCAATAGAGTGATATCAACAAGAACTAGCCAATAGATTGATATCAACAAGACACCTAGCCATAGAGTGATATCAACAAGCAAGCACCTGCCCATAGAGTGATATCAACAAGCAAGCACCTGCCCATAGATTGATATCAACAAGCAAGCACCTGCCCATAGAGTGATATCAACAAGCACCTGCCAATAGAGTGATATCAACAAGCAAGCACCTGCCAATAGAGTGATATCAACAAGCACCTGCCAATAGAGTGATATCAACAAGCAAGCACCTGCCAATAGAGTGATATCAACAAGCAAGCACCTGCCCATAGAGTGATATCAACAAGCAACAGCCCATAGAGTGATATCAACAAGAACTAGCCAATAGAGTGATATCAACAAGAACACCTGCCAATAGATTGATATCAACAAAATGAAATGAATGAGTTTACGTCCTACTCTTCTGCACCTTATGGGCTAATGAAGACGGGCAACGCCATGCAGTGTGCAATGAGGGAAATTTTGCCAGGACAGCGGCATTAGCCTACTCTTTTTGCGATTTCCAACTGTCGAGGGATCTTTAACGTGCACAGCCTGTAGCACACGGGCCTCGGTTTATTGTCCATCCGAACGACTAGACCTTTCCATGTAGTTGATATCAACAAGGAAACCCTGCCAAAGATTGATCTCGACCTTTGCCGGGATTGAACCCGGGCCCATTAGCGAGAATCAACCCCATAGCCACCGGGCTCCATAGATTGATATCAACAAGCAAGCACCTGCCAATAGAGTGATATCAACAAGCACCTGCCCCTAGATATTTAAACTGTAACTTACAATGTCCTCCACCCAGTCCACCATAATGATTAGATACAGCTATAAGATCATAGTATATTTTACTATTTTTATTATTTATTACATATTCTTGTAGATTTAAATCACTGAAATATCAAAATTGTTTTAAAAGTAAAATAAATGGAGTTTTACATCCTACTCTTCTACACCTAATGGACTAATGAAGACAGTGAAATAAATGGAGTTTTACATCCTACTCTTCTACACCTAATGGACTAATGAAGACAGAATGAAATGAATGGAGTTTTATGGGCTAATTAAGAGGGGTTACGCCAATTACACCATGCAGTGTCCAATGAAGGAAATTTTGCCAGGACAGCGACATAAGCCTACTCTTTTGCTATTTTTAAGTGTCAAGAAATCTTTAACGTGCAAAGCCTGTAACACATGGGGCCTTGGTTTAATTGTCTTAAAAAACGACTAGATTGCTTTCGCATGTCAGTTCCTCAGACCTGCACCTTGACAAGCAAATAAAGACACGGCTTGACAAGCTCCATCTTGTTCAAAACCTGTTAAGGTATCATACTACATACAATACTAACTTAATCTTGTTTAATATAAATACTGACAAAGATGTGGAGGAGAGGGTACTATTGGTGAAAGCCGGTTTCTAATCTTCTTATGGAAATTAATATTTTTAATATAAAAAAAAAAGATGTGGACTGCAATGTCTTGATTTCTTGTGGAAGTAAAAACAAAACAAGTTGATAATCCAATACGTACTGTACAGGGAATTCCACTAAAGCATCTAGTTTATCTCTCCAATATCGGTTGTAGGAGAAACGTTTGAGATGAATAATTAGAACGTTGGGTAAGGACCACAAATCGAACTTCTTGGTAGCTTGCTGATGTTTTTTACACGTTGGACAATACCTTCAACACAAGATGTTATATTTATTACATTATTTCAGTATAGCAGTGAAGATCTCATCCTTTGATGGTGAGTTTTTTACAAGCTGGGAGATTTCAAACATAAATACCAGCAGAATTTGGTCACAGGTTTTACATCCTACTCTTCTGCACCTTTTAGTCCAATGAAGACAGGCTATGCTATGCAGGAATACATGAGGGGAGGGAAATTTTAAGCAAGGACATTTCCTCCTGTAGAGGGATCTTTAACATGCAGCCAATGAAAGGAATGAAGTTTAACGTTGTATTTTCCTGCATTATATGATTTGTTATAGCCAGGTTTCACTGTACTTTGTTTAAGGGTTTGAAATAAAGCAAGTTCAAGGCCACCTACCAGGGATCTTGTACACTGAGTTTTTCAGCCTCCGTAAAGAGTTTCAGACAATCGTTCAACTGAATCACTTGTTTCTTCTGTGGATTTTTATTTCGTCCACTTTCGTGTTCTTCTACTGCCTAGAAAACAAGATAAAGAGTATTCTTGCAGTGTGCCGTGAGGGAAATTTCGTCATGATAGAGACAATAGTAACAATGAAAAGTAAAACCATACCTACAGAGTAACTGGACACTATTTTACGGATAACAATTACTTTATTGAAAAACTTGCGACGTTTTAACGATGATACTCTTGTCTTTATCAAGTAATATAAAATTGTGTCCTGTTACTATATCTACCAATCTACTGTTGATACTTACCAATGCTTTATTTTCATCGTAAAATTTTTCTTTAGCGGCTGAATGCCAATCAACGGCAATATACGTTCTGGCTGAAATAAGCAGACGGTTTCATTAGGATTCTACGTCCTGCTGAAATCTCAAGACTATAGATCAGGGTTGTTGATTTTAAAAGTTCCCACCGGACATTTTAACAATTAATAATGACATAATCAATATGATACAGAGAAATGCATGTGTCTAGAAGAGTTCATTATAAAATGAGGTCTTTTGTTGTCTAGTTCTTGACACCCCTTCAAAGAAATAATGACCCCTTCCACACATGCATACTGACATAGTGTTATGTTTGTTGAGAACAGTTCATTGAGTAAACTAGGGGTGTTTATTTGGAGATTTTTTTTTGTAGTTTACTGCTTGACACCCCTAAATCTGTTAACAGACTCCTCCACACATGCATTTTTTCTATCAATATGACACAGAAATACCAGAAAATTTCTCACGTGTTACTTTTAAAGGTCTACCATCATCTTGAAACTTCTGGTCTAGTTCGGAACTTCCGTAAGAATTAACAGCAGTAAATGTAAAGAGACGTTTGGGTTTTACTGGTTTCTCATCCTTCTTTTTGTCATCCTCATCTTCTTCTTCTTCATCTTCACTATTACACACGTCCATTTTACTCACTTCTGGAATGAATGAGTGAGTGAGAGAATGAATGAGATAGTGAGAGGGTGAGCTAGTGATTTTCTATTTGTGCTTAAAGGGTTAAAGGATTGGCATAATCTTGGTTTCAAAATGTATCAAAGGTATAAAAATTGGCATCATCTTGGAGTCAAAATGTATCAAAGGTATAAAAATTGGCATCATCTTGGAGTCAAAATGTATCAAAGGTATAAAAATTGGCATTATCTTGGAGTCAAAATGTATCAAAGGGTTAAAGATTGGCATCATCTTGGAGTCAAAATGTATCAAAGGGTTAAAAATTGGCAAAATCTTGGAGTCAAAAGTTTACACTTAGTGTACCAAAGGTTTAAAATAAAACTCGAGATGCCGTACCCCCGTTAATATGTTTATCAGTATTATCATTTCCAGTATTTTTCCCATCTTCTCCATCTTCTTCCATATCTTCCTTATCTTCATCTTTCCACCATTCTTCTTTACTTTCAGGTAATCGGATATAACGCCTACAATAAAATCAACAAGTCAGGTAATCGGATATAACGCCTACAACAAAATCAACATGTCAGGTAATCGGATATAACACCTACAACAAAATCAACATGTCAGGTAATCGGATATAACGCCTACAACAAAATCAACAAGTCAGGTAATCGGATATAACACCTACAACAAAATCAACAAGTCAGGTAATCGGATATAACGCCTACAACAAAATCAACAAGTCAGGTAATCGGATATAACGCCTACAACAAAATCAACAAGTCAGGTAATCGGATATAACGCCTACAACAAAATCAACAAGTCAGGTAATCGGATATAACGCCTACAACAAAATCAACAAGTCAGGTAATCGGATATAACGCCTACAACAAAATCAACAAGTCAGGTAATCGGATATAACGCCTAGAACAAACCTAAGATGTCAGTCCCGACACAGAAAACAAATTCAAACCAGGGCTCAAGTTCAAGGCTGCTCGATGATGAGTTAAAAATGAGTTAAAAATGAGTTAAAAATTCCATCTTCAAAACTGTGAAATAAGATGACTGCACTAGCTATCTTTCTGGTATCTCTGCAGTTTAAGATCCTTTCTTTTCTGGGCTGATGAAACGGGCAAAACCATGCGGTATGCAATGAGGGAAGGTTGGCCATTGCTGCATTAGCCTACACCTTTTTGTGATTTCATCTGTCGAAGGATTTTTAATGTGCACCACTAGAGATAAATTGCATATTTAAAACTTGCCGACAAAATTTGATTCGCCGATTAAAAATCACCTCCCCCCCCAAAAAATATGCCATCAGACATCTTACCTCATCTGAACGAGTAATAGATCATACAACATATCGTACGTGACCTTTCCTTTCACAGGTAACAATATAGGACTACCAAATAACTGATCTCTTCCACCATAATTATTCGTTGGTTTTGCTCTTCTATAAAATTTCAATCAGATAATTCTATTAGAGTTAAAATAAATTAGTTTGATGTTGTGTTGTTACAAGATTTTAACGGCATTGAGAAGCCAGGGGCACACATATATAAAACACAAAATTATGACCCTACTTGAAGGAAACACTTTGTACCTACCCTTTTTCTCTAAAATAAATAGGTAAAATAACGACATTAGGATCTTCGGTATTTTTCACTGACGTTTCATATCTACAAATAAAACATACCATTGATAAGACAGGACTTGTTAAGTAGATATGACTATAAAGATAGCTTGCCAGGCAAGGTAATATACTCTCCACTGGCAGCATTGATTTTAAATAAAGATTTGACAGCCCAGTAATAATCACCAGTCTGAGTTATTCAACCTTCAATCACACACTTCTTTGGAACTTTTTGGTGATAAAAAAAAAATAGTTTTGTAAAAATCCTAGTTTTTTTACGCTAAATATTGAATGTGTTTTGAAGGACAAGGGCAGTAACTCAGTTTTTAAAGTTTTTGTATTCTTAATAGGGTATTCTAAAACCTCTTCAACTACTTACACATATATAATATCTCGTTCTAAAATATGATTTAAGCCATCTTCCTCCTTAAATATTTTATGGAATCTGTGGTTATATACATCTGTTACAATCATCTGGAACAGAAACAGACAGTTGGAATTCATAAGAAGGATTGTGTCTACCAGCTGGTCCTTGGTCAAACCTCTTGGTATTGATCTAACAAGGATAACAGCTCAGGTTTATAAAGATCTGGTCAACCAGCTGGTCCTTGGTCAAACCTCTTGGTATTGATTTTACAAGGAAAATAACTTAGGTTCACAAGGATCCTTTCTATCAGCTGGTCCTTGGTCAAACCTCTTGGTATTGATTTTACAAGGATAACAACTTAGGTTCACAAGGATCCTTTCTACTCAGCTGGTCCTTGGTCAAACCTCTTGGTATTGATTTTACAAGGATATCAACTTAGGTTAACAAGAATCTTTTCTACCTTAGTCCTTAAACAAACCTCTGGGTTTGGTTATTTTATGCTAAAAATATTCAAGGTATCTTACCATTTCGTGAGGTGTATCAACTATTTTTGATAAGGCTTTCCGTAAATCTCCTACACACCCTGTTTTAGGAACTGTTACCTTTATCTATAATATAGAAAATCATTATTCAGCATTTAATTTTATTAGAATGGTGTCCAATCTTTAAATACACAAGAAAACCATAACATCTAAGTCCACGGCAAACAACCTCTACATTTGACTGATGTTTTTTGTCAATGATTGGTCAATCACTACAATCAATTTAAGTTAAATTTTATTATCCAATCAGATTACTGTGTTTTGAAGAATTAAGGCGTCTGATATATATCATGATCAGATTTCAAAATGGCACCTCCTTGGAAAACCGTCCGCTAACGACACTTACCGCTTGAGGTTTCTCATCAGGAGTTAACGGGACCCACGTCACACTCATAAGTCTTTCTTTTTTGATGGGTAGGGGTAAGGAAAGATAACAGAAGGGGTCAAAAGTCACAGATATTTTAAAACACTGGGGACACTGAACTGTTGATTTTAACAATCCGTGAAACGTATCAATGATCACTGAGTCGTTTCGTTTTAAATAATTTTCCCACGCTTCTTTCGCCACAACCTGAAATTATAGAAAACATTATTGAAATTATGATCGCTACATGCAGTGCAGTTCGGTGGCTTCAAGTTTAATTTTAAAAAATTGTTGCCCATCGTATGCAAAGAAATTATAGCAAAAGCAAAAGAAAATAGCTAGAGGCAGTGCAGTATGCAATGGTGGAACTTGGGCAAGTAAATTATTTTCAATAAAACTTAAATCTACACTCTTCTGATTTGATTGACAGCCCCATGCAGTATGCAATGAGAGAATTAATAGCTTGATAAAGCCAAAAGAGGAAATCGCTACATGCAGTGCAGTATGCAATGGTGGAACTTGGGCAAGTAAATTATTTTCAATAAAACTTAAATCTGATTTGATTGACAGCCCCATGCAGTGTGCAATGAGGCGACATATGCCTATAAATTATATACAATAAAACTGAGATCTATTCCCTAATTTTCTGATTTAACTAATGAAGACTGATAACCCCATGCAGTATACAATGAGAGAATTTCTATTTTACATTCAAAATGAATTACTCAATAATTGTTATAAGGTTAATGAAGATTGGCAATGTCACTCAGTGAACAATGAAGGGAATTATGCTAGAAACTGATCATCAATAACCAACGCATGACCCTACCTCATCTGGTCTATCACCAGCGTCTGTCAATTCAACGTACGGTTTTGATTTAATTCTGTTCAAGTCTTCATGAAGCCCGTCCAGTAGGAAAGCCATCAGTTCTTGAGAATCTTGTTGCTGGTATCCAGAAAACTGGGGAGCAAATCGTCCAACAGATAACTGAAATGAAAATCAGAAATAAACAAAACAGCTACAAATTGATTAAAAAAAATGGGGAATAGGAAATGAAATAAATGGGAGTTTTACACCCTACTCTACTGTACCTAATGGGCTAATGAAGACAGGGATAAACCCTGGACCGTTTTCTTGGTTAAGGATGAAAAAAGTGATGCTTACTTCCCCGTCCAAGTCCAAAAGGGGAAATTAAAAAAACAAATTTTTTTTGTGGAGGAGTGGACAAAACTATTATTTCACGTTGTATTAGCCCATAAGGTGCAGAAGAGTAGGATGTAAAACTCCATTCATTTCACTTTCTTCATTAGCCCATAAGGTGCAGAAGAGTAGGATGTAAAACTCCATTCATTTTATATAAAATATAACCTACCTTGAAAGCGCGAGGTAAAGTATATAGATGTTTTCCACACCACATAGATTGTATCAGCTCTGCGTACGACTCCGCGATCTCTCCCCTCATTCCAAGAGGATTATCGGGATTAAGTTCTTCCTTCCACTTTCCGCTGAGAAAATATTCCGTTAACGATGGCACGTTACTCATACACTGAAAGTATAAACAACAAAATATCATTAAAGGGATTGTAAAAAGATTTTATAGTGTGCACCAGAGTTCAAAGGGCGTTCATCAAAAGTGTTCATCATAGGGTCAAAACAATTTCAGCGTCCCCTAAGAGTTCTCGTTATTATAAAGAAAGAACACCCCCCTCTTAGTCAATGGAGATATAGTGAAGACGGAGGGGGGTTGGGGGTGGTTCTTACCTGTAATGCCGAATTCATAAAACAAGTGTTACCCAAATTGGATAACCCACAGAGTCCGGGGGTGGCTGAACCCCGCCCCACTTCATATTGGTAACTATTATAACTACTAGCGCTACCTTGTGAACTACTTTCAAAGTTAGAACTGCTGGAATAGGACCTGCAATATAATATATAGATATTGACATAGGATAAATCTTATTACTGATACACATGCCTTTTTTATCGTCAATCAGACAGGACTGGTTAGTAAAGTTGAATCAACTCTACTGATTAAACCTGTTAATAGAGACAGTTACACGCCAATATATTGAGTCAAACGTTACAGGTATATTGACAAAACAACAGCACTGTATCTGGTTCACCTGTTCTGTAAGCCTATAATGTACTTGACACCCCTTTAATTCTGTAGTGAACTCTCCCACACATGCATTTTGTCCAATCACTATGATCTGGACATGTATGATTGGAAGAGCTCATTTGTAAAATAAGTTTTTTTTTCTTTGCATATGAAAACAGTCCGTGCTGAGATATAAAGTTTCAAAAACAAGTCATACAGAAATTAGTTAATGGACGCTCCTGCGGAATGTTTTTATTCCATTGTTTACTGACCTTGTGGATGTCCTTTCATAGCTGGTACCTGTACTACTGTTATAACTACTTGTACTACAAAATATATCATAGATAGTTCAAAATATATCATAGATAGTTCAAAATATATCATAGATAGTTCAAAATATATCATAGATAGTTCAAAATATATCATAGATAGTTCAAAATATATCATAGATAGTTCAAAATATATCATAGATAGTCCAAAATATATCATAGATAGTCCAAAATATATCATAGATAGTTCAAAATATATCATAGATAGTTCAAAATATATCATAGATAGTTCAAAATATATCATAGATAGTTCAAAATATATCATAGATAGTTCAAAATATATCATAGATAGTCCAAAATATATCATAGATAGTTCAAAATATATCATAGATAGTTCAAAATATATCATAGATAGTCCAAAATATATCATAGAAAATAGTTCCAAAATATATCATAGATAGTTCAAAATATATCATAGATAGTTCAAAATATATCATAGATAGTTCAAAATATATCATAGATAGTTCAAAATATATCATAGATAGTTCAAAATATATCATAGATAGTCCAAAATATATCATAGATAGTTCAAAATATATCATAGATAGTTCAAAATAAACATAGATAGTTTAAAATATATCAATTGGCTAAAATATTACCGTTCAACTTTAATTTTTGCAGATAAATGTCAATAACAAAGTTCATTAATTAATGTTTTACCTTTTTGCAGGGCGTGGCCAGGTGCCGTCTTCATTCTTCTGTTCTATGACAATAACTTGACTAGGATAAAGTCCCGAATCTTGAAGTGTGTTCTCCATTTTACTCAGATGTTCGTAAGTGTTACTCATATATCGATTCCAGATTCTAACTTCCTTGTCGTCTGGTATGTTGAACTCTTTCTTCATCCGTTTTTCAAGATCCGCTGTAATTTTAAAAAATTCCTATTTGTGAAATATTACTGCAATTTTGAATTTTGGGACACCTTAAAAATTTAAAATTCAAATTTCACATTTTTTTTGTTAATCTTATCTGATAATTAAAATTAAAAGTACTTTCTTTCTAATTAAAAAATAAACGGGATCAAATATTAAAATTTTTATTATAGTTGAATAAAATAGTATATTAATTAAAAATATAATAAATGATAATAAATCATGCGAAAAAAATCAGTATAAGAAAAAGCATACCAATAAAAGTTAGTATGAGGTCAGGAATGAATGGGATAAAGCCACCTTAATATTTTCTTAACCAGTTTGTAAAACTAAATTTAAACTAGAGCTGTGATGATTCTTAAACTTCTGATTAATAAGTTTGGATTAGTAGCGTTAATTATCTAATCCTTGATTTATTGCTCTAACAACTACACTTCATTTCTTAGGTCAGTCAAGGGAATTAATAAATAATCGTACAGATACATCACAAATACATTTATCTAAAGCAATGGTACGAAGTAAAGAGTTACTGTTGATCTGAGTCTGTATCTATCGTCAAATATCGTCTAGTTCATTGGCAAAGTAAAATATTTTAGGCAGCCATATCCCTGAGCAAAAGAAAACTAAAAATATGCAACTACTTTGTAAATAGATCAAAGAATGATTGATATTGCTAGTATTGTCCAATCAGAACCAAGAAATTAAGTGACATGAAAGACGAACACCCCTAAATCTATAATGAACTTTCCCTAACATGCAATGAATTGTATTAACTCAAGCATGTAAGGAACGGTTCATTTTTATAATTTAGGGATGAAAGCTGTGGATTAATATATCTGCTCATCTAATTTGACAGTGAATGACAGTGAGAGGAATGGCACTACAGTATAATCTAGTAAAAACATTCTTGCACATCCAGCTGATTCAAAACAAGAATAGTTCACTTTAATCTTAGGTAGTGTTAGTAGTAACGGTCAATATAAGTCTACCTTGCTAAGTCTCAATTATTATTTTTCTACCTTAAATTAAAATGGACTGAACTTGTTTATGTTTTTAAACATGACCAAGATGGGTAAAAATATTTTTGCTGGACTCGAAACAAGCATGCAAGAATTTGTTAAAGAAATGAAATGATACCTATAGTAGAAGATCGACTCAAAAAAATCGGACGTTCTTTTTCAAGGTCTGAATATTGACAAATTTTCAAGTTCCAGGGATAGACTTCAACTTTAAGTTGTTTTGTGTAGCAACCATCCTCTATGACTTGCCTAGCGATAGCAGTCTGAAAGGACAATACATGCAAAGCATTACATGCAGGCAAAACTATTGAAATAGCTTGGGGGATAAAGGGAGGACTGTTAAATGTGCAATGTAGTAATTAAGGTACGACAACCAATGGTAACCATGGGGACCCATGATCACCAAAGGTAACCAATGAGCGTTGGTTGAAGTCACACATTTCATTACTGAATTACACAGTCATTACGACTAAACAAACCAAATTCAATAAAATACCACCATTTATAAAACAATGTTTTACCGCCAGTCTAATTTTTAGATAAATTCAAAATACTTGTCATCAAAAACAAATATCAGGGGATTTCACGGACCTAAAATTTATTTGAAGACTCCATCTTCATTCTTACAGAATGATTCCAAATAATGGCCACAGAATCTATATACGGTATTGAATTGGGTTTGTTTCTATATTATACCATCACCACAAGGTAATACATGCAAATAGAAATATTGTCTCCTTAAACAGATGCAACTTGTAACATAGTAGTCCAGTTTGATTCAGATTTAAAAACAGGTTTTTATGTACATTGAAGATAGACCTACTCATCCAATTGAAACCTAACATTCTTCAAAATAATCTAAATATTTGAAAATCGTAAAAAAGAGCTCAGCCATTTTTAACGCCCATTCTCGCAAGATTGTCATGAAACTGACCCATTATGAGTGATCTGATCAAAACTCCATGTGGCCTAGATCCTTTAAGATTAACCCGAGGTCAAATCTGACCAGTGTTAAACAGGTTCACTAGTCAAGTTAATAAAACAATATTAAAGAATTTAAAATAGATTAATCATACCCTAGTCAAACCAGTCAGTCCACTAAACATTCTTACTTACTCCCAAACTTTTATTTAACAGTATAAAACAAGAATGTCAACTTGCAGTTTTTGCTTAGATTATCAGATCTAGTTTAGGGTGTTTGAAGAGAAACACCACTGGGTAAAACGCAGAATCAGTCGGCAAAAAAAGGGTAAATGGTCAGTAAAATTTAGACGTCACACCCCCCAGTCCGAATGGTCCCACTACGGCCCTATTTAGGATAGCCTTATTATAAAACATCTGAATAAAGTGACAATATTTCTATCAAATCAACAGGGACAAGAGACAAACTTAAACCAGGTTTAATTTGAATACTGTGGTACCTATTGTTGAGGCTCGACTGAACTGTCTAACAACAGTTTTATCTAAGTTAGAATTCTCGCAGAGTTTTAATTCTAGCAAGTAGACCTCCACTTTACAATGTTTAACGAACATGCCTTGTTCGATGACCCCTCGACTAATTGCCTCCTACAAATAAAACATAATTAATTCTCAAACCTGGAAAGTGAACGATAAGCCTTGACTTATTGAGAGAAATTTTGAATTTTAATAAAGTGGTCATAGTTCATTTAAAATAACACATTAATTTTAAAATCAGGACATTATCAACATTCAACACTTGTAGTAAACAGGCCTCAATTTATTTTTGTATGAATGTGGCTTAAAATCACAAAATTATTTGTTTCAAGTGCAGCATGGATTCTATTTTTGTTCTAACCCCTGTGGGGGCACACGACATGGTTTCAATTTTTGTTCAATATCCTGTAAGGGTACAAAAGAAATCATTGACTATTCATTACCATAGAATATCACCTAGAATACTTAGTAGAGATGACTTTCAACCACTGACTGTGTTTAGAATAAATGACCATCATTAGTGATGAAACCAATATTCCAAATCTCTCAGCTGGGGCAGAGAATAATGTCACTCTACATGCCATTAAGATTAGGCCACGGGTAAATGCTTATCAAATGAAAAATAAAATAATGCCCTCCCTCCCCATATTTGGGAAAATTTAGATGAAAATCTATAAATTTATATATTATTGCCTTAGAATCAATGACCACTGTTTGTGATGTAACCAAGATTATGACATCATATAAAGATTCCAAACCCCTAACTGATTTGAGCTACAACCTGCCCTCATATGGTGTATTAGAAATGCTACAGCTTACCTGTCCTGGAACAATTCCATACCAACTGACTAGTTTATTCCAAGCATCTTTTGGTAATAAATGAAAATCCAAATCCTCACTCAGGTGTTCTTGTAACGAGCCATCTTCTAAAATAATTAATTAAAATTATTAATTAGGCCCTACTTATTGTGTTTTAGGTAGAAGAAATATCAGTCACCACATTAGACTGAAAAAGCTAGAAACTCTTCTATAGAAGCACTGGTCTAGAAGTTTCTAAAATAGATGTCCTGCTGTAGATTGTGTATCCAAAACACACATTGGACAGTATCATTTGGGCAGTGTGATTACTAACCTTTAAGAAGTGGAGCATTGTCAATCGGCCCGGGGTTCGCGCTCTCCTCTCCAGCGTGACTCGAATCCCAGTTGTCATAACCAACATATTTCTTCCATTGTTTGTACCATTTAGTATCTAACAAATACCTTGAAACACAAACAAAAATTTACTCATTAGATAGATGATTTTCTTTTTTTGAATTGATTTAAATTTTGGATCCTAATCTTGTACTGGTACTTGTAGGGGTAATTGGTCATTTTAGGGGCCCAGAAATAAAATAGCCATGTTAGATTTTAAAAGGAATTTCTAGAAAATTCGCGAAGATTAGAAAACGGTAGAAAAATTTTTATGTTATGAAAAATCATAAATGTGCGGCAAGCATAAATTTCCATTATAAAGCAAAAGTAGTCCAAAAAGAAGGTCGCCACCTGGGCAACCATTACCAGGATTTTAGTCGCCCATTGGAATTTTTGGTCGCCAATGGCGACTGGCCGAGTGTTAATTTGAATCCCTGCAAACCAGGTTGAAAAATCCCAAACAATTTATATGACTATATTAGCATGATCTTGTGTGGACCTTTGTTTATTGGCTAGTATTGGTTGAGAGTAACTCTCTGAGGCATTGTTGCTATGACAATATTTCACTTGCAAAAGATCTGATCATTTGCCCCATATTGCTATATTCAAATTTGAGGTTTCATTCATAATAGTGAATAGTGTACTTTCACTTTCCTTATCGATTCCACAGGTCAAACACTCGCAAGGATGTGCCCCCCAGTCTTATGAAATACCAGCTTATAAACTTCCTCTATCTTGAAAAATTCAAAGAAATCTCCTTAAAAGGCATTACCAATCCATAAAAGGGTTAGTAAAGTTTCTTTGATGTCGGGTTTGACAAAAAGGAGTGTCATAAAACTGTCCAAATCGGCCCATGTTGATCGAAGTGAGTCAGCGAATGTAACCGACGACATTATCGGCTGTCGGCGGTATCTCCAAGAGAATCTTGAAAAAAATCCCAATTGAAAATAATGTCAATTTTAAGTCTGTACATTTATCTTACCAAATATCGTCCTTTCGAAGCTGCTGGTTCAGACAATTTCGTATTTCATCCTTTTGAGTTTGGCAATTTGGTGGTCCACCTTCCGCCATTTTCCTCGTTTTTGGGAAGTCCAAAATGCAGCATTTCTTATATAAAGGTATTTGATTGGTTGATAAGGCATGACGTCAGGAAACTTCCTTTCGTTTCTATTTTTAGACGTAGGGTAAAGTGGTGCATTTTGTACATTTTACACATTCCGTTAATAAATAAATAGAATTTAGCAGCAGAAATATTCACAGAATTGTAATCAAATTAAAATATATTCCATCAACTTATTATTATTAAACCCTTTAAGTGTGAATGAATCGACAAACCTTTGTCCACAGCAGACTGACATGAGGTGTTCTAGAAAGGGAAGCATGACCTGCCTTAAAGCTAGATTTAAGATAATATGAAATTTTGATTGGATAATGAAGCTTAATCTAAAATCAACTTTATTGATTGACCAATCAGATCACAGGAAAATTAAAATGATTATCCAAATTCTTACTTTGAATTTCCGGATCGACTTTGACTTTTCTTTTTAATTAGTTCAAATGAAACTTTGTGATAATGGTGTCAGACCAAGGTCACATGAAATGAGATGAATGGAGTTTTACGTCTTACTCTTCTGCACCTAATAGGCTAATGAAGGTGTCCACACCAAGGTCAAAGATAGCTAATCCTACTTTTGAGGTTATCTCGCCATTTTCAACTGGACACGTTTTCTTGCTTAGCTGACAGAATATTTGCATTTCACCTGTTTTGAAACAAAATAAAACATTTTATGATATATAAAATTTATTATGAATATTCATACAAATGATAGTGAGCAGATAAATAAAAAAATTATTTTATAAATTTTTCTTTCTTTTTTATTTTTTGGGGAGTAGGGGAGGGTGGGCTTTATTTTATGAAATTAAAATATATACCTCAAATCAAGCAATGGTCATAATGTAGAGGGTTTACTCAGATCAGACCATAAAATCCAATCACCCCACCCCAGCCATCTTTTGCATAAAGGGGCAGGGTATGAGGGACAGGGTTAAATGAGAATAATTACAAAACTTCATTGTCTCAGTTACTTCAGGAAAATTGTTTTGAACTCGAGATGTACTTAAAGCCCCAGCACCCCTCTCCTACTCGGCCCTGCCTCTGTAGAACAGGGTTTTTAATATGAATATTAATGAGTACACAATTAACATAATTAAAATTCAAAAACTTAATTAAAACAAATATGGAATAAATACATTATTATTATCATTATTATTATTATCATTATTAATTCGGGAACACAATAAACTTAATAGTTTTCATAAATTTGCTTGGCATTTTGGGAATTTTCCTGCTCACTGTAGATCAATGGGTATTCAGCTACTTCAGCATCTTCCACAAAGCAGTGAAATCACCAGCCAAATTTTCACATTGAACAATTTCATACCACTTGCATTAAAATTTTGAGATTTAATGTCCAATTAAAAGTATGCTTTCAAAAGAAACATCTTTTCATTGGTTGAAATATCTTCACGATCTCATAATGAATCCAATCTCACAAAAAAAAAAATGGCTACACTAATAACAATCTTCCACAACCTACATAATATACTAAATCATATATTGAGCTTTTTAAATAATGCTGACAAATGTTTTGGATATAAAATGCTCATCAGGACAGCAAAGATAGGCAAATATATCATATAGATAATACAACCTTGAACTAACAGTACTTCGAAATATATAGTTCTAGCTCTATGACCTCAGCCCGTGCTTTTTGTGAGAATACTCTTCTCATATCACCTTAACACCACCTTATACCTTTTAAATGAATTAAGATCAAAGAAGAAACTTATAATTGGTTATCAATTATACTTGGTCCTTAATTGAAAAATCATTAACTAATTGACGCTAATAATTCAACAGGATTTAGCTTTCTGTTTACATAATTTTGTTAGGGGAAGTTCTTGATTTTTGACAGGAATATAAATTCATTACAGTAATAAATAAATAAAATAATAAATCAGAGAGATATGAACTTTAGTCATTATGTTTACAATACTGTGGTCTGGAAATAGAAAATGTTACATAGAGTTGTCTCCCTTCGAAGAGTAGTCAAAGCCTAAAAACATTCCAATAGGCCCTACAGCATTTCATTAGGTCTGAGCTTAAAACTCTAACAACAAAAACAGACTCACAATTTTCTGTATATTCTTTTGATTATAAATGATTCACAGATATGCATAGGTTTTAAAAAAAAGACTGACACAAATTTATCTGAAATATGTTAATTAACACTGCACTAACGATGTAAGATATGTTAATTAATAGCCTAATTAACTTCTTAAATATCACTTCACACAATTTCAGCACAACTTTGAGTGTTTTATTGATATGTATACGTTCCACAAATCGGCGAGGTGAAAACTTTCTCGAAGTCACGGAGTTTAAAGTGATATTCCATATATTAATCATAGTGTGATTATGGTTTTGAAATTATGCTGTTGAAGAAAGATCTATCATCTTTTATTGCTGACCTCTGTAAAACATGCATCACACACACGAACAGGTTTTTTGGACGCGGCCAAAGTCACTGATTTCGAGGAGCAGTCATGACAGAAGATATGTCCACAATTACGACAATGATGCTGCAAAAAAAAAAGGTAAAAATATTGCAATAAAGCAGCAAAAATAATGCGAGATTACATTTAAGGTCAACAAACACCCCTCATTTTAAATTTCAATTCTTCCAAGCATGCATTATTTCATAAAGAATGGAACAGTTCAATAGACAGTTGAGGGGTGTAAAGTAGCTTACTTGGAAACTTAACCAGGCACGTCTGACTGATGCTTAAGATGTGGTTTGTTAGCAAATTGAATTTTACAATTGTTAAATATTGTCATATCTTTAAAGTAGAACAAGTCTGAAAATGAGTGTTCAATCTTTTTTTAAGAAAGTTATGAACCAAAACGTACCCGTCGGTTGGTAACAGAGAAAGCTTTACGACAGGATGAACAATCTGGCGCTTCTGTATCATCTGTCCATTTTCTATTGGTTACCTTAGTTGATGTTATCTTAAAAGAAAATTGTAATAATTCGTTAATTTTCACTGGACCAAAAACTGAGGCCCATAGATTAACAGGTACGCACCTTCAATTTACAGATAAAATCAAAATCTAATGAACTCTATAAAAATACCTGCAACGTCTGATTTTCTCGACCAAGTTCCTGTAGAGCTGCCTCAGTATCATCCAGTTTCCGCCGTAATTCCGTCACTTTTTCACGAAGTCTTTCACATTCTGTTTCGCTTGCTAAACATCTGTAAAATAAAGAGTCTGTGTTTGTCTCTATGGACTGAATGTTAGACAGGACCATGTCCTTGTGTATTGGACCTAATTCTGACCCATGTAAAATATAGAGTCTATTATAATCATTCTTGCATCAGCCATTGTTAGGACGACCTCTCACCTTTCTACAAGCAGACGTCGTTCATCGTTATTATTGGCTAATTTAGCATCTAATTCTAGTTTTTCACCCTTCAATTCATCGTTAAGTTTATTGGCATCGTCTAGCTGTTGCTGGGTAACGGTAAGATCTCCGCGGATTGTTGTTAGGTTTTCGTTTAATACTGAGAGCTGCATTTCTGTTCTTACATTATCTTCTTCGTATTGTTTCTCTCGTTCTTTCATTTTCTTCTCGCTGCTTTCCTGGCGATAGAAGAATATATTGCCACATATTTTCACAAGGATAACAAATTTGCTTTGTGAAAGACCAGGCTACCAGCTGGTTGCTGTAAAACCTCTTGGTAAAGTTCTTACAACCCTGTCTAGACTCCAAAAGAGCCTGTCTACTAGCTAATCTTTGGCCAAACATTTTGGTAAAATTCTTACCAGCCTGTCTAGACTCCAAAAGAGCCTGTCTACTAGCTAATCTTTGGCCAACCATTTTGGTAAAATTCTTACAACCCTGTCTAGCCTCTAAAAGGCCCTGTCTACTAGCTAGTCTTTGGCCAAACATCTTGGTAAAGTTCTTACAAAAGTAATAATTAGGCTCTTAAGACCCTGTCTTCCAGTCGGTATTATGGCAAAAGTCTTAAAAGGAAAACATCCTATGTTCTTAAGGATCCTGTCTACCAGCCGGTAATCAGCCAAACTTCTCGACAATAATTTACAAAAATCATTCTCTGAACTTACTGAGCGTTCTTTTAAATTTTCATTTTCGCGTTTTAATTTTTCTTTTAACTGCTCAGCTTCTTCCCTTATCTTATCTTGTTCTCCTTTTTTCTGAAATGAAAATTATATGAATGAAGTTTTACATCCTACCCTCCTGCATTTTATGAAATGACATGTTACTTATTTATCGAGGCTTAAGCAGGGTTGTTGATTTATTGTCGATGGTTAACTTTTAAACAATGTTTTAGTGATGATGTTCAAGTAGTGTGCAATGAGGGAAACTGTGCCATTTTAATGCTCAGTTATTGGATTCTCCTTCAAAGCATTGCCTCAAATAAGGCTTCGTCTAGTTAAGAAAGTATCTAACTTGTTTTCCCCACTTCCCCCTATACAAGTTGATATACACAGAACTGCAACTTAACCCTACCTCTTCTAGTAAAGTCTGTAAAGCCACCATTTTGTTTTGTTGTTCCAGTTTCTGAGAGATCAGAAGTTCTTTGGCTTCTTCTAGATCAGATACTTCCTAAAGAAAAAAAAAGAAAATGGAAATTTATTTTGCTGATATCAACAAGATCAATTTAAGAACAGGTTACAAGTGACAAGGCAAAAACCCAAAAACTCAAGATATATGTGGACTCTCTTAATAGAAGTTGACAGACACAGTTGTTGAGAGCATAAAGTGTTCCACAAGGATGAGGATGTCCTGCCTTGATAGTGACATCTGTCAAGGTTCAGATAACAG
Source organism: Nipponacmea schrenckii (assembly GCA_030562195.1). Lineage (NCBI taxonomy): Eukaryota > Metazoa > Mollusca > Gastropoda > Lottiidae > Nipponacmea > Nipponacmea schrenckii. Next base: position 8,330,903 of record JAUJPP010000005.1, on the reverse strand, counting down.
CCTTGGGTACTATTAAATAGTAATCTATAAATACACCTGGACATGGGACTCAGCAGCAGAAAAGCTAGAATCCTAGGTGTGACCTACGTCCTTATTCTCGAAAACTGAACTTAAGTGTTGAAGTCATCTGATTGGTCAATCATTAGAATTTTATTTTAAATTTAGTTTTGTTGTCCAATCCGATTACTGTATTTCTTAAAATCTAGAATTAAGTCAATTTTTTGAGAATAAGGCCCCTAGGGGATATAACTGAAAGAAAGTTTGGTAAATGAAAGAAAAGCAAAATAAATCAGAAGCTGCAAAAAAAATTAACACCTAAAACAAAAACAGCCGAAGTCAAAATAAATCTGCAGTATCAATTTTCAAACCAAACGTAACAAAAAAAACCAAAATCTTAAGGGTTAAAATTTGCAATACCAAAACCAACCCAAAGCAAAATCTTTTCACCAAAATACGATCAAAAACAGGCATTCAAAAATAATTTACCTTTTTTCAGATTTTGTTTTTGTTGTCAAAATATTTTCAGGAGAGATTGGCTTGAGCTCATCTCATGATGCTGTCACACGTTTCAGATAAACAACCCTCATCAGGAAAGCGTAATTGGGAATGGGGTTCAACTTTCAAAAAGCGCTGAGCTATTGTGGACCTTAGTTGTGGTAATGCAAATTTTACACCCTCCAAATTGAGACATGTTTTAGATATACAACCATCATCAGGACAATTTGTTTATCACAATATTGTTATATAATACAAATAAGTTTAAAGAAAGCAATCCTTTTTTTTAAAAATAAATACAATATATGTGATACATAAACATTTAAATTTTGGTAAAATACAAGAATTGTCATACATGTAAAAAAGCAATAAGATTTCTGGAAAACGCTTAATAAATTGATTAAGCCTTAAATAACAATAATGACTTAGTTTTGTGAGTTTTCCAGATTTTACAGGGATTCTGTTACTTTATGACACCAGGTAAGTTCACTATTTTCACACTTTTACAGTATATGGAACCAAATATACAAAATTTGGAATAAAAAAATTAAAGGTGTTTTACATCCTACTCTTCCTAATGGACTAACATATAATTCCAAATATAGTGCCTAGGTTTTTACCCTAAAACAGGCCCAAAAAAGATGGGGTCGCACTATGTAAATAAGAGAAAAAGAATCACAAGAAAATACAGACAATAATTATACAATCATAAATTTACATCACAGTGTCAAGGTCATCAGAATATTTACACCAATAGATGATGCCCTACCTGTTTTCTTTCACTCTTTTCCTTTTCTAACGAGCTTTTTAATTGGTCCCGATCTTTTTCAAATGATTTATTCGCTTCTTTACTTTCTGCGTATAATTTTCTTAAATCTGCTAATTCTTCTTCTTGAGTCACCTAAAAAACAAAGGAATTTTTCAACGTCAAAATTCTACGGATCGCGCACTTTGCTGTAGATGCATTGATCAAATTATTGCAATTTTGAAAGGATAATTTTCATTGGTTGAGAAATATTATCAAATCAAAGTCAATTTCTTTGAGACTATAATGTTGCCATAGAAACCAACCTTATAATGCAGAACTGAGTTGATCAGCCATTTTGAAAATGACACTTCATTTTTAATATTAAATAATTTCAGTTCCTAATATGAGATTTACCTGCTACAATAAAACATGGTAGAAATATGTAATGGTAAAACAAGGAATAGATAAATACCTGAATTTTTTCTAATTCTTCTTTTTTACTCGTGGCTTCTTTCAGCTCGGAATCCAATTTCAACATTTGGTTATTCATGGCTGTTCTCACCTAAAATAAATTTACAAAATGATAAACCAAGTGTTTTTGGAAAGGGGATTGTTCCTTTCAGATCTTTTCTCTAAGTGATGCTGGTGTGAGCTTAGTCGTTTGGATGGGATGATAAATCAAAGAGGCTGCATCTGCTGGACCTCAGCCTTCAAAGGTACCTTAACAGCTGGAAACCCAAGAACAAGAAGGAAAAAAGAGTAGGGTTGATGTAGCTGTTTTCCCTCATTGAAAACTGCATGGCGTTGTTTGTTTTCAGGATTTAAAATACCATATAATTTCTATACAGAACTTTTGCATCGTTCTTACGTCATGGAAATAACAGACCTGAACCTAATCGGAGTCCATTAAATTACAACACCAGACTAAATCAGTCGAATGATGTAAAGGGTGATGAAATTTTCCCTTCTGAAACTATCGCATCCTTCTTACGTCATAGAAATAACAGACTAATCAGTTGAATGATGTATAGGGTCATTATATTTTCTGGTATAGAAAAGTAGTTCAGTCTTAAAAAATGTCTCCTAATTATCCTTGTGTCCTGATTCTGGTAACTCGGCCACAAGCGTTCTTGTTTGTACCTACCTCACTCAGTTCTTCAAATGAATTATTCAACTCTTTTTCTCTATTATTACATTTTTCTATTTCCTCTTTCAAACTTTTTTATTTCATCGTTTAGTTTCGAGATCGAAGTTTCCTTTTCTTTCAAAGTTTTCTCCAAGTTTGTAATTTTATCTGTCAATTCCTGGAAAATATTGCAAAACTGATATGTGGAGAACTTTTATTAATTCATTTCAAAATTAGTAGGCCTACATTTAAATTACAGAGCTCTAAGTCATCTTAGCGAATGTGGGTGTGGTTTGGATATGATGAGTGAGGAAGTATGACGATAAGGGGTGTGGTTTCGATACGTTGATTATTTACTTATATTCATGCTACCTGTATTTTTTTCAAGTTTTCATTTTTTTCTGCTGTAGAGTGTTCACTGGTAGATTTCAACTTATTTTCCAATTCTTTCTTTTCATTTTGCTGAAAAAAAAATCAAGAATTAGACAGTTAAAATGTAAGTTACCCACAAAAATTTTGATAATTTTCATGGAACTCAATTCAGTGTTGCAGAGATCAACGAAGATTCAAACAAAATCTGACTAAGTGAAAAAATTCAAAGAATATCGCTGAAGTTCACAGATTTCTCTAAAGTCTGCTTCTCATTAGTCAATCAAGTCTGTTTCAATGATGCTGCATCACAACAAATTGGCTTTTACAATGAAAAAACAAATGAATACCTGAAGTTCAAGATTTTTTTCTAATGTCTGCTTCTCATTAGTCAATTTCTCTATAGTCTGTTTCAACGATGCTGCATCACCACTTAAATTCTTCTTTGTCTACAAGAACAAGACAAAATGACCTATGAACTTTGACCCTATAAACAACAGTCTTAAGGTCAACGATTATGTACGTGTCACAAAAAAAGCCTCATAATTCTACAATTACCATTGTTGTCAAGAAACAGAATTAAAATTGTCTGGGACACTTAAACTCCATCTCTATTGGAAAATAAACTGCTGGTTCTGCAGCTACATAAGCCACCATCTTGGATTTGACGTCTGCTTGTTCATCATAACAGAAAGTCTTACAAAGATACTAATTTTATCATCAAGGACCATCAATATTAGATACCTACATCCCTTCAAGGAAATACGAAACAAAATAAAAGTTACCTCTTCTAATAAGGCTTGTGTTTGATTTAAATTGGACTCTGTTTCTGACAACTTGTGTTTTATCGTAGCTAATTCTTCGCTTACTGTCTGTTTGTCTTTTTCAGCAATCTCTAAATCTGTTTTCTAAAGCAATCAAAACAGACACAAATATTTACATTTCTACTATCACTGCCTTTAATAAACCAGTTACGCAAACTGGCGTTTATTTTTTGAAAGACTGTAGTTTTTCATGTAACGCTATGATGTAGTCGAGGCACAACAATGACGCAATCTAAGATTTGTGGGAAATTCATATAACCAGTCATATAAAACAGTGAAATTGTATTAATGAAAGTATCTGAAATATAAATATAAGAATTAAGCCTTGGTCTCATTAGAATTATTGGTGTGTAAACGTAATAGATCACACTACAAATATAATAAATGACTTGGCTATTTATTCACTAAAAAACAATGGTTACGTCAATTTTTTTATGTAAAAATGTAAATGTCTACCTTTTGTTGAAAGTTTTTCTCCAACTGTGTATATTTTTCGAGTAACTGGGAACTTTTCTCACTCTGTTCTTTAACAGTAACTTCTAGCCCAGTGATTTCATCTTGTCTCCATAAAATATCTTTCTGAATCTTTTAAACATAAAAAACGTGTCCAGTTTACCTTACAATTTAAGAAATTCGAGAAATGAATGGAGTTTTACATCTATTTTTCTAGTTAAGAGTTCTAAAGCACAGTTAGTCCGAGCGTTGTTTCTTTACAGTCATGATGTCATTTGCTTGGTTACATCAAGCAATGTTAAGTCCTTCAACGGAACGAAAAAACCCTAAAAACTTACCTGTTCTAATTGTTGTTTGAGTTTCTCTAATTCTTTATTTTTCTCTTCCAATGCACTCTGGGTAGTTTTAATATGATTTTCTAAATCTGAACGTTGACTTGTTTTTGCAGCCTCTGCAGCTGATAATGCCTCATTCTGAAAGACAAAATTTAAATATTTGAATATTCATTAGCAAAGTATGACTTAGACAATAAGAAAATGTTCAGCTTGTAATGGACATGCTATACGAGAACACGTCTGCCCTAGTTACCAAATTAGTTTCAGATGATGGAAACTTTATCTGTTTGAAATGTTTAAAAACTTAATACTTTAGTTCCGTCTGATGACGTTTGTTTTTTTACCTGAGCTTCAAGTTTTTTCTCCAGACTTTGTTTATTATTGTTTAGTTCTTCTATTTTAGATTTCAACTTTCCACTTTCACTGTCTGATTTCTTCTTGGTCTAAAAAAAGAAATATTTTACATCCTAACTTTCTGCATCTGAACAAGTTATGAAAATGAGCAGAGGCATGTTGTTTCTAGTGTTACATAGAGTCATAACCGGCACATAAATTGAGAGTTAATTCCCTTGAACTGACAGGATGTGGGGGAACACATTCAGGGTATGAAAGAAAAAGGCGCGCTCTGGTAGGAGTGAATCACAGATTAAACATTTTTTTGGTCAGGGACAAAACAATATCTGAAAAATTGTAAGAAAAGATTGGAGCTGATGAAGAAAATATGTCGTCACATACCTCATCTAGTTCCTGTTTTAAACCATTCAGGTTGGTTTTCGTGTCTTTTAACGATCGTTTTACATTACTTAATTCCTCTGATAGATTTTTCTTTTCTTTCTCCAGGTTTTCATACGATGTTTTCTTTAAATAGAAATAGAAATTAATGGCATAATAAAACGAAATAAAATACAAGAATGCATATTACCTAGCTACTGGAATCAGGACACGAGGATAATTAGGATACATTTTAAAGGTGTAACCACACAGAACTACTTTTCTATACCAGAAAATATCATGACCCTTTACATCATTCGACTGATTTAGTCTGGTGTTGTAATTTAATGGACTCTAATTAGGTTCACGTCTGTTATTTCTATGATGTAAGAGCGTAATAGTTTTGGGTGCCTTATAAGGTCATTTTCTTTGAATTACTAAAGTAAAAATATAGGATTATGTCCCTTTAAAAATACAATAATCTCCAACCTTTTCCTTCAGTTCTCTCTCTAACGTGGTATTTCTCTGTTGAAGGTGATTTAATTTCTCTGTTAGATCTTTTATTTCAACTTCTAGTAGAGTTATCTTCTCTTTCCTACCCGACGATTCTTCTTTAACCTTAATAAACATTAAATAGAGAGATAAAAAATGGAGATATACAGCCAAATCTGAAAGGCAATGAGGAAGGGCAATGAAGAAGGGCAAAGAGGATGGACAACTAAGAAGGAAGGGTAACGAGATTCCGTCTGCTATAGTTGCAAGGACAACTTTCATGGGATCTTTACATACACAATTAGAGATTTTTTGTACAGTTCCGCTCTTTAAATGATAAAATTAGGTCGTTTTTAGATACCATACCTCTTCCAATTGTTGTTTGAGTTTCTCTAATTCTTTATTTTTCTCTTCCAATGCATTCTGGGTAGTTTTAATATGATTTTCTAAATCTGAACGTTGGCTGGTTTTAGCCGCCTCCGCTGCCAACAAGACCTCATTCTAGAAAACAAAAATCTCTTTTAAAACATACTTTAACTTCGCCATCAATGAAATAGAGATTATTTGATGATTTTAATATTATTTAGAGTTAAATGTATAGGTCACATGATAGTGAGGAAGACACATTTGATTGGATCTTTACCAGACTATGAATATATCTAGACCAATGAAATTCATCTTCTCATAAACAGCCTATTGTATCTCTAGCTTGTAAAAATATCAATTTGCATCAAAACAATTTCCTTTATGGTTCCTGCAATTCTTCTTAAACATAACCTGATATAGTGAGTTGATTAAATACATAGTTTTAGCGGAATTGCAGGAACCACAGATATCTGATGATGCCATCAGTGTTTCTGATATACAACAAAAGCTTAGAAAACTTTTTACAATCTCTTTTTAAACATCCTTGCCTTTGTTTTCATATCAACTTCAAGATTTTGTAGTTTTTGTTGGGTTGACTGGAGTTTTTCCGATTTCTCATCCACGATGGTCTGGAGTTTCTTGGCTTTATCTTGGAATGTTTGAAGTTGAGATTTTAAATCTTGTATTTGTTTGTGGAGTGAATCTTGTTTAGATATGTTGTCTTTCGCCGTTGATTCCAGTGAGCTGTTTAAGCTAGTTATCTTCTCTTGGAGAGAAACCTAAAATGGAAGCAAAACATCCTTAAAGATGGGTTCCCTTATTTTCATATATATATTCCATATTTGGACATAGAAGTGGAATAATTTTTTTGATTTCGAGGAAGGGAGGGATTGATTCTCCTAGATATACCCATCTTTTATACATCCACATACAGTTGGAATATTCATAAGAAATACTGATTGATCAATTAGTAAGTTTGATTTGACCCTAAATAATGGCAGAAGCCATCTTTAAAAAGGGATACAAAAATAAACATCTATATAATTTACAAGGATAACAACTTTGTTTTTAGGACCTGTCTACCAACTAGTTTTTGGCAAAAGTTATTGACACAATTTTACAAGGTTCCATTCAAACAGACGTCCTCCAAGATCTTTTCTACGAGTATATTCCTGACCATATCTCTTGACCTATGATATTACAAGGCCAGTGAAGTAGTACATACATTTTCTTGTTTCAGTTGGTTTATGGCTTCCTCTGTACCTTCTCCAGTTTCAATCTAAAAAAAAACACGTGCATCAACACATCATGGTTCATTTGTAACAAAGAAAAAAACAACTTTAAGGTGTCTACTCGGTTAGGATCCTTTACAGCTGGTGACTTGGCAAACATCTTGGCATTGATCTATCTCGGATTATCCATACTCATTAACAGTTTATGCCAAATATATTGGTTTTCGACACTGAGCCAAAAAATGAAATAAAAATAATTCTTACTTTAGCAAACAAATCTTTTCTTTCAGTTTCAAGTCTTTGTAATTCTTCTTTATTGGAGGTAATTTGAGTCTCTAAGCTTTCTATCTTTTCTTCCCTGGAAATCACAAAAAAAATGACAAAAACAATTTCAATATATATGTCTGCCTTGACTGGGATCCTTTCTACCAGCTGGTCCTTGGCCAAACCTCTTGGCATCGATCTTTTCAGGATTATCCGTACCCATTTATAGCTGAGTGGACTGGAATTTTGAGTGAAGATGACTTATTCATGGTCATCGGACTTTCACATTCCAGTCGAGATTAGAACTCACGTCTGACATTTTCAACGTATCCAAGCAAATGACGTCATGACGTAAAGAACCCATGCTCTAACCGCTGTGCTATAGAACCAACACTCTAAACGGCTGTGCTAAAGAACCCATTTGTCTTTGTTTTTCACCTTATCCAGATGATTGTAATCTGCCACTAGACGTTTTTTCTTTAAGCGTGAAGCTATTTGTAATGTCACTTTTTTGTATCCGTATGAAACAGGAGGGAATGGCCGGGCTGGCTAGAAATAGAGGAGTATAAACTAGACTTACCTTACAGTTGCTTGTCTCTGTTGATCCTCCAGAGTAGATTGTAAATCTCGTAACTTCCCATTCAACTCATCATTGTTAACACTCTGAAATAATACAACTATCTTCAGTTTGGTTCAACTAATAAATAATTTTCTTTTGCTCAGTGAGTTACAACACTTGCTGGCTAACCTGAAGTTCCAGGGTCCAATTCCAGTATAGGTCAAGATGGACTTCCAGATTTGTTTTAGTCTAGTCTTGTCAGTGATACAGGTTGAAGGACTAACGTGGGAGACACGGTGGCTCAGTGAGTTAGACACTTGCTGGCTAGCCTGAGGGTCCAGGGTTCAATCCCAGCAAAGGTACAGATGAACTTTCGGATTTGTTCATATTTGGTATCTTTCTGTCAATCACAGAGTGTTATCAGGTATCCCAGTAATGTAACCATGCCCTTTAATATCATACAGTGAGTCACTAAAGCTATAATAATATCCACGCCTCCAAACTAAACTAAAAAATGGTCCCTACCTCAGCCTCGAACTGTTTTATAGAATCATGGAGTTGTTTATTCAAATCTTCTATTTCATTTTTCTTAATCTCTACTTCTGATTGGCTCTGAAATAAAAATATCGTAAAATAAACTAAATTTAGTTATTCCAATTTCATAACAGACGACAATCCAACTAGCTACTGACTGAGCTATTCTTCTGTACTAGCAGACGACAATCCAACTAGCTACTAACTGAGCTATTCTACTGTCCTAGCAGACGACAATCCAACTCTCTACTGCCTGAGCTATTCCACTGTCCTAGCAGACAACAATCCAACTTGCTACTAACTGAGCTATTCTACTGTCCTAGCAGACGACAATCCAACTCTCTACTGCCTGAGCTATTCCACTGTCCTAGCAAACAACAATCCAACTCTCAACTGACTGAACTATTCTAATGTCCTAGCAGACGACAATCCAACTCGCTACTGCCTGAGCTATTCCACTGTCCTAGCAGACGACAATCCAACTCACTACTGACTGAGCTATTCCACTGTCCTAGCAGACGACAATCCAACTCTCTACTGACTGAGCTATTCTAATGTCCTAGCAGACGACAATCCAACTCGCTACTGCCTGAGCTATTCCACTGTCCTAGCAGACGACAATCCAACTCACTACTGACTGAGCTATTCCACTGTTCTAGCAAACAACAATGCAACTCTCTACTGACTGAGCTATACTACTGTCCTAGCAGACGGCAATCCAAATCACTACTGACTAGGCTATGGTTTAATATTTTGTAGTGATCACTCACCTTTTCCAGCTGTAATTTAACATCATTGAACAGCTGTATCTGTTGATGTAGCTCCTGTTGTCCAGCTGTTTTAGTCTCTGTTATCTGTTTCTGTAAATTCTCCACTTCATGTATCTTATCATTCAACGATTTCTCTACCTTTTTATTCAAAAATATCAACAACAAAAAATATTAGAATACATGACTATGCTCAACTAAATGCTTATCAATTAACATTCCTAAACACATTCTATAAAAACAAAATGCAAGATATGAATATGAAATGAGTAACAATCAAAGGTCAGAGGTCAAGGTGACTTGAAATACCTTCTGTAATTGTTCTCGAGTTGTCTGTAAATCTTTCCAACTGGAATCTTTATCTTGTTGTGTCTGATTCAGACTAGCCTCTCTATCATCCAGACGTTTCTGAACTTCCATTAATTTGTCATTCTTTTCTTTCAATTCGTCTTCGGAATGTTGTAATTTCTCTTTTACCTGGGACGCAAAATGCAAGAATTATCCACTAGTTGTTCGGTATTTACGCTCATCAAAAAGACATCCATTTCAGAGAGTTCACATAGTAAATAATGTTAATTCGGTATTTAAGTTCCATAGGTAGCTAGCCATGTAGCAATGCGCAGACTAAGGAGTTTCTACGCAAATATCAAAATACAAAATGGCCACTGACCTGAGTAAAATCGGAATGCAGCTGTTGATTTTCTTCGTTAGCAGCCTCTAGTTGAGTTTCTAAATCAAGTTTAGCAGATTCTAACACGGAGACAGATTGTTGAAGTTGTTTACTTGTTTCATCTGAATTACCCACTGATTGGTTCAATACTCGCAATTCTTCATTTAACTGTAATGAAATGAATGGAGTTTTACATCCTAATCTTCTGCACCTCATGGGCTAAAGAAGACGGGTAATATAATGCATGAGCATTGAGGAAAATTTTGCCAGAACAGCGACATTAGCAAAATATTTTGTGATTTCCAACTGTTGAGGGACTCTGGGCCTCAGTTTATTGTCTCATTAACTAGATGCTCTTTCATGTCAGTCCTGCATCACTGACAAGGGGAAAACGGGTTGAAAAATCCTAAAGTTCAACCTTTGCCAAGATTGAACCCTGGTACCTTCAGGTTTCCGAGAAGGCACCTAACTCACTGAACTGCTGCAGCAAATGAGAATAAATGATATAAGATTAAAATCCTCACAGCCATGGCTTGGCCTGTGCTTTCGAGAGCTAATAAAATACAGAAAATACCTTTGCTGTTTCTGCCTTGAGTGAGAGAAGTTCCATTTCTTTATCCACTACAACTTGAGACAGCTGTGATGACCCAGACTCACTTTCAGTAAATTCTTTATGTAGTCTAGAGGAAACAGAATTTTATATTTTATTATTTAAATGGAATCGAGTTTTACATCCTTCTTATCTGCACCTAATGGGCTAATGAAGACAGGCAACACCATGCAGTGTGCAATGAGGGAAATTTTGCCAGGACAGAAGCATTAACCTACTCTATTTATGATTTCCAACTGTCGAGGGATCTTTAACGTGCATAGCCTGTTGCACACGGGGCCTCGGTTTATTGTCCTATCCTGCAAGCATGTAACTGACTGAGCCACCTTGGCTCCCCCCCCTACTATATAAGGAAGTATTGTACACTAATATCTTCTTCATCAAAATAAAAGATTAAATTACTTTAGATGGCATGAATGATAAATGAATGAATGAATGAATGAACAAGTGTAGGAATGAATGAACAAATGATTGAATGAAAATTGTACCTCATAATTTCTTCTTTAGCGTTCTCAAACTGACTTTCTAGGATATTATACTCCTCTTCTTTACTGAAAGTCGATTAGCAGACATGAGTTCATATAATTTGACAAAACAACCCTTTATTCTTATAATTAGCTCTTCCACTTCCATATTTCTGCCTCTTGATTGATTGAAATAAATGCATGTGTAGAAGAGTTCAATAGAAAGTTAAGGGGTGTCAACTAGATAACTGACACACTATTTCTCATCTTGATTTGGAAGTCTAAAACTTCATAAATAAATAATAAAACTTGATCTCCCAAACAAAATTGCGAAGAATTTCGGGAAACCTCAACCTACTCTGCATATTTTTTCAACATGAATTGATATTCCTTCTCCAAAACGTCTTTTTCTTTCTCTCTATCTTGAGTCATGCTGTCCATCAGCGTCTGTACGGAAATTAACTCTTGTTTTAAAACTTGTACGTCATCGGCTGACGGCCTACAAATACACAGAATGAATGAAGCAGAGAAAATAACAAAAAATACAATGAATGAATGAATGAATGAATGAATGAATGAATACTCCACAAACACAATCATATACTGATCTTGTAATACAAAACTAATAAATGAATTAATGAATGAATGAACGAATGAATGAATGAATGAATGAATGAATGAATGAATGAATGAATGAATGAAAAATGAATGAATGAATGAATGAATAAATGAATGAATACATGAATGAATGAATGACTGATTGAAAGGATGTATAAATGAATGAAGAGATTCCCAAATAATTAGCGAACAAAAATACACAATAAATTGTAAAGATTGTAGTTGATTAATTAGATCAATCAAATCCTGAATTAACGACCCCAAGAAATACAAAACACGGCATGCAGTGTGCTATATGGTAAAATAGTGATTTAGCTGTGAGGAATATTACCAACATCAAATTACATCTTACATCTACATCTGATGAGGCCAATGAAGACATAAAAAGCCATGCAGTGTCCAATAAGGGAAACAAATCATTTAAGAGACAATGAGAATAAGAATGGCATGAAACGACATGGAGTTTTACGTCCTACTCTTCTGCACCTTAAGGGCTAATGAAGACGGGCAATGCCATGCAGTGTGCAATGAGGGAAATTTTGCCAGGACAGCGGCATAGCCTACTCTTTTTGCAATTTCCAACTGTCGAGAGATCTTTAACGTGCACAGCCTGTAGCACACGGGGCCTCGGTTTATTGTCCCATCCGAACGACTAGACGCTTTTTCCATGTCAGTCCCTCTGACCTGCATCACTGACAAGGGGAAACCGGGCTGAAAAAATCCGAAAGTTCATCTCGACCTTTGCCGGGATTGAACCCTGGAACTTCAGGTTAGCGAGCAAGCGTCTAACCCACTGAGCCACCGGGGCTCCTTAAGAATGGCATGAAACGACATGCAGTGTGCAATGAGGGAAACAATAAATAGGGAACACACTCATTAAAATAATGCACACACTTACTTTTTGGTTGAGTTTCTAGTAAGAAAGAATAAAATAGAAAAAGTGAAAGAGTCAAGATGTTAAAGAGAATATATATAGTAACTGTTGGTAATTTAAGTACCGTGTCCCTTCAAACAGTGTAAGTTAGTAACATGCAGACGGAAGTTTTAGTTCTATTGGTACAGAAACCAACTAGAGAAGGAGTTCTCAAAAAAACACTTTAACCCAAAGATCAGAATTTGAATCAAAAAAAAATTTTTTTTTTACATTTACCTTTCGTCTAATTGAGTGTTCAAATTTTGGATGATTTTTTCTTTTTCTTGGTCTTGTTTCTGCAAAAAAAAAAAACAAACGTGAACCTTGCTCAAGAAATAAAATTAAGGTCCCTTAAGGATCCTGTGAGGTTCAATAGCAGACTCAGAGCATTGCTTCTTTACATCATCTTTTGCTTGGTTACGTCAAGCAAATGGCTTTTATTTTGAAAAGTGATACAGATGGCAACAAGTATCAAGGTACCTTTAAATCTGTTATATGATCCTCCAGCCCTTTTTTCTGTCCCTCACTTTCATCAGCCCTGGCTTTATTAGCTGCTATCTGACCTGCCTGAAATAAAATATCATATTGTGGTCTGACTTAAAACCCTCTTAACAAGAGTTACTTCCCTTCTAGTCAGACTGAGTTTCTAAGCCTTGCTCATGACATATAGAATATAGAGGCATGGAATGGAATGGATTCTATCATCCTAATCTTCTGAACCTAATGGGCTAATGAAGATGGGCAAAGCCATGCAGTGTGCAATGAGGGAAATTTTGACATGACACAACATTAGCCTACTCTTTTTGCAATTTCCAACTGTTGAGGGACCTGCATCAATATCAGGGGGGAAACAGGTTGAAAAATCCAAAAATCCATCTCAACCTATACTAGAATTGAACCCTCAGGCCTCAGGTTAGCAAGCAAAAATATTTACTAATTCTGCCGCTTTCTGTTCAATAGTTTCCTTCATTTCTGTGATATTTTTTAACTGCAGGTTGACGTCTGTTAGCTGAGATTGTAGATTCTGAACTTCACCACTTACTGTGAAAAATACACAGTATGAGAAACATAACAAATCGACATGGCAGATATTTATAGGTTTTTCAAAAATTAACGACGAATTTGCTAAGAAGGTAAAATTGAAAAAGGAAAAGCAAAAGTGGATCCTACACAGGCAGTTTCACCTCTGGGTGGATTGTTTTTGAGGGCAGATTTTGCGCAGGTTTCATTTGCATACTGGTTTTGTCTTTTGAAAGGTTTCATCTAGGAGAGAAGGGTGGTTTCATCATAGAAACTGGAAATCCAACTTACAAATGGTTCTGCTCTCTTCGGAACCTTTCAACTGTAATTTTACCATTTCTATCTCACTTTGTACCTAGAAATACAAGCAAAATTTGCAAGGTCACCCCTTGATTTCATATTGAACTCTTCTACACATGCATACTTTCTCTTATAATTGGGCGAGTTCATAAGTAACAATAGGTGTGTTTTTTGTTGTCTGTCAAATAATATCCAGATTTCAACTAACCTCATCAGAATTAGGGTCAGCAGACGCGACCTCACCATTACTACTTCCTCCTCCTTTTTCTAATTCTTTCTTTAGTTCCCCCGAGTGCCATTTTTCTTCTTGCAATGATTTCTTTAAATCTTCTATTTCTTTTCTCATAGCTAGCACATCTCCGTCCCTGATAAACAAGACAAAAAAAAATGGCGATTGAAACAAACGGGACGATCTAAGTCAGATTTTGTAACATATAGTATTGATTAGATGGTTGGCCTGAAGATGACAAGTTAATGACTAACAAAGGGAAGTGTGTGAACACTATGAATGAACATCCAAATATGGATGATTCAATGATCTAATAGACTCAATCAAAGGCAAGTGTGTGTATGTTTGAGTTTCTATGAGTAAATAGTCACACCTATTAGAACTATGGCTTCTTTAGAAATAATAGCAAGTGCAGTCATTGCAAATCTATTTTGTCAATTTGAGTTTCTATGAGTAAGTAGTCTCACCTATTTTAACTGTGGCCTATTTTTAGAAATAATAGCAAGCGCAGTCATTGCAAATCTATTTTGTCAATTTGAGTTTCTATGAGTAAGTAGTCTCACCTATTTTAACTGTGGCCTTTTTTAGAAATAATAGCAAGTGCAGTCATTGCAAATCTATTTTGTGAGTTTGAGTGTCTATGAGTAAATAGTCTCACCTATTTTCTGTCATCTGTGGACTCCCATGAACTTGATCGTAATGAACTTGGAGCTGATCTGGGGAATTAAACCCCATTTTACAGATAGGGCATAAAAACCCGGATTCCTACAAATAATATTGTTTAGAGTTGAAAGTTTTATTTGGATGTCTCAATAGTAATCTTACAAGGTTTATACTAAAGTCACGTTCAAATGGCCTTAGTGATGAAGGAGCCCACCCTAGCAACTTCAATTTGGCTCAAAGTGCAGACCTGAGAACAAGTTCTACTTTCAAAATTCGTTAGAGAGTAACAGCATGTTTCAGGTTCTGTTTTACTATTTCAAAAATCTAATTAAATTGAATGAAGTTTTGTCTACCTTCTGCACTTATAAAAAAGAATGAAGCATTAAAAAAAAAAGATATGATTTCTATAACAATTATTTGTTTTTTTTGAAGCTGTGGACTGGGATTCTCTCCCTTTTCTGTAGCAGGATTGAAAATAAACAAGAAGCAGACGTCAAATGTTAATAGCGTTTCTTACCTCTTGTTCTCCAGACGTGTTAGTGGGTTGTGCAGTATCATCATGAACTGTGTCAAAATGGTTTTGGAGTGCCTCAGGGGAGGGGAGGGATTTCATACATAGGGGACAGAGAAAGCCCTGTAGAATAAACACACAGATTAAAACAATACCCCCAATAAAGGCTTAAGTAGCGAGTTTGATTGTCGTCTGCTGACCGAATAAATACACAGATTAGATCTGGGAGAATCAATCCTTCCCTTCTCCAAAACCAAATAAAGGCTTAGTTGGTAACAAGTTGATTTGTCGTCTGCTGGGCAATTGGTAAAAAAATTTTCATCCCCTAATACCAAAAATGAAACATCTAATGCATAATCTCACTGCCATGTTTTCCAACCTTTTTGATTCTTTGACCATTACCCCTTCTCACATTCTGATGCCCTTTTGACCCTGACAAACCTCACTTCAACATAAGGTGGGCACTTCAACATAGGCACATGCCTGACCACTGGTCAATACAAATGCCTGTATGATTCAGATTGTCAGTTTAAATCCAAAACAAGCCTCCTATCATTACCTTTGATCCAATTCTTGGCTAATGATCTGACATTTCACCCTGATCAATTTAAACTGGTTTATGAATTGAGGAAGTCTAATTAGAATATTATATTTACCTGAGCATCTTTAGGTGCATTCTGTTGAGCATCTTTAGTCTTAAAGAGAAGGAATAATCCTAATAACTAAGTTTCTTCACAGAAGTGTTAGTATAGGCCTACCCTAGGACAGGATTACATCTAACCAAAGACATTAGCATTTTCAGTTAGTATCCAATTGGTGATGTGTCAAATAGATGCTTGGCTCAGTCCTAAACTAGATCTACCAGATACTGACAGTAAGTGATAGGCCTGTAGCTCAGTCAATGATCAAGACATTTCAATCATAATGAAAGTCAAGAAAATGCAGTTCCTTAAACTTTACTTCCTTCTCTCTAAGCTAAGCCAAGACCAGAACAAACTTCTAAGATGAAGCCAACAACACAGCTAATGTAATTGACAATAATCATTTAAAACAAACATTTACACATTTAAATAACTACCTGACTGCTCTCTTTACGATTAAGCAGTTTTTTAAACATCGTGCGTTATGACAAGGTTGAAAAATGCCTCAAAATCATCTAAAAAGCCGGATTCAGTTCCCTTCAAAAAAAATATTGACGCCCTAACCGGAAGTTTTCATTAATGAGGAATGAGAGTTAACTCCCCTTGCTATATTTTTTCGAGTGCGTAGAATCGCCGGCAGTATTTTGTCAAATTTCACATATTACAAGCGAATTGATGTCCTGAAACGTTGAATGTTTAGAAAATAGAGTCATCAGAGTTTACTTTGAAATGGGAAAAAATAAATTGAAGCTAACTATATCGGTGTCAGAGCCTTCTGAAGGTGGCGATAAGGAAAATGGAGACGGAACCAATATGGAGGCGCTGCAGCAAAATATTAGAAGTCAAGACATAGATGAGCAGCAGCGAGAGCGATTGGAACAGTTTCTGTCGTTAAAACAAAAGGTCGGAGAACTGACTGAGGAAGACATCATCAAATGTGAAGAACTAGGAGCCGGAAATGGTGGAGTTGTTACCAAGGTGCTCCATAAACCTTCAGGAATCATTATGGCCAGGAAATTGATTCACCTTGAAATAAAGCCAGTTGTCAGGAACCAGATTTTCAGAGAATTAAAAGTTCTACATGAATGTAATTCCCCTTACATTGTCGGCTTTTACGGGCATTTTTACAGCGATGGAGAAATCAGCATTTGTATGGAATACATGGACGGTGGATCACTAGATTTGATACTGAAAAACGCTGGACGAATTCCTGAACCAATTCTAGGTGTGATAAACATTGCAGTTTTAAAAGGCCTATGCTACTTGAGAGAAAAACATCAAATTATTCACCGTGATGTCAAACCATCAAATATTTTGGTCAATTCCCAAGGGGAGATAAAAATCTGTGATTTTGGCGTAAGCGGACAGTTGATTGATTCCATGGCTAATTCCTTTGTTGGTACCAGATCGTATATGGCGCCAGAAAGATTGCAAGGTACTCATTATTCCGTACAATCAGACGTCTGGAGCCTTGGATTATCGTTGGTCGAGATGGCTATTGGACGTTACCCCATTCCTCCACCAGAACCAAAAGATATCGAAAGTCTGTTTGATGAAAGTGGAAACAGTCCGTCTGGTCGGTCTATTGCTAGTTCCAGGAGTAGTTTCGTTGGAATGCCAGGCGCCGAGGGTCCAAGACCTATGGCAATATTTGAACTTTTAGATTATATTGTAAATGAACCACCGCCAACTTTACCTAAGGGTAAATTTTCGGATGATTTTGAAGATTTTGTGGATCGTTGTTTGAAGAAGAATCCCTCAGATAGAGCCGATCTTCAGTCCTTAATGAACCACATGTTTATCAAGAAATATGAAAATTCGGATATCGAGATTGGAAGTTGGGTCTGTAAGGTGTTAAATGTTAAACCAGACAATCGTAGTTGAATGTAATATTTAATCTAGTTAACAAAATTACTCTTAAACATAAAGGGACTTTAAAGAGGTTTTCTTTATTCTGTATGTATATTAGAGACACTGATATCATCAATTAAAACCAATCCAATTTTCAATCAGACGTCTATGATTCTGCTAATCATGACGTGTGATTGAATAACAGACGTGTGATTGAAAATTGACAGCTTTGTCTGAGAGAATGCCCTGTTTTAAGAGGTAACACTGTTGTATATTTATATATTGGTAATCTGACATACACTGGGACGGCAAAAATATGTCGGATAACACAGAATGTCAGATAGCAAGGAATAATGTCAGATAGCACAGAATGTCAGATAGCACAGAATGTCAGATAGCACAGAATGTCCCATTACTTAGATGTTGGATTACTCAGATGTTGGATTACTCAGAGTACACTGTATATCCAAAGATGTTTGACCAATCAGACTTTGAGAAAATAATAGAATTAGAAATTACGACTTTTTGTAAAACTCGGCTGAAATATTCATTTAATAGTGCTGAAATTATTCTTGTTTATTGTAATGCTAAATGTTAATGTTTATTTTTTTTTCAAATCAAATTTTTCAGTTTAAGTATAAATATTGGATTGGTTTAGAATCATGAATGAATTGAGCTTAAATTCCTAATTATTCTACAAAATAATGTTTGCTTTTCAATATTAAAAATTGGAGCAAATATTTAGATGACTGTACAGATAGGTGAAATTGAGCTGTATCAGCTGGTAAAGTAAATATTTAGATGACTATACAGCTAACTGAAATTGAGCTCTATCAGCTGGTAAAGTAAATATTTAGATGACTATACAGATAACTGTAATTGAGCTCTATCAGTTGGTAAAGTAAATATTTAGTTGACTATACAGATAGCTGAAATTGAGCTCTATCAGCTGGTAAAGTAATTATTTAGATGACTTTACAGATAGCTGAAATTGAGTTCTATCAGCTGGTAAAGTAAATATTTAGACGACTATACAGATAGCTGAAATAGAGCTTCATCAGCTGGTAAAGTAAATATTTAGATGACTATACAGCTAACTGTAATTGAGCTCTATCAGTTGGTAAAGTAAATATTTAGTTGACTTTACAGATAGCTGAAATTGAGCTCTATCAGCTGGTAAAGTAAATATTTAGACGACTATACAGATAGCTGAAATAAAGCTTCATCAGCTGGTATAGTAAATATTTAGATGACTATACAGATAACTGAAATTAAGCTTTATCAGCTGGTAAAGTAAATATTTAGATGACTATACAGATAACTGAAATTAAGCTCTATCAGCTGGTAAAGTAAATATTTAGATGACTATATAGATAGCTGTAATAGAGCTCTATCAGCTGGTAAAGTAAATATTTAGATGACTATACAGATAACTGAAATTAAGCTTTATCAGCTGGTAAAGTAAATATTTAGTCGTATTCCTATTAATAATATTTAACAATATGTATATTAATGTAAATAATTTAAATTGTATATATCTATCTATACTGCCCTCAATTTTTTTTTTAATTTTTGAGTTAAATTTTCAACTTTATTTTTGTAGTTATTTTTGTTATATTTGAAATATATAGTCATTTAACTTCCGCGATTTGGCAAAGAAACGTGCATAGGGCGATTTTGTTAACATATTTATAGTGGTAGAGATTAACTTGAACTTGTTTGAAAAAAGTAGGATAAATTTGTTTTTGGTAAATTAAGACATTACACGACCCCCCAAGTCTGAATGGTCAAGCTCCACCCCTATATAAAGCAATACATATCGTGACCCTTGTATTGTATCACGAATCGTGATTCACGTTTGGTTATAATCAGCACTTAGAGAATGAGAATGCTAAATTGTAACAAAATTGAAAGCCAGTTGTTGGGCCTTATTTTTTCCAAAACTTAACTCAATGCTCCATTTTTTCCATTTATCAGTCAATCTGTTGATAAGACATGACTGGCAAAAAACAGGTACATTAACAATCCTGAACCTATCACTTGCTATTTTCTTGTTAACCGGCTAATTCCAGAATTCTATTCCGTGTTGTGATATTGTATATACATAATTTTGTATTTTTGGGGCATTTGAGAAGGCATCCAAATAGGCCCCAGGTCTAGTTTATGATAACAATGTAAATTGTAGAAACATTGTGTACAATTTACTAAGGAGTAGTATACTATATAAACTGATGATGACAATGTAAATTGTAGAAACATTGTGTCTATTTACTAAGGAGTAGTATACTATATAAACTGATGATGACAATGTAAATTGTAGAAACATTGTGTACTATTTACTAAGGAGTAGTATACTATATAAACTGATGATGACAATGTAAATTGTAGAAACATTGTGTACTATTTTCTAAGGAGTAGTATACTATATAAACTGATGATGACAATGTAAATTGTAGAAAATTGTGTTATTTCTAAGGAGTAGTATACTATATAACTGATAATGAATTTTTTTAAATTGTACTGATAGACATCCATGTGCAATGTATTAATATATGTAGTTTATTTGTAGTTATGTAAATTTTTTGTTGTGTAAATATACGTGTTAAGAATTCAACTTAAATGTCTGTTTAAAAAACGTGTTGTATAATTTCGTCACAGCAAATGAAAAGAATTTTTGGGCAGGGCCCCGTTTTTTAAAATAATTTCCGAAAATATTTGGATTATGCCTTTCTAAATTTTTTTAAATTTTCTTGTAGCATCCATGGCAATTATTAATATATTATTTAATGTTCTTCAATTTTTGTTTATGCTTATTTGTAATTAATTACAAGATAATATATAAAAAAAGTTAATATAAATTCCTCCAAAGCCTTGTTTAATTCTACTTTCTTTCCATCCTGGACAATTTACTCAGTTGTTCCTTGATAGAGGAGTTCAGAACTGAGGTTCTGTCTGTTCCAATTCTACGCTCAAACAGTACAGGACCACTTTTAGAATTCTTTAGTATACCCTTTTACTCTGCCCCAAATTTGAATTCTGTTGTATTTTTGTGACCCATGTGATATCAGTCTTGGGCCATATTCTGGAAAACTTAACTTAGTGTTCCAGTCATCTGATTGGTCAATTAATAAGATTAGCTTTTAAATTTAGTTTCGTTATCCAATCAGATTACTGTATTTCTTACAATCTGGATTTTATTTAAATTATTATAAAGTTTTCAAGAATAAGGGCCCCAGGTTTGTCACATTCTGAATTCACTGGTATGCCTTTTAATAAGTTTTGGAGAGTGAGACCCGTAAACTCTGTTCCATCTTGTTTTATTGACCGTCTGTTCCATCATTTGTGAACATGCAGACGTCAGCCAATAATTTCAGCAACAAAAATATTTCACATTTAAAGAGGCCCAGGCTTGATTTTAAGGGGTCGTTTTGGGCCTTTGTTACATTTAAACAGTCCTCAGAAATACTCAAGTGCTAAGAAAATCGCAAAATACCTCGAAATATACCTCAAACAAAAAATTTCACTTTTCATTTTTTTTCCGTGCTGTACGCGGCTGGTCTCCAGTCAGTCTGAAAATTGTCTGTCCTGTTGACAAAGTCTACAATTGAAAATGCGTTGTAGTCTATTTATATAGATGCCCGCTATTGCACGACGGGACGGATAACTTTTTGATTATCAAGACGAACCGGTTTCCAATATGGCGGGACGTTCGTAATTTCTCAAGACATTATGATTTTTCAAACACGGATAATTAAGGATACACATGGATTTGAAGGCTCAAATTTCAAATTTAAGCTCTGTAGACTATTTCTGATTAGCGAACCAAAAGATTTCATGTGTTTGAGGCTGTCGGATGATTGTCCGAAACAAATAAAGCCTGGGCCCCTTTAATCTGTTAGTTTTTATTCAAAACTCTTTTTTATATATACATACACTTTAACAAGAATTGAAATAATTCTACAAATATATTTACAACAATATAAATATGTAAATGATATTATGACAGTAAAGAGTGCAAGCCCCGAGGCGGGGCCAACTCCACAAAAAAATCTTAAAAGCACCATTGTAATTTGGTAAATTCAAAGTTTGACGTCAGAGTCAATATTTCCAGGCCACTAGTAAAAACACATCAGAAGCTGTTATGTTTCACTGAAGCAACCTTTGTTATTGAGGTAATTATTTACTGACATAAAATGGAGTTTTACATCCTTTAGAATGAAATGAAAGTCTACATCACACTATCTTGTACCCTATTGAGCTAATTAAACCAAGTTCTACATCTTGTTGTACAGCATGATTCACGATAATGGAGTTTTACATCCTACTGTTTTTTAACTCTTTGTACAAACTAGGAGAAGAAAGAATCGAAGATACCCATTGTCGACCAGTATCAGGATTTGCTGTAGGAATAGGGCGAGCGCCGTAACGAGGATAAATTAGGGTCGGGTTGATTATAGTTCACCGACCACAGACGAGGTGACATGGGGGTCGAGTTATACCCACTGTACGGGGGTGGGGTGCCTGAAATATATAATAGATATGAAATACAGCCAATAGGACTTAATATATTTTACTTGAATTTTTAATGTTACTTTGTTTGGTGATACTGAATTTTGCCCTCCCCCTGTGCTATTATATTTTGTTCTACGACTACTACCCCTAAGATAATAGAGATTCTAAAGCCTTAGTCAGGGAGATGGATTCTCTAGCCCAAGTACCTTTCAAATGACGACAAGCTACAAATTACACTGTGACAGGTAGTGTTGGGCAATCTGGGAAAAAAATTAATTGGAATGATCGGACCTCGCTCTGACTTACCTTGAGGCTGAAGGAAGGAAGATTGTGGACTAGGTGTGGGTAACGGGTTACCACTCTGATTCAAAAACACACTGGAATTTGCCACGTTTTTATATCTGGATCCCAGCACAAAGTGATAACCTGTAAAATATATTTTAACATAATCATTTCAATTTCTTCCTTGGTTTGTTGATCAGGAAAGTTCCTCTAATGGATTCTTGGAAATTTTATTGTCATGGTTACGATTCAATACAAGATTAAGATTATATTTAGACCAAAGTACCGTCTCAAAACACAAACAGCATTTTTAAAATTTGAGACTATTTCATGGGTCAAATTGAAATATGCTAAAGATCATCTTGACATATGCTAGAATTGAACCCTGGATCTTCAGGTTAGCCAACGAGCATGTAACTCAATGAGTCACTGCGGCTCTCACATTTTAATGTCAGTTCTACGACCTGCATCCCTGACAAGAGGAAATAAGGTTAAAAAATTACAAAGGTATCATCTCAATCTATGCCAGGATTGAACCCTGGAGCTTCAGGTTAGCCAGCAAGCCTCTAACTCACTGAGCAACTGCAGCTCTCTACTGACAGGGTTGAAGTATTATCTCAACCTATACTAGGATTGAACCCTGGAGCTTCAGGTTAGCCAGCAAGCATCTAACTCACTGAGCCACCACAGCTCTCTACTGACAGGGTTGAAGTATTATCTCAACCTATACTAGGATTGAACCCTGGAGCTTCAGGTTAGCCAGCAAGCCTCTAACTCACTAAACCACCACAGCTCTCTACTGACAGGGTTGAAGTATTATCTCAACCTATACCAGGATTGAACCCTGGAGCTTCAGGTTAGCCAGCAAGCATCTAACTCATTGAGTTACCATGGCTCTTGGATTAAAACTTAAGGCCTGAATTCAGCTGCAAGTAATTTCAAGATGACTAGTAAAATTTTTTAACAGATTCTTACCGACTAACACGGCCACAGCTGTTATCAATATGATAAAAAACAAAACAAACCAAGATTGGTAATTAAAGAGAATATTTCTAATTAGCATGCCCCATCCTACATCTCTTGTATATCCACCACTAAAACCTGTAGAAACAAAATTCAAAATAAATTTCATCTAGTGCCGAGTTAGTTTATCAGGGACCTTATTCTTCAATATTTAAATTAAACAAGATTTTAAGAAATACAGTAATCTGATTGGATAATAAAATAAGATTTAATATCAAATTAAGTGATTGACCAATCAGATGACTAGAACACTAAAATCAATCAAATTTCCAGAATAAGGCAGCAGATGCTTTATTCTCAGAAAAAGTTTTTGGTAGATGACAAGTTAACGTTAATTTCCAGAAGTTGCTGATCCATATCAGGAACTCAATAAAATTTAGATTTAAAGAAATACAGTAATCTGATTGGATAATTAAAACCAAATTTCTTTTTCCTATTTTTTCGAGAGCAGTTCCGTCATTTTACAAAAATCCAAACTTACCTGAAGCGGTTGGTTTGTTACCAATTAACTTAACGAACACAGGTACCTTGACCTTCTGTCCCGTTAACGAACTTGATAATTCAACATACAGATCTAAAGATTCACGTTCCCATATACTGTAGGTGTCGAGCAGTCTTATCGGGAACAACACCACAGCCCCAGACTGGCTGTCTCTCTGAGGGGACAGAGACTCGATCAACGAATTGTCACTCACACTAATCTGAAATTAACAAACAATTAGTAAAATCGTTAATTAAATTTTGAACTTTGAGTGATGAAGGTCATATACCTTGAACCCTGGTGAACGGAGGCGCTCAAAAGTTTTGCAACAAAGTTTGAAAAGAATAATTTATTTTTGAAAAAAAATTCTCAGATTTTTTCAAAGTTACCTCCACACAGCGAAGTAAATTTTATAAACCTGGACTCAGAGATCGAGAAATAAAACTAAAAAAACCAACCTTGATATGTTCTACGAGATGCGAGAGGGTGGACACGCGTAACGAAGATAAAGGTGAAGTGGTCGTGACTTGTATATCAGAATTGTGAACGAAGAACGCTGGATTGAAATCAAAAATCAATTTGTCAGAGAATATTTCAGGTTGATCCTCCTGAGGAGTGAGCGTTACTTCAAGACTTATTTTTGTGTTCATGGTACTGATCTGGTGAACCATATACTCGTTTCGGACCTGTTCGATTCTACACACGTACTGGCCTGTAAAATAACAAAATGGACATTTTAAAATTTGAAGGAAAATTTCTGCACCTCTCTTGGCTTTTCTTAAATTTACATAAGTCAGGTCTATATTAAGTCAAACACTAAAGGACATAAAAAAACAAATATTTTGATCAAAAAGAATTTTTGTTATTTTCTTAAGTTTTTAGCTCACAGGGCCTTACTTTAATGTTCTATCTACCAATATGACTCCAACTTTTCTATATTCTTCACAATCTGTAGCTCACTAGAGATGGTTTCATTGCCACATCAGAGCAGCTACAAATTAAACATTTGGAATATGACTCTACCTTCAAACAGTATCTATTATGTACTATTACCTTTAATATGGTCGAATGTGGGCGTGGCTTTAAATAAATCGGCAATAGTGATGTCTGTTTGATGGATGGTAAGTTGTAAGTTACAGTAAAACGGTATGGAGGTTGGTTGATAATATTCACTGGCTACTATAGCACTGCAGTTATCACCTACAACAAAATACAGTCCAGTTTTATAACTGAGCTTATAGAATTGAAGTCTTGACTTTAATAACAACGTATAACTAGATTTATTGGATTATAGAGGGCTCCTGTTGTATGGTACTATATACTCTTATTGACCAAGTTTAAGACTTTATCTTTTAAGATCAAAGTTTTCAATTGACATAACAGTAGGCCTACTAGTTTTAACAAAGCAAGACAGTTGGTACAAGTGTTTTGCATATTGCTCATTACCTATCATGTACTCCTCAGCCAATGCTTTCGATGATGTAACTACATACCTATAAGGGTAGGAGAAGAACCTGTGGTGATACCCACATTGATACCTCGAGCTTTACCAATTCCGTTAGTCAACGAGTCATAGTTACAACTTAATTCTATTTTCTCTACTGGTACTACTTCAACCTGGCAACAAATTTAAATCACAAAATCTATATTTATTCGTTGGTCGAATGATCTTGACAACGGTCAAACATCTGTCTCAACGATTTATAATTCACATGGGTAGAATAATGCTTTCTTTGTTGAAAAATGGTAAGTAGGAAGTCTCCATTATTAAAGTACTTAAAACAACTAAATTGAACAATCAACTGTCATATTGTGGTCTGGAATAGTTCCTCCTTAACTAGAGTTACTTCCCTTGTATCTTTGTACCATGAATACAAAAGTATGATGAACGAGTGTGTGGTTTGGACACAACGGTTATAGCGTAACTTGTCATATTGTGGCCTTGATAATTCCTCTTTAACAAGAGTTATTTCCCTTGTATCTGAACAGAGTAGCCTACCTCAGTGTAAGTAATTATATCTGGGGAGACAGTGTAAACAACCGACGACTTGCCGATACTGGTAGCTAGACTAATACCGTTACTACTGTCAACATCTATAGTATTACTCTCGCTTGACCATTTACCACTGTACCCTGAAATATTAATAATATCATACATAACAATTATAGAATCCTTGACCAGTACCTTCGATAGTCAGGCCATGAAACAACAATATTATTTAGAACAGAGCCTTGTAAAGAAACAACTATATTTTACAAGGATAACAACTTAGGTTCACAAGTCCACCATGACAGGGATCCTTTCTACCAGCTGGTCCTTGACCAAACCTCTTGGCATTGATCTTTCCCGGATTATCCGTACCCATTTACAGCCGGGTGGCCTGGAATTATGAGTGAAGATGACTTGTTGAATGATGACGTACCTGTTTCAGTAATTAGAGGTGTAGAATAACAGATTATAGATGTAAGAGATACTGCCGTCTGCTGAGGATATATAACATTATCAACTGGTATATTAATGTAGTCCGCTATCCATGGATTTTTATTATCCCAAGCCTGAAATAAATCATCATTAAATATAATATATATTGTTCTAGTCTTAATATTACAAACAAACATGGACAGTACAAATTCCTTTGATGTTTTCGTTGTATAATAATATTATATTTGATGGGCGGGGCCTCAAGCGTACTATAACTAGATTTAATCTAAGTTATAGCACGATTAACTATAAAATACTATAGACGATGGGAGTGGCAGTTTCGCTAGAGGTATGAAAAATGACAATTTGTTAAGCCCCACCCTCAATGAAAACAGATCATGAAATGCACAGGAGCTTTCTTTCCAATGACAGACTGTTTTGATAAGTCAGCAAAATAACAGATCCTTTCTACAAATTCTAATTTTGAGTGTAGCCTACCTTTAATATTGTTTGACCGACTTCTGCTGTTTTTACCAGCAAAGTGTTATTATCCCAACCTTTCGATACGTGTAACAAATTATATCTGAAAAACAACGACAAGTTTTATGTCCTACTCTTCTGAACCTTAATGGAGGGATATTACAGACTAAAAATATAAATCAGAAGGGAGTTTTACATCCTTCTCTTCTAAACCTTATGGGCGAAGAAGATAGATTACGTCATGCATTGTCCAATGCCAGTACAGCGTATAAGCCTACTAGTTTTGTGATTTCCAAATGTCCATGGAATTCTAAGTTTCCAGGAATCTTACCTGCTACATCTGAACTTCAACTGAGTATTTGTGGCATAGAATTTCTCTCCCACATCGTCATGGTAACTAACTTTAAACTGTAGACTAGTACCAACTGGTATACTGGTCACATGACCACCCAGCGTGGCTAACTTAGTCTCTGCGTTAATCATTAAATAAGATATTGGTTTAATCTGAAAGTCAAAATGAGACAAAGGTCAAACATCAATCGGGGATGATGATGAAGTCAATTTTCAGGCAGACGTCTGATCCATGTAATTCCATAGCTATTTCTGGTCAATTTTCAGGCAGACGTCTGGTTCATTCAATTCCATAGTTACTAATAGCAGCTTTCGCGATAGTGACACTATATATTGTTAGCCATTTTGTTAACAATCAATGGCGCAGATAAACATTGAAAGTTCTTGACTTCCTCACGAGCAGACGTCCAACTTACCTTAACTAGCAACACAATGGTCTGATTGACCCCAAATTCTTCTTCCGCAATGATTTCTAACATTGCCTGACCTATACCTGGTCCAGACTTCAGTTGTCCACCATCTTGGACTTGTACCAAATCTGTCGATTGGTCGGTCACTAGATTATAGGTCAACTTGGCATCAGAATCTCTACAAGGGTAATAATGTTATATTATAACTATGAAGTGGGGAATGATGGAAACTGCACAGAAAGGCAACATGCATATTGCCTCCGTTTATTGTCCCATCTCAACAACTTGATCCTTTTCCCATACCAGTTCCTACCTACATCCATGTCGAAATGAAATGAATGGAGTTTTACGTCCAACTCTTCTGGACGTTATGGTAAAATAAATGGAGTTTTACATCCTACTTTTCTGCACCTTATGGGCCAATGAAGACAGGCACATCCAGGCTTAAAATTTGAACAGTATTAATTTAACCTAACCAAGCATCCATTTTAATGATGAGAAAGCACTGACCATGGAAGCAGTAATTTTTTTATTTACCTGTTAGTTTTAACAATGGTTTCAGTATTAGGGGTCATTAAAACCTGACCCCCACAAACAGCAGGGCTGATCACAGATAGCTTCTCAAATACCTGAAACAGTCGAACAATAAAACTTGAGGGAAAAAACTTAAATCATATTGACTCGAAGTTAAAACAAGAGAGGAAATTTAATTACCAGCTAAAAAATATTTAATTACCAGCTAAGAAATATTTAATAACCAGCTAAGAAATATTTAATTACCAGCTAAGAAATATTTAATTACCAGCTAAGAAATATTTAATTACCAGCTAAGAAATATTTATTACCAGCTAAGAAATATTTAATTACCAGCTAAGAAATATTTAATTACCAGCTAAGAAATATTTGATTACCAGCTAAGAAATATTTAATAACCAGCTAAGAAATATTTGATTACCAGCTAAGAAATATTTAATTACCAGCTAAGAAATATTTAATTACCAGCTAAAAAATATTTAATTACCAGCTAAGAAATATTTAATTACCAGCTAAGAAATATTTAATTACCAGCTAAGAAATATTTAATTACCAGCTAAGAAATATTTAATTACCAGCTAAGAAATATTTAATTACCAGCTAAGAAATATTTAATTACCAGCTAAGAAATATTTAATTACCAGCTAAGAAATATTTAATTACCAGCTAAGAAATATTTAATTACCAGCTAAGAAATATTTAATTACCAGCTAAGAAATATTTAATTACCAGCTAAGAAATATTTAATTACCAGCTAAGAAATATTTAATTACCAGCTAAGAAATATTTAATTACCAGCTAAGAAATATTTAATTACCAGCTAAGAAATATTTAATTACCAGCTAAGAAATATTTAATTACCAGCTAAGAAATATTTAATTACATACGAAATAAAAATACCTCAAGAAAGTGACGAAGGTATTTAATCGAAAAGACTATTATAAAATGGAATATTCTGCCTTATATAAAATATTTACGTTAGAAACTGACAAGAAAGTGAATAAATATATTTACAATTCTAATCTTTATATCTTAAAACGACAGGTTTGTTAATTTCAGAGGTTGATTTGGGTCTCGAATATAAATATATATATATATATAGTCTTAATTAGTACAAGAACAATACGAGCTAATTGGCTCAAAATGACTGTAACTACAAATTTCACTTTTAACTTCCTTTCTATATATCAGTCTCCAAAATTGATGATTTGTCTTTTAACTTTCAAACCAGAATAATTTTAAACACAAGTGGATTTCGACAGTGAACTGTGAACACTATTACTGATATACTTAGCTAAAATTTCTAGTTTCTGAGACTAAGGTATGATTGGTAAAATATAGGTCCCCTTAAAGCAACATGCACGATCTATCATGTCAAATATAAAAAAAGCAATAACAGAAATTGAAAATGAACTCTGAAACCCTGAAATCTAATGTGAATATATTTAAATGACAAAAACTAAAACTGCTGATTTGATGGAATGGGTGTCCAAACCACAACCAAAAGTTTGTATTTCTTACAATTTTAAGCGAACTGACAAGATTGGTTTTTTGAAGTTTATTTGAGTGCAGGTTTGTTTTTTATTTTTCTTTCTTACATGTTTTGGGATGTTTTAATAAGATTTATGCAAATATTCAGTATTCAGTTCCCAAGTATTATAGAATATGTGCCAGAAAAAATCAAAACATAAGATCAAACCAACAGTTTAGTTTTATACGTCTGTAATATATGAATTCTAAATAAATATTCAACATTTTAACAAAATAAAGTCAATAGTTACTGGATAAGCCTAGAAAAAAACACCAAAAATAAATTTTAAAAAGATTAGCAAAGTCTGTACAGAAATCACCCCTAATTTTACAATTGGACTCTTCCAATCATAAGTATACAGTATCATATCAATAGAAAATATGCATGTGTGGAAGTGTTCATTAGATGTGGAGGGGTGTCAGACAGATGACTGACTTGCAACATATTTCAAAACTTAAAATGGCCGAACGATGTCTTTCTGAACACAAGAGGAATAGTTCCCGATTTCCAAGATGTCTACGAATATTCAAATATGTACCTGAATTTGTACTTCATCTCTCAAATCAGCCATGTTTTTAATCTGCATCCGACTGCCTTTCTTGGGCGTGACTTGTAACTTCAACGTCACATGACCAGCTTCTACGGCTGTCAACTGCATGGCAAATTTACTTTCATCCGATAATTTTACTCCGCTCTGAAAGGAATGTAGTAATCTTATTGGTTAATAAAATTAAATTTAAAACAGATCTTAAAAATTGACCAATCTGATCAGCACTGTTGTTAGGGTGGGGTTGATTAGGGCTGGGCCCGGGCTAGTGAGAATTTAGCCCCACCAATTGTCCTCTCTCAAAACTTTCTTCAATTACAAATTTTGTTTACAAAAAACCAAAAAGATGAAAATTTTGGTTGGAATTCTGGCGCCTCAATATCTTTCAGAAATATATTCTCCAGGCTTTAAGTCGAGGGCCCAAGCGCCAATTCAGTCCTAGCGTCATGGGCTAAATCTGATGACTTTAGTTTTTAAAGAATAAGGACCCAATTCTGTCAGCAGTTTGTTTATTTTACAAGTTTTAAGATGGAATGTTGAAATGGAGGGTAAGATTAAAAGTGTCTGACCTTACCTGGTAATAAACCGAATGTAAAACTATTGGTTCTCGGCTGTTGTAGGTCCAGGAGAAGATTAGCGGTAAAATAGCACTACCGAAGGTAAACGGAGTCTCTTGTTCTGTTATACCTACAGCATATACTGGCATCTAGAATATCAAAACACATTATTAGCTATGTGGACTCTCTGAAAATGATGCTCAGTTGAAAAACATAAATACCAAATCAATAATATTAGCTATTTAAAGAAAATACCACTCCCAATGCTTATGGGAATGTATCATTGTTTGCTTGATACAATGATAGTTTTCAAGACTACAGTTACCTTAAATACGAAATACAAAGAGTTTTACACCCTATTTCTTACTAGAGCATCATTACATAATAACGTAAATCCCACTAGAATTACATGATATAATAAAATATAGTACCTTATTACCAGTTTGAAGTCTCGTTAGAGGTGTATATATCTTTATACCAGTTAATATTATCACGTTAACTACAGCTTCATCCTAGAAAATACATACACAGTTTACATTGGTAACATCATGCAGTGAGAAATGGGGGAAATTTTATCACGGAAAACTTAACGAAGATAAATTCAAAATTTAAGAAATACTGTACTCTGATTGGATAATAAATCAATTTCAAATCAATTCTAGTGAAACACCAAAATCATTTTAATTTAAGTTTTCGAGAATAAAGTTTCAGGACAGCAAAAAAAATCTTTCATTAAAAAATAGACTCATGCAAACCTTTTTTTATTTTGCAATCTTACCCTAAATTTTTTTCAAAAAAAAATATTTGAAGGATAAACAATTTAAGATAAAGTGCCCTTACCTGTGAGTATATAACAGTTTCTCCTGACAGTGAATCGGTACCTACAGCCTTACCCACAACTCTAGTACTACCCAGTTCCAGCCCTTCTAACATACCTCCACTAGTAACTGACGATATCTTACTATCTTTGATACTAAATTCTACATTACTTTGGGGCTGTGGTCCGCCTTGGGCAAGCACCTGTCGATTATAATAAACCAGTTAAAGATTAGACCAAATTAATTTTAATGCTATCAGCTCAAATCTTCAAGATTATGGTCCAATTTTTGATTTAACAATTATTCTTTATCTGGCAGATGCCATGAAATATTTGATATAAACAGTATGAAATTCTGAACCTGAAACTTGGCGCCAATGATGAGTGTGATGTTTTTAGGATCTAGTCTAAGAGGTGGGAAAACCTGAAAAATAAAAGCGAAAGATTAGAGTCAGGCTTGGTTTCGAGATTTCCAGAAAAGTGTTTTTACTAGAATTTCTGCAACTAAAAGCTGGATAGTAAAATTATTTTTAGTAAATGAAATGGAGTTTTACATCCTACACTTCTGCACCAAATGAAGTCGAGCAACTCTATGCAGTGTGCAATATGGGATTTATTGTCCCATCCAAACAACTTTTTTTCCATGTCAGTCCCTCCAACCTGCATCACTAACAAGGGAAAACTGGGTTGAAAAATCCGAAAGCTCATCTTGACCTTAGCGCCAGGACGTCCTAGGGTCACATCTTCTAATACTGATTCTAGTAAGATCGTTTCTAGTACACAGGGCCTAGACAACCTACCTCAAGGGGTTTCGGTGAGCTATAAATAACTTGACCATTGGGCAGTTTGACGGAAGCTCTAACGTTGGTATGACCCACATATGAACCATGGACGGTATAGAACGCTGTTATTTTATCACTTGCTTGAACGTTTGCTGGTCTGAAATTACAAGGGCAATAACTCTGAATCTAATCTTAACAAATTGACAACTGATGACTTTTCAATTGACAGGGATACTAAACAGATTGTCCTCGGTCAAACCTTATGGTTATGACCTTACAAAAGTAACAACTAAGTCTAATCCTTGGTCCAAACCCTCGACCCATCACACTGGTTGCATCGATGGCTGAATGTGAGACAGGACCATGTCCTTGTGTATTGCCCCTAATTCTGACCCATGTAAAATAAAGAGTCTATGTTTGTCTCTATGGGCTGAATATTAGACAGGACCATGTCCTTGTGTATTGCCCCTAATTCTGACCCGTGTAAAATAAAGAGTGTATTATAATTATTATTCTGTCAAAACTCTGGACTTCGAGGCAAGGACAATAACTCTACATATCAAAAAGATAAAATTAAGACTAACTCAAGAGTCTAACTTAAAACTAAATTGTCGTCTGCTAAAATAAATAATTACTTGACAGTGATGATGTCACTTCCTCCTTCTAATTTTAGATTCATCAAAGAGAAAAAACTGGAGAGTAGTGGGTTACCATGGACATCTAATACTTGTACTTTCGCTTTCAGTTCTTTACCAACTTCAACCTGTATAAGAAACATATTGAAATGTTCTATAACTTGTCAATTGATTTTCTGATGACAGCTTCTAATTAGGCCTTTCATTTCTAATTTCTTAATTATTATTTTTTTTGCCCGATTAGATCTATGACTCAATTCCACCAATAACACTTTGAATAAAACAGGTTACAAAATCTGTCAACACTTTCTAAAGGTTTTATTTCTGATAGTTTACTTCACACCCCTTGACATTTAATGGACTCTCCTAAGCATGTGCATTTCTTATCAATACGATGTAGTGGCAAGAAGAGTTCATTTGTAATTCAGGGTGTATTTAGCTGCCTTCTGTGACTTACCTTGTCCAGAATAATGACATCTACTCCCCCCACGCCAGAAACATGTACAGTAGCCGAGGGGTGATCCATTACCTCTAGACATAGATCGTACACGGAAATACTCTTACTGCCATCTTTAATAGGGTTCACCTGTAAAATTATAAATAGATATATCAGGTAAGGAGATTACCAGCAAGGTGGTTTTTATTAGTAATTGTATAAGTAAATATCTTACCATAACAGCCTTGAGTTTGGAATCGTATTTAATAGACATGGTATCTGTTTCTAAATCATCAAGATGGAAATATCCTGATCCTTTCTGTATCTCTATTGTCACCTAAAATTATAAAACAGGTTCTGAATTTTATTATCATTATCTAGATATATAACAGGAAAGATCAAAGCCAAGAAGAACAGCCAAGGACGAGACCATAGATAGGATCGCAGAGACCTTAAGTTGTTATCCTTGTAAGATCAATACCAAGATGTTTGGTCAAGGATCAGTTGGTAGAAAGGATCCTTAACTGTGAACCTAAGTTGTTATCCTTGTAAAATCAATACCATGAGGTTTGACCAAGGACCAGTTGGGTAGAATAGGATCCTTAACTGATGAACCTGAGTTGTTATCCTTGTAAAATCAATACCAAGAGGTTTGATCAAGGACCAGCTGGTAGAAAGGATCCTTAACTGTGAACCTAAGTTGTTATCCTTGTTAATTCTTTACAAGTTTGGCCAAGAAGAATTGTAGAAAACTTAAGATATTATCCTTCTAGAATCATTACCACTAAGATTGGCAATGGACCATCTGCTAGATAAGATCTTCTAAAAACCAAGGAATCCTATTTATGAAAAATGTCTCTTTATATGTTTTTTTTGTACATCAAAATACTCCGAAGGATTATATAAGACGTTTTAAGACCTTACCTTATTAGAGGGATGGTTAAAAACAGATATTCGACTGGGTTCTATAACAGCTTCTTGGCGAAGTAAAAATTCTAGAGATTTACTGATGGTAGGGTTTACTACTGACTGAAATAATCATGTATCATGTATAATAGATACAGGCGGTTAATCACAAAGGGACATAACTCTAATTTAGACCTGTATGACAGGTTTCAACTATCCAGGAATTTATCAAACCACGTCTAGTGCATCTTCATGTTTTTAACGGTGAAGAAAATTTATAACTCACCGATAATGAAGAATAGGCTCTTTTCAAAAAAGCTGATTTGTAGCTATTAATAGTTGCTGTGACAACAACACTGCCCTCTTCTCCAAACGGATGCACAATCTGAAAAGCTGCAATAGAAAAGTATTTACTTGATGGTACAAAACAGATAGTGAATTTGAAAAACTAGAATTTGGCTAAAAACGTGTAGAACTAGATACATCTGCAATAAAAAGGAAAATCCAAACAACTTTGGAGAAACAAACCTGTGAAAATCAAACTATACCTTTAAAAAAAGCCTATATTTAAATAAAATAATCAAACCAAACTATACCTTTAAAGGAACAAGCCCAAATAATAAAACTTTACTTTTAAAAACAGAAGATAAATTATTAGAAAACAAACTACAAACTATACCTTTAACAGTTTTCTTGCCATCACTATCTGTAGCGATATCTATAGTGAGGTCAGTTGTATCTTCTAACTCGGCCAGTTGATCATCAGATAGCTTCCAATCTATCGCTAACGATGAAAAATTATCAAACTTTCGGCCAGAACTATCTGTTACTATGGCTTGTATATTCACATCTTTTTCACAGTGGACTGGCATCTACAATAGAAAGACATGCAGTGTGCAATGAAGGGAAAAGTAAGTTTTTGATTTTATTAGACAAATTATCTTGGACATTTTATAAATAATCCATGTCATTGAAATTGAACCATAGACCAAAGATTATCAATTTCAAGTTACTTACTGGTAAATGTGTTTCCCTGGTAACAGGACATGGCGGTAATCTAGGGTCAAAGTTCAAGATAGGTTGTAGGTAAAGTTCAACAGGTCGGCCACATATATACCTTCAAAAATACAATTGTAGTTACAGAGAGGGATGTAAATCCACAAACACAATAGAAACAAAATCCAAAAGGCAAATATTGTCCAATCTACAGCTTCTATTTAGCTATGTACATGAATGGTAAGTCACTTATCTACCTGACACACCTAAACTCCTAGTGAACTCTTCCACACATGCATACTTACAATTACTATGTAACTGTATATATAAGATAGGAAGAGGTCATTGTAAAAGTAGGGGTGTATTTTGTTCTTAAATATTATCCAGCTTGGAAAATCTTCGCTGATAAGAGACCAAATAAAAATGTAAAATTATATAAAGTCACCCACCTGATGCTGGCAGTCTGTGTGATAGGAAACGGATTTTTAGCCGTTTTATGATTCCCAACTTGCAATGTCAATTCCTAGAAGAGGGAGCCATGTATTAATCCCATAATCCTTTATCCCAATAAAATGTTTGTTCTACCCTATGCCTGTACAATTGGGAGAATCAATCCCTCCCTTCCCCGAAATCTAAAGGGTTTAGGTGGACAACTTAAATAAAGGCATAAGTAGAAATATGATTACAAGCACATTACAATGAAATCTGATTATTCTGTAAAAAATCTGTAAAAATCTACCAACCTGTTCACCTAGTTCGATACATAGCACAGTAAAAACATGGAGTCCTCCTGGAAACAACAGACGTGGATTAATTCACAGGAAATTTGGAAATTTCTGGGAGGAGAACGTTTTTATTCTAAAGATCCCTCGGAAGTTGAAATATCAATTTGGATATTTTTAAAAGACAGAAAAAAAACATGTAATGCTGACCTCACAATGGCCAGGTAGCATTAGAAATGAAATGAATGGAGTTTTACATCCTGCTCTTCTGCACATTATATTGAAAGAAGATCTTTACTTACTGTTCATTCCAGTCATCTTCTTCTTCTTCATATCTATTGAAGATTTGGTCTCAGCAGATACTGAAATATAACATTGTATTGTGGTCTGAATATATCAGTTTTAAACATGAGTAGTCTCCCTTGAAAAAGGAACTAAGCAGGCCTGAGAGATTAACATGAAGCTGGGAAAGTAGGGACATATTCCTGAATCAAATCTACATTTCAACTTCCTAAAGTGTAAAGATAGCTTGCCAGGCAAGGTAATATACGCCCACTGGCAGCATTTATTTCAAATAAAAACTTTTCAGTAAGGTTACAATAAGTGGAATGAATTATTCAACCTACCAACCTATTTTTTTCTAGGGTCTCTAGTTTCATTAAAAACTGTCAAGAATTGTACCTAATAACAACTCATTAAATATTTTTCGGTATTTTTATGATTTGCAATAGGGTTCACCCTTAATAATATTTTGATATTTTTAATTCTTAATAAGGCTCATCCTTGGTTGATATTAAACAATTTCAGAAAGTTTTGTCAAAAAGGAATATTTAGAATGTTCAGCAGGCCAAAAGTTGAAAGCGTTTTTGAAAACAGGCGGAATAACTGACACTAAATATTTTTCGATTTATCTGATTTTCAATAGGGTTTATCCTTGTGAGAAAACAAATACTAAAGCCAAGTTTCATCAAAATCCATTCAAAATTGTTCTTTCTAGAGTGTTTACGAGTTAAATTGAACGCGTTTTCAAAAATAAGGTCAATAACTTGTACTAAATATTTTTCGATTTTCAATAGGGTTCATCCTTGGGAGACAACAAATACTCCAGCCAAGTTACATCAAAATCCATTAAAAATTGTTCTTTCTAGAGTGTTTACAAGCTAAAATTGAACGCGTTTTCAAGAACAAGGGCTATAACTGACACTAAATATATTTCTATTTATTTGATTTATAATAGGGTTCATCCTTGGGTAAAAACAAATACTCAAGCCAAAGTTAATCAAAATCCTTAAGAATAGTTCTTTCTAGAGTGTTTACAAGCTAAAATTGAATGCGTTTTCAAGAACAAGGGCAGTAACTCATACTAAAATTTTTTTCGATTTTGCTGATTTTCAATAGAGTTCATCCTTGAGTTATAATACACTCTCACACCAAGTTTCATCGAAATCCATCAAGAATTGTGCCATGTAGAGTGTTTACGAGACAAAAATCGAACGTGTTTTAAAGAACAAGGGCAATAATTCATATTAGATATATTTTGATATTTTTAATTTTCAATTAGGCTCATCCCTTGCGATATCCAACAATTTCAGTGAGTTTTGTCAACATTGGTCATGAATTGTACCTTCTAGAGTGTTTATTAGCCAAAAAGTTAAACCCGTTTTCAAACACAAGGGCAATAACTGACACTAAATATATTTCGATTTATTTGATTTTCAAAAAGGTTCATCCTTGGGTAAAAACAAATACTCAAGCCAAGTTTTATCAAAATCCATTAAGAATTGTTCTTTCTAGAGTGCTTACAAGCTAAAATTGAACGCGTTTTCAAACACAAGGGCAATAACTGATACTAAATATTTTTTCGATTTAACTGAATTTCAATAGGGTTCATCCTTAGGTGATTACAAATACTCATGCCAGGTTATGTCAAAATCGCTCAAGAATTGTGACTTGTAGAGTGTTTACAAGGCAAAAATCCAACACATTTTATAGAACAAGGGCAATAATTCCTATTAAATATATTTCGATATGTGCTATTTTCAAAAGGGTTCATTCTTGGGTGATATTAAACAATTTCAGCAAGTTTCGTCAAAATCGGTCAATAACTGTGCTTTGTAGAGTGTTTACAAGCTAAAAATTGAACGTGTTTTCAAAAACAAGGGCAATAACTGATATTAATTTTTTTTCGATTTGACTGGTTTTCAATAGGCTTCATCCTTGGGTGATAACAAATACTCAGACCAAGTTTCATTAAAATCCATTAAAAATTGTTCTCTCAAGAGTGTTTACAAGCTAAAATTGAACGCGTTTTCATGAACAAGGGCAATAACTCATACTAAATGTTTTTCGATTTCGCTGATTTTCGATAGGGTTTATCCTTGAGTTATAACATACTCTCACACCAAGTTTCATCAAAATCGGTCAAGAATTGCACTTTGTAGAGTGTTTACGAGCCATTCAAGAACAAGGGCACAAACTCATACTAATTTTTTTCCGATTTCGCTGATTTTCAATAGGGTTCATCCTTGCGTGATCATAAGCACTCATATTAAGTTTCATCTAAATCCGTCAAGAATTACACCGTGTAGAGTGTTTACGAGCAATTGTGGACGGACGGACGGACGGACCGACGGACGGACGGACCGACGGACGGACGGACGGACGGACGGACGGACGGACGGATGTGGGTGACGACAATATACGCCCCCCATTTCATGTGGGCGTATAAAAATGGCGCCTGATTGTTAGTAATGGCTTGTCTGATTGAAGGGGCCAGTGCCATGGAATACTTCATGAGTGAGAAATGAAAAAGAAATGAATGGAGTTTTACGTCCTACCCTTCTGCACCTTATGAGCTAATGAAGACGGCTAAATGAGTCAGAACGAGGTATAAACGTACAGAGAATATTCCAAACTATACTTACAGTCTTGGAAGTACTGAGAAGAATCTAGGATCCATGGAAGAGGTCCATCTTTAAATACAACATCTTTAGAAGAGGCTACAGCTACTACTGTTTCTATTTCGGGGTCAACAGGCTGGACAATAAAACATAATATTATCGAAGGGATCTTTAACGTTCACAGCCTGTAGCACATGGGGTCTCAGTTTATTGTCCCATCCGAACGACTAGACGCTTTTTCCATGTCAGTCCTTCAACCTGCATGACAGGGGAAACTGGGTTGA
Organism: Nipponacmea schrenckii; assembly: GCA_030562195.1. Taxonomy (NCBI): domain Eukaryota; kingdom Metazoa; phylum Mollusca; class Gastropoda; family Lottiidae; genus Nipponacmea; species Nipponacmea schrenckii. The sequence continues at coordinate 8,291,530 of JAUJPP010000005.1, read as the reverse complement.
AAAGTCTGAAAGTTCATCTTGACCTTTGCCGAAATTGAACCCTTGACCTTCAGGTTACCGTGCAAGCGTTTGACTCACTGAGCCACCGTGGCTCCCTGAAGTACATATCTACCGAGCTAGTGTTAAGAATCAGAACTTACTTGTAGTGGATTAAAAGCAGCAATAGTAATGGTGGTTGTTAATAAAACTTTATCACGTTGATAGCTAGCCGTGACCTCAGTGTGACCTTGATGAACGGCCATGACCTTTAGACACATACATCCAGTCTCATGTTTACTGAAACCTACAATGATTAAACACTATACAATTAGTAACGTTAACAAGTCTGCCATTTTATTTTTGTCTCGTACAAGCCTATGATAAAAGATAATTTACATAACATGCATTCAAAGCGTAAAGATATTACAATTGTGGTCTGAATTAAAAACAAGGGAAGAGTTATCTGCTCATACTGACCTTCAACTTGAGTGAAAACTGTGACATCACTAAAACTAATGTTTATATTCAACAAGTGGCAATTTGTAAATGATATCTTCTTTCCTAAAAAATAGAAAAATAAAAATTGTGGATACTTATTAGAGGAATACTATATTCATCAGTAAATTATTTTCAAATTGGTCAATCCACATAAAACAAAGGATTTAATGACCCTTCTACACAAAAAACGATAAGATAAGTTCTCATGGATCAAAAGAAAATGAGAGTTTTACATCCTACTCTTCTGCACCTAATGGGCTAATGAAGACAGGGAGAAAACACTGAAATGAAATGAATGGAGTTTTACATCCTACTCTTCTGCACCTAATGGGCTAATGAAGACAGTGAAATGAATGGAGTTTTACATCCTAATCTTCTACACCTAATGGGCTAATGAAGACAGGACCAATAAAGAAAATATTACCGTTATAAATAGCATTGATAGCTAGAGGTAGTTCTAAAACACTTCCAATACTTGCTTCTACTGGCGTCGATAAAAACATCATATCATTGGGAGGTAAAACATGCACCTGGAAAACAATAGTTCGAAATTTAACAGACATCCTACCTTTCTGCACATCTTGATGATGAAGCCTGGCTAGGCCATGAAGTGCACAGTAGGGTAAATCATGTTACAGCTTCTGCATCAGTGAAAGTGAAATAAAACAAATGGAGTTTAACATCCTACTCTTCGGCACCTTATGGTCTAATGAAAATGGGAAACGCTATTCAGTGAGCAGTGAGAGAACTTACGTCAGGACATAGTCTTCTCTTTTCACAATTTCAAGAAAATAAAAAATAAAGCCCAATAAAACTTACTATTGAGCTACCAGTATGAGCATTATTTTTGGCGTCTGCTGCAGTGACATTGGCTCTACCCATTCCAGTGGTAGTTATCTGCCCCTTGATATTGACAGTAGTGACATCTGTGTCTGCTGACGTCCAGGTATAATCTCCACTACCGCCACTAGCCTAAAGAAACAAAAAATATAGTCTGCAGAGAAGGGGCTTGTTCCTCAAACAATTTTACTAGAATTTGAAAGGGTGGACATTTTCAAAAATATTTTATTTTTTGTCAAGCAAAACCCTGCATCCAGTGAAAAATTTAACCCATCTAGGCCCACAATAAGCCAGAATATATAAACATCTGTTAATTGTGAGTGAATGGTTTGGAGGGTAGAGTAATAGTCTCCTTACCCTTAGTAAGTAGGTGTATTTAGCCTGAGTGGCAGGGTCCCACGGGAAATATAACTTATCAGGAACCACAACTATGGGATCGTATATTTCAACTTCTTGACTGCCTTTAACTTCTGGGTTTATTTCATAACTTGATCCATCCTGTAGAACATAAAATAGGGATGTTAGCATTAATTACACAAATCGAGGTATCATTTGTAACTTTTACGCAAAAACTGAACATTTTATGCATTCCATCTAGTTGACACCCCTCAACTTTTTAGTGGACTCTTCCACACATGCATATTCTCTATCATAATGTAACTAAATATGTATAAATGGTTAAGTCTCCTTGTAAAATTAGGGGTGTTTTTAGTGGCCTGTCAAATTATCAAGCCTCACTCTTTGCTTTTGACTTAATTCTCTACAAGCTCATGATCATAGCTGGATATAGTACCAGTTATCTAGTTGACACCCCTAAATCTTTCTATTGAACTCTTCCACACATGCATACTTTCTAGCATAATGTAACTAAATGTATAATTGGATGAGTCTACTTGCAGTGTGTAATGAAGGAATCAAACCATACCTTTTTTATAATGGCTGCAAGTTCACCATCTATTTCCGTCCGTCCCTTTTAACTAATGTCCTGACTCTATGATAGGTACCATTAATACTAGAAAATAGTACTTGGAAATACGTCGACGGAAATACAGATTCTATACGTATATTCTGAAAGAGGAAATAAAAATGAATGGAGTTTTACATCCTACTCTTCCTCAACTTCTGGGCCAAAAAAGGTAGGCAGTGCCATGCAGTGTGAAATGAGCAAATTTTGATAAGGGAATTAGCTGTTGAGGGGTCTTTAAGCCTGTAGCATACAGGGCCTTGTTTGAAATGAATGAAGCTTTTTTTTAGGTCTAACAAAGACAGGCAATGCCATGCAATGTGCAATGAGGGAAATTAAGTGATATTTATTGTACACCACATGAAGCACATAGGGCTTTGGTTTATTTGTTCTGAGCTGGATGCCTTTTCATGTTGGCTCCATGGACTGGCATTAGTTAATAGGAGCATGAGGTTGATGAAATTTTCAGCCATAGCTATAGAAATGACGGGATAATTAAACTTACGTCTGAAGGGAAGATCATGTGACTATCGGTATCGTAGACTTCTATCAAGATATCATATTCTCGGTCCGTTTCTAACACCCATTTCTTACCAGGTAATACAACAAACGCTACAAAAAACACATTCATCATAGTCAACATCGGGTGAGGTCAAATCTCGTGTTAGTGTTCCGTGTTAGTGTTACGCAGTTAATTTGGTGTTATAATATAGCGTAATCTGAGAAATCTGATATATATCAAGACCTCAAAATAATGTCAGATTAGCGAGTGTGTTGGATTACTCAGAGTACACTGTATATTAACATGAAGAATGAGTTTAAATGTTGTGTTATGTGATGGTGTTAACACTACCACAGAACACTAACTCAAGATTTCACCTCACCCAATGTATTACAGACTAGATTAGTAGACTTTCTAGACATTGTTATGAGGGCCTCGCTGTTTTATGTGTATCAGGACAATTTAAGATTCTACTTGTATCATTTCAATTTTCCCTCATTTGTCTAGGGTTTCTGTAATTATGGAACTGTATCTGACGTCACTATGGCAAAAATTGCTGACTATTCATAAAGCTCTTGGAAATAGTTACGTCATACGAAGCATAAACAGTAGCCAACAATGTAAATGTTTTTTATTTAGTTTCTGAAATTATAAAAGGCTTACCGATATAACTCGGGTTAACAACATGAAACAGTGCGGAGGGTTGTCGATGAAACTCTGTTACTACAATATCTAGTTGATACATGTAAGGTTATAATAGTTTTATCAAATAGAAGGTTAACTTTAAAATATATATACTAGGTACCAGTTGGTAGATAGGATCCTTAACTTGTGAACCTAAGTTGTTATCCTTGTCAAATCAACCAAAAGGTTTGACCAAAGACCAGCTGGTAGAAAGGATCCTTGTGAACCCAAGTTGTTATCCTTGTAAAATCAATACCAAGAGGTTTGATCAAGAACCAGCTGGTAGAAATAATCCTCCTGAACCTAAGTTGTTGTCCATGTAAATAACGATGTTTCTGTCTATATAAGGATACTCTTGTCTTTTAAGATGATCTCCGTGGAACCTATTTTCTCAGCTGTAGCTATAGACGTAGATCTGTCCAGAGTACAAATCTCGTCATCCTTTACTTCTAAATAATATTGGTTTGATGGCATCGTAATTTCTGCAAGAAAAATATTGGAATTTAAACAGAAACTGCGTAGAATTCTAAGGGTGGGTGGCTCCTTACCTGAGAGTCGAGGGCTCAGACATAGAAGTAGGTCGATGTAATATAAATATGGAAAGAACATCTTGTCATTAAGAGACATAAAGCTGACGTCAGTTGCGATACAGACTGTCGATGTTAAAGATTCCTCGATAGTTGAAAATTAAAAACAGGTAAGTCAATGCAAGTGACTTTAAAAATTTCTACTCATTGCACACTGTGAAGGTTTGTAATTATATCCAGATTCTACAGTAAAATAGCACGGGACTTACCTGAAACTTTATTATGTTTGAGTAGCTCTACGCGATATCTCACTTCACTGAAGGGCAACACGTAAACATCGGCCGGGTTCAACATGAGATTGGCTATCACCATGATACGAATGTCTTCTGGAATCAATTGCTGTAAACAGATATAGAAATAGAACATAAATGGAGTTTTACCAATTCTATTCTTCAGCGCCTTATGGGCTAATGAAATGAAATGAATGGAGTTTTACGTCCTACTCTTCATCACTTTATGAGTTAATGAAATAAAATTACTGGAGTTTTACATCCTACTCTTCTACACGTAATGGGCTAATGAAGACAGGCAACCAAATCTACCTGTTTCGATAAGATATTAAGAAACGAGATTATAACAGCGTAAGCTTACCTTGTAGACTGGATCTTTAAGTCTTGTAGAAACCTTGGCACTTCCAGTCCTAATTCCCTCTACCAGTATTCTATCCCCTTGTAACCCTCGTTCTTCTAACGGTTCAATATGAGCTGGGGTGGTATAGTGCGAGTCTGTATAACGCTTAATTCTACAATAAATATCACGTAACTATTAATTTATATCTTATCTTATTATAATATATAGGGGAGGGGGAAGAGGGGGGAGGGGGAAGAGATGGGAGGGGGGTTATAGATTAAGGGGTTTGAATGGTACCAAATTTATTCTTTTCAAGTTTGGTTCATCCACAGATAAATAAATCGGATTCTGTTTGAGAGTTTGGGTCGTCAATTTGCACATTTCATATCAGACTCTGTTTTAAATTTTTTTTTGGTGTTTTGTCCGCAGGGGTTGAATGTTAAACGAGACCATGCCCCTGTTCTGTACCCACCTGAGTATATTATGAGCATCCACTACAACATGACCTGTTTCTGTGTCTGATACTAAACTCCATTCAAAAGTTAAACCGTCCTGACTGGTGAAGATATTCCCTGTAATATAAACATTCTCATCAACTTTCTAAAATGGAAAAAGATAAAAATGCTGCAAAAACATCCTTTGTGACACACTGTTTCCTCACTCTTTTTCGTGCATATCAAGGGCAGCAACTCCTTACTAAGGGCCCATTACTAAGTAAAGTAGAAGATAATATCAGTACGTACCTTCCGAGTCGAAACCTTTAGCTAACAATTCATCAGGAGAATCTTCTAGATATAAAACTCGAGTTGTTGTTTCGATTTCTAGCTTCACTATTTTACTCACGATTAAATCACAGCGTAGGATTTCTCCCGTTACTGTTAAAATATAGAGAATATCATAGTCAAATACAACAATCACGATTAAATCACAGCGTAAGATTTCTCCCGTTACTGTTAAAATATAGAGAATATCATAGTCAAATACAACAATCACGATTAAATCACAGTGTAAGATTTCTCCCGTTACTGTTAAAATATAGAGAATATCATAGTCAAATACAACAATCACGATTAAATCACAGCGTAAGATTTCTCCCGTTACTGTTAAAATATAGAGAATATCATAGTCAAATACAACAATCACGATTAAATCACAGTGTAAGATTTCTCCCGTTACTGTTAATATTAGAGAATATCATAGTCAAATACAACAATCACATTAAATCACAGCGTAAGATTTCTCCGTTACTGTTAAAATATAGAGAATATCATAGTCAAATACAACAATCACGATTAAATCACATGTAGATTTCTCCGTTACTGTTAAAATATAGAGAATATCATAGTCAAATACAACAATCACGATTAAATCCACTGTAGATTTCTCCCGTTACTGTTAAAATATAGAGAATATCATAGTCAAATACAACAATCACGATTAAATCACAGCGTAAGATTTCTCCGTTACGTTAAAATATAGAGTATATCATAGTCAAATACAACAATCACAATTAAATCACAGCGTAAGATTTCTCCCGTTACTGTTAAAATATAGAGAATATCATAGTCAAATACAACAATCACGATTTAAATCACAGCGTAAGATTTCTCCCGTTACTGTTAAAATATAGAGATATCAAGTCAAATACAACAATCACGATTAAATCACAGGTAAGATTTCTCCGTTACTGTTAAAATCATAGAGAATATCATAGTCAAATACAACAATCACGATTAAATCACAGGTAAGATTTCTCCCGTTACTGTTAAAATATAGAGAATATCATAGTCAAATACAACAATCACATTAAATCACAGCGTAAGATTTCTCCCGTTACTGTTAAAATATAGAGAATATCATAGTCAAATACAACAATCACGATTAAATCACAGTGTAAGATTTCTCCCGTTACTGAAACAGAGAAATCACTGTCAAATAACACAATCCAATTAAATATGGTCAAGATTCTTAAGTTATGTTACAAATAGCCCAGAATATCATTGTCAATAACAATACATTAAATCAACTAAATATTCCGTTACGGGTAAAATATGAGAATAGGGCTAGAAATACAAATTCACGATTTAAATCACAGGTAAGATTTTCCGTTTGTTAAAATAATAGAGATATCTAGTCACACAAATACGATTAAATAATCGGTAGAATTTTCCCGTTATGTTAAAATATAGAGGAATCAACAAAACAACAATACGATAAATACCGTAAGATTTCTACGTTACATGTTGAAATATAGAAATACATAGTCCTACAACAAGCACGATGGAGTCTACACTGATTTCGTTATTTATAGGCCTATAGTTGTATATTAGTGTCTATTAAACATACGATTAACAGTGTATTATTTGGTAGGTTAAATTGTGATAGTCATTGTTCATTCCATCGATTAGATCAAACAGATTTGTTTGAAAAAATTGATTGCATATAATTTATTGAATCATGATAATCGATTATGGAATTTTAGATCGATAATCCAGTAATTGGCAGGTAAGTAATCGACGATTAATCGGAATTTCAATAAATTTTGCAGCCCTAGTTATGAGGGACATGTGTTGATAAATAACATTCTTGTCTCCTGTAGTTGGTATCATATTACAAATTAATTGTTTTAGCAGGAACAAGTAGAATTATATCAACTTAGTATTGGTCTACCGGAAAACACTGTTATTTTAATGACACTGTAGTGCTATAATGCCACTATTGTCTTCCTGAACTCTATTCCTACTATTGTCTTCCTGAACTCTATTCCTACAAATAACTTGCCTTACAAATGATTTAAAATAACTGTTTTTCCAGGCGAAGAGAACTGGATGAAAAGCTGAATTCAACATGAATACCATGACAGAAATGTTTAACCATAAAATCAAGGTTCGGTCGGAGATGTTACACGATGAACACACGAACAGAATATTGATGATCGAAAAAGGGAGCCAACTCAAAGTAAAAGTCACGGCCAGAAATCCATGAATTTTCAACTTTTTAAATTCCATTGTTATTCCACTTTGAGGCAATTTATAAGAATTTGTCACATTGTCGACATTTATCTTCGATCGCTTGTCGAATGCCACCTTCAACACAAACGCATAAAGTCCAAATTGAATGATGCACATCACTAAGAAATGAATGGATACCAAGGCACGGAAGAATTTGGATACCAACAAAGATAAAATGCAGACGTTTTTAGAGTGATATGTCTGTGGATAATCAATTAGGGATAAGCTCGTTAAGAGTAAAGAATAAATCCAAACAATTAAAATACAAATATGGCAAGATCGTACTGACACGATTTTATCATATTTTAACGGAAAAGAAATAGCGATAAATCGATCCAAAATAATCAATAATAACGAAAATTGGGCAATCAGTGAACCAAACACGATAAATTCGTAGTTCAAACGACATAAATATTCATCATCGACCACGGAACGTGAAAAAACAAGCAAAGTTCGGAACAATGGCGTAAAACTTAACACTAAATCTGAAGTTGTTAAATTCAGCAGAAGTTTTCCCGAAATATTTCGATAAAGTTTATATTTAAACACCACTAGTAGAATCAAGCCACTTCCCAGCAAAATTAAAAACTGAATTAAAAATTGTACGACAGAAAGCCACACATTTTCCGAATGCGATAGTATATTCAATGTGGTGTTTGCCATTTCTGCAAAATCAGTGACGTTAAGAGCCCACAGACGAAGAAAATAATCAGCTATTGTATTTTCCCTGCCAGCTATTTTAGCTTAGAAAGTACACATGTTTCATGACTACGTCACTCAAGTTGGCTGTCTATTATTTTTTTACAATTATCTATTCTATAATTTAGCATAAGCACTTTAGAATGAAAATCCTTTCTTTTTTTGTTTCTCTGAATATTTAAACAAAGGTTTCAATTTTATCCACTCACGAATATTGAACAGTATAATAAACTCTATATTTTACATGGGTTAGTTAATCAAACTGTAGACAGTCTATAAACTTAATAATCATTCACATTAAATTCGACAATTATATTCAAGAGGCGAGGCCATACGAATTTTGCTAAGGAAACTTTAGACTTTATAAAAAGCTTTAAACTAAAATGAATCTATCTAGGCAATGGAAATGTAAAGTGGACTTGCTTCTATAATTGTAATTATCAAATATGGCACCCAAGAGTTTTTTTAATGACATACGATAATGAAAATTAATAATCTATTAGACTGTAATAAATTCCATTATTTAGATCCATTAGAGTGAAACCAGACAGTAAAATAGTAGGAACAGATATTAAAAACACTAAATTATTCATGGAAGCTGCTTGACGTTGATAACCCTAAAATCAAATTTCACTTTCATATACTTGCATGGTTGAGTTAGTCATAGCTGGTGAATAGTTCAAAAAACTGATAGTTACCCATATTTTCAGCCAAAACAACAGTGGTCATCTGATGAGAGGCTTTTGAAATGGCAGAGACTTTGGCAGCCAGGGCACATTCGCCATCGGTACTGTTGATCAACGTCACTTGGGCTACTTCTGGGCGAGTTGTTCTCCTGTAAAAATATTATAACTAGGATGGACATTCTAACTCTGTTACCATGACAATAGAAAGGAGAATTTCTGCAGCAATTTAAGCGTCCCTTAATTAGGATCAATTTTAACTAATGTCCAATGTTACTTTTCCATAGTCAACTTTCTGCAGCCATCTAAGCCCCCCGAAATCATGAATAATGATTCTGTCCATTATGGTCGATTTTTTGGGTGAAATCAGAGACAAAATGGAAGTTTGTGACAATATTTAAAGAGTCTATAAATCCAATTAATTATAAATTGAAGCGCATCGATAAATCAATAAGCGTTTTCAGAACCTGATTCTTATACCTTAAGGAGCAAACATGACAGACAGCCGTGTCAGTGTCTGTAGTACCTCTGTGCCACTCGTTGCCTTACCATTAGTTGCGTTATTCCAAAAGGCATGCTTACACTTACCATTGATAGCAATTTGGTACCTCGCCTTCTTCAAGAGAAAATTCCACTTCAAGAGTGAAATTGGATATGACTGTGCTGTAGTAAGGAAGCAAAACTTTTGGAGTATTCAGTTTAGCACTTTGTACAAAGTTGCAGAAAAACAACGGGGCCAAAATTACAGTTAAAATAACAAGATCGTTTTTGAGAGTTGCCGCCATCCTTTTTTGTTTCATGGAGGCCGCCATTGTTAGAGACGGTATTATCCAGTCTTAATGTACATAGCTTTTACATAAGATAAATACGACTTGATAATCAAAACTAAAAGCGTGCTTCGAAAGTTACTTCCGGTCCGCTAAACTTAAAAACAAAATTTCGTTTTTGTTTTGAAAATGAGCCTAGATTTTAATAATCCAAGATGTCAGCCCCCATGACCGGTTTCTTGTTTTCTATCATTTCCTTCTATTTTTGCCAATTGTAATTGAAATTTAGTGTGTTGATTGCTGAAATAGCATAGATTAAAAATATTTAAAGAAATCTTTCAAAATGACTGAACTTAGAATTACACCTTTAGGTAAGAATGAAATCTCCACTAATTTCATCGCTTCATAACTAGGCCTATCTTTACTAAACTTAAATATAGAAAAAGCTTGAGCAGATTCAAACCACCCAGCAATCTACTGAATGTCTATTTTCGCCGTTATGCAATTTTTAAATAAAAAGATCAGGTAGACTATGTCCTTGTTGAATACCAGTTAAAACGGTAACAAATTTTATTAGTTAAAACGGTAACTAACAGAAATTTGGTTAAAACGGTAACAACTCATGTACGTTAGGTTAGAGACAACTGATTAATCAACACTGATATAGGCTATGTCTTCCGAATATGATAGTGTTGACCAGTTCTGTCATGGAATTTTGTTATGGAATTATGTCAACGATTTTACCGAAAAAATTGTGTCGACCAGTTGACATGTCGACGAATTGACTGATATTCTTGCTGAATACCAGTTAAAACTGTAACTTGTCAAAACGGTTACAAAAAAACTGGATACCTTCTTGTTGCCTATAGCTGCATTTTATTCCTGTGGAAACCTATGTAAACAAATCACGTTTGTTCATTGGCACCAATTTTTTGACAATACTATTGACGTTACCATATCTCTTTTATTTCAGGTGCTGGACAAGGTAAGAAATTTGGGAAATTCCAGAAGAAGTTTGACATGGAGGCATATATCCAAAACACAATCAACGAGGTTGACATGAAAGGAGATATTCCAGTCGTTTGAAGACGCCACTATTAATAATAAATATTATATATGATAAATAACAACTCTTTATTACAATAGGCTAAGTATTGTAGACAGTTGACTGAAGGTTGTGGACGAAACGACTGAAGGTATTGACAAGTTGACTCACTTTGTTGAGGAGTTGACTGTAGACAAGTTGACCAAACACCGGAACCATAAAATACGTTCAAGATGATTATGCCCTGATTCAACTGAAAGTTTATCTAAAAAAAAATCTTTTTAACTTATGCAGTATGCCTACAAAGTATATTCAAATAGTTACTAATGTCCTATAGCTGACACTGTAAAATATTTATAAAGTAAATTATTTCGAACTTTCGGTATGTATTGTAGATGTTGGGCGAAGCTGTATTCTGTTAACAATAGGAGGTAAAAATATCATGTTAGACTGTGGAATGCATATGGGTTATAATGACGAGGTATGTACCGGTAGTAGCCTATCTTAATCAGGGATCATTGAGACGTTTAAAAATTCTAATTATGTGTATCGGAGACACAGATAACTTCAATTTACACCGTGGAAAAATTTCAGTCTGTGGTCTTATTTGGGAACTGAACTTAGGATGATTCTCCTGATTGGACAATCACTAAAATCGGTCTTAAATTTAGTTTTTTTATCCAATCAGATTGCAGTATTTCTTAGAATCTGGCTTTTATTTAAATAAAGTTTTTGTGAAAAAGGCCTCAGAAGTCAGTGGCTCCCGCAATTCTGTTAAAACTAAAATATGTGATGTTTTGTTGTTATAGAGACGTTTTCCTGATTTTACATATATCGCCAGACATGGTAAATTAACAGATCATCTTGACTGTGTTATAATAAGGTACGAAACAAAATATTTTATCTATAATGTAACAATATCTGTTTTATTTGTTATCTCCCTTTAAAGGGATAATAGGCGTTAGAATACACTCGTCCTACGGCTTATATTTGTGTTTCATATTGACTATTAGTTAAATAAGTATGCATCCCACACTTTACCAAATTTTAAAAAGCCACAATAAAAATATATTCGGAATTTTAAAAAAAAGTGAACCAGCGACGATTCCATTCAGTTTGAGAATAAAAGCGTCTGGTAAATCAACGCTAAAACATCATTGTGGAATTCAACAGTAGGGGTCAAGAACGCGTGAAAACCCACATGTTAGAGTTACTTCCCTTTATATTTACACGATTTGAAAATCGCTTGATGGATGGCTCAAGCGTTTTATGATTAACTACTTTATTTTGGGGATTTATCGGATTTTAGAGGGATTTTGATGTATAGGTAAGTCCACTGATGGATATATACTGTTATTGTCCAAATTTGAGTGAATTTAAAATTTTATGTTCGTTCTAACGCCTATTATCCCTTTAAAGCAACACGCAGCGAACTGTATTGAAAGTTCTGCTCTGATAAAAAATGTAGAATGTAAAACGTTCATAGCAAGAAATGTGAGATAAAACTAACAGTAATATTTATTAAAAGAAATTTTGCCTCATTGCACACTGATGTAATTGTTTTTTTATTTACAGCCATTTCCATCTAGACCATTGTGGAGCTCTGCCGTTTATGACGGAAATGGTCGGATATGATGGTCCCATCTATATGACTCATCCTACTAAAGCTATTTGTCCTATTCTTTTAGTGAGTATTGTATGTAAAACCCATAGACACCGGCTCCCGAAAACATTAAATATTTTTTTTGGCTTAATAAAACTTCAAACCCATTCTATTGTCCTAGCAGGCGACAATCAACTTGTTACAAACTGAGCTATTCCACTGTCCTAGCAGACGACAATCCAACTCTTACTGACTGAGCTATTCACTGTCCTAACGACAATCTAACTCTCTACTGACTGAGCTATTCTACTGTCCTAGCAGACGACAATCCAACTCACTACTGACTGAGCTATTCCACTGTCTAGCAGACGACAATCCAACTCACTACTGACTGAGCTATTCTACTGTCCTAGCAGACGACAATCCAACTCATTACTGACTGAGCTATTCTACTGTCCTAGCAGACACAATCTAACTCACTACTGACTGACTTATTCCACTGTCCTAGCAGACGACAATCCAACTCTCTACTGACTGATCTGGGCTATTCTAATTTCCTAACAGCCTGAAACTCAAAGGTTTGACTTATCATTAATTTTAATACTTAGAAACTGCTCAAAGTTCTGACTAGATAATTTGTCTCCCTTTAACAGGAGGACATGAGAAAAATAGCCGTAGACAGAAAAGGTGAAACCAACTTCTTTACGTCGGAGATGATTAAAACTTGTATGAAGAAAGTCATAGCTGTAAATTTACATCAAAATATACAGGTAGGGTATGGAAGAATTTATAATAAAGATAGAATCTATGATACAGAGTGGTTACTACATTGGAGCATGCCCCCTCCATCTCAACAAACTGAGCTTTACCCTCTAAGGCTCCAACCCACTTCCACTCCCAAATTTCTTACAAAGGAATAGAACTACCTGTGTCCCCTCTTCCCATCGCAACTATTGCGTTGTTCTTACATCATAGAAATAACAGACCTGAATTTAAGTCCATTATAATACAACACCAGACTAAATCAGTCGAATGATATAAAGGGTCATGATATTTTCTGGTATAGAAAACTAGTTCGGCGAGGTCATACCTTTAAAATGTCTCCTAATTATCCTCGTGTCCTGATTCTGGTAACTAAGAGCCTTCTTCCCTCATGTTGACAATTCTGTGACCTCTACTCCTGTTACACTCCCATAGAAGAACTGGTCAGGGTCTGTTATTTTAATGGCGGTGTTTGTGTTTTGTTACTAGGTAGATGAGGAGTTGGAAATCAAGGCTTACTATGCAGGTCATGTTTTAGGAGCGGCCATGTTTGAAGTTAGAGTTGGCCAACAGTCAGTTGTATATACTGTAAGTGGTATTCATTGTAGATATTTATCAGGGCAATTAATTTATCTTTGCCAGTCATGTCTGAATATGGCTCCAAAATGACTGACAGCAATACGTCTAAAGGACAATCTCAAAGCAAATGTGTCTACTATACCTAATAATTTAGATTAGCTTATCCAGTCTTTCAAATGTTTTAAAAACAATATTACACAAAATATGAGTCTATAGACTATTTTATCCAGTCTTTTCATGTATTTAAAGGGAGACTACAACATGACTCCTGATAGACATCTGGGAGCAGCCTGGATTGATAAATGTCGTCCAGACCTACTGATTACGGAATCTACTTATGCTACGACCATCAGGGATTCTAAACGATGCCGTGAAAGAGATTTTTTGAAGAAAGTTCACGACTGTGTTGAAAAGGGAGGAAAGGTAATTATATTATTTTCCTTTCTATGGTGGTTGCTTTGTTTGTTGGTAGATAACAAGATACCGTCTGCTTGGGGTTTACTGATATTACAAATTATATGCTTTTTATACACCCACACATGTATAACCATTTCCCCTGGCTGTCCGTCTGTCTGTTAAACTTGGTGTTGAATGGACCCTATTGAATATCAGAAAAATCTTTCATTTACCGAAAACTCTAGTCAACCTCCGGGACAATTGGGCTTCCATTAAAATGTGGGCGTTTTACGATGGCCAGCGCTATTTTTATAACTGTAAAAAGTGTTTTGTCCACAAACAGCCATGTTATCTTATTCCAAATGAATTTAATATATTTCGCCATCTTCTTTTGCCAGGTTTTAATTCCAGTCTTTGCTCTAGGGCGTGCACAAGAATTATGTATATTATTAGAAACCTACTGGGAGAGAATGAATCTCAAAGTTCCTATATTTTTTTCACTTGGTCTAACAGAAAAGGTAATATTTTTTACTAAATTATTATTTCTAAAGATCCAATAATTAAACAAAAGTGAAAGGCATAAGCCACCTATTTGCCAAGTGTCGGGGTATCTTTAAGGTGCACAGCCTGTAGCACACGGGGCCTCGGTTTATTGCTTCATCCTAACGACTAGACGCTTTTTTATCACTGAAAAGGGGTAAATGGGGTTGAAAAATCCAAAAGTTCACCTCGACCTTAGACAGGATTGAACCCTGGACCTTCAGGTTAGCTTCTAACTCACTGAGCCACCGAATCATAACAAGTGAACTGCCTGTGTATATTTCAGGCTAACAATTATTATAAATTATTTATCACATGGACTAGTCAGAAGATTAAAAAGACATTTGTAGAAAGAAATATGTTTGAATTCAAACACATTAAGGTAAAAAGAATACATAGCAACAAGGGCCACAACTCTGGTTTCACATTTCTCCAGAAGTATTTTAACAATGAATATATGCATGTTGAAAATTTTCCTTGAAGAAAAAATAGATCGTAATATTATTGAACTGAAATCTAATTTGTGTTAAACAATTTTTGAATGGAAGGGAGACAACTACAAATTAACTTTTAAACTCGAGAATCATCCAATAAACTTGTTTTTTTTGGGGGGGGGGGGTACTTTGAATTTTTTTTAAAACATTGGCAAAATATGTCTTTATGGCGAAAAATTTTAATCATTATTTTTTGCCAGCCGTTTGATAGAAGTTACATCGAGAACCCTGGACCAATGGTAGTCTTCGCCACACCAGGAATGTTGCATGCTGGTCTATCATTACAAGTTTTTAAGGCGTGGGCACCCTACGAGCAGAATATGGTGAGAATTTTGTATTATTTCTGTAATGATAAAATAAGTTTGTTTAACACTGCAAGGATTCGTTAGAGAAAATAAGTTACCGAAAGTAGGATATTTGATATCTGATTGAAAAATTTGTCCATGGTTCATTTTTTGCAAATGGCTTTAATTAGGGATTGAATATTAACAAATCAAAACAGAATTTTTCTTACTTCTTTAACCAAGTGTTGTGATTGTATTAAAATAATAGGCAGCAAACCTGAGTGACGCAATCATGAATTGAGTGTACCCTACGTGATGCTAAAATAGCTGGCAGGGAAAGTATAATAGCCAACAATTTTCGCCTGCTGCCAGCTTTTAACAACATCACTGATTAACCAAAAGAATTGTTTGTATGAAGAACCTATAATGTAAAAACCTAGTCATGATACAAGTGCATCTAACTCCAGCAGGAAAAGTACCATAGCTGACTATTGCCAGCTTTAACAACTTCACTGATGAACCAAAACAATTGTTTTGTATGAAGAACCTATAATGTAAAAACTTTTCAGGTAATCATGCCAGGATACTGTGTAGCAGGGACAGTCGGACATAAAATATTAAACGGTCAGAGAAAGATTGAGATGGATAATAAACACATGGTTAGACATCTTCTTGATTTATTTTTTGAATTATTTTGTGTAATCTGTCCACCTGCTTGTACTTGGTCAAACATGATGCTAATGATTTAACAGGGATAATGGTGGAAGGTCTCAAGGATCCTGTCCACCTGCTGGTCCTTAGTCAAACCCGTTGCTAATGATTTAACAAGGATAATGGTGGAAGGTCTCAAGGATCCTGTCTACCTGAAAGTCTCTGTAGGCCATTTGTTAAAAAACATTAGGCATCAGGCATCTTGACTGACTTGGAGTATTAATAGATCTATTATTACTCCAGGTTGACTGCTTATCCAAGGGAGGTAACTCTAAAGACTTGATATTCTTAGACCACAATATAACAATAGGATAATTGATGTCTGGTACCTGGAATCCAAACTTCGAGTCTGATATGAAGGGAGAAAAATGTGAATGTTGGACTTGGTACATATTAAATCTCAAAAGACACACATGCTTTTGTTGGATGGAAGTTACCAAGAGTTACCAAGAGTCATAAAAACAACAGTTAGAAAATGAAATGAATGGAGTATTACATCCTACTCTTTTATTCCAGTTAGAAGTAAAGCTATCTGTACAGTACATGTCGTTCAGTGCTCACGCTGATGCCAAGGGAATCATGACCCTTATCAATCAATGTGAACCTAAAAACGTCATGCTGGTTCACGGAGAAGGGGGCAAGATGGAGTTCTTAAAAACTAAGATTGAAAAAGAATTCGGTAAGATTCAACATGCTAACAAATTATTTAAATCTCTAGAAATTATTTTCTGAAACATTTAAAGTCTAAAATCATTGTGGAAATGTAATTTTACTTCCTTTTTGACTAGAGAGTTTCTCATAATACCAACACATGCTTTGGATATACAAACCTCATCAGGAGAGCGTGGATAAAACCTGAAAGAACTCTAGTTAGTAGTTAAAAAGTCTTTGTATCCTAAATAATGGATATATAATCGAAAAATTTCTAAACGAACTGTAAAAGTGTAAATTTTCTGCTAATACGAAGATTTTTTGAAAATTCATGTACTCTGAGATTGAAAATTGACTTTTTGATAAAAATAACTAACAAGTTTTATTGTAGGTATAAATTGTTACATGCCTGCTAACGGAGAAACGGCAGAAATAGAAACAGTCCATGATATTCCAGTTGATATTTCTCTGAATTTATTAAAACGCGAATCAGCCGTAGCTTCTTCTAGTAGGTTTACTTTTTATTTTAACAACCAAGTCTCCCATATAGTCTGTACAGTAGAATGGCACGGAATTTAACCAGAACTTATGTCTGAAGAAAGAATAGAACAACGAAGGTTTATTTTGAAAATATTTACTCACTTATAATTGATATACTTTCTCACGTGAAAAGTTAATTAAAAGCTACCAATTTTGCTAATATTTGGTTGGGTATTTTGGGTTTTGAAGAAGAAGGCCCCAGATCCCTAGTATATATATACAGTTAGTACAGAATGATGGGTTTGGTTTCGCAGTACAGTTGGTTTATGATATAATATGATATTGTTTTGAAGGTTTGGAGCCACCAGATCCCAAGAAACCTTGTGTCTTACATGGTGCTTTAGTCATGAAATCAAATGTAAGTGTTGTTTGTGTTTTTGAAAACATATTATGTTTAGGGTGTTATAAGGGATGCTCTCCTATAGAAGCAAACTATGATCTGTCCAGAAGGGGATGTTTGTCCTAATGATAAACAGTAGATGCTGTTAGTTTGATCTTGTTATGATGGTAGTAATATCTTTACATCAATAAATATAGTCAGTGCTTGTTATTGATCCCTCAACAGTTGGTTAATTATTTAATAAAGTAATTGTTATCTATATAATTATGTCCAGATATATATTCTCTAATTACTAAATGCCACTTAAAGAAGAAAAGAGTTTTATCCATCTGTATAATTATAGAAACTACAACTAATAGAACCAGCTACAGCTTTCCGAGAGTTAGGACTACAGGAACACCATCTCCGATTTACCTGTACAGTTTCTATAGAAGATGAAGGTCCTGTCTCACAAACTGTTGATACTATTTATAAACTAACCAAAAGGTAGGTCTCTAGGTTTCTAGACATTGGGAAGGTTCTTATATGAAACGTTTTTATCTTTCTTCGCGATTCCACGAGGTTTGTAAAATCTATACACAGCAATTTGTTTTAAGGATAACAACTTAAGAGGATATTTTTAGAAGCTGGTCCTTGAAGACTTGATTTGTCAACTGGATTTGTCAACTGGATTTGTCAACTGGATTTGTCAACTTGATTTGTCAACTGGATTTGTCAACTCGATTTGTCAACTTGATTTGTCAACTCAATTTGTCAACTCAATGTCCTTACTTCAAGAAATTCTTATGCTTGCTGGATAACGGATTCATATATGAACTTGGCAATCCTTCCAGCTAAAAACTTTATTTATACATACATTTGTTATAAAGGCATCACTTTTGAGGAGTAAATATATAGCCAGTCAACCAAGCTAGTAATATTTATTGGTGTTTAAATTCTATAACACTTTTTAAATGTCCACAAAGCTTATTTTAGTGATTCTGAATAATTCCTGTGTCAATTTTAATTTGTTGACAGTAAACTGAGTAATTATCCGGTCCAATATTCGACTGATGGCAGTATAACGGTCTCGGAATCCGTGCTGATTAAAGTATCTGGTGATGAGGATGACGATACAAAAGATATCCTCGTTTCTTGGTCTTATCAGGTTCGTTAAATAATTTTCTTTAAAAAAAATTTTTTTTCGCGATATCTGATGTTGATGACATTTTTATTATTGTTCTATAAAGAGTGTTAATAATCTAAGCAAAATAGAAAATACCAAGATATTGTATTATTAAGTAAAGTGTAGGACTAAGAGAGGGGTCTACACCTGCCCCCCACCCCCAAGGGGTTCAGTTTTGAATATTATATGATTTATGTATTTTAGGACGAGGAGTTGGGAAGTTATTTATTGAAGATTCTACGAAGTGAATTATTAACATGATTGATAATTAACACTTTTCACTAATTAAGACTCAAGTTTAGAGAAATATATTGAAAGAGTTCAGCGAGCTTCAGAAAGATTGGGTTCAATTACAGGCTCAGTTTTCTGTCCTTTGAAGAACATAGTGGACCATTGTGCTAAATTTGCAATAAGTGTGTTCTAAAGAATGTAAGGCTATATAGATAAATGAGGTTGAACACAAGAAGAAAGTCGGACAAATTAGAATCATCTAGACAACAAATCTCAACAATCTATCCCATAATATATTACCATTTATCATCTTCACTTAACAAACTTTCGATATTTTCAGTAAAATAAAAACAACATTAAAGTTTTGATATTTTATGAAAGCATAAAAAAATATCGTTAATTATTTTCACTGGTTTTATTCTTAACATATGTTCATGATACTCATTATTATAACAATGACATGAGTGAGGTGGGCAATGAGGGAAAATATTTGCAGAATTGTGGCATTAGAGTACTCTGTTTTCACAGATATATTTTTATTCTAGATCTTAGTTCCACAATGTTTGTATCTATGCAGTATGCAATGAGGGAAAAATTCGCAATGACATTACTCTTTATAAATTAAAATTTTGAGAGATCTTAAATTGTTGAGCATAATCACAAAACACAATTAACGTACGAGATCTCTCCAAAAATAACTTAACATTTTCAAAATAAATGGCTTTAATAGTAATAATGATGATGGCATTGGATTTGAAAATGTTCTTTAATATGTACAAGAGGTAGTTTCTTCACTGTTTAGCTGCATATTCATAAGGAAAGGAGGCTTAATTTACATATACTGTTCAATATGTGCATGTATTTACATATATTACATACTCATTTACATATTGATTATTATGTACATAATTTAAACTCATTTACATAATTTGTACAGAACGTCAATATTAAAAACATCAATGCTAATAGACATTGATATATCTGTTGCCAATGGAAGACTTTAATGTGATTGTAGACAAACTATATACATAACCAATAAAAGGCCTTGAATAAACAGTTTATCTTGCATAGTTTACTTAGTCATTGTGCATATTCAAAATTGAGATCATATTATTCTGCATAATAGTGGAGAAATTAAATCAGATGATGTTCGAAAACCCTGGGACCTGGTCCTTTTGAGGACGAACGGCAGATTTCAGTTACCAAAACTACTTTTCTTAACACTTACAGTAATTGAATAGATTAATTAGGACAACTAATCTGAACTAATTATCTATTCTGGATCATTAACTGACTGCTCTGATTGGTTAATAAACAACATAAATCAAGAATAACCAATCAGGTTGTGCCACAATATCTTAATATCTAAAACGATGCAACTTCCCTTCCATTTGGTTAACTGAAACAGTTTCTATCCTCAACTGAACAAATCTCTCTATTTCGTATCATTTACTAGTAAATAACACCTCTCGTGTTGTTGAAAAGTTATCTAGTTTTGAAAGAATGCGTCCCCTCTTTAAATTTATATGTTTCTGAGTAGCTCTCAATGTAACAAAAATACAAAGGGAGACAAATCTTCAGACACATCTTTTAGAAATCACAAAAAACACTGGCAACCTTTTATGGTTTTCCCCACATATTTCAGTATGCTAAGATCTAGCTTGAACAAACACAGTCTCTTGGGGATGGAGTCCAGCTTTCTGTATGGTCTGATCCATATCTAGATAGGATAACTGTCTACGTGGAAAGTTGGTCACTAATTCAAAACGTTCTGGAGAAAATCCTTTTGATGCTGCAAATTTTACGAGTGCCTGAAAATAAATTTTTTTTTACATTTAAATACCAGTGTCATGTTGAGGTCTCAATCTTTTATAGGTTTCATTCCAGATTTAAATTTTGAAAAGTGATACAGGCAGCTAAATAGCTAAAACTTGGCTCTCTGATACAGCAGATAATTAGATAGTTATATTCCTTTATTAAGGTCCAAGATACCTGATACTCAACACTTTTGCCCTCAGTCAAATGATGTAAAGGGTCATGATATTTTCTGGTATAGAAATGTAGTTTGGCGAGGCCACACCTTTAAAATGTCTCCTAATTATCATTTGTTTGATAACTAGGTCAGACATGTTCTTGTATTCAGAGTGGTCATCTAAACCATTGACATCATGTTTTTAATGACAATGTCTCTTCACTACTATTTTAGAAGGATCAGTGCCTCAGGAATAATTATGTAGACTCACCATTAATTTGGAAGAGCATGGTATTGATAACTGTTCTCGTTTACCATCAGGAAATCTCACCATTAAATTTAGAAAAAAAAAAGAAATAAAAATCTTAGAAATAAAAAAATTAAAACATTGTAGTAAATCGGAAAGACATCATTAGAGTGATGTTAGTAGTAAATCATTTAGAAATTGGTAAGATACTGCTAGTGTGATGTTAGTAGTAAATCATTTAGAAATTGGTAAAACATTGCTTATGTGATGATAGTAGGAAATTGGTAAGACATTGCTTATGTGTGTAGTAAATCATTTAGAAATTGGTAAGACATTGCTTGTGTGATGTTGGTAGTAAATCATATAGAAATTGGTAAGACATTGCTTATGTGATGTTAGTAGTAAATCATTTAGAAATAGGCAAGACACTGCTTTCTTGATGTTAGTAGTAAATCATATAGAAATTGTCAAAAAATTACTTATGAGATGTTAGTAGTAAATCATTTAGAAATTGGCAAAACATTGCTTATGAGATGTTAGTAGTAAATCATTTAGAAATTGGAAATCCATTGTTTGAGTGATGTTTGTAGTAAATCATTTAGAAATTTATAAAACATGGCTGCTTTTGAAATGAAATTGAGCCACACCAAACAGAAATTACTTGGACCTACCTTCGGAATTTCCTAGAAAACTTTGCCATGTTAATTCTGTATTAATACTATCTGTTAAACAATAACTAGAGTCCGTAGATTCACTGTTCTGTGAAGTATTTACACTATCATTAGATTTACACTGGTCACGTGACCCACTCGCCATTTCACCATTACTAGCACTGTTAGCGATTTCAGTCTTTTGAGCATTTATGGAAGTCTTCGTGACCTTTGACCCTGAATTGTTCGTGTTGATTGGCTCTTCGTCTGAGTCGGAAAATGTTTCTACGTCACTATCACAATCGGAATCTGTTTCATAAACTACTTTCTTTTTCTCTTCCACCATTGATGCCTTTATTGCTGCCTCCAGTTGGGCCTCTTCTGTGGCGTCAACTAAGGAATTCTGAAAATGACAGAAAGAGGAAATATGCGTCTAATATGTTACCAAATTACCATAACATTTGAGATCTTACTATTTTTTTTAGACTGTAGTGAAAATGAAATGAATGGAATTTTATGTCCTACTCTTCTGCAGATTATTAGCGAATGAAGACAGGCAATGCCATGCAGTGTGCCATGAGGGAAATTTTGCCAAGACAGCTGCATTATATACTCTAATACTAATATACCATGCTAAGAAGTACATTGGTACCTTTTTTAATCTTTTTCTAGGTGGGCTGGAGTCACTGTTACTTTCTAAAGATGAATGGACAGCTAGGAATTCAGACACTGAAAAACACAGAGAAATTCAGACACTAAAAAACACAGAGAAATTCAGACACTAAAAAACACAGAGAAATTCTGACAATGTAAAAGTTTTATTGTGCACTGTCATAATGCAACATCTAAAATTAGCCACGTTGCCTCAGTTTTGATACAAATGCTAAGCAAAAATTTACAAAGAATTTGGGAGCAAAAATAAAAATAGCTCAGAAAAACCTACCATCATCACAGAATTTTAAGGCACTCATGGTGTTCCAATTGATCATGTTTTCACCTACAATATAATCAACATGGGAACATTAAAAACATTCAAATATTTGTCTTAATTTTCTGTTGAGCTTTTTTATCTCAGTACCAGTTGGACTTTAGCAAAGTATGACTGCTAATTTTGGACTTTAGCAAAGTATGACAGCTAATTTTGGACTTTAGCAAAGTATGACAGCTAATTTTGGACTTTAGCAAAGTATTACAGCTAATTTTGGACTTTAGCAAAGTATGACGTAATGGACTTAGCTACAGGCTAATTTGGACTTAAGCAAAGTATGACAGCTAATTTTTTAAAATTCTTTTTAAACTTTAGGCCAAGTGAGCAAAGTAAAGTCATCAGCTATATTCAATGCTATTGTTTAGGATACACAATCCTCATCAGGACAGCTAGTTTTAGAAATGAAGGGTTAAAACATGAAATGAAAGAGAAAAGTAAGATAAAGAGAGAATAATACAGAGATATAAAATAACTGACCTGTTATAGGATCTATAATAGCTATATACGGCCATTTTACTACTTTATAAAACTGTATATACTTGCTACCTTCTTCACTATCATGATATACCTACAATAAATATCATAATACAGAAAACTTTTAATCAACAGGTTCATCATTCCTTTAACCAATCATACTGTAGTCTCAGAAACAGGAACTTTTTAGTTAAGATAATCAGTGATAGTGTTCACAGTTTACTGTCGAAATTTGAGACTTCAAATCCATGTGTGGCAAGAATTTGGCTAACACTTGTGAACTAGAACCAAGGCTAATATCAAGCCTAAATTTTTCCTTATTCTGAAGCTTTTAGAGTGATCATATGTTTCTATAGAAACCAAATTTAACTGTCAGTCAAGGGGAGGTAACTATATCAACTCTGTTCCCTAATTTCATTAACAAAAACAAATTCTAAAAGTGTATTTAGAAATTCTATTGAGAAATGAAATTAATGGAGTTTTACGTCCTACACTTCCATAAAATTTTTAAAAACTGACCTGCCAAAAGATAAAATGTTGTTTAATCATGCCTCTAACAGCATCATTACTCCAAACGTCACGATTTAAAACTTGACACTGGAACTCCTGTACATTCTGTATATTAACTAGCAACCACTTCTTCTTGTTCTGACCGGCCTCTCGTGCCTGGAATTAGGTTAAGGATATAATAGTCTGTCTAAATGGGAGTTTTACATCTTAATAAGGACACTTTGCTTATTATGTCCAACCCTCCCCCCCATTTTGTTATACTTCTTCTCTTCTCATGTCCAAACCACACACCCAATCTTCATACTTCTTCTCATGTGTCCCAACCACACCCGAATCTTCATATCCTCTTCATGTGTCCAACCAACCCAATCTTTACATCTCCCATTGGTCCCAACGCAACCCCAATCTTCATACATTTTCTCATTGTGTCCCAACCAACACCAATTTCATACTTCCCTCATTGTGCCCAACCAACCCCAATCTTCATATTCTCTTCATTGTGTAACCACACATCTTCATATTCCTCTCTATTGGTCCCTAAACAACCCCAATTTATACTTCCTCTCTCTTGTGTCCAACCACACCAATTTATATTCTCTCGTCATTGTGTCACAACTCAACCCAATCTGATATATTCGTCTCTATGTTCCCAACTCACACCCCAATTATATTCTCTTCATTGTGTCCAACCAACCAATCTTCATATCTCACAATGATTAATAAAACTGTATCTCTTATATGGTCTAATACAACTTTATTCTTTTATGTAAATACCAATTATATTTTCTATTGTGCACCAACATCTCTACTCTTCTAGTGTCAACACCATTTATCTTCTTATAAGTGCATCGAAGGATAACTATTTAACTTAAATTGTCAATTAACAGTACCCTAAACGTCTAGGACAATTGTATCAAGTTTTTAATACTGATCTATAAGACCCATTGTGCCCTTACCACACCTCACAAGTAAAGTTTAAGATATATGGGCTATAACCATCTTAACACATACGTGAATTTCCTACCTTTTGGAATGTTCCTTTAAATGTGATGTCTATAGGAGGCCGGAATAAGTCTTCTAGAGTTCTTTGTTTTGTAGCAGACTTGGGTTGAGTACTACTCGAGGCACTGTTTAAATTTTCTTCTTGTTGTCCTGTAGAGTAAGGGTAGTGGTGGAATGTATTTCAAAACTCAACAATTCAAGAAATTGGATAATATATAACTGGAGAACATTGCTTGATAAAGACCAGGGTAGCATCGTCGAAACGTCACAAGTTATTTAATAAAGTAATTGTTATCCATATAATTATGTCCAGTTATTTAGGAACTTTGATGTTGTTTAAAGTATGATATTGAAAAATATTATATCACAAAATCAGTCCTATTGGTCTCTCCAAGGTGCTTAGATAGGTTTTATACATGCATTTTATTTCTAGTCATTTATAAGTTTCTGCATCAAGAAAGATTTACATAATAAAATCAGTCTCTATAACGGTACCTTGCAAGCTATCTATTGATACTTACTAGTTTCTGCTTGAAAATCTCGAAATCCATCAAAAACTGAAGCTGCTGGCCTTCTTCTACCTCTATAAGCTGAAATTTACAGCAAAGCCTAGGTATAGTCTTACAAACTTAAGCTTAATACGTAAGTTACACAAAGCTGAATAAGTTGGCTTACACATTATAAAAGAAATAGTACAGCTTGATGCTATCTGTGTCCACAATAATTCACATATAAAACATTTTTAGAAAATCCCTGAACAACTCTCAAGAAGGAAACTTACCCAGAACGGGTCCTTCTTCAACTAAAACTTCTCTTTTCTGAGGAATAGGTGCTCGAACATCACTGACAAATAAAATTATTAATTATTTTAAAACATTTTATTTATCTCTAAAATTCAAATGACTTTTACAACCAATTGTTAAAACAATCAATTGGATATTATGAGCCTGTCATTTACTTGACACCCCTTAAGCTAATATTGAACTCTTCCCCATATGCATTTGTTCTATCAATATACAGTTATATTATGTAAACCGGGAAGATTTCATTTGTAATATTAGGGGTGGTTTTGATGGCCTGTAAGTTATGAAACATATCACTTGGCTAAAAGTAATTCATGACTTTTCCTCAAATGAAGCACAGACGGCCTCAGCCTGTGGGTCATCACCCCTGGGTCATCTCCTCTGACCTCTGACCTGTATGACTGACAGGGGAAAACCCAGAATCCCCCAAACAGATGAATAAGGTTTTCTTACTCTTCATCTATAAACTGATCTAGATCAGCTGAGGAAGTAGCACACTGGCCTTCTCCCTGCGGTCCAATGTCACCAACATCCATGTGCATTCCTATGGCCATTTCCAGGTTATTGTTACAGGCCTCTAACAGTCTACCTCCTACATCTTTAGTGGCACCTAAATAAATAAAGAAAGGTTACATTGGTAAGACAATAAATATTAAATGTTGATCAGATTGGTGGCTAATCAAGTCTTCTTCCTCTTTTTCTCATGTCCATAACACAACCCAATTCGCCATACTTCCTCTCTCATCGTGTCTAAACAACACCCCCATGCCATTGGCTCGTACTCCCTCAAACCTGCTGCAATACAGGTGAGAGAAAATCATGGTGTCCAAACCACATCCCAATTGGTTCATACTTCCTCCAGGCTGTTGTAATGGAAGTGAGGGATTGACATAATCGTGGAGATTCATTTTGAATGAAGCCATTTTAACAGGCACTGATTAGAAGGGAGGGGGTGCAAAATAGTAAACAAAGAATGCGAAAGTAAACCTACATGAGCAAAATGGGTTATTTGAATAAACGATTTCACAAAAATCTTGAATTTTGGAGACATAATGATAAAAACTACAGTTTAATAGAGTCGACAATATGTGTTAATTCGATATTTACCTGTCACAGCACAAAACTGATCTATAAGTTCCCTCTGGTCATCATTCGCCGTCGCCATCTTTCTTTCGCGCTCTTCCCGTTCGAGTATTTATCAATAGAGTGACGTCCCTTGATTTGGTACGAATTAGCTCACTACGTTTTGTTTTTAAGAAGGATAAATTCGATAAAAACTGAAGATCTTGTCATGACCATAAGTTAAAATGAATGTAGGTATGAGTAATGGTACCATTTGTTTACTTCACAACCAACTAAACATTGTTATAAAGTTACTTTAGTGCGGATAACAAAATCTTTAGAAGAATTAAGTGGTGTCTCTTTACAACCGAACAAGATTTTTTCCACCAAATAATGTATTAATGGTAACAATAGATGGCTAAACCAAATATTAAGTGTGTCCAACGAACTGTTTTTAATAGAGTTACTCCTTAACATGAAATATGAAAGCCAATCAAAGTGGTATGTTTATATCATAGCACATAGTGAAATGAAACTATATGGATATGAATTTCGATTTTCAGTAATGTTCTTGGTCTATTAATGTAAGCCTATTTTTTATTTCAGACTTAACCCTACTTCATCAATTTGTTGATTAGAGTTTAACATAAAGCAGATTGAAAATGGGGAAGGAAAAAGGAGGGTTTTTAACCCCTAAAGCTATTGCTAATCGTATTAAGGCTAAAGGATTACAGAAATTACGATGGTATTGTGAAATGTGTCAGAAACAATGCAGAGACGAGGCAAGTAGACTTTGAGTCACTATATATAAGCTTAATGATAATGTTCTATCAAAATTTCCCTCATTGCACACTACAACATGTTGGCTTTATCATTAGCAGAGGAGTGTTCATATGTCCCCTTTATATTTACTTATTTTATGCTTATCTCAAAGGTACTTTGAGATAGTGACGTCTTCAAACACTTTGTTAAAGTGAAACAACACAGACGTCTGATTGAAAATTGTAATGTTTCAATTTAGGAGAGGGTACTATTAGAGAAAGCCTGTTCTCTAATCCTATTATAGTTTGTGCAAAAAAAAATGCAAAGTTGATGCTATCATTGTCACCAAATACACATTAAGAGTTTAGAAAACCTTTTTGCAAAAGTTGATAATGACATTGTTTGATTGTTAAAATTTCAGAATGGTTTTAAATGTCACATGACCTCCGAGTCTCACCAGAGACAACTGTTATTATTCGCTGAAAATCCTGACGAATATATCGACTCATTTTCCAAGTAAGTTACCTCCCTTTCTTATAAACTCCATATCCAAATATTTTGATCCTCAAATCAATTAAGCTTTTTTCAAATAAAGTTTCCTTAAATATGCATTTTTTGGCAATGTATTCTTTCTGAAAGAGATGACAAATAAGTAGCAAATTATTAGCTATTAACTATGTGGACTCTCCTAAGGTATTTCTTTACCAAATTTCACTTATTTTCTCCTTCAGTGATTTTGCGGAAGATTTTTTGGAAGTTTTACGTAGAAGATGTGGTACCAAGAGAATCCATGCCAACATTGTCTATCAGGAATATATTGCTAATAGAAACCATGTACATATGAATTCTACACAGTGGGAAACCCTCACTGAGTTTGTAAAATGGCTAGGAAGAGAAGGTAAAAAGTGGTTTTGTATTTTTTATGGTATTTGGTATCTGAAACTGGACCCAGCTGTATCAAGTTGTTGTAGAGTGTTGAAAATTCTACATGACGTTATGAAAAGAAACAACTATATTTTACAAGGATAACAACTTAGGTTCACAAGTCCGCCGTGACAGGGATCCTTTCTACCAGCTGGTCCTTGGCCAAACTTCTTGGCATTGATCTTTCCCCGGATTATCCCTTCCTTATTCAAGGTCATCGAACTTCCACACACCGATCGAGATTAGAACTCATGGGTATGGATCATTTATAAAAGATTATTGCCAATAACAACTGGTTGTCAAGGTACTTGTGAAACTTATGTTTTTACCCTTGTAACATCAATGCCAAATAATTGCAGGTAAATGTGTGGTAGATTTAACCGAGAAAGGTTGGTTTGTAACGTACATTGATCGCGATCCCGAAACAATCAAACGACAAGAGTCCATCAAACAGAAGGAAAAAATGGACCTGGATGACGAAGAACGAACATCTAAGTTTATCCAGAAACAAATCGAGAAGGCTGCGGCATCAGAAAAATGCAAACAAGAAACAGAATTTACAGATTTAAAGAGAGAAGATACGGAAGAAAAAGGTTTTTGAAAAATTTTATTAACTTATCTGAACAGAGCAGATGTTAACCCTTGAAAGAGCTGGTCAATTTTGAAGTTAAGGGTAGTAACATTGTGGTTAAGCGTTGCTGCAAAGGCATGGGCACAGGCATGTTGGTACAACCTCCAATGAGACAGTAATGTTTGTGTGGTTAAGCAAAGCTTTCAGTTAAAGATTTTGTTTGTGCAGTTAGTTTAACAAATAAGAAATACAAATTTTGAGAGTAATGGTTGTAATTTTGTACTAATGACGAAGGTTACAAAAGCATAGGCACAGGAGATATAAATTTATGTTCTATATTTTGGTCGAGAGTAGCATGTACTGTTCTATTACCATAGTTTTTTAACATGTCCTATTTTATAAAGATGAAGGGTCAATGAATGAGGAACAATTAATGATATAAGTTAGCCTTGCAAATTGAGTATTTATGTTTTTCAGTGGTCTTCGCGATGCCTACGGCTATAAAGAAGTCTGACCAACCATCTACGTAAGTACTGCATTTGTTAACATCACTACAGCATATCCTGCTCACGTGACCACCTTTATTAAAGAGCCCACCTTAAAATAACGTCCCCCCTCCCCCTACGAGTTTTCAATGTAATTAGCGACTGATTAGCGACCACCTTCATACGACTGTGTATTTACGCTCCCAAATAATCAAAATGAGTCAATTAAGCAACACTTCTGAATATCTTGACCAATTCCATTTTTTCTAGTTGTTCAATTTCTTTTTCAGTTCTAAACTTACAGAAAATGTGTTGAAGAAGGTATCAGAAAGTAAAGAAAAATTAGAATTAGTTCATGCTCCAAAATCTGGGCAGAAGAGAAAATCAGCTCTTGATGAAATTATGGAGGTAGGAATTTAAAATTTACAAGCGTCAGACTGTAACACGATAGCAGGGAGTCACCATTACTTACAAAACTATCGTGTCTAACTAGCTAGTAGATTGTTTGGTACAATGACAGTTTTCTGTGGTCAGAATGGGACTAGAGTATACCAAACTATCGTGTCCAACTAGCTAGTAGATTGTTTGATACAATGACAGTTTTCTGTGGTCAGAATGGGACTAGAGTATACCAAACTATCGTGTCCAACTAGCTAGTAGATTGTTTGGTACAATGACAGTTTTCTGTGGTCAGAATGAGACTAGAGTATACCAAACTATCGTGTCCAACTAGCTAGTAGATTGTTTGATACAATGACAGTTTTCTGTGGTCAGAATGGGACTAGAGTATACCAAACTATCATGTCCAACTAGCTAGTAGATTGTTTGGTACAATGACAGTTTTCTGTGGTCAGAATGGGACTAGAGTATACCAAACTATCGTGTCTAACTAGCTAGTAGATTGTTTGGTACAATGACAGCTTTCTGTGGTCAGAATGGGACTAGAGTATACCAAACTATCGTGTCTAACTAGCTAGTAGATTGTTTGGTACAATGACAGCTTTCTGTGGTCTAAATGAGACTAGAACATACCAAACTATCGTGTCTTACTATCTAGTAGATTGTGATATGATATCATTAGATACCTAACTTATTATGTCCAACTAGCTAGTAGATAGAGATATATAAATGAGCCACCATTATGTACTAAACTATTATTCCTGTAGGATAGAGATATTCAGTGAGCCCCTAGTACTAAACTATTATGTCCAACTAGTTTGAGATAGAATTGTGAGCCACCATTATGTACTAAACTATTATGTCCAACTAGCTAGTAGATAGAGATATATCAGTGAGCCACCATTATGTACTAAACTATTATGTCCAACTAGCTAGTAGATAGAGATATATCAATGAGCCACCATTATGTACTAAACTATTATGTCCAACTAGCTTGTAGATAGAGATATATCAATGAGCCACCATTATGTACTAAACTATTATGTCCAACTAGCTAGTAGATTGAGACACAAGCTCAGTACACTACCATTAAAATACTACATCCTTTGACTGAAGTCCTTACATCATATATTTCAGTTGGAAGAAAAAACGAAAGAAAAGAAAAACAGAAAAGATTTTTGGTTACATAAGGATATTGTGGTAAAAATTATTTTTAAAAAATTGGGAGAAAAATATTACAAGAAAAAAGGATACATAAAGGTAGGAATTTTGTGCCAAAATTTTTTTTTATATTAGTTTTAGAAATATTCTGGACAACTTTTCAATATTCTATAATGTCTGTCTTTATAGGTCAATTAGGAAATTTCATTTCCTCTTTTCCCTCATTGCACACTGAATGGCGTATGGTCTTCATTAACCCACTAGGTGCAGATGAGTAGGATGTAAAACTCCATTCATTTCATTATGCATTTGATTGTGCTGCAAATTGATGACTAAATTCAAAAAACTTGAATAACATTACCTGTTTGAGAAAGAGAAATATTTTTGGTTGTAAAAGATAATTTAAGTTAGTCAGTAGATTTAAGTTGATTTTATTTCCAGGAAGTTAAAGATCTGTATACTGGCTTTGTTAAAATGTTAGATTGTGGAGATACCTTGAAGATTGATCAAACACATGTTGAAACAGTCATACCATCTTTAGGTCAGTTGTTTATTGTTATACCGGTACTATCTCAGCAGCTTCTAAACTTTCTTAGTGTTACTCTGGCCTTAACCCCAGCCCCCCCTCCTCTAGCAACCCCTTACAGTCATCCAGTTTAAAAAAAAACATTTGGAATGTTACCCTGACCCAATCTTGCGCCCTCTACCAACCCCTTACACTCATCCAGTTTTAAAGAAAACATTTGGAGGGTTACCCTGACTCAATCTAGCCTACCACCCTCTACCAAGCCCCTCTATCAACTCCTACACTCACCCAGTTGTCCCAATCTAGCCCCCTTCTGTCCCTTCTTCCAACCCCCCTGCACTCATCCAGTCTGTCACTTCAAAGCACATCAAGAAATGTTTTGTTACCAGAGAATTCTCTTTACTTAAGATCTTATGGGAGGTAACTCTTACTAAAGAGTTGTTTCTAAGACCACAATGACTTAATATCAATATGACAGTAGATTACTTGTGCATAAGATCTACACCTTAAAAATTCTCCAATATTCTATTGTAGGTAAGAGAGTAATAATCTGTAATGGAGCATATCGTGGTCAAACAGCTACCTTGGAAGAACTGAATGAGAAGAAGTATTCCTGTACAGTTAAATTAGACAGTGTCAGTATAATGTGATCTTTCTTATTTATATAGGATATAGTCAATTATATAATTACGTTACTAGTTGATAAGAGAGTCCAATATTGGTTATCTGTATCATTGTGAAGTCAGGTTACCTGATGCTGGAAAAATGTCTTCTAGAGCTGAATAAGCTCTAATGTGTTCTTTATTAGATAGTTTCAAATATTGGTCTTTGTAAAACTGCTGTGTTTGGTAACTCAGCCTTTAGTGATGTACTGTTATAATTTCAGGGTGTATTAAAAGGAAGGTTGATAACCAATATACAATATGAAGATATCAGTAAACTGTATCAACCATCTTGATATTTTGAGAAACTTGGTGCGCTTGAGTTTGAATCTGTTTGCCAAGGTTGAAGGTTAAAAATTAATTTTCAACATGAAGATAACCACCTTGTTTGACATATTACGGTTTCTATTGTAGAAGAACTTGGTGCCTGTGGGATCAATCTCTATTGTCAAAAACTCTATTTGATATCCTGGGATACCTGCAGACACTGATAAGATGTGTTTCATTTTCTTCAAATTAAGAAGAGTAGGATGTAAAACTCCATTCCATTTCATTTCATATTCATTTTAAATATATGTATATATACATTAAAACATGTAAAATTTTCATTTTGTTTTGTTTTTTCACACAATGGTCTTCATATTGAACTAAAATATAAACAACAGACACCCCTTAATATAAAATGAAATATTCTTAACTCTCAATGTTTTGACTGAAAGTGTGCATGAGTGGAAGAGTTCACTAAAACAGTAAGGGGTGTTAATCTCAAAACCATTTGTAGCATTCTTTCAATAGCTCTGAAACTTGCTGTCCTGATGATGAAAGTGTATCCAAAACAACCATTGGCAACACAAGATGAGCTGACATCAATTAAAATAAATTAGTTTGTAACATAATTCGAATAAATTCATTTTGATCGATCAGTCCATCACCATTCACGTCTGCTTCTGTTATCATTTCTTCCAAATCTTTCTTGGTAAATTTTAATCCTGTTTCTTGACAGATTTTAATCAGGTTGTCTAATGAAATTGATCCAGTTTTCTCTGAAAGGAATAATAGTTTATAAGTCAATGACATGTTGAAAGTTTACCTCATTGCATACAGACTCTCTGATAGAAAGAAGTTGACATAATAGTTTATCTTACCTAAATCAAACATTTGGAAACCTTTAATAATTTCATCATAAACATCTCTTGTATCACCCTGTCTATCAATTACTGTTTCTAAAAACTCAGTAAAATTTATCAAACTGAAAGTAGAAATTAGGGTGGTTGAAAGGTAATTTAAGTTGCTCTCCAAGTTTTAAAATTTCAAAATTAAAAACCAAGGAGGTTTTTGAAAAACCCAAAGGATCAAGGACCAGCTGGTAGAAAGGATCCTTAACTGTGAACCTAAGTTGTTATCCTTGTAACATCAATACCAAGAGGTTTAGTTAAGAACCAGCTTGTAGATTAGATCCTAGGTTGTTTATAGGACCAATAAACTCTGGAATATTTTACCTCGATCCTTTATTGCTAGAATCTGCTATCAGTTTGTGAGCATCTGCTTTGGAAACCTTGAACCCCAAAGCTTTTAAACTTCTCCTTAATTCAGCTGCTCCTATCAACCTGAAAATAGCGTGATACTTAAATTACTAAATAAATGTATATAATTTCACTATGGACTTCGTACTAAATTACAGACTATACAGGTCAAATGATATTCATGCTGTTTGAAACACAGATATTTTTTACTTTTCTTCAACTATTAGGCTAATGAAGACGATCAGTGCCATGCATGTACGATGAGGTAAATTTTGTCTAAACAGAAGCATTAGATTTCCAACTGTCATTCCTTAACATGCATACCTAACATGTTAGCACATGTATAGAGTGCTTGTGTAGATTTATGCTAAATTTTGACTCAATCATTTTCTAATTGTGCTATAAATCTGAATAAAGAATAAAGTAAATTACTAGACATCTGGAATCAGAAGGCAACTAAAGCTGGCTTTCTCATACATGTTTACTCATATCAACCATATCTTACCCATCGTTGTTGATATCAAATAAATCAAAGACCACACGTAGATCTCGTATTTCTTGTGGCGTTAGTTCATTTAACACTCTTGTTGAAACTTTAAAACCATGAACTTCTTTTTCATCTACAGGATTTGATGTTAACAGACTTACCAGCTGAAAAAGGGGTGACAAAAATTTAGCAAATATCTAACTTAAGACTAGTAACACTAGCTGAAGAAAAGTCTGATCAGAGGGGGCATTGGCTTATTTTATTCACATACACGTTCCTAAATAAGCCGTCTGAATATTGGAAATTAGATATTAAACACTGAATATTGATTATTCAAGAGATGAAACACAACGAACCTTTTCTCGTGGTAAAATCGGCTGAGCCACGGACTCTGGTTTCAGTGGATCACGGTTCGCTTTTTGAGAAGCGGCCGATTCCTTAGTCCCTTTTTTCCCCTTTTTCTTCCCTTTTCCCTTTTTCTTCATAGGCATCTTGCCGGTTTTTACATCAAATATCAAGAATCATTTGCAAAAGACTACAAGAAGATCAATTTCGTCAAACCGGAAGCTAATCATCCACCATATTGTAAACAAATCACCTGTCGTCATGCGTGACGTCATTTACAGGTGCCCGTCAGTTCGTTACAAGACGTTTCGTATTTCACGATATTTTTAGGTTATTTCGTAAAGATATTTCTTGAACTGATTTCAAAATGTCACCAAATCAGAAACGAGTATGGTATGCTGATTTGTCTACCTTTCTTGCCTCACCGGAGTTCTGGACCAGGGATTTTAACTCATGGGCATGTAAATTAAGATTTCATTGAAAATTACTATATTTCAAATAAACAACAGGAATATTTTCTATGTATTATTATAATAATAAAACATGTAGACAGTGCTACAATCAATGTTCTATATAGATCAAAACATAATTTTCTAACAAAAATAAATCCTAAAAAGAAACTGACAAAAGCAATAGATGATAATATTAGCCAAAAAAATAAAGCTTAGAAAATAAACTAATACAATCTAGACATCTTGCAATGGCAACATAGAAATTTAATCCAACTTGTAACAAAATTAATATTTGTAGAAAACAAAAACAATATAACAAAAGTTCACTGGTAAAATAGTGCTTCATCAAAAACATCCAGGAATTTACTTTATTGGCAATGAATTTTACAATAATAACAAATTTATTATAGAGTAATATAGAAATATTAAAACAGAACCTGAAACATGTTGTTTCTCAGAGTTTCACACTGTGTGATCATCAGACAACTAAAACAGAACCTGAAACATGTTGTTACTCAGAGTTTCACACTGTGTGATCATCAGACAACTAAAACAGAACCTGGAACATGCTGTTACTCAGAGTTTCACACTGTTTGGTTTTCAGACAACTAAAACAGAACCTGAAACATGTTGTTACTCAGAAGTTTACACAAAGCTACCTAAATTTTACTCAGAGTTTCACACTGTTTGGGTTTTAAAAACCAAAACAGGAAAAGTGTTATAGGTTTTTAAATTTAATTAGACAAACTGTTTTTTAAGAGGAAATTTATTTTTTTAATTCCAGAAAAAGTTTAAAAAAATTAAAAAAGGAAAACTAAGGAATCTAAGGACAATGACTATCGATAATTTTATTTCTATTCTATTCTAACATAGACTTGTAATAATTTATTCAGTCAGTCCCAGATCTCTAGATAGTTGCGTGGCTGTCAGGTTGTGCATCTCTCCCCGATTCTGCATGAAATTATCAATAGTCCTCTGTCTGACCTCTTCCCATGCATTTAGAGCTCTGAAACAGATAATTATCAAATTAACATCATGAAGATAAATAGATTGGACTACTAAAAGAATGAATGAATGAATGAATGAAAGAAAGATTGAATAACTGAATAGATGAATAAATAAATGATTGAATGAATGGATGAATGAATGAATGAATAAATGAATGAATGAATAAATGAATGAATAAATGAAGGAATGGATGAATAAATGAAGGAATGAATGAATGGATGAATGATTGAAAGAATGGATGAATAAATGAAGGAATGGATGAATAAATGAAGGAATGGATGAAGAAATGAATGATTGAATAAATGAATGAATGATTGAATGAATGAATGAATGAATAAATGAATGGCTATCTACCAAATGAGTGAAAATGTGTATCCTACCTGTAGATGGGTCTAACAAACTTCATTCTTCCCTGTTCATTGATAAAGGTGAAAGCTCGCAATAAGACGTCTTCCCAATGAGCTTTTATTCCTAACATAATCCATCTATAGAAAAACAGTGAACAATTTAAGTCAAAACTTTACTAAGATATCTGATTGGACAATATTGTTGACCTTTGTTTTAAGATATCTGATTGGACAATATTGTTGACCTTTGTTTTAAGATATCTGATTGGAGAATATTGTTGACCTTTGTTTCAAGATATCTAATTGGACAATATTGTTGACCTTTGTTTTAAGATATCTGATTGGACAATATTGTTGACCTTTGTTTTAAGATATCTGATTGGAGAATATTGTTGACCTTTGTTTCAAGATATCTAATTG
Organism: Nipponacmea schrenckii; assembly: GCA_030562195.1. Lineage (NCBI taxonomy): Eukaryota > Metazoa > Mollusca > Gastropoda > Lottiidae > Nipponacmea > Nipponacmea schrenckii. The sequence goes on along the minus strand of JAUJPP010000005.1, from coordinate 8,254,625 downwards.
GACAATATTGTTGACCTTTGTTTTAAGATATCTGATTGGACAATATTGTTGACCTTTGTTTCAAGATATCTGATTGGACAATATTGTTGACCTTTGTTTTAAGATATCTGATTGGAGAATATTGTTGACCTTTGTTTCAAGATATCTAATTGGACAATATTGTTGACCTTTGTTTTAAGATATCTGATTGGAGAATATTGTTGACCTTTGTTTTAAGATATCTGATTGGAGAATATTGTTGACCTTTGTTTTAAGATATCTGATTGGACAATATTGTTGACCTTTGTTTTAAGATATCTGATTGGACAATATTGTTGACCTTTGTTTCAAGATATCTGATTGGACAATATTGTTGACCTTTGTTTCAAGATATCTGATTGGACAATATTGTTGACCTTTGTTTTAAGATATCTGATTGGACAATATTGTTGACCTTTGTTATAAGATATCTGATTGGACAATATTGTTGACCTTTGTTTCAAGATATCTGATTGGACAATATTGTTGACCTTTGTTTCAAGATATCTGATTGGACAATATTGTTGACCTTTGTTTTAAGTTATCTCTCCTTTTTTCTGGCATTGTATTTTTGATAAACCCCTCTTAACACCCTCCCCCCAAACACTCACTGAAATCTGATTTCCGAGTTGACAACATTGTTTAAATTGTAAACCGCATTCATGGCTACTAGTCTGTCTACTGGTTGGGGATCCTACAAACAAATATGCATATTTAAAATTATTGAGAATTCAGAAAATATAATATATCAATCTGTTTGATTTTTGAGTATATGTTAACCTTTCAACTTTAACCTTTGTCAACACTGCTTTGAACCTCGGCCTGTGCCTTCTGTTGAATAGTAGCTTGTTACTTCCATTGTACAATGAGGTTAGATCACAGAGTCAATGGAAATCAGACTTATAAATTTACCTTTTCCAGTAATTCTACCAGGAATTGTTTCTTCTGAGCAGGTAACATGTTCATCAAGTCAGCTGGAGAGAATGTGGAATACTCCGTGGCAGAATTCCATCTTTCACATAAAGTTGTGCAGACATTCTTCAAACTGTCATCAAACCTGGTCAACAGAAATAAAATAAATGAAATGAACTTTGACCTCGATCGAGATCAAATTAGATATGTAAAAGATCCAAAAAATAATAATGGAGTTTTACGTCCTACTCTTCTGGCATCTGTGGGCTAATGAAAACGCCAAACGTCTTCTCTTTTTATGATTAACAACTGTCAAGGGATCCTTGAGTACCCAAAGTTGTAAACCTTGTCAAAATATTAAACCCAGCACCTGTGCCTCACCTGGGTGTAAATGGGGGCATGCCTTGACCAAAAAACCATGTCTGCCAATCAACCTTGTCCAATACCTGGGTCTGAAACATAGATTTTTAAAAATAAGCCAGATCAGTTCTCTAGAACTGTGCTACAGTAACTTACGAAATGGAAATGAAATGAATGGAGTTTGGTTTATTGTCCCATCGAAGCCATGTGAGACCTGCATCACTGACATGGAAAACCTGGCTAAAAAATCTGAGAATTCATCTTGACATTTGCCGGGTTGGAACATTGGACTTTAAGGTCAGCCAGCAAACATCTAACTCACTGAACCACCGTGGCTCCCTCCGTCTAGATGAGAAAGAGGTATCAAATTACCTGGTCTTGAAAATAGGAATAGAGAAAGTCTTTCCACTGGGTGTGATTTATTGACTGTTGAGCAAACGTAGTGATGTATGCCTTGAGGAATGGTTCAAATACAGCTGAAATGAATATCAATGGGTATGAAGTGTACAATGAGGTAAAATTTACCAGGACAGTCCATTAAAACTATTGAAAAGGTCCTCAGACATTGTGGAGATAGTAACATTGTTAAGTTAAGCAATACTAAATCACTATAACCTCTGACATCTGATTGAAAATAGGAATGGCGTAATTGATTAATATATTAATTGATATAGAAGTATGTTAAGTCTACGAACCTGGTCCCCCTAATATAGTTTCTAGGTAGTACAATAAAGCACATCCCTTCTCGTAGGGCACTTTAGAAAAAGCGTCATCTGGGTCCACCCCCGTTAAATCAGGGATGAGTCGAGTGTAGGGACCGTTTTCTAACACATTTTCTACCTAAAATACAAATAAATAGACCAAAGTAAAATGCCGCCCTTTTTTTACCCCATGGCTCATGTCAAATAGCCCAAAAATAAACTATCACAACAAAATGCTGATAAAACAAACTTTATATCAGTCCTGAGATTTTCCAAAATTCAAAATGGCTACCAAATATTTATATAATGCCACTCAACATTTAAACAAAAATCGCAAAATTTAAAAGAAAACTTAATGTATACATACTGTATCCCTCAACTCCTGCCATCCTGCTGCCAACTGAAATTGTCTGAAAGGTTCGCCGCCATGTAGCCTGGAGGTGATCTTTCGTTCAATAAATACTGTATGACCTTCATTTAACCTTGAATACAATATAACAGCGATAAGGCTCTTTCCGAAAATCAACAACCAAAGAAATTTTTTACTAGGATTGCTCCTTCCGATTGAATCGGTACTGGGATATTTTTTTTTTTGACTGGTTCTCCCCCTCCCCCTGAAAATTTCATAAACTAGAAGGCCCAGCCCCCAGTTGATCACACCCTAATGACAGAGCTGTCTTCAGACAATGGAAAAACTAAAAATAATTTTGCAATACGTGTAAAATTGGTCAAATTATTTTGTCAAATTTAGTTTTTAAATGTTGAAGCTGCTTGATATACACCCTTTAAATATAAATTAATTAATTAATGTACACCCGTTAGCACTTATTAGACAAAACTTACCAGAAATCTTCAAATGTTTTATTGGTCACCAAATTACCGGCCCAACTGTGAGTAATTTCGTGAGCTACCACATCAGCTAGTGATTTGTCTCCAGCCTGAAATAGAAGAAAACCTTCTCAAACTAAGTCTATACCTTGACTACAATAGTCACCCTTTTTGTATCACTTTGTCACAGACCCTGATTGGCTGTATATGCTGTTGTGACGATAAGGAATAAGACTGTAGATTAGGGGGGTATATTTTTGAAGGCTTTACAGTTAAAGGGAAGTAACTATGTTGTGGCTTTCTGGGTTTGATGATAACCGGAAGTCATAATCAGTTTCTAGTTACTCCACAGTCAAAGAATAAAGCATTGTCCTAAAATTCTTATTCTTCTCCTTCACAGGTGCTGGTAGGCCTAGTTGTTACAGCTTTGGCATCATTTTGCAGATCCACGAACCACCTTAGCCTTGTCTACACTAAATAACAGTTTACCCCTAGTCTTTACAAGCCACATGCCCTATTTAGTGTAACACTGGCTTACAATCCAATCAAACTGGCTGTGACTTTGTCAAGTTCTAATCTTTGTAGTAAACTAAATCTATAAGATACGTACCAAAAGTGTTGGGGTAACAAAGGTCAGGCAGGGGTTCTCCATCCCGCCGTAAGGAAACGATGGGGGTAGCACCAGTAAATCATATTGTCCCCAGACATACGGTGTCAATAAATCTTCACCAGTTCGTAATTGTTGCTCTGTCTGCAATATACATTAAAGATCTCTAAAATTGAAAAACACAAACAGTCTGCAAAATGCATTGAAGATCTCTAAAATTGAAAAACACAAATATTTAGTTTGTACCTGAAGTAGTAGCGATAAATAAACGCGAAAGGGGGTCCAGATTATGTAAATTAGAAATCTCTAGAACTGAAAACCACAAAGTGTCATATATTTTGTGACATGTGAATCTGTAAACATTGTCATAGGACCATAGATCTGGAGTTTCCTCACTTAATTTTGAAAGTCACTCATATCAAATCAACACTCACATCTGAAAACTCAAAAGCAGCTCTATCCACCAGTTCCTTCTCTGACCACACATGTGATCTTGGTCCAATTTGTCTACAAAAAAAAACAAGGGAAATTTTGACAGGAGAGCCACACAAACCTACTCTTTTGGCGATTTCCAACTGTCGAGAGATCTGAAACGTGCACAGTTTTTAGCACACATGACCTCAGTTTATTGTCCAATCGGAATGAAAGATCCTTGGCCATGTCAACCCCTTTGACCTGCATCACTGACACAGGGAAAAATGGGCTGAATAATTCCAAAGCTAGTCTTGACCTTTGCTGGGAATGAACCTTGAACCCGTCGGAAATCAGTACGAAGAACTATGTTGTTTTTTCAAGTTAATTTTCAAGTTATTGGAAGATAAATTACCTGCTCTCGATGTCCCCAGCAACAACGGCCAACAAATAACTTGGGATAGGAATAGCTTGATTAAAATGATAAATAGTTTTCGTAGGGTCGGTTGGACTTGTTTCAGACCCTGTTCCTACAGCACTCATCAACACTCTGATCTCTTTCTTACTTGTTACCTACAACACAGAAATAGCAGAAACCAAAACCATTTTATAACGGCATATTGTGATACATCTAAAAAATATCACGAATTCCAATAACAGTGGAAAATAATTAAAAATATATATACTATTGTTCTGACGTCTAAAGTTTCAGCTCAATGCCTTCGGAAACACTTCAGAAGTTTATGATCAAATTTATTCTAATACTTATCTATATACACTACTTAGTGTTTCTGAAGAAACCATTTAGCCAAAACGTAAGATGACATGTTAAGTTTGTGTTGAAGAGAAAATCGATTTACGATGAGAGACTCTCGATATAACTTACTGAAGCACTGTATCGAAACTTGACAGACGGCGTATCTTGGCACGGATACAGACTTCTAGCATGGATAGCCTGAATCAAATATAAAACATAAATTCTGAAAAACTAATTCAGTTGATAATAACACAGACCTCTTCTAACAAGTATTATAAATCTGACCCCGGCCTTGGCCAGTGCTTCTTGAACATGCACATTCTAAGGTTACATTTGTCTAACTAGACCAAAGTGAAATACTAAGGTTTCTTTCTTCAGGTCTTGGCCAATGCTTCTACAAAAGAGTATCTTCTATAATACCCAATACAAAGATATTTTGAAAGTTCAGGATTGGGGGCATTGGGCATTGTTATAGGGGTGGGGATATTTGTAAAGGGGTGGGGGTATTTCTTTCTATCCAACCCACATTTAAATTATGACAGTAATGATTAATAACTAGAGAGTGAAATTAAACAGGTTAAAATGATGTCATAATTTGACCAGTCAAGTTTCTAATCCACTTACGTCTTATCAGTTATTATATTAAATATAACCCAATAAATATAGCCCTCCTCACTGTTATTGTACAGACAGGTCAAATATGACATACTTATTGTTCCTTCAAACTCTCACTTGAAATGTTGAAGCACACACAAAAATATTTTAACATTTTCAAAAGAAATAACAATGAATGGTAACCCAATCCTCTCATTAAGAGGCCATCTTTGTCAAGAGATCAGCTTCATTAATAGACTACCTTCATAAACAGACCGTTTTTGAATATTCCCTTGAGTTGTTTCTGAATGCAGGTTCCACTGTATTTTGAGTATGTTAATATATTTGTTAGGGGTTGGGTGTAATTTACATTATGTGGAGTATGTTAATTCTTACCTGACACTGGCTAAAGAGATAGGGATGGCGTTTCCCAGCCGTTTGATTGGCTGACAACCATTGTAAAGCAGTGGATTCTGGGGAGGTTTCGTAGTTAATGCTAATCTTCAACCTAATTAAAAAAAAATTCAGATATTATTATTAGTATTAATTCAAATTTAAAATACCAAAACAGAACCTGAACCATGTAGTTACGGTACTCTGAGTATCACACTATGCTATCGAATTTTCTTCAAACAACAAATCAGAGCCACAGCTTACAAAATCAGGCAAAAAATACACCTTTGATCATTCTTGACAGTTGACACCCCTTGTTAAAAAATGAACTCTCCCACACATGCATTTCCTGTTACCATGTTATATGTTTTAATGTTTTGGAAGAGTCTAATTTCCAAAATTGAGGGGAGTTACTATATGAATTGATCCATCCTTGTTCATTATGCATTAGGAAAAACTAATTTCCAAGTTGAAATATATATTGCTCATTGTTTTACATCAAAATATTGTTTATAAAAAATATTTGTTTATTTTCTAAAAAAAATTTCATATTATAGTTTATTTTTGTGACCCAGGTCAGGGCTTCTAAATGATAAAATACAAACATGAAAGTTTAAAAGTGACCTACTCTGAGCTCTGGGTATTGTGTGGCAACTTTACGAGCAAGCGACTGCCAAAAGGACCAACTTTCTCGGAGATAGTAAACGCCAAAGATTGGTTCGTTCCTTCATCATTGATACTGAATATTTTCAAATCTCGAATGTCCAACAACTGGAAAAAAAAAAAACAATTTCGTAGAGGGAATCTAACATGTCGGAACCACACCCACATTCATTATATTGTCTCTAGACTGTGTTAATACAACTGAGGGAAATAACATACATATATTCATAGCTAATTATCGTCCAATCAAAATTAGCCCTCGAATCTTTCTAGGATATTTCAGCCAATCAAATCAAATTTCTCTTTAAAGACACTTCAATCTCTTTAAGTTAAAAGTTATGACGATTTGAAAAACCATTTGTCTTATAAGAAATACGAGAAAATAGATATTGACTAATGTTTCCCAGGTACCTGTTTTTATTCATGACCCTATCAATGTATATATAGTGGGTCTAACCATAGATAAAAGCAGGTGCCTGTGATCTGTGTATGTGAATTGCAATTGAATGCAATGAATAACATTGAAGCAATAACAAGCTATAATTATATTGTTTACAAAAAGCTAGTCGTCTAGCTCAAGGCCAGGGCAAGTATATTATATCAGATATCAGATATACTATTCAAGCCATGGCAATTATAAACATTTCAAATGAATTATTATTCCTAGCGCATTTCAAATCAATTATTATTCCCAGCACATTTCAAATGGCCTAGGACAAGGAAAGAAAAGACAAACTTAGACTTGCCCAAACATACTGGGACCTGTTTCAAAAAATTTTAACAAAGATACAATCAAGATTTTAAGAAATACAGTAACCTGATTGATTAATAAAAACTCAATTTTAGTGATTGACCAATCTGACCATTGGCATTGGAACACTAAAATCATCCTTTTTCATGAAACAGGCTCCAGCTTTTCTGATCATTTCTACATCAATAGAAATAAAACTTCAAATAGCGCGGCAAGTCTTTGTTTTCCAGTTGATCAAAATTATAAAAGTCAAAATAATTATTCTTTGACTTTTTGTGAAAACATTAAAAAAAAATCCTTAACAAGAGCAAGAGCTAGGGATTGTGATGTTTGTAATAAGTCATTTCAAATTTCACAAGTGGGTTGAGCTAGAAAACTAAAATAAACCCTTACCACAGTGTCGCATCCTTCGACAACTTGTTTCAATAACAGAATACATTTTCCTGCTATCACTCTCCTCTCAAAATCAACCTCTACATCCAAATGGACGTGTTTAACAATACATATATCTGGTCTTGAAAAAGAACAGGGATCTTGCTCACTCAACTCTGCCATTTTCAACCACTTTGTGACTAAACAATGAAGACTAACTGAAGGTATTAAGACTGTGCGACAAAATAATCAAGACTACACTTTAAAAGACGTTTCGTAAGAGAAGTAAAAAAAATCTAAGGACGATTCGTAATTTCTTGGAATTAGTTATTTTCAGTGATGTCTTATCTATTAAGAAGAATGAAATTCTTAGAATCGCAAGGGTGATCAGTAATAATTATCTTGTTTCAAAGAAATTTATCTAGTATTTTAATTGGAATTATCTCCCTTTTAAAATCACGTGGACATAACAGTTATCAACTTTGTTATCATTTATAATCGATGACTAAAACTAACCATTAAAACTAAAATAATAATCGTTTCGACTTGTGCCCTTTGAGAGTCTACAAGCTAACAATATATAATTAAGCATTTAATGCTAAGAAGGGCCCCCTAAAAATATTTACCCCCCTCCACCCCCACCCAAAAAATAACTCAGTTTTTCCCCCCCCTAGACACCAAAAGAAATTAAATATAATAATTAAGCATTAAAAAATAAGCCCCCCCCCCTTTTTCCCTGTTGGAGAGTCTACAACGTAGAAAATACATGTAATATGATAATTCGGCATTTAGATTTTGTTTCGTTTATTTTAGAAATAAAATGTGTTTATCATTAGAAAACCCCGTGATATTGACGGGACCTTTATCAGTGATAACGTTACAGTCATTTCAACCTCATCCTCGTTATCGTTTTATTTATCATACAACCTTCTTTTCTAAAATAAACACCTGGATAATTAAACTTCGATATTTTACACGATCTGTTGGTGGTAAGTTTTACTTTATTTTTTGAATGACCATAGGACGTAAAACTCCATTCCATATTTTATTTGATGTCTACGTTTAAAGGATTTATCAAAATATCGAATGACAAGAAAGCGACTGTTAAGTCCCCTTCTCTTCTTTCTTGTTTTATTAATGAAGAGAGACAACACCAGGCAGTGTGCACTAAGGGAAATTTTGCCAGGACAGCGGCATTCATCAACTTCTTATTTCCAGACCTGCTGTCGAAGGGTCTTTTAATGTCCTCAGCCTCTTGAACATGGGTCTCGGCTTGTATCCCCCACCCAAACAACTATGCATCACTGACAGGGGGAACTGGGGTTGAAAAGCGGCTAGTGGAATCAACATATTTTGAATGGTTGTGCCGACTAGGAGGGGTGGGAATCGATTACAATTTATATCAAAAATTTTCATTTTCAGGTCAGCTTCAAAAGTCAACATGTGAAACGGACAGGCGGAATTCCAAATTTCTGAACTTTACTACTTATATGGCGGCAAACAAGATGGAACCTTTCGCAGACCTTAAACTTAACGCCACCAGACCCGGTTTATTGGGCAGCTCGGCAAATCTAGACGAGTTGTATTGGCTTATTCCAGTTGTGCTTGCTGCTATTGTATTTATGTTCATGGCAGGGTACGGTTTGTTTCGTTGTATAGTGGATATCGGGGACAGTTGTATTCCTAAATGCTATGCTACGTGCGGATGTTGCGGGCCAGTTCGAGTTCGGGACGACGAAGAAAGGATTCGATTGTTGGATTATTCAAGACCCGTGTATGAGTCGTCAACAAACCAAGGTAATCCTTCGATTTATTTCGTTGAAGACGGGCTGTAGTCCAATTGGTTGTAGTGATTGCTTGACGTCATTTGCTTAGTTTCGAAAACGTCCTTGTAGGTGCCGAAGAGTTGGAAGTAAAAACTCAATATTTTCATTTTTTTAATGGTGCTTAAAATTGTGTTTAATATATTTATTTTAATATACTGAGTAAAATCTGCGATGTTATTACGGCAATTTTTTTATTAATAAAAATAAAGTATGTGGCACTTAATTAGTCATACGGTAGTAAAAAGACTAAGACTTTATACTGCCGAAAACTTTACTTACTGCCACATGTTAACAACGTTTTTCCTTTTTTTTCAGACACAAGTGTCCAGATGCTTTGAGGATGAAGAAAACTAGATTTGAAATTAAAATGACATTTATTTCTGTGATATCAACGTGAACTGAGAGAATCCAATTCGATTATGTAAACTGTTTGTTGTTATATAGTGTAGTGTGTACAAATTGGAATGGATTTTTATTACGTGATTTGGGGTGATTAATCAGGCCCGTGAGCAGAGGGTCTCCTCAGAAATATTTGCCCTACCTCCACCCCCAATTTAAAAATTCACTATTTGTTGATTAAAATTATTGAGTGCCCCATGTGACCTAATTATTGCCCACTATGGTTTGATTTGTTGCCTTGGGCCTAATTTGTGCCCCCTGTGACCTGAATTGTGCCCTTGTGACTTACTAAGCGCCTCCTGTTGTCTGATTTGTGGCCCTGGGGTGGGGCTGATCCAATCATTAAGAACACCTTCATGTATTTTGACACATTTAATCCTGTACATTTTATTCCAAGACAATAATCAATTAATATTAATTAATGGTGACCAATTAAAATATATACAAAGTATCATTTCAGATTTAATTATTTAATTAGGGATAATTATTTTCCCCTTGCCCCACCCTTTTCCAATCATTATAATAAATTCAAAAATATATCAATGACCTTTAACCCCTTATCCAAGATACACAAAGCCAATGTGGTGAAAACTTCAACAACAAGTCATGGATTGTTTGCAAGAAAAAAATAATTTTAATTTAACATTATCTTTAAAATTGCTGAATCAACATCCCTCTTTTAGGCGTTGCTCATAAGATGTAAGAGTTTTGTGGGAGTCAAAATATGAAACTGGGAGGGCCGACACCTGGTCAGCCTTATTTCAGCAGCCATGGCCACCCACAAATCTTGTGTTAGTGCTCCGTGTTAGTGTTAACACCATCAGATAACACGATATTTGAACTTATTCTTCATGTTAATATACAGAGTACTCTGAGTTATCCAACACACTCGCTAATCTGACATTATTTTGGAGTCTCAATATATATCAGATTACTCAGAGTACACTGTATTATAACACCAAATTAACTGCGTAACACTAACACGGAACACTAACATGAGATTTGGCCACTCACACTGTATAGAAACAAAGAATAAAAGTTTACCACATAAATCCACATTTCACAGTTAATAGAAAGCTACAGTATGTAATATAGTTCGTTTAGTTTGGGATTCAAATTCTTGTACGATTTCATCAACATCATTGTCTAGGTCATCTGATATCGCTAACTGTAATAGAAATGAAATGAAATAGTGAAATGCAATAGTTAAGTGAAATAGTGAAATGAAAAAATGAAATGAAATAATGAAATGAAATGCATGTAGTGAAATGAAATAATGAAATGAAATAATGAAATGAAATCATAAAATGAAATAATGAAATGAAATAATGAATTGAAATAATGAAATGAAATAGTGAAATGAAATAATGAAATGAAATCATAAAATGAAATAATGAAATGAAATCATAAAATGAAATCGTGAAATGAAATAATGAAATGAAATAATGAAATGAAATAATGAAATGAAATAATGAAATGAAATCATAAAATGAAATAATGAAATGAAATAATGAAATGAAATAATGAAATGAAATCATAAAATGAAATAATGAAATGAAATAATGAAATGAAATAGTGAAATGAAATAATGAAATGAAAAAATGAAATGAAATAATGAAATGAAATAGTACATTACTGAAATAAACAAATGAAATGAATTGAAATAGAGAAATGTCCTTTTCTGCCACTGATTCGGCAATGCCAAGCAGTGTGCGATGTGATTTCCAATCTAGAAACATACACTGTAAAAAACAGTTGATGTACTCACCATGGCAACTAATTCACAAATCATAAAAGCTCCAATAGTTGCTTCTTCATGGTTATCCTGAATATCAATATTAATAATATGTACAGCATGTCCTCCTCCTTTCTCACGGCTTTCTAAATCTACAAATATATAAACTATAGATTCTCAATCTACATTATCTCAATCTACATAGAATAAGTTCAAATGTAGATTGTGTTAATCTGGAAATTTTCTATTTCCTAAATTAAGTTATTTAAATTAAGCCTCTACACCCCAATTCTTACCCAAAGAGATACGTAAAAATGACCTTCCCCGTTAGAATATAAGCCCCTCCTACCTTCAATCACCTGGTCATATACCCGTTCTTCACACGTCATTATAATATCAAATTTATCGGGACAGTTCTGAAAGCGTTCTGGTTTTGGTTTCAATCTGCGATTACGATCTAACATGTGTAGGATGCCATTCTGTGTATACCTGATGTCTGAGTTAAGAGAAACTTGGAAAGAAAACAGGCAAAGGGTGAAACCTGGCAATATGTCCTTCATTGCACACTGCATGGCGTTGACTGTCTTCTTTAGCCCATAAGGTGCGGAGGAGTAGGACTTAAAACTCCATTCCATTTCATTCTATTACCAGTCTGACAGCAGATAACAAACAGGGGGGTAAAGCCTGGAAAAATTTCCCTCATTGCACACTGCATGGTGTTGCCTATCTGCAGGACTCAAAACTCTGTTCCTTTGATTTCATGACAGCAGATTCAAATCAATTAGAGAAGATATTTCTCAACACAATTATATGGATAACAATTACTACATCAAAATAACTTGCAATATTTCGACAAGGGTACTCCCATCTTTATCGAGAAATCATTACTCGACATATCCCATTTTGAGAAAGGTACTCCCTTTTTTACCAAAAACCATTTACAAAGGATACAGTTCTGGGTCTTTTTGAGACAAATCTTTGAACATCTCATCATACGTTACGTCAAAATCATAATTATTAGGTTTATCAGGAGACGGCCCTGGTAGTTTGACTTGGTTTCCAGTTCCAAACGATCGGACACTGTAACCTTTCTTGCTGAAATAACAATTAACATGGCAAACATTATTTTTACATTTCTTTCAATTCAAAATTCATATCAGAAGGTGACTTTACTGAGTTTCCTCCACTTGTCATACTTGATCTGAGCTTAAAGAAGATATATAAATAGAGTTTTACATCCTACTATTCGGTAACTAATGGACAATGTAGACAGGGATATGAGTTAAAGAAGAAAAGAATTAATGTTGAGGCTCCTCTTCTGAAGGTCTACTGGTATCTAATTTTACTGGGATTATCAAGAGTGGCAACAACAAACATTGTAAAATGAAAGAGATTTGACCAGCCAGGCAATGCCATGCAAGGTACATAAGGCCATAAAGGAAAATTTTGCCATGACAGCAGCATTTGTCAACCCTCTTTTACGAATTTCCAACTGTAATTAAGAAAAAACCTTAAAAAATTATGAGCCTCCATGCTCCTGTTTTGGTTGCTGGAACAAACAACAGCTACTTTCACTTCACTAGGCATATTGGAATGTCTTTGTCAATTCTCAAAATTTAATAAAGAAGTCGGTGGTTGACAATTCACAGACGCCACATTATCGTAACTCTTTCACTCCTGTCTACAAACTCAAATCATTTTCGTTTCAGACACGAAATATGGACACAATCGAGTTTAACTACTGCCTTTGACTGATGCGGTGGTTTAATTGAAGTAAAATGACTTTTTTTTCTATTTGAACTAAAGATTTGAGAAGAAAAACAAACGAAATATTCGTTGTTTTCTTTTTACTCGGCTGTAAGGGAAGTGCGTTCGAGATGTAAGGTCTTTTCGTCAAATGACAGAATCTAGACGTTTCGTATAAATCAAAAGTGTTGCGAAAGAGTGAGCCGTATCTGTCATTCTCATTTCACACCTTCTCAATGCCTCCTCTAAACGTCCCTATTTTGCCCCTTTCCTCACTCGCCCTCACTATTCTGCCCTTCACACTACAACCCTTACTTTACCCCTTTCGGCCTTTCTCATACTACCCCCCCTCCCCCTCCTTACTACTTTACCCTCGTCACTATGCCCCCAGGTAGTTTCACCCTTTCTGGACGATTAAGGAATAAAAATAAAACAAATTGGCAAAAGGGAAAAGTGGTGAAATGGGCAAAAAAGCACCACGGGTAAATGAGCCAGAAAAGGAAAAAAGGCGAAACGGAAAAGGGGTAAACTTGGAAAGGGATAATTGTGAAAGGGGGGAACCGAATTTGGGTCAAGTGGGCAAAGAGAAGAAATGGGAAAAGATTAAAACGTAGAGGGAGGAGACGGAAAATGGATAGGGGTGAAGTGGAATTAGGGGTAAAGTGGAATAAGGGGTAAAACGGCAAGGAGTTAAATGAGACAGTGACAAAACGAAAATGGGTTAATCGAATGAAATCTGATAAAAAAAAAAGAGCGTTATCTAAAAAGTGATTCGGATATTATGTTTAACGTTATTAAAATGAATAAAAAGCTTCATATATCGTATTATAGATTTATCATTTCAACGTTAATTTTAAAATACATTTTGATGTTACAGTTTTTATTAGGTAAACAAGCGTAAATGTGTTTGCCTATGGCTTGACACAGTGAATAAATGCTTAATCATTCTATCTTTTCAAAGGCAATAAATATTGTCATTCAAATAGCTTTTACGTTTGTTTACAATTAAACACCAATTAATACACGTAATGGAATTGGTTGGAATATTTTCATAGTCTGAAACATCACACCTTTCCGATACTTCTCGGCAATTTCCGTAAATTCCCGTAAACTCCAGTTTACCAAGACAAAAAAAGATTACGGGGGGCAGTGTAACATCAGGTGAAAGATAGTCGGGTGGTTATATAGACGGGAGGCGATGTGTAGACTTCTATGTTTTAGATAATATCACGAATATAACTTCGTCTTATACCTTGAATGCAATAGCCACCTTTCTGACTTTCTGATGGGCAGTATTGTCGTGTATACTACTATGAAACCCATGATGAAAGAAAGGTGAATATTGTAGTCAAGGTATAATACGAAGTTTGTATTAGCTTAACATTGTGAAGATATGATGCAAGAAAGGTGACTAGTGCTGTCAAGGTATAATACGAAGTTCGTAATAGCTTAACATTGTGAAGATGAGATGCGAAAGGTGACTAGTGCTTCAAGGTAAATAGAGTTTGAATAGCTTAACTTAAGAAGATACAAGAAGTGAATATTGCAGTCAAGGTATAATATGAAGTTCGTAAAAGCTAGACTTTTTGAAGATGTGATACAGCGCACGATTTGCTTCTGAGCTAAAAGAAGTGGAAAGCACTAAAGAAGACGAGCATGTTAACGTGACTCTACAAAGCGATTAGGTGCCGAAGGCTCGAATTGAAAAATTATCACACGATGGTTAGTTCTTCCTTCCCAGCAGGTGCTGTGTTATTCGGACTTCATGCGAGCAAATGTAATCAATCGCCTATCGGAAAAACATTCATTGTACAAAATATAAATGTAGCCGATACTTCAGTGAAATTCACGAGTGAAATCACATTTAGATCAAGTACTTACTATGAAGATGGAAATTTCGGATGCCGGAGACAAAGGTGATGAAAGGGATCTACGGGTAACACTCAAACCCTTATTCTTCGTCATGAAATTGGCCGGTCTGTACTATACTCCGGACGGCGTAACACATACGACCGTTCAAACGTTTTCCGGAAAGGATACGCTCGGAATTAGGAAAATCAGGGATATATTTTGGAATAATATCTGGAAAGCATACACGATCTTCATGCTGGTGCTAGTTTGGATGATGGTGCTCAAAAGCTTAGTGGCGATGATCTGGAGATACGGGGATGTGGAATTGAAGTTGGAATGGTCGATATACAAAGCTGTGTCTACGGGCTACTGTTTTCAGGGTGCTATAGAAGCATCCCTGTTATTTCGGATGTTCCACACAAGAGATCGCTATCACAAGTTCATTGAGAACTGGTACGATTTCTCCGTCAGAACTGCCGCTTGCGGATGCCCTCAGGACAAAGTTGCTCGTGATCTGCGAAAGGTCTTCATGCAATATTTCGTGGCGTTTGCAATCGTGTATATCTTATTAAGTCTGGGGATTTTAGTTGGTCTTGTTGGTCCGGATGGTTCTCTGAAAGAAGCGGTACTACACATTGTGGATCCACTACCCCGAAACGAACCATTTTACGTCGTGACTACCTTTTTGATTATGTTAATTGTAACGCCTTGGATATGCACACTTTTGCTTTTTGTGGCGACGTCCAAGGGTTTGGCGTTGCAGTTCAAAAACATGGCCATTGCCATTGATAAGGCGGTTACAGAATCTCCTGAAAAATACCCACCAGATATACCTGCGTTGCGACTTGCCCACTTGAAGCTCTGCGACTTTGTGGCTCTGATTGAACGAGATTTTAAACTTATCCTGTTCGTAGCCTATTGTCTTAATATATTGATATCGTTGCTGCTGGGTTATTCCATGGTGAAGAGTGATTTTGAAGCTGGTCAGTTCACTATGCTCGCATTTTGGTTGGTTTGTAATCTTTCGAAGGTGTATTTCCTTTCGTTGTGTTCGTCTCAACTTCACGATACGGTAAGATTAATTTTTTCAAATCCCAATTAACTATCTGAGGATCGACTACCCAAGGGACTGGTTTGTATGAGTCCACGGGCCCACCCTTAGAAAAATACCGGACATATGTTATTTCTCAGCAGGGCCCACCTATTTAAGTCCAAATGCTCCGCTAATATATTTGAGCTGCTATTTGTGTTTGTGCACACTTGATTGGGCTAATGAAGGTAGACAACGCTAGCAGTGTACCATGAGGGAAATTTGGCAGGATAATCCGAGCATAATTCTATTCTTTTGAGAATTTCTACGAGGCCTCGGTCCCATTCGAATTGATAAAGGGAAACCGGGTTGAATATTTAATTCAAAAGGAAGATATGTTACGCTTCCGCAACACCTGTGACCTTGCAACTGGACCTGTAACCAAGATAGCCTTTGGCAGAGTCCCCCTGTCTCGGAATCATATCCGACCCTGTACCGAGTCACTAATTTATTTGTGGTACGTTAGTTGGCCTTTGATAGCTTAATATAGTTGGAAAACTGCAGCTACTCTTGATGCATTTCAGGCTCAAGAACCAATGGTCGCTCTGTTTAAAATCAACCCGACAGGAATAACATTGGATCAGTCAAAAAATGTGAGTAACTTTACGTCAATAATTTTACCGTATTTCTTTAAAAGAAAGAAGTATGACGAAACGCATCGTGTCCGCTTTGTGTTCATTTTAAGTACGATGCACGTTCTTCGTTTACGGCATCCGGCGTCCAACGTGCGGCGTGGTGCATGATGCTGAATAATAAAATAAAGTTAAAAATTAAGGAACCAAATACATGTATACAAATCCCGCCCAGGTCGCCTGTCCCTTACCTCGGCAATGGGCTGGGGCCCACCAAACGAAAATTGGGACACGCCTTTAGCCTCTTCATTTAGTGTCAATCGACATCCCTTCTGAATGACCTTAAAGTTGCCTTTTTGACGCCTCCCCAACCCATTTTGCGGGCCCATGACAATAATTCAGTGTCCTAGCATCAATTCAATCCTGGCGACGGGGCTGACCACAGGACGTAATACTCCCTTTCAAAATCTCTTGTTTATTTTCAGTTGGACCTGTTTATATTGAAGCTACAGGGAACAAGTATCGGTTTTACGGTCTGGGATTTTATGCTCGTCACAAGAGAAACCATTTTAACGGTACAATCTTTTAAAACATACATTTTCACGCTATAGCAAGCTAGTAAAGGGCGATAACTCCATAAACTTGTTTTATAAACGGACCACAGTAAATGCTTCACGATGTCAATTATCGAATGTGTTTCAGTAATTTTATATTCATCTTTCTTTTAGCTGATGGGAGTGTTTCTCACGTACTTTTTCGTATTAGTCCAGTTTAATATACCACAGACGAGCCAATAGACGAGCCTGCAATAACCCTTGATCCCCGACCTTTCACCTCCAGCCAATTTGAACCAATTCAGTCCGAAACATCGTGTTCATCTAGCTAGCAGTTTGTATTCACTCTTTGATCTGTGATGTAGGAATTTGACACTACTTTTGAGTTTTTGAGAGAATACCTTTAAATGTATAAATTAATTGATGAACGTATTTTTCAATTGTAATAATAACTGAGTCCCCATACAATCGAAAGCTGGTACGGAACTTGACCGAATCATGGTAATTTCTTTGAACTTTGACCCCTGTTTTAAGGATAGTAGTTGGCTAGTAATATCTTAAATGCTCATTAATAATTAGAATGAAAAATAAAGTATATGCAAAGTTATTTATTTCGTCATAGAAAGATGATACCATACATGTTATGTACAAGAAACTATGAACTAATTGGGTTTAATTTGTGAGAAGTACTAGAAATACACAAACATCACATTATTCCTTCAAATATACCTCAAACTAGGAATTTTACTTTCTATTTCTATATATGTCTTTTCTATAAGGGGTTGATTTGTGTCTTGAATATATGTAAATAGTCTTCAGAAGTACAAGAAAAACACAAAAAAACCCGAATAATTCGTTCAAAAATATACCTCAAACTAGGAATTTTACTTTCTATTTCTATATATGTCTTTTCTATAAGGGGTTGATTTGGGTCTTGAATATATGTAAATAGTCTTCAGAAGTACTAGAAATATACAAAAATCACAAATTTCCCTTTCAAATATCCCTTCAAACTAGGAATTTTACTTTCTATTTCTATATATGTCTTTTCTATAAGGGGTTGATTTGGGTCTTGAATATATGTAAATAGTCTTCAGAAGTACTAAAATATACACAAAATCACATAATTCCTTCAAATATACCTCAAACTAGGAATTTTACTTTCTATTTCTATATATGTCTTTTCTATAAGGGGTTGATTTGGGTCTTGAATATATGTAAATAGTCTTCAGAAGTACTAGAAATACACAAAAATCACATAATTCCTTCAAATATACCTCAAACTAGGAATTTTACTTTCTATTTCTATATGTTAGAAATTTTAATTTTGAAACGTGGATAATTCTAGACACACAAGTTTAAATTTCCATAATGGACTGTGAACGAACGTATATCAGTCTACCAGTTCCAATCATACGATCACATCTAACATAATATTCAGACCTAGAGAGAATTTAGACCAAATATCAGCATGATGTATTTTATGATGTTATTCAACATTAGGCCTATAGTTATATAGTTCTACATGTGGGTTTTGATTTTGAAGACTGACCCGGTGGGTGGGGAGGGGGTGATGCACATACCTTTAGTACCGGTACGATATTTTCCACATAATATTGACGATAGACTACCACTGTTAATGGAGTAGGGGCCTATATGGGAACGGGGGTGTAAGGTGTAAACGCTGAGGAATTTGTTTATATTGTGTGTTTTTTTAGGGGGGGTGCCCCTTTCTCTATCAAAGTGAACTAACTAAATTTACTTCGCCTGAATACACACTAAAAATGGCATTATTGAATAAGACCTCGTTCTATAAAATAGGCAAGCCTCTCAGTAGGCGTGGAAAAAAAATCTACTTAATTATCCGCATACCGTACAAGCCACATATCTCATATATTTAATAAGTAATTCAAGAAAAACCGGCAATTCTTAATGAAGGAGTAACCCGCATTAACCCTAAAGAACCAAAGTAACTTCACTTTCATCACAAGTCTCTGATTTTTAAAATTGAATCCATTGTTGTCTGATGAGAAAAACGAACTCCTTTCGGATAAGCAGACTTCATTTTGCGTCCTTCTGCATCCTTCTGCAAGAAAGAAGCCTGAATTCCCTAAAGAAATTTGCCATCTGTGCTGCAAGGGTTAACACAACCTTCTCAACAAAGGAAAAGTCACGTGATAGGAAGTCGACTCAAGAAAAAAGATGGCCGATCATTAAAGATGAGAAATCGAGTAATTAGGTTGGTTCGACGTTTTATATGTCTATATGATCCATTTCAGAAACGAAAGTGGGCATTTTCAAGAATGTTAATGATCAATTTTTCATCGAGAGTCTCGCTGGGGTTTAGGATATTCGTTCAATTTGGATGGAATCAACCATTCCTGTCTTCGAGACTACTCGAAGCCTTTCCAATTGAATTACTCAGACTCTGATGGTTTTGTCTTCTGCCTCAGACTCCGTGTTGAATGAGGTGAAAAGGTTTAGGCCTATCCCATACTTTGAGATTGTATTAACGTAAATTGAAAGTTTCAAATCACGATAAGGAACTATTTGATCCAGATTTCCACACTATGTGAATAATGAAATGAAACCAGCCTATACTAGGCTATACTAGAAAAAGAGTAAGGACGTGTGAATAGTAGAAGCCCTGTCCTGTACAATAGAGTAAGAGAATAGCAAGCTAATATTGACCTCTGATATGAAAATGACGTCTGTGTTACCCCTTACTCAACCCAAACTTTAGTACATATTAACCCAGGTTTCAATAATTCAAAGGTTTGACTGGGTGTCATTTATCGCAATATAAAAATGGTATAATAGTAAAAATACTAACACTATATATTCCAAGTTTTAATGATATTTTTTGTCGGAAGACATATATTTTTGATAAATGGTGACCTTATAATGATTTTATGTTGCTGCTTATGTCTGCTAATTGCTGTTTTTGGGACGTACTATCCAAGCATTTGTGTAATATTTACATGGGTTGTTTTGCAGGTGAAAATATGGTAGTTTTATGTTTTAGTCTGAGAGTGAAGTGACAATGTTTTATCAGTTGATTTTGAAGATTTTGGTAATTTTGGGTAAGTAGTATTACCATTTGAGTTTTGTATTCTTGTTTCTTACAAAATATAGAAAACCTCTTTACAATCTCTTTAATAGAACTGTTTAGTTTTAGTAGAATTACAGGAACCACAGACATCTGATTGAAAATTAGAATGATGTAAATTGATGCTATCACAATCCCTGATATACTTATCAATTTGAGAAAACTTCATGGTAATTGCTGATAAAGCTTAACTTACTTTTTGATTTTTTTGATATTTTTCAGCGTTGAGCCTACCATCATTTAGTGTCAGTATAAAAAAGGTGACTGTGTTCAATGATATCTCTCTACCTTGTGCATCAGTACGAGGGGACGAGAAGGTTGGTGGAACAAACTGGCAGAAAGATGGATTGTTTTTTGCGTCGTTGCGGCAGAATAATGTGAATTATCAGGACGATGTCCTGGAAAGTAAGATTGATATTAACGTAGAAAACAGAAGTTTGACGATATATAACCTCTCAATACAAGACACGGCTAACTATACATGTAAAGTTTACATTGAAAACTTACAGACGGTCGAACGAAATATCACCCATCAACTTATAGTACAAGGTAACGTTAATTCTATATCACTGTCAGTTATAGTGTTGGTTTTATATCACTGTCTTGGCAAAATTTCCCTCATTGCACACTGCATGGCAGAAGAAAAGGACGTAAAATTTCATTTTTCATTTTCAGTTTATTGTTCATTTTATTATTGAGTTCTATTTTTACCAAGAAAACATTTAAATGTTTTGTCTTGTCAAAACTCCTAAAATCAATCTGTATTTAATTGTAGATGTACCGAGTGCTCCTGGTAAGCCTATTGTAGATGAAATAACAGAAAATGAAGCGAGAGCTCGGTGGAATGGGAGTGAACTCAGTAACAATAGTCCACTTACTGTATATATTATAGTAATCAGGTAAATAACCTCGTAAACACTGGCTGTATATATTATAGTAATCAGGTAAATAACCTCGTAAACACTGGCTGTATATATTATAGTTATCAGGTAAATAACCTCGTAAACACTGGCTGTATATATTATAGTAATCAGGTAAATAACCTCGTAAACACTGGCTGTATATATTATAGTAATCAGGTAAATAACCTCGTAAACACTGGCTGTATATATTATAGTAATCAGGTAAATAACCTCGTAAACACTGGCTGTATATATTATAGTAATCAGGTAAATAACCTCGTAAACACTGGCTGTATATATTATAGTAATCAGGTAAATAACCTCGTAAACACTGGCTGTATATATTATAGTAATCAGGTAAATAACCTCGTAAACACTGGCTGTATATATTATAGTAATCAGGTAAATAACCTCGTAAACACTGGCTGTATATATTATAGTAATCAGGTAAATAACCTCGTAAACACTGGCTGTATATATTATAGTAATCAGGTAAACACTGGCTGAGCTCAAATCTTAACTAAGCAGCTCCTACCTGAGCCCAACTTACCTGAGTCCAACTTACTTAGCCTGTCTTACCTGAGACAAACTTAACTGAGTCCAACTTACCCGAGCCTGTCTTACCTGGGCCCACTTTAGCTGAGTCCAACTTAATATATAATGATACTTTTTTCAGTAAATGTCAGACATCGCGAGGGGAGAGAGAAGTGACGGTGGGGAGTGAACATCACGAGCTAATAATAACTGACCTTGAGCCCCATACCTGCTATCGTATTAAAATAACAGCTAAAAATAACATAGGACGCAGCTATTTCTCACCAGATAGTGAAGATTTCACCACTAAATCTATAGGTAAGAGGACATTTTGTGGCTTTTTGACGACTTTTTGGCAAATTCTTGAGTTTTTCTTGGCCTCTTTGTGTCAAATTACAGCTTTTCGTATACTCTTTTTTTAAATTTACATTTTTTTGTAGACTTTTTATGACATTTTCAAAATATCAAAAGGCCTTAGCTATAATGATATCACAAAATGCTTAGTTTTAGATATTGGAATTGCAAGAACCACACTTGTCTGACTGCAAATTAAAATGGTGCAAATTGATGCTATCAGTGTCCCTGATACACTTTTAAAAAACCTCTTTGAATTTCCTTAATATATAAACTATATACTAATACAATCCAAACAGCAAAATCAAACTCGAAATCAAAAAACATTGAAAGCAGCTAACAAACTTTTCATAGGAAGAATTAATCCATGGTATCAAATTTTATTTATTTTAGCTCCAACTGTAGCACCAGAAAACTTTCAAGGATTTAGTCCAAACAGTTCAGAGATTCGGTTAGACTGGGACTTACCTTCATCAGGCATCAACGGTCAACTGAAAGGATATGTCATTAGTTATAAATCACCCTGAGGTATAGGATAGAGTTCTAGATCTGGACTTATCTAATTTTTAATGTAGTTGATTTTAATTTCCCATATCAGACCTTTTCTGTTAACTTCTAAGTGTTAGTGTTACAAGTCATGGACCATGTCTTGAATTGAACGTTAAATGGTTCAGTGTTCTATACACTTTTACCTAACTTCTTGAATTTACCTTAAATATATATGTTCAATAATCTGCAAGGAAATTTTATATCTCTAAAATTACTAAGATGATTTTAGTGTTCAGTCATCTGGGACCTTATTCTTGAAAACTTAACTTAAGATGATTTTAGTGTTTCAGCATCTGGGACCTTATTCTTGAAAACTTGAATTAAGATGATTTTAGTGTTCCAGCATCTGGGACCTTATTCTTGAAAACTTAACTTAAGATGATTTTAGTGTTTCATCATCTGGGACCTTATCTGAAAACTTAACTTAAGATGATTAGTCAGTCAAATGGGCTTAGTTTGAAATATTAATTCAAGAACTTTTTGTTCACACTCTGCTACTTGACAAATTAACAAGTGATTGATGTATCAGTTCACTGGTACACTTTTTTAAAAAACTTTATGTGACATTTGGGACCTTAAATATGAAACTAACTACTAAGTGAAATTTTCATATCTTTATTCTTAAAATTAACTGAAGATGATTTTAGTGTTCAGCATCTGGGACCTTATTCTTGAAAACTTAACTTAATATGATTTTAGTGTTTAGTCATCTGGGACCTTATTCTAAAACTTAACTTAAGATGATTTTAGTGTTCCAGTCATCTGGGACCTTATTCTTGAAAACTTAACTTAAGATGATTTTAGTGTTCAGTCATCGGGACTTATTCTTGAAAACTTAACTTAAGATGATTTTAGTGTTCCAGTCATCTGGGACCTTATTCTTGAAAACTTAACTTAAGATGATTTTAGTGTTCTAGTCATCTGGGACCTTATTCTTGAAAACTTAACTTAAGATGATTTTAGTGTTCCAGTCATCTGGGACCTTATTCTTGAAAACTTAACTTAAGATGATTTTAGTGTTCTAGTCATCTGGGACCTTATTCTTGAAAACTTAACTTAAGATGATTTTAGTGTTCTAGTCATCTGGGACCTTATTCTTGAAAACTTAACTTAAGATGATTTTAGTGTTCCAGTCATCTGGGACCTTATTCTTGAAAACTTACTTAAGATGATTTTAGTGTTCCAGTCATCTGGGACCTTATTCTTGAAAACTTAACTTAAGATGATTTTAGTGTTCCAGTCATCTGGGACCTTATTCTTGAAAACTTAACTTAAGATGATTTTAGTGTTCCAGTCATCTGGGACCTTATTCTTGAAAACTTAACTTAAGATAATTTTAGTGCTTCAGTCATTTGATTGGTCAATCATTAAAATGAATTTTAAGTTGAGTAATATTATCCAATCAGATTACTGTATTTCTTAAAATCTGGATTATATTTAAGTTAAGTTTTGGAGAATAAGCCCCCACCCAGGTCCTAAATTTGGTGAACATCCACGGTCAGTAGTATGACTTCCGTACTTCCACAAGACTATTTAATTTTCAATGTTTTTTTTAGAAAATGGTTCTACAAGGGTTACAGGCCTATACAATGTATACTGTTACTATTCAATTAATCAACGAAGTAGGTCCTGGACCTAAAGAAGGTCTGGTGGTGCGAACGGCAGAAGGCAGTAAGTATTTTTACCATCAACATTTAGTCAAAACTCCACGCTGTAAAAGGTTAGGACTATAGTTTTGGGCCACTTCTTGTACACTCTAAGAATTATCTATATACTAGCTCTCTCAGTGACTTCGGAATGATTTTTCCTCATTGCATACTGCTTGGCGTTGCCCATCTTCATTAGCTCAAAAGTTGCATAAGAGTAGGATGTAAAACTCCATTCATTTCACTGACTTCATTAGCCCATAAGGTACAAAAGAGGAGGAAGAACCTAAATCACAAACCTAATTTACTCGTTAATGGTAGATGTTCTTAAATTCGTAAATTTCTTCCAATTTCAGTTCCATCGGCGCCAAGAATTACACATCTTACTGGAAGAATGTCAGATTCCTTTCATGTTCATTGGGAACCGCCACAAGAAACCAATGGCGTTGTGATTAAATACGAGCTACAGTGGCGCCACAATTCTACGTTACGAACCCGTATTATTCAGGGTCATCTAGCTAATCCTATGATAGCTTACGTTACGAATCTAAGTAAGTTGTATTCTATCTAGTCTGTTTTTATCCAATCATGTTAGATTAGAATTTTGTTTTTCAATTTCTAATATTTTTCATTATCACACATTAAGGTATTCTGCAGTAGATATCACTTATATGATAAAAAGCGTTATCTACTGCACTATATCTCCTAGGAGATAACACTAAAAATATTCCATTATTATTTATTTCTTTATTAACTAACACTCATATTGGATGATAAAATAAAATCTCAAACTTGTCTCTCTTGATATAAAAAATATCACCACTCGTTGATAAAGATCAAAATTTAAACAGGTGGGACTGGAAAAAAGAGTCTAGTTGTTTGGATGGGACAATAAACTGAGACCCTGTGTGCTTAAAGGCTGTGCATGTTAAAGATTGGCAAAGCCTTATGCCGCTGTCCTGTCAAAATTTTCGTCATAGCAGACGGCCTGGCATTGCCCATCTTCATTAGCCAATAAGTGCAGAAAAGTAAAACGTAAAACTCTGTTTATTTCTTTTCAGAACCGTACACGGAGTATAAATTACGTGTAGCAGCCTTTACTGGAGGTGGAAAAGGTCCCTTTAGTGAAGAACATCCAGCCTTAACAGATCTAAGAGGTATGTAGGTTTTTTTAAGATGTTCCCCGAAAAAATCTCTGAAGAAAGGTGTTCAACAACTGGATCTAATATTGAATGATCTATTGATGGATGACATAAAAAAGAGAGTTGGGAATTGGGCAAGAAATTACCTCATTGTACATGGCATGGTATGGAGATGCAGGCAGCGTATTCTCCAAACAAACCCAGTGCTAGGATTTTAGTTTTTCTGGGGTATTCTAGGGTCATATCATCTTTTTGATTTGTCATTTTTTCAGGCCCCAGTGAACCTATATTTAAAAACCTTACTGTCATAGCTCCAGACCTCCTGTATATAGCTTGGAATAAACCAAAATTGTATTATAAAAACATAGATAACTATTTATTGAGGTGGACTGAGATGAATGCTAAAGGCAAGGCTCAGGATAAATTACTGAATGGTTCAGTCCAAGAGGTAGGTATCTTAATAATGTCAAGCTAGTACAAACTTTGTCTTATACCTTGACTACAATAGTCACCTTTCTTGTATCTTTCACAATGTCAAGCTATTACAAATTTCATACTTATACCTTGACTACAATAGTCACCTTTCTTGTATCACATCTTCACTATGTCAAGCTATTACGAACTTTGTCTTATACCTTGACTACAATAGCCACCTTACAATCTCTTTATTTTGGTATTTTATTTTCGTTTCAGTTCAAACTGAAGTTGCCCCCAAACAAGATGTATAAAATCAAAATGGCGGGAATTTCAAAGGCAATCTTCTCAAACAGCCATTTTGTTGGGAAATTTACAGAATATAAAGAGTTTGTCATGGGAGGTAAGTCTCGGAATAAAAACACTATTTACTGAGGTTATTAGCTGAGAGGGTTGGAGGCAGGTTGTAGCACTGTTGGTTAGAGTGTTGAAATCTATATATGAAATGTTTTTTCCATGTTTAATCCCCCTATCTATTTATTATAGATCCCAATGCTGAGTTCGTTAATACAGGAGACAGTTACGGTATAATAGCTGGTGTGGTTACCGCCATCATTGTTATTTTAATCCTTGTTCTTATTATTGTTAGCTATAGGTAAGTTACACGAGCCTTTAGGCGACGTAATAGCAATGAAATTCAAGATTTCTTTTATCTTGCTTAACAGATGTTTTTGTTAAATAAAAAACTGAAAAATTTTCTTAGCAAATCAAAGTTTTCCTTATTGTAAAATCTGTAATGGATTTGCCAATGGTGAAGAAATTTCCTCACTGCACACTGATGGGCAAGGCCTGTAAAGTACAGAACAGTAGGATATAAATTCATTGATAAAATGGTTTTATTTATAGATCATTCCAATGTAGAAAATGTTATCAAGCAGCCTATTATTATCTGGCTGTACCTAGTAATTCCAGTTCAGCTCCTACAACTGTTATAACTGTAGCAGAACCTTCAGGTGGGTACAGTATATTTCATTGCATTTAAAACGATTGTTAAAGAAGTTTTCTATATTTTGTATGTATATCAGGGACACTGATAGCATCAATTTACATCATGTTAATTTTCAATCAGATGTCTGTGGTTCCTGCGATTCCATTAAAACTAATTATTCTAAGTGATTAACATAGTAATTAGTAGACTAATTAAGTATGTGTGTTAATTACAGATGAAAAAGAATATCCTGATATTTTGGTAGATAATTTTATATCACATGTAGAAACCCTTCACGCTGATGGTGATTTCGGATTTGCTCAAGAATTTGATGTAAGTCTTGATAATGTCCTTTGATCTGAAATTAATGTTTATACTATTTAATTTCCTATTATGATAAATATTACCACACATGCATGACAATGAAATACAGTTTACAGTTGGAAACAAGTTGAGGCCCCGTGTGCTACAGACTGTGTACATTAAAAATCCATCTTCAGTTTGAAATAAAATAGAGTAGGCTTAAGCTGCTCTCCCTGTCACGACAGACTTGTGAACCTAAGTTGTTATCCTTGTAAAATATAGTTGTTTCTTTTCTTTTTCTTTCTTTCCTCATTGCCCACTTCATGGCGGTGTCTGCCTCAATAGGAGTGGAGAGGAGTAGGATGTCAAACTCATTTTTCCAGTTTCGTATGAAATGATGCTTGTTATATGTAAAATTTGGCCAATTTCCCTCATTGCACACTGCATGACATCTTTTCCAATCAAGTGTAGAGAAGTAGGATGTAAAACTCCGTTTGATTTCTGTGTTTTTAATATATTTCAGGACGTGAACCATAATACTAAAACAGATTTTAAATCGGACAGTTCCGCCCAGCCAGAAAACAAGGGCAAGAATCGCTACATTAATATAGCAGCTTGTAGGTTTACTTTCATTTATATTCATGTTAGTTTACCTCATTCCACACTGCAACTATTTACCCATATTCATAAGTTAAACATGTAATATATTGTAGTGCAAGGAGGGATAATTGCAGAAGTGAAAAGAAAAATTGTTTTTTTGGACTAATCCTGAATCTTAAACTTCCTTCATTGCCCAATGTGTTGCTGGTTTACATTTGTTTACATTGGTTTACATATGTTGACATTGGTTTACATTAGTGTACATTGTTTACATTAGTGTACAGTAGTTTACATAATAAAAGGATTAATTTAGTACAGCTGAGTAAATCCACATATTACCGTCCTGTATAAAATTAACAAATTTCCTGATAAATTTCCATGTCATAACTAGAGTTATGTCCCTTCCTATTTAGACTAACGTCTGCAACTCTCTGTATATTTTATGTTTCAGTTGACCATTCTAGAGTTGTATTAAAGACTGAGCTGGGAAGAATACGCCAGTCAGACTATATCAATGCAAATTATATAGATGTAAGTTTGATTGCATTTTTGGTGAAAGCGATAAATTGATATTTGTATATATAGTTTGAAAATGCACAAAGAGTAGGCTAATGCCGCTGTCCTGGCAAAATTTCCCTCATTGCACACAGCATGGTTTTGACTGTTAATTTACCTACCAAGTATATAAATATAGGATGTAAATCTCCATTTTATTTTGATATTTTCAGGGCTACAAGAAACCCAAAGCGTATATCGCCACCCAGGGGCCTCTACCCCAATCGTTCGGTGATTTTTGGAGAATGATCTGGGAACAGAATACATCTGTGATTGTTATGATCACTAATTTAATGGAGAGAGGCAGGGTATGGTTACTTTATGTTCAATTATATTTCTAAACTCCAATTTTCTACACATTTTAAAAATCTACACTACAGTGGTCAATATAGCTGGAAGACTGGATTCTGACACTATAACAGACTGCGCTACAACCCTCCCACAAATAACACTTAAACACTACCTTTATAAGTATTGAACATGATAATATTGCACAATAAATTGTAAAGTCTTATGATTATGTGTTTGTAGAGGAAGTGTGACCAATATTGGCCGAGTGACGGATTAGAACTGTATGGTAATATGTCGGTCAAGATACTCAACACTGTTCCGAGGGCTCATTACACCATTCGAATCTTCTCTCTTCGTAATATGAAGGTAAAAAAGGTATGCATGCTCCATAGTCGCACAATTCTTTCGTTTTTTAATTTCTTTTTTGTGTTAATCAACCATCTTGGGCTTTATTCTAGAAAACTTAACTTCTGATTTGAGAAGTCAAGTCATCTGATTGGTCAATCACTAAAATGTATTTTCAATTTAGTTTTATTATCCAATCAGATTACTGTATTTCTGAACTAAAGATGATTTATTGATACAGTCATCTGATTGGTCAATCACTAAAATGAATTTTCAATTTATTTTTATTATCCAATCCGATTGCTGTATTTCTAAACTAAAGATGATTATAGTGTTCCAGTCATCTGATTGGTCAATCGCTAAAAATAAGTTATATTATCCAATCAGATTACTGTATTCCTTAAAATCTGGATTGATCTGTGCTAAGTTTTCAACAATAATGCCCCTGACACTAGTTTTAGTAAATATATTAGAAATTGGTTTGTTTATATATGTTGTATGGTGCCTGTGTTAAAAGTAACTCCCAGTATGTTTAGTATGAAGGAATGCTAGGTACATACTTTCTGTCATTTTGAATATTGGTTTTTAAATCCAGTTTTTATTTTGTTGTAGTTACAGTATTTTCATTTTTTTTGTAATAATTTCATTTGTAGCTAATTCATATTACATTTTTAGAGTTCTGCCGTTCTGTTTAATTTATGCACGATATATTCGTTCAACTAACACCAGTTGGAAGTAGATGTTTATATTGCATTTTGTTGTTTTAATTCCTTGATTCAAATTTCTAATAATACATAACACATTTCCTAAATAGATTAAAAAGAGGCAGTCTTGTAATGCTGGTTTAGTTTATTAGCTTTTCCCGACCGTCCATGTTTGAACTTATTGGCAAGACTCCATTCATTTCATTTCAGAAAATTGGTTTGGTCTTGTTGGCTCAGTTGGTTAGCCATTTTGCCCTGAAGTGGCGTTTTCTCTCAATCTCAACCATCGAGGGTTAAATGTTCTATTCCATTTTGTTTAAAAATATTTCGATGGAGTAAGTTGCTCTGTGAGTTAGACACTAATTAAAATGTCCTTTTTATTTCATTTCATTTCAGAAACATTCTGTGAAGGGAGTTGGTGAAAGATTGGTATACCAGTATCATTATACCGAGTGGCCAGATCACGGTGTCCCTGACTACACCCTGCCTCCGTTAACTTTTATACAGAAATCAGCTGAGGCCAACCGAGAGGGTGGGGGGCCAATAGTCGTACATTGTAGGTGAGTATAAAACTCTATTTCATTTCATTAGTCCAATAAGATACAGAACAGTAGGATATAAAACTCTATTTCATTTCATTAGTCCAATAAGATACAGAACAGTAGGATATAAAACTCTATTTCATTTCATTAGTCCAATAAGATACAGAACAGTAGGATATAAAACTCTATTTCATTTCATTAGTCCAATAAGATACAGAACAGTAGGATATAAAACTATAATTTATATTTTCAGTGCTGGTATTGGTAGGACAGGAACCTATATTCTAATCGATAGTATGATAGCTCAAATAAAGGACAAGGGTATTATCAATATACCTAACTTTCTTTTACATATACGAAAACAACGAAACTTCCTTGTTCAAACTGAGGTGAGTAGGTTTCTTTACTAGGAGTTATTGCCCTTGATTTTGATTGTCTAACCCTTTACACTTCTCAATTCTATTTGTGAGGTTTGGTATAGCACTCATACTACAAGTGGACCCAGCTGTAAATAGGTGCGGATAATCCAGGAAAGATCAATGCCAAGAAGTTTGGCCAAGGACCAGCTGGTAGAAAGGATCCTTAACTGTGAAACCTAAGTTACTATCCTTGTAAAGTAGTTCTATACACATGTTCTTTCTATTACATAATATTCATTCATTCTCTCTCTCATCCATTCGTTCGTTCTCTCTCTCATTCATTCATTCATTTATTCATTCATTCATTCATTAGTTTTGTATTACAAGATCAGTATATGATTATGTTTGTGGAGTATTCATTCATTCATTTTCATTTATTCATCCTTTCATTCATTCATTCATCTATTCATTCATTCATTTATCCTTTCATTCATTGTTTTTACAGGATAAGTACGGAATATTCTCTCATTCATTCATTCATTCATTCATTCATTCATTCATTCTTGGTTTATTCCAGGACCAGTATATGTTTATCCATGATGTGATAGTAGAATATTTATTAGGTGGGGGAGAACTAACAGAAATACAAGAAAACAGTCTTAGTAACTATATTAGTAAACTGGATCAGGTACAGGAACTGTGTAATGGCACCACCACAGTCACGGAATCTCTACTTCTTAAACAGTACAAGGTGGGTGTCAGTCTTTACTGTGTTCGTTACCTCTCGGAACTACCCCAGTCTTCATTATCCCAGCGTAGAAGAGTAGGGAGCCACGGTTGCTCAGTGAGTTTTTCAGTCCGGTTTCCGCTTGTCAGTGATGTAGGTCAAAGGAACTGACATCTATCTTCAAGACAAACAGATTTTTGTCAAGGATTTATTCTCAAAGGGACAATAAACTGAGGTCCTGTTTGCTACAGACTGTGCACGTTAAAGATCTCTCGACAGTTGGGAATCGTAAAAAGAGTAGGCTAATGCTGCTGTCCTTTACTTCATTGAACACTCCTCGTCTTCAATAGCCCATAAGGTGTAGAAGTGAAGGATGTAAAACTCCATCAAATTGAATAAGTTCATTACGGCAGCTAGTTATAGACCTAACCTTGTCAAATATTTAAAATTTTAGAATGTAAAACTCCATAATTTTTTTATTTTCAGTTGGCTACATCGCTCGTGGCATCAGACGAGGACAAATCTCAAGGCTTCAAGCCTTATAATCTTCATAAAAACAGGAATTTAGACTTGATACCGGTGAATCTAAAACGCGTTACTCTGCCGGTGCGGCCGGGGGTCGAAGGCTCTGATTATATTAACGCTACCTATCTTCAAGTAAGTTTTAAGTTGTTTTAAATGTGAACTCTCATAAATGTGTTAATTCGTGTGTGAACTCTCTGAAATATAGTTTTTAGCTGTGATAAAATAAAACTTCCCAAATTAAGATGTTGGTCCCAAACTTACTTTGTCAGAACTGGACAATCTAGTCTAGTCCATCAGATGGACAATAAACCGAAGCCCCTTTTGCGTCAGGCTGTGAACGTTAAAGATCCCTCAACAGCTGAAAATCCCAAAAGGAGTAGCCTAATGTCGCTGTCCTGGAAAAATTTCCCATCTGCATGGGGTTGCCTGTCTTCATTAGCCCATAAGGTACAGAAGAGAAGGACGTAAAACTCCATTCATTTCATTTCATTTCCAAAACTTATTGTTTCTTGTGTTATTGACTTTCAAACAAGAAAAGTAACTGTTGATGTCAAGGTATAAGACAGAGGACGTAGAAGATAGATTGTTGTGGAAGAGATATTAAAATAAATAAAATATCTGTTTCCAGGGTTACTACAAATCAAACGAGTTTATTGTCACTCAACATCCAATGGAAGACACAGTCGAAGATTTTTGGAGAATGGTGTGGGACAGGTCTAGCCCCGTTATTGTAGTTTTATCACAAATAGATGAAGAGGTGGGTAGTTACTTATCATGTACTCGGGTAGGAGAAAGAGAGAGGTCAGGGAGGGGATAAAATTTGTGGAGAATGGTGTTGGATAGATCAAATCTGGTTTTATCACAAACAGATGAAGAGATGGGTGGTAAATTATCCTCCCCTGCGGTAGGGGTTGGGGTGGGGAAAGTAAAGGAGAGGGTGGGACATGGAAAGATTTTTGAAGAATGATGTGGGACAGATTATTGCTAGTTATAATTTTGGTAGTTGGGAAATGGTGGGTAGTTAATAATCATACCTTGGGGTGGAGCATGGGAAAGGCCAAGGGAGGAGGAAAAATACTTATTTCTTTATACAAGATGGTTCTAATTTATTGTTTCTATGGTCCAGGATCTGAAGACATTTTGGCCAGAGAAAGATGACTCTTTAGAAGTGACCAATGTGTTTAAACTGGCGTTACGGGAAGAGGAACCTGAAACTCAAGACAATATCAAAGACTTTATACTGGAGTCGACTCAGGTAAGATACTGGAGAGACGAGATGAAAGGTGTCTTGTTTAACATTCATGGTTTTCACCTTGTTTTGTTTGTAAGGCCATAAAAATATATTATTGAAAGTGACTTGTAGCTTAATATCATGAATACAGATTCAAGCATTGTGTTCAATTTGGTTTGTAGGCATAGAAACGAGCACAAAACATCCGAACAAACCACTGATTTAATTTGATTTGATTTGAGATTTCCTAGAAAGATACTAGGGCCAATTTTGATTGGACAATATTTAGTTATGATTACATAATGTACTTGATTTCCCTCACTTGTATTGCCATGGTTTCCAGGAAGTATGACAAAATGGGGGTGTGGTTTGGACATGATGTATTACCAAGGCCTTGGGGTAGTATGAAATAGGGGGATGTGGTTTGGACACGATGGGTGTGTAGAATAACCTAAGAGTACCTTCTTATTTCCAGTATGACTATACGTTTATGACGAAGTTAATAACAACCCAGGACGCGATATGGCCAGACTCCTGTCAACCTTTACACTGTGTATTTGATTTGATACAACTAGCTCAGAAATTTCAACAATTTAACGACATCGGACCAGTCATTGTTATAGATAGGTAGGTTTCTGATATACAATCCTCATCAGGACAGAAAACAAATATAATTTTACAAGGATAACAACTTAGGTTCACAAGTCTGCCATGACAGGGATCCTTTCTACCAGCTGATCCTTGGCCAAACCTCTTGGTATTGATCTTTCCTGGATTATCTGTACCCATTTACAGCTGGGTGGACTGGAATTGTGAGTGAACTCCCATCCGATATTTCAACGTATCCAAGCAAATGACATCAAGAGGTAAAGAACCAACAATTTAACCGCTGTGCTACAGAATCCCACAATCTCTTAATTATTGATAAGACACATGTTTAAAATATACAACCCTCATCAGGACAGTCAAGTCTCTATATTATTGATAAGTTGATTGATTTGATTGTTTATTAACAGGGATGGTGGGGTACAAGCCAGTAAATTCTGTGCTTTGTGGACGTTGTTTAACCAACTGACCAATGATCATGTAATAGATGTTTATCAACTAGCTAAATTATACCATTTGAAACGGCCAGGAATAATCGGTGAACAGGTATTGTTACGTTTATTTATTGTTGCCGTTAGTGACAGTTCTCATTATCATTATCTCCCTTGTATAAACATCACGTCTTTTCACTTTTAGATCTATGATAAGAGACCACCTCTCCTGGCAAAATTTCCCTCATTGCACACTGAATGGTGTTGTCCGTCTTTATTAAGTCAGAAGGTGCAGAAGAGTAGGATGTAAAACTCCATTCTTTTTATTACATTTCATTTGATATTGATTCATTTCGTTTTGATTCAATTCATTTCATTTCCTTTTGTTTTGATTCAATTCAATTCATTTCCTTTTGTTTTGATTCATTTCATTTCGTTTTGATTCATTTCATTTTTTTTTTGATTCATTTCATTTTGTTTTGATTTATTTCATTTTGTTTTGATTCATTTCATTTTGTTTTGATCAATTTTGTTTTGATTCATTTTATTTCGTTTTGATTAATAATCTAGAGAATGATATTTCTATAAATTTTTTATTTCAGGATGATTTTCTATTTCTGTATAAAGCTATAGAAAGTTTGTCGTTACATTATCTGGAAGAACGAGAATCTGTTTCCTCGTCGCCACGACATCACAACTCTCACTACGGTTCCATGAGAAAAAACGGTACCTTACCACATAATAATACTAACAGTACACTTAACAAGAGTGAAACTGTCATTTAATTTTCTACTTCATTTGTTTCTAACGGGGGGTCCAGGAGCCACAGTGGACCAGTGAAATAGATGCTAGCGTGCTAAACTTGAAGGTACAGGGTTTTGTCCCCTGATAGGAAACGTCCATTTGTTTTTACAGGATTGTTTTACCCCTAATTTTATAAATGAACTCTTCCAATCATATATATACAGTTGTATAATTATATAAAGAATGCATGTGTGGAAGAGTTCAATAGAAAGATAGGGGGGAAGGGCAATGAGAAAGATGCTTGCCGCTATCCTGAGGGTTGAGATTTTTAATCTCGTCTCACCTAGTCCGCAAAGCTGGTAAGCAGTTTTTTAAAGAAGTTTTGATTGACCAATCAGATGAATGATACGATTATGAAAATACAGTCATTTGATTGGTTTATAAAAGGATCGTCATGGATTCAGAATTATTTTCACCTTCAGGAGGACCTTCCACGACTCCCTAGCCTCTAGCATCTGGTAATAACCAAATGGACCTACCCCCATTGGAACAGAAAATTTTGCAAGATAGCTGGACCAAAATATTATTCATATGATTTTTTTTATATATATTTGAAACTTACATTTTTTCATGTAATGGGACATTTCGATACTGTTGTTAATTTACTAGGGTCTGATCTACTTTTATTTTTTTTTTTAACTCCAAGATGCTGTGCATATATATTGATTCTCAGTTTGTGTATTTGTAATGCTGAACTAGTTGATCAAAGTTTTCAACTGAATGTCGAAGCATAATAGAGTTAGATTTTTTAGAAATGCTTGTAAATGGTGCTGTTTATTCAAATAATGTGATATTTTCCTACAGAACTTTCTTTCTAGATCTACTTTAACTTACAGAAATAGATAGATAGGGGTGTAAAACTCCATTTCATTTTTAATAACTTAATTATAAGGGATATGTTTTGGACCGAATGTCGGTCAAGATTTTTAAGAAATACCGCTAGTTGTATTGTTTGATCATTTCTTGAAAATCTACTTTTTTTTAGAATTGTCTACACACTGTAAATTTTATGTATCTCAATCTACGTGAGACGTGAGAAAAGAGACGTTTGTACAACTTGTCAAATTTACAATGTTGTTTCCACTTTTGTAGATTGATTCATTTTTAAAGGTGTGACCTCGCTGAACTACTTTTCTATACCGGAAAATATCATGACCCTTTACATCATTCAACTGATTTAGTCTGGTGTTGTAATTTAATGGACTCTAATTAGGTTCGGGTCTGTTATTTCTATGATGTAAAAACCACACGATAGTTTCAGATGTCTGTCAATGCAACTACTTCTACTTCCTATGACCTATGACCTATGATCTACGACCTACGACCTATGACCTTTCTTTTCTTTATAACTTGTATTATATCAAAAGATCCTTTTGTGTTCAACTTAGAAATGATGTATTTTATCTAGTGCTTGAGAAACTCCATCTTCCCAATGTCAAGCTATGTCAAGCTATTACAAAGTTGGCCTTATACCTTGACATTGTGAAGATGCTTTGTGACTAGAAATTTGTGTCTTAGTGTCGCTTATTACAATGGGTGCTCATTACGAATCATTTTTTGTATTCTTTAATTTATATTTTCATAGTGTCGATAGCTCCTCGTTGAATTTGCTTAGATACTGTTTTTATTACAGAGCAACTATTTAAAGGTATGCTACTACTTAGATTGGACATAAAATTTATAATCTTAAACTTGGTCAATAAGAGTATATATTCATCAGTTAGACTTACCAGGTGCCTGTTGTATAGTTTTAACACACGCTGATGAACCATAACTCAAAGTGGCCATGTTTTAAAATTTTAATG
Source organism: Nipponacmea schrenckii (assembly GCA_030562195.1). NCBI lineage: Eukaryota > Metazoa > Mollusca > Gastropoda > Lottiidae > Nipponacmea > Nipponacmea schrenckii. The sequence goes on along the minus strand of JAUJPP010000005.1, from coordinate 8,218,019 downwards.
TTTTTAGTCAATCTAAGGGGTAGCATAGCTTTAAGAATATTTGTAGTGGAACAAGACTTTTTAATAAAAACTTGCTGAATGTGTCATGGTGCTCAATATGTTCTTTAGCTGTACAAATATTTACACTTCACACTTATAGCTTTAAATTGCTACATTCATAGTTAAAGAGATTGTAAAGAGGTTTTCTATATTTTGTATTGTGTATCAGGAACACTGATAGCATCAATTTACACCAGTCTAATTTCCAATCAGACGTCTGTGGTTCCTGTAATTCTACTAAAACTAAACAGTTCTATTAAAGAGATTGTAAAGAGGTTTTCTAAACTTTTGTATGTGTATCAGGGACACTGATAGCATCAATTTACAGCATTCTAATTTTCAATCAGAGTCTGTGGTTCCTGTAATTCTACTAAAACTAAACAGTTCTATTAAAGAGATTGTAAAGAGGTTTTCTAAATTTTGTATTGTATCAGGGACACTGATAGTCCACCATTCAATTAATAACATCAGACGTCTGTTGTTCTTTTATAACTTGGCCACTAGCTTTCTGCTAATGATTTGTAATGGAATTTGATTGTGACAATCTTAATAGATTGCAAGACCTACAGACTTCTGACTGAAAAATAAAATGGTGTAAATTTCTGTTCTCAATGTCCCCAGTTAAAGTTAAAAAAGTATGTCTTATTTTATTGGTTAGCTTGAACTGCTATTTCTAAGAGTCTGGATTTAGAAATCCATATTGAATCAGTAGCTGTATATACATTGAACTGTGTGTGATAAATAGGTCAATAGTATTTAAGCACATGCAGTTAGTATAATGGAAGAGTCCACTAGTTTTAAGGGTAATTAAATGTATTCCAAACACCAACCAGAACAGTCCACTTTATTTATAGGTAGAATAAATAGTAATAGAAACTATACAAACTAAAGTGACGTGTTGATTACTACTTACACCACCTACAAATAAAGTGGACTTGTCTATGTTTGAAATCAGATCAGGGTGTGTATGATATTTAAGCTTGAAGAATATACCTTTAGATAAAGTGAACTGTTCCAGCTTGTTTAAAAAATGTATGCATGTGTGCAATATTATTGAAAAATAAGCTTCTGTATATAGGCAAATACAACTCTTTTGAGAGAAAATTATATGTAAAAAATGACAATTTTAGTGAATTGAAACATATCAAAATTATATAGAAAGAATTAGAAATTAATTGTCCTATATTTAAGGCTTTGATTTTTCAAATTTTTGAAAATTAGACAAGCTTTTATATAATCCTTAAATATTTTGAATTAAAATTTTGACTTGACTTAATATTGGGGCCGAGTTTTCAAATTTAAGAAATGTTTTGCTCAATAATAATTTCATTAAGCATTAATTGATGAACCATTTTGCTCGTTTAGGCAACAAAATGTATTAAAGAAAAACCTACCATTAATTGTAACATAGAAATTGCTCAAAAATGGCTTATAACAAGACTAAATGGGAATATCAGAACAGGAAAAAAATAAAAAAAGCACTAGCCTAGGATGTATTTGCCTAATTTTTGACAATTTTTAGTCGGTATTGAACTTTTAAACCATGTGGACTCTACAGATACCAAAGTTTTTCGAAACACTATTTCTGAATTATTAAAAATGCTCATAACATAACGATACCTGTATGAGCAATTAATATCTGTCTAGCAAGGGCTTCTGATTTAAAAATTCTCAACCAGACATTTTAACATGTAAATAATGATCTTCTAAATATTTTCATCAATAATGCATGATAAATGCAAAAAATATACTAGATTTGCATAGAAAATATCCTAAAGATGAAAAATGCATCCGGCCATTTTGGAACACCAATCGGACATGACTGGCAAATATATAAATCAACAGCCCTGATATCTATACATCTGTGCTTCTTTTCCTAGGCCTATTTAGTATAAATATTGCTAAATAGAGTATCTTTAGTATAGATACAACTTTCTTCAACTGCATTTAGTTTCAGAGAAATTTAAAAAGCTTGCCAAATAATTGTAAATATTTATATTTGTGTAGTGATGCCTTAAATAGCAAATTTTCACATTTTTTAAAATTTCATACAAAATAATCAAAGTTTCGTTGTGAGTCACTTTTATATTCTTCATTCTTCATCCACAGAGGAGTTGGCAGAGACAGAGGAGTTGGCAGAGACAGACCATGCTTACTCTTGGTGGTGAGTGTGAAGCTAACCATTATTGTAGTGGTGGGTGTTAAACAGACCATGTTTACGATTTCAAAACACCTGATGGTACTTCTCTTTAAAGTTTTCACTCTTGATTTTGATATTTTTTTGAAACACTTTGGACAAGGTTTTCTTTTTAAATTGTAATTGGGTAAAAAAATCACTCAAAAATTTTGTTTGTTTAAAAATTTTGAAACCTACACAATCCTTGTGGACTATACCAAATTGACAAATCTTAGAACATAAAAAATGCATATTTAGCTATGTGGACTCTCTGAAAGGTGGCTATATAAATATCACTACCTTTGTGAACTCTCTGAAAGGATACAAGGAAAATGCAAGGGACTCTACGGAAACTTGAATATTTTTGAAAATGATGTAAATAATCACTGTTTTTATTGATTTTTGAGGACATTTAATTAATTTTTGTTTTAAATTTCTGGTTGTGTTATAATATTTTTTTTTAATTACGATCTTCCAATTTAAATCATCATCACAGTGTCAAGGTATAACGAACTTCATCTTATACCTTGACTGCAACTGCCATCTTTCTTGTATCACAGAATGCAGTCATTTGATTGGATTGAATGTCAGTGTATACAGCCAATCATAGCCATCAACAGACTGGCTCAAGACATTATGTCAAGGACTCCGATTGGCTGTATTATTTGATAACCCAATCAAATCACTGCATTACATGATACATGAAAGATGGCAGTTGTAGTCAAGGTATAAGATGAAGTTCGTAATAGCTTGACATTGTGAAGAAATAGGCACCTTAATCATTCTTCATTCTAGGCCACCAAATATTTTTGATGTAGGCTAACTCAGGGAATTAGACCCCCCTATTGACCAAAAATATTCTGGAGTAACATCATATCCAATTTTTTGAATTATCGGCCATTTTGAATTCTGAAAAGTTTTAAATTGTCAGCCATTTTGAATTGGGAAATATTTGAAAATTGTCAACCATTTTGAATTGGGAAATGTTTGTTAAATTGTCAGCCATTGTGAAATGGGAAATATTTGAAAATTGTCAACCATTTTGAATTGGGAAATATTTGAAAATTGTCGGCCATTTTGAATTGGGAAATATTTGAAAATTGTCAACCATTTTGAATTGGGAAATATTTGAAAATTGTCAGCCATTTTGAAATTGAGGAAATATTTGAAAATTGTCAACCATTTTGAAATTGGGAAATATTTGAAAATTGTCGGACCATTTTGAATTGGGAAATATTTGAAAATTGTCAGCCATTTTGAATTGGGAAATATTTGAAAATTGTCAACCATTTTGAATTGGGAAATATTTGAAAATTGTCGGCCATTTTGAATTTGGAAATATTTGAAATTGAAATTGAGTTATGGTAGAGATATTTTTAGAATCAGGGTTTAGTTGTTTTCTTATTTCATTCATTCATTTTATTTCTTCATTCATCTGTTCAAAATAACTATAATGTTTGGTTTTTATTTTTTAAATTTAGATTTGAAATTATTTCTCGCTCACTTTTACTCTTTGTACTGCCAATCTCTATTGGACTCTCTGATAGTGATTCCAAGTTGACAAACCATGATGCAGAGTGGCAGTAGGTGCTTCATCCTGGTCACTGAGCGATAATTTTGACAGTTGTCATATGGAGAAGGGTCAGAAAAAATGGGCCTTGTATTTTGGTATTTTAGTTTGAAAAAGGACTTTATTATTGTTCTTTTTAATCATATGAAAACTCGATGACAAATCTACCCAAAATAGATGTCGTGTTGACTCTAAAGAAACAGTACTAGCCATGTGGACTCTCTGAAAGAATTCATCTGACAGATGCCTATAATTTTAATAAGCATAATTTTGTATATTAATTTGTAAATGATTGAATTTGTTTATATAAGTATTACTTTGTATTACAATTTCCTTGGTTTTTTTTTTCATTTTTCATTTTTCCTAGTCTCTTTGTAAATATATTACAACCATTATTGTATATTTACTTTTGTATTTACATTAAGCATTACTTACAACCAAACATACAAAAATACTATCTTGTTTAATATGATTTTTATTTATCAGTTGTTATTTTGGCAGAATTTGTTGCTCAATTTTTCTGCCCAATTTTTTCGTGCTAAAAACTAAAGTTTGGCCTGATTTGTAGCTACTATTCTTGTGTCATTAAATTGTGGCCATTTTGAATTTTAAATCAGAAGTTTGTGGCCATTTTGAATTTTTAAGCAGAAGTTTGTGGCCATTTTGAATTTTTAATCAGAAGTCTGTGGCCATTTTGAATTTTGAATCAGAAGTTTGTGGCTATTTCGAAAATTATATTTTCAATTTGTGGCCATTTATGAAATTATATTTAAGATTAATGGCCATTTTTAAAATATTATACATTTGTGGCCATTTTGAAATTTATATTATCAATTGGTGGCCATTTTGAAATGTAAACCATCAATTTGTGGCCATTTTGAAATGTAAACCATCAATTTGTAGCCATTTTGAAAATTGTATTGTCAATGTGTGACCATATTGAAAATGGTATTATCATTTTGTGGCCATTTTGAAAAGTATATTATCAATTTGTGGCCATTCTGAAAATTGTCTTATCAATTTTTGGCCATTTTGAAATTTATATTATCAATAAGTGTCCATTCTGAAAATTGTATTATCAATTTGTGGCCATTCTGAAAATTAGTAAATATAGTTATCGTATTCAGAGAAATTTATGTTTAAGCTCACTGTATCTATATTTCCCAAGAATTTGACGTAATTATAAAATTAATTGCTAATTACGTAATTAATTATAGAAGAATGCCTTGATTAGTTCTAATTAATATAGTTACATTGATTGTCTCAAATAACAAATCGTTGCTTTAAGTGGACACGTTTTATTGGTCTAAATAGCTTAAGTCTTATTTTGAAATGTTGATTGGTAGAAAAAGCTCACAAAACCTTCGGCAAATGTAGACACCTTGATTCACGCCTGTATGGCTTTAAACATTTAATTTGACTTTCTTTTTTAAGCTTTTGTACCTAACTTATTAATGATTTTTCATAATCATTCATCGCTAATCATCATCATCTTCATTATCATCATCAACAGTTGAATCGTCATCATAAATCCAATTAAAATAAGGTCACAATTTTGTGTCTTTTTTGCTTAGTATTTTGAAATAAATAAAGGCAAAAATATTTGCAAAAAGAGGCACCAAATTGTGATTAATTTTAATTCGATTGTTATAAATATCATCTTCAGTTCAGTCGATTTCCACCTGGATAGAATCAAAACATAACCACGAGCGGTCTATTTTATTTTTAGGTAGTTTATGAATTAGTCAACTTAACTTCAAAATATCAATTTTTTTCAGCCCGGTTGTCCCTTGTCAGTGATGCAGGTCCGAGGGACTGACATGTAAAAGGCATCTAGTCGTTCAGATGTACAATAAACCGAAGCCCCATGTGCTACAGATTGTACACGTTAAAGATCTCTTGACATTTGAAAATTGCAAAAAATGTAGGCAAATATTGTTGTCTTAGCAAAATTAACTCCATTACACAACATTGTGTTGCCCCTGTTAAATAACCTTTTAGATACAGAACTGTGGGACGTAAAACTCCATTCATTGCATATTCTTCTATTCTAAATTCAAGTGTACTGCTCCTGATTGTGTTTTGATTGGTCCAGGGTGTACAAAATATCTCTGCTGAACTGTGCTGTAAATCATTTGTAAATACCATCACATATTTTTATCATTGTGTTTCATTCTTTGCTAACATTAGTGTTAATTATTGTATGTTGTTTACATCGTCGTCACATGTGTTGTCTAGGTCATTATTGCTCTTTATATTGACTATATAACATTAAAAACTCCCAATTGTAACGTGTTCCATTCATTAGCTTAATTGGCTAACTCCTTAATTAGCTAACTTCCTAATTAATTACGTCTATAGTTAAAAACGGAATTAGCTATCTTCGTAATTAGCTACGTGCAATAAGTAACAGTCCAGTCGGAAACTCTATTTCATTTCATTAGTCCAATAAGAAACAGAGCAGTATGATATAAAAGTCTATTTAATTTCATTAGTCCAATAAGATACAGAACAGTAGGATATAAAACTCTATTTCATTTCATTAGTCCAATAAGATACAAAACAGTAGGATATAAAACTCTATTTCATTTCATTAGTCCAATAAGATACAGAACAGTAGGATATAAAACTCTATTTCATTTCATTAGTCCAATAAGATACAAAACAGTAGGATATAAAACTCTATTTCATTTCATTAGTCCAATAAGATACAGAACAGTAGGATATAAAACTCCATTTCATTTCATTAGTCCAATAAGATACAGAACAGTAGTATTTCATTTCACTATTTCAATTAGGTGGATGTAGACATACTGCAACTACCATTGGCGTAACTAGGTGCTAGATAGAAGGTCGTAAATTCCATTTCATTTCAATATTATTAATATCCTAAAGCTTTAACAAATAAACCAAACTTCTAATTTAGAAAAAAATCGTTTTAATAAAATAAAACACAGCAAGTTAATTGAAAATAAATTGAAGTTTTATTGGTCCAGGCTTATAGAATGCATGTATATACTAAATCAATCCGAACAGAAGTTTGAGATACTTGGTAAATCAATACGACCGCTTAATGCAATACATAATGACATACCTGTTCATAGTCCGAAACCCCGCACCGATTCAAAATCCATGATGGCTGCTGAATTCCATCATTTATTATGATAAATATTTAATTACATATAGCATTCGGAAAAACATTGCATTTTATTTCATTAGTCCAATAAGATACAGAACAGTAGGATATAAAACTATATTTCATTTCATTAGTTCAATAAGATACAGAACAGTAGGATATAAAACTCTATTTCATTTCATTAGCCCAAAGTAAGATATATAAACTCTATTTCATTTCATTAGTCCAATAAGATACAGAACAGTAGGATATAAAACTCTATTTCATTTCATTAGTCCAATAAGATACAGAACAGTAGGATATAAAACTCTATTTCATTTCATTAGTCCAATAGATACAGAACAGTAGGATATAAAACTCTATTTCATTTCATTAGTCCAATAAGATACAGAACAGTAGGATATAAAACAAAACTATTTCATTTCATTTTTGTTCAATAAGATACAGAACAGTAGGATATAAAACTACATTTCATTTCATTAGTTCAATAAGATACAGAACAGTAGGATATAAAACTCTATTTCATTTCATTAGTCCAATAAGATACAGAACAGTAGGATATAAAACTACATTTCATTGCATTAGTCCAATAAGATACAGAACAGTAGGATATAAAACTCTATTTCATTTCATTAGTCCAATAAGATACAGAACAGAACGGTAGGATACAGCACATTGGAAAGTAAAATGTTTGTTTTTCGGACTAAACAATAAAAATGATGACGTAGTTGTCGGGGTATATGTTATATTGTATGAGAATCAATATGGAGGTATTGTTAAGTTCGACAGATGTCTATTTAACTAATAATTATTTCAACAGGTGTCGCTGTAGTATACCTATTTTAATTTAGTTTCAAATATGAACTATATCAATTGGTGATATATTAATTTACTGCAGAAGGAGGCGTACGGTAATAGATAGATACACTGATAGTACTATATTACATTTATAGTAGGGGGCACAGGAAGGCTTTTTGCTCCCTAGTAAAATTGCTAGCACCCCCAACTATATCCCCAACCATTTTTTTTAGAAATTGGCTAAGGGAGATCTTACTACCCCTTTGTGTAAGCTGAAGATGAAGCGCCATCTAGTAACTCCTCTTGCCCAGACCACAAAAACTTTATACTACGTAAAAATATTCATTTATACGTTTTTACCCCCAAATATTTGTCACAATGCACCAAATTCCTTCTATATTTAGCCTATCAAACGAATTTGAAGACCACCAACAACCGCCCCCCCATCACCACCAACACAACCCTGCGGCGTCTAAGGGGTGGTGTGTTCTTATGTGCCTTCGCATTTAGAATCCCAGCCTCGACAGTTGTCCACCCTCACCCTCACAGTTAGTAAACTCAAATGCCCTTTAGCTCTATTATTAGACATCCTATCCGGACCTCACCCCATTCGCCATACCCCAACCCATTCGCCATACCTCACCCCATTCGCCATACCCCAAACCTATTAAACAACAATGCAAGTGGTAGTGCCACAGTTGTACCGCTCTATCCTTATTGGGTTCAACTTTCGCATACTACCTTCTTTTCCCAAAGAATGGGGATGCAATATCCTATATAACTGGTTACAATAAACTAGACGACTTGATCCCTTTAACGAGCCAGGACAGAAATAAAGCGTGTATTTATGGCCACCATTCTGGTGATTTATTGCCTTCAATATTCTCTTTTCAATCCATTTATTAACAGATTACCCGCCAAATTACTTCCCGCCTTTTGTATGCAGAAACTCATGAATAACCCGTTGCTAGGCAAATCTTTTACATAGTAACGAATGTCAAAGCCATTGACCACAATGATCGGCTACGTACAAAATAATGGTGAGAAAATTATCGTACTTGATTTTGACAATAGAATACTAAATGTGGACGTTTTGACAAGTTTGTACCAAAAATTAGGAGACAAAACACTTAACCCATAATATATCCCTTCTTATACAAAAGCCCTACACATTTTTTACTTCTGTAATATAATGGACGATATTCACCCACAAATTCTTTTTGCATATTCCTTTCTTACCAGTTACAATAACCCCTGACCTCTCACGTACACGTATATGTAGCTGCAGGTTACAATATTGCATATGCGTTGATGCAAACATCGATAATTTCTCGAATAGACCGCCCCTTCGTAAAAACCTTATGAAATATGTTTAAAGCAGTGGTTTTTAACCTTATCAAAGAAGTAAATTTGAAATATTTTGGGATTGTTAATGCGACAATTGGGACGTTTGGGACAATGTTGTTCTATGAAGCCATGCGATGTTCTTGAAAAATATTGCAGGGACAATCTAACCAAGGAAAAAGTAATTGATTCGGGGAGGAAGTAATAGTTAAGATTTATAGGAATAAGTTAACAAGTATAAAACTCTATAGCAACAATACAAGTAAGTATAAAACTCTATAGCAACAATACAAGTAAGTATAAAACTCTATAGCAACAATACAAGTAAGTATAAAACTCTATAGCAACAATACAAAAGTATAAAACTCTATAGCAACAATACAAATGAGTATAAAACTCTATAGCAACAATACAAGTAAGTATAAAACTCTATAGCAACAAAACAAGTAAGTATAAAACTCTATAGCAACAAAACAAGTAAGTATAAAACTCTATAGCAACAAGACAAGTAAGTATAAAACTCTATAGCAACAAACCAAGTAAGTATAAAACTCTATAGCAACAAAACAAGTAAGTATAAAACTCTATAGCAACCAAACAAGTAAGTATAAAACTCTATAGCAACAAATCAAGTAAGTATAAAACTCTATAGCAACAAAACAAGTAAGTATAAAACTCTATAGCAACAAAACAAGTAAGTATAAAACTCTATAGCAAAAAATACAAGAAATAAAACTCTATAGCAAAAAAATCAAGTAAGTATAAAACTCTATAGCAACAAAACAAGTAAGTATAAAACTCTATAGCAACAAAACAAGTAAGTATAAAACTCTATAGCAACAAACTAAGTAAGTATAAAACTCTATGAACAACAAAACAAGTCTAGCAAAAAAATACAACAGATAAACGGACCAAAGGTGGCTTACAGACAATCTACCGTGAAGATAATGCTTGTGCTCTGTCGATAATTACCCGGTGGGGAGACATAATCAATCCGCCATTGTTGGAACCTTCCGAGAAGAATCTGGTAGTGGAATTCATACCTCCGTCATTAGTTGATTGTAGCCCGAGCGCCGGAGTTAAACATTACGGCTTTCTGAGCAACAATCAAAATTTGAGAAGATAATTACAATTTCTTGGCTAAGTTCAGTTGTTTTTTTACTGTTTAGTTTCCATTAAAACCTTCCACCATTTCCTTTAGCTTATTCCGGTGACCAGATGACTTATTCTTTACACGATTGTACACTGCGATGAGTCGCCATATTTTCACCAAAGGTAAACTACTTCAAATGCAGAGCCCACATTCTCTTAGTGTAGCTCTATCAATTAAATAGATTTTAAAAAGTCACCTTGGGTAAATGAGCACATCTTATACCTTCCGGACCACAAACCAAAAGTACCAAATTTTCACAATTTATCTATCTGCATTCGGCGCTCCCTGACCAAGACAATTTTCGTTTAACACTGACGATTGTGAATCACCAACGATTTTATAATATAGAAATAGACTCAATATCGAGAAATAGTTGGGTTTGGTAACATATTTAATCGACATCTTCTCTTTTTCCATAAAATTGAATCGAGAATGTCACTTGCCACCTGAACGAAGTTGACACGCACCATACAGAGTGTGTTTGGGTGTCCTGTCCTTTTAGCGCACTACAAAAAAAAACCAGAAAGATTCTTTGTGGTCAAGGGGTATGGGAGGGGAAGTGTGGTTGGGATCGAAAAGAGTCACTGTTTATATATGTTTTAGCCAATTCCAGAGAAATACATTGCAAGAAAATTTGAAGGTAGCTCGCGGACGAGAAATGAGGTTAGTTCGGATCTAAGTCAAAAGTCTTTGAAGATATCTCCCATACGATTCTATTCTCACTATCAAAGTATATAAATTCACTTTTTCTAATACGAAAATATTTTAATATTTCTCCCCATAAATTATGCGAAGGTTAGAGCCATGTAGGTTTTAGATAACTTTAGAACCATATCAATGCTCTTGTGGTTTACTTAACCTAACTTTGGCACCAAACCTGTTGCCATTCAAACTATATATTACTGTATCCAAGGTAACGAGGTTGATACAGGATTAAAATGAAGGTGATCAGAAAAGTTAAAATCGATAATCGATCTGGTACAATCATTAATCTTGTCTGTTGAATAGACCACTCTTGACACCTCGTAACAACAATTTTTAATTACTTCGTTTTTATTTTAAGATTGACTTTTATAATTGACCTCGATTGACCTAAAGAAAATTGAGAAATATGCCTACTAATGCTATTATAATGATTTTTTATGAAATGAAATGGAGTTTTACGTTTTCTTTGGTTAATGTAAACGGACAACGTCGCACAGTACTTATTCCTGTCCCGTCCAGACGACTAGAATCCACTGCAGTTCAATGACAGGGAAAACCGGAATGAAAAATAAACGTCAAAGCATATTTCTGATAAAACGAAGATAAGCAAATTACTTAAATATCTGCAAATTACTCGAGCATACAAAATTACTACAAATCACCCGAGCGTAAAAATTATCAATTTGTTGTAACATGTGAGTGTGAAATATATAAATATTCCCATAATTTCAACTAAAAAGTGATAAACGATAGCTCAACGTAAAGATCCAAACCAAACTTTTCCAGCCAAATAAAAATTGGAAATCTACTAAACAATCAACATGACGGCCTATTGCTGGACCATGAAACGAACAGATTCGGTTGTTTATCTATTGTTTTAATATACAATACTGTATGATGAATTATATAAAATAGATGCCCAGCTCATCAAAATTGTGCACTTGTGCCATATAAGGGGTGAGGGGCGTAACCAAAGACGGTATTTCGGGATTACTGACGTCACGAAACCTTCATTTGAACTATAATTTAAGAACAAATTAAAAATAAAATAAAAACATGTTTATAGTTTACCGAATTTTCAAAATAATAGCACGAATTTGAAACTTGTGCCAATTTTTTTGTCACTATTAAAGATGATCGCAAGGCAAAAACTAAATTAAAAAAAATAATAGCATTAGGCTTTACGAGTCCTTTAAGGATATTAAAATAAGCGACAGGTTATTCTAACCCTAGAACTACAACACGTGAATAAACGTGAATACAATAGAATAACTTCCTACCTACCGGCATGTTTTCACGAACGATCTGATAAAAATTTTCTCGAAACTTTTGCCACGTCTTAAAAATATCTTGGTCGTTAAATTCCTGGGTCGATATGGTCATTTAAATATCCGAATTTTAGCAGAAAAACCTTCAGTTAAATATGAAAAGGATATCGAAGTATTGACGATTCTCTTTCAATATGTACCATATGGCGCTATATAATTACTAAGCCACGCCTCATAATGTATATTCATCATATCGATCTTTTGAGTGACAAATCCGGGAAGCTGCATTTCGTGATATATTAGAACATAAAAATCGACTGTTTCTTCAGCTGTTATTCGCCTGAGTTTTTTAATTCCTTTTTTATATGAAAGAAGTCGATAATGTAGATGAAATACAATAAAAAAATTATATTTTCGAAATAAGATTATAGAAAATATAAAATATACATAAATATTATTTTGTACCATTGTAATAAATATTTCTGTTTTCTGGAAAATTTATAAATCTATTTCATTAGTGGTTATCTTTTGTTTTATATTTTATAAAGGTGTAAGAATATTTATAACCTTCTAAATGGAATATATAAAATAGTTATTAATTGTTTTTTTAATATGACCAGGTGTTCGGACGATAATTCAGTCTGTATATTTTTATATTTTTAGCCTGTTTCACATTTAAAACATAATCAACCCTGCTGTAAATGGGTACAGATAATCCAGGAAAGATCAATACCAAGATGTTTGAGGACTAATTGTTAGAAAGGATCCTTAACTGTGAACCTAAGTTGTTATCCTTGTAAAATCATTACCAAGAGGTTTGACCAAGGACCAGCTGGTAGAAAGGATCCGTAACTGTGAACCTAAGTTGTTATCCTTGTAAAATATAGTTGTTGTTTAATTTCTTGTTTGTTTCAACTCGACGTCTTGACTCTTATTTAAAATTGGACATTTTCTAAGTTGAATGCGAGTAACGTATAATCAAATCCTTTCAAATTGATAAGACAAATTTCATTTCAAATTCTAACACAGAACGTTATACTACAAAGTTTGAAATTAAACTTCGTATGAAATCAAATAAATTTATTCATTAAAATATATTCAAGTTTTGGTCTTGTTGATGCGCGTCAGTGAATATTTTACGTTTCGTTTTAATAATAATAATGAAATTGTACGAATTTACAAAAAAATTAAAAAATGTTCTTTTTCAAATTCAGTTTTGAGGGTGCTTGAATTGACTTATTCAAACACGACGATTAGCGGTCTAAAGCCCTTGAAATAAGAGGTTCTTAAATCCCGCGACACCATTCAAATATTTTCTTTCATCAACGATATCATTTAGGACTTGAATATCCGAGACTAAACATCATTCAAAATAACGTTACATTTTTAAACGCTGGTTAATTGAGACTACTTAGAGCATTTTATGAGAATTTCGGTCATTGTCCGCTTCAAGCAGATAAAAATTCTCACCAAAGAATTATTTGTTTGACGCTTTTCATTCTAAACTTTTCTTTTCTACTTGGTGTTAATGGTTGTGAATGTTCAAATATATAGGCTCCTCTATATAATCCCTCTTTTTCAAATATTAGTTTGCCTTTTTAAGACGATGGGCTAAATCTGAAATTATCCCGTATTATTTATCAATTTGGACTTGTTTGTAGAAAGAAACAGAATAGATAAAATGCATTTAATTTCAAAAGTTTTATATCAACATCCAGTGGTCTGTTGGTTTGTAAATTGACGTCACCTATATGTTATATTGCCGTCAAACCTACGGTTAGTTAATTTGCAAATGTACCCCACCTGTGTTTATTATTAGTTTTCATCCTAATTAGGAGTACGATATCCTGTGGGAGGGACGACACGTGTTTCTGATCAGCCTTTCATTAGTCCGATAGGTGTCTGGTCAGTTCACACTTATTAGAGAGACGGTATTTACTGAATGAATGAATAAGACTTAGGTTACATTTTAATGAATGAATGAATGGATAGGTGGATGTATGGGTGAATAAAAGGATGGACAAGTGAATGAAGAAATAAATGTATAAATGAATGAATGAAAGTATAAGACGAAGGACCTTTTTGAAAAAATGAATGAATAAACCAATCAATTGATTAATTAATGTACGAATAAATGAATTGATAAGGTTCTCATTGAATGAATGAATGAATAAACGAACGAGTATATGGAAAGAATGAATGAACGAGTGAATGGATGAATGAATAATACACACCTTTGAATGAATGAATACATGATGATTAAACGAAGGAGTGAATGAATAAAATCTTTAACAAAAGAATAAAACTATATGGATAAAGAAATAAATGGATAAATAATAAATATAAAGAGGGTGGAATAGTCGAGCTGTTTTAATACAAATATTGAATATTGCCACAGGAAAAATTACAATAATGTCAAGAAAATGGTTAATGAAATGAACTAGAGTTTTATATCCTACTGTTCTGTATCTTATTGGACTAATGAAATGAAATAGAGTTTATATCCTACTGTTCTGTATCTTATTGGACTAATGAAATGAAATAGAGTTTTATATCCTACTGTTCTGTATCTTATTGGACTAATGAAATGAAATAGAGTTTTATATCCTACTGTTCTGTATCTTATTGACTAATGAAATGAAATAGAGTTTTATATCCTACTGTTCTGTATCTTATTGGACTAATGAAATGAAATAGAGTTTTATATCCTACTGTTCTGTATCTTATTGGACTAATGAAATGAAATAGAGTTTTATATCCTACTGTTCTGTATCTTATTGGACTAATGAAATGAAATGTAGTTTTATATCCTACTGTTCTGTATCTTATTGGACTAATGAAATGAAATAGAGTTTTATATCCTACTGTTCTGTATCTTATTGGACTAATGAAATGAAATATAGTTTTATATCCTGCTGTTCTGTATCTTATTGGACTAATGAAATGAAATAGAGTTTTATATCCTACTGTTCTGTATCTTATTGGACTAATGAAATGAAATAGAGTTTTATATCCTACGGTTCTGTATCTTATTGGACTAATGAAATGAAATAGAGTTTTATATCCTACTGTTCTGTATCTTATTGGACTAATGAAATGAAATAGAGTTTTATATCCTACTGTTCTGTATCTTATTGGACTAATGAAATGAAATATAGTTTTATATCCTACTGTTCTGTATCTTATTGGACTAATGAAATGAAATATAGTTTTATATCCTACTGTTCTGTATCTTATTGGACTAATGAAATGAAATTTAGTTTTATATCCTACCGTTCTGTACCTTTTAAATTACATCCCTAATATTTAATTGTGTGAGACCATGGCCAGTGCCTTAATATTTAGACAAGGTACATGAAATATAAATATAAACGATAAAATACCACCTAGATGAGTAATATTGCAACCTGTTGTATATTTTATAATTAACCAAATGATTAATTAACAATAACTAACAATAGACAATATGGAATTCCCCCCCCCCCCATCAATTTAAAGAGAATTGGAATTTTAGCCTCAAAATAGTATTTTTTTAGGCTTATAATGTCTTGGATGATGGAAAATATATAAGGGTAGTTTTGATATTTATAAAAGTTTTACAGGAGACAATTTTTAGCAGGAATTTCGGACAAAAATGTGTTTACCTTCAATGTAACTTACACAAAAATTATAGGTTTACCAGACAAAGATAGGAATAAATTTCAGAGAGTTCACATAGCTCATAATGTAGTTTTAATATTTCCATATCAGAAATTAAAATTGTGTTAAGCTATCCCTTTAAAATAAAATATGTTGGCAGTGTAAGAGAAACAATGGTGTGAAATTTAATTAACGATAAATTGATACTAACAATTATATATCACAACGTTTCCCGACTTATTCATTAATTCCTGTATTTGTTAATGGGTTTATTTTTATTCAGAATTTTAGAAATTATTTCTTTTTAGATGTCAGTGTGACACAAAATGTACCTATCAATAATCTCATTCTATTCTATTTTAATTCTCATTCTCATTCTCATTTTCATTCCATTCTCATTCTCATTCTCATTCTCATTTTTCATTCTCATTCTCATTCTCATTCTCATTCTCATTCTCATTCTCATTCTATTCTATTCTATTCTATTTTTTTTTTTTTATTTTATATTCCATTCTAGTCCATTCCACAGAACTGAAAAAGCATTGGAGCATTGTTCGAAGGAAAAAAACAATTTTTTCTATCATATGTACAAAGAATTTTGTGAATTTGTAAATTTTCAATAATCATACAATTCACTGTAGAGTATATTGCAATCATAAAAACAAAACTCCGATTTGAACAAATTCTAACAAAGCCAACTATAGAACAAAGGTGAATGGCCATACAAGATAGAAAGTTTAATTCTGTATTCACAAAACGCCCAGAAACTGTTAAAATTTTATATAAGAAAATAACAAAAGAGAAATCTATGCCTCTTGGCAAATAAATAGTCAATTTTCCTCGTTGACAAATCGTAATATTACCAGTGAATTATCAAATCTATGTAGCCTATATACTCTAGACTTCATGACGAAAACAACAAAAACCGATTTTATTTGAAAATGTAATGCGTTAATATAAAGGTTTCCCAGCCAGAGAGGTCCTTTGGTAAAAACGTTGGTCTAATTTCACCTTCAGGAAACCGCCAAGCTTCTCCCGAGCTTCACAAATTTACAAGAAAGAGCCTTCAGTAACAAAGGTAACCCGCCATTGGCGATGTCCCAGTAAACGCCGTTTCCATAAGTTGAAAAATTATCGTCAAAAATCTAGACACCAAATTAAAAGAAATTTGAAAGAAAATATTCTTACCTTAAAAAAAGTGTTTTCTTCATACACAAACAGTCTGTATCCATTTGTTGCTACGGTTACAAGACAACAGCGAAACCGCACTACGTTGGAAACAAGAAAATTCTCATTCAGGACAACGTTTCGACACTTTCTTGTTAACTGTCTTGAGATGTTTGTAAGTGAAGCAATTCGTCTGGTTTATATACTTCCCTTGTCGTAGAGGATTTAGGTTTTGATCAATATGGCGATGGCACAGCTTGTCTTGCGACGACTGAGCCTCTACTGAATATCAATTAGAAACGTCTATTCATTGGATTCAAGTATAAAGCTGTATTCTTAAAAATCGTTGGCTTTTCAAATCTTGTGAATCGATAATCACACGTTAAAGAATAGTATTAATATAATCCAACCTTCTATTCATATTGTGACGCTGTCGCGGCGATCTTAACACCTTCACTAATTTAATAGTCATTTTACAAACAATTCGCTTCATGCCAACGTTCAAACATTCTTCTTTCATTTCACTCAACTGTCATTCATCGCCCCTCGTCTATTTTTATTATTCATATCTGTTCTATTTTTACTACCACGCGTTTTGGGTTATTCAACTATCATAGGATACACACATAGTTAAAAATGTAGCAGATGAAAGTGTAAGAAAAATATAAAATTGAAATCACGAAAGCATGGGCCGAGGAAGGAACATATCAGAAACCTCAGTGAGGCTACTGTTATGTGTAGAAAAAAGGGTCCTCATAAAATTCAATTGGAGTATTTTAGTTAATTTGTGGCCAGGTAAACTTTCCGGCCTCAGCCAGTGTTTCTTTGGTCATCGAACTATAAAATCTATTAATTTAATCACCCAATGATATATCGATGATTGAACTTTTCTGATATTAATGCAAAATCAATCGTTTCTAAGAATCTGCGAATAGAAGTGTTGGCTTGCATATATTATGTAAATACCGAACAACGATTTATCATAAATTATTCTAGACGACAGCTTGTTCGAGAGTCATGTGTTCAATTTTGGAATATCAATAAATATCAACAAATAAACAACCAGTCTGAAATATTGAAAGGGATTTGGTTCGGGGATTTGTCCAACACGTGTCAGCCTTTATGTTCTAATTTTGCTCTTTTTGAAAGCTCGATACAGACATTTCCATCTGGTGCGGACTTTAAGTTAAGGATTTCTCTAAACCTACTTATTAATTCTTTACTGAAGACATTTGAACATTTGACATCGTATACAGTATTGACTGAATAATGGGACAATTTAAAGTGATATCTCCCTCTAGAAATCTAAGAAATTTACTCCAAGAATTTCTATCAGATGCTACAGGAGATATTTAGACGACTATACAGGTAGCTGAAATTGAGCTCTATCAGCTGGTATAGTAAATATTTAGATGACTATACAGATAACTGTAATTGAGCTCTATCAGCTGGTATAGTAAATATTTAGATGACTATACAGATATCTGTAATTGAGCTTTATCAGCTGGTATAGTAAATATTTAGATGACTATACAGACAGCTGAAATTGAGCTCTATCAGCTGGTAAAGTAAATATTAAGATGACTATATAGATAGCTGTAATTGAGCTCTATCAGCTGGTATAGTAAATATTTAGATGACTATACAGATAACTGTAATTGAGCTCTATCAGCTGGTATAGTAAATATTTAGACGACTATACAGATAGCTGAAATTGAGCTCTATCAGCTGGTAGAGTAAATATTTAGATGATTATATAGATAGCTGAAATTAAGCTCTATCAGCTGGTATAGTAAATATTTAGATGACTATACAGGTAGCTGAAATAGAGCTTTATCAGCTGGTAAAGTAAATATTAAGATGACTATACAGATAGCTGAAATTGAGCTCTATCAGCTGGTAAAGTACATATTTAGATGACTATACAGATAGCTGAAATTGAGCTCTATCAACTGGTAAAGTACATATTTAGATGACTATACAGATAGCTGAAATTGAGCTCTATCAGCTGGTAAAGTAAATATTTAGATGACTGTACAGATAGCTGAAATTGAGCTCTATCAGCTGGTAAAGTAAATATTTAGATGACTATACAGATAACTGAAATTGAGCTCTATCAGCTGGTAAAGTAAATATTTAGATGACTGTACAGATAGCTGAAATTGAGCTCTATCAGCTGGTAAAGTAAATATTAAGATGACTATACAGATAGCTGAAATTGAGTTCTATCAGCTGGTATAGTAAATATTTAGATGACTATACAGGTAGCTGAAATTGAGTTCTATCAGCTGGTAAAGTAAATATTTAGATGACTATACAGATAGCTGTAATTGAGCTCTATCAGCTGGTAAAGTTAATATTAAGATGACTATACAGATAGCTGAAATTGAGCTCTATCAGCTGGTAAAGTAAATATTAAGATGACTATACAGATAGCTGAAATTGAGCTCTATCAGCTGGTAAAGTAAATATTTAGATGACTATAGTGATAGCTGTAATAGAGCTCTATCAGCTGGTAAAGTAAATATTTAGATGACTATACAGATAGCTCTATCAGCTGGTAAAGTATATATTTAGACGACTATACAGATAGCTGAAATTGAGCTCTATCAGCTGGTAAATTGAATAGTTAGAGAATTATACAGGTAACCGAGATATGCGATAAAAAATCCTAAAACGGGTTAATTTATAATTTGTTTATTCGGCCACCAGATGTCGTTGTAAATAAATCTGAAGTTTAAAAATCGATGTGGAAATAATTTTCTAGAATATCGCAATGGCTCACAGCTGAGTGCACCAAAAACTAAATAAACAAAATATGAAAATAATGAAATATAGTTTTATATCCTACTGTTCTGTAGCTTATTGGACTGATGAAATGAAATATAGTTTTATATCCTACTGTTCTGTATCTTATTGGACTAATGAAATGAAATAGAGTTTTATATCCTACTGTTCTGTATCTTATTGGGCTAATGAAATCTTATTGAACTAATGAAATGAAATAGAGTTTTATATCCTACTGTTCTGTATCTTATTGGACTAATGAAATGAAATGTAGTTTTATATCCTACTGTTCTGTATCTTATTGGACTAATGAAATAGAGTTTTACATCCTACTGTTCTGTATCTTATTGAACTAATGCAATGAAATAGAGTTTTATATCCTACTGTTCTGTATCTTATTGGACTAATGAAATGAAATGTAGTTTTATATCCTACTGTTCTGTATCTTATTGGACTAATGAAATAAAATGTAGTTTTATATCCTACTGTTCTGTATCTTATTGGACTAATGAAATGAAATAGAGTTTTATATCCTACTGTTCTGTATCTTATTGGACTAATGAAATGAAATAGAGTTTTATATCCTACTGTTCTGTATCTTATTGGACTAATGAAATGAAATAGAGTTTTATATCCTACTGTTCTGTATCTTATTGGCCTAATGAAATGAAATAGAGTTTTATATCCTACTGTTCTGTATCTTATTGGACTAATGAAATGAAATGTAGTTTTATATCCTACTGTTCTGTATCTTATTGAACTAATGAAATGAAATTTAGTTTTATATCCTACTGTTCTGTATCTTATTGGACTAATGAAATGAAATAGAGTTTTATATCCTACTGTTCTGTATCTTATTGGCCTAATGAAATGAAATAGAGTTTTATATCCTACTGTTCTGTATCTTATTGGACTAATGAAATGAAATGTAGTTTTATATCCTACTGTTCTGTATCTTATTGAACTAATGAAATGAAATTTAGTTTTATATCCTACTATTCTATGCTATATTGGGCTCATGAAATGAAATAGAGTTTTATATCCTACTGTTCAGTATCTTATTGGACTAATGAAATGAAATAGAGTTTTATATCCTACTGTTCTGTATCTTATTGAACTAATGAAATGAAATAGAGTTTTATATCCTACTATTCTATGCTATATTGGGCTCATGAAATGAAATAGAGTTTTATATTCTACTGTTCTGTATCTTATTGGACTAATGAAATGAAATAGAGTTTTATATCCTACTGTTCTGTATCTTATTGGACTAATGAAATGAAATAGAGTTTTATATCCTACCGTTCTGTATCTTATTGGACTAATGAAATGAAATAGAGTTTTATATCCTACTGTTCTGTATCTTATTGGACTAATGAAATGAAATGTAGTTTTATATCCTACTGTTCTGTATCTTATTGAACTAATGAAATGAAATAGAGTTTTATATCCTACTATTCTATGCTATATTGGGCTCATGAAATGAAATGGATTTTTTCACCTTATAACTAATGAAAAAGGAAAGTTTTTTTATTGTTCTAATCAGATTACAACGTATTCTAGCTATACCTGATTTGCGCTTCATTAATTGAGACATCAGGCCTTGCCCCAGAGAGACATCTTACCTCTGAGTTTGTCCCTCTCTCCCCTCGGGCATTATCTAATACGTGTATGCTCCTGACCGTACCCAGACCGTATAGCCACGTCATAGAATAGTTGATAATGATTTTCTATCTGTAATATAATACATGACTAATATAATACAAGACGTGGCACCTCATCTTAAGCAACATTTCACCACACGGAATTAAAAATCAGCTTATTACTGTAAAAATAAGAAGAAAATCTATTAAACTGGTAAGTCAGACCAGTAGAATACCAGACATCTGTGAGCTTCAAGTATTATATAGAAACATTAAATACACGTTGTTATCGATCGCTAGGGGAAATATTTATTGAACTTGAAACAGATGTTCAATAAAAATTATATTTTCTCATTTATTTTAACAATTTCACCAGAATGCAACGTGGTTATTTAGAAATAGCGGTTTGTGGTTCAACGAAATATCGTTTTCTAATCGCAGTCCTACGATCTGTCATCAGTATGGGTTTGTTTAGTGGCACTCCAAGATAAGAGGGCGTCCGTAGACTAAATGGATTAGGTCCCCTCTCCTGTTAAATTTGTCTTTTTCAAAAGATAATGCTCTTCTGCAGTCTTAGACCCTCTGTAAGATTCCAAGATTTTCAGTCTGAAGTTAATGCTATTTATAAATTGCTGGTTGCTTAGTTTGATTATAATTCTATACTTTGTTACATATTTTTTATTTTTTTTTGGGCTCTTGGTAGTTGGTTCACTGGGTTTGTTGCAAGACCTGTTGTTTTGATCGCTCTAGGAAATGAAATGAATGGAGTTTTACGTCCTACTCTTCTGCACCTTATGGGCTAATGAAGACGGTTTGATCGCTCTGGAAAGGTTCAGTCCAATCTGAAAACACTCTCAGGCACTTATGCCTGTGACTGCCGAATGCTGAATTCAAACTCGTCAGTTGTCCCCTAAATAAGTCTGTCGGTCCCCTGTATGTACCCCAGGTCTCGATAGGCTGGCATGGCCGCTGGTGACAGTATGTAAACAAGTTGTCCCACACACCCCGTAGCTACAGGGGAAGCAAAGGGCAAAGGGCAAAGGGCAACGTTCAAAGTCTTGGATTAGAAAAGAGTAGAGTTTATAAATATTTTTATTAAAAATAAAATATTATATTTACAAATTATAATATCATTTTCATATTTCTTTCGGAACTGTAACACAAGAAGTCCTAAACAGGTATTGTAACCACCACACTATCGTGGCAGTGTACAATGGAGGGAAGATAGTATGGATAATATTAAAAGGGTTCACAAGTATCCTGTCGATAGACACGTGGACAATCAGCTGATCCTTGGGCTAATGATATTTAACAATCTGCTATTTACAAATAATAAATAATAAATAATGATGACACAAAAACAAGAAAACAATATGGCTGACACATGAGGTCTGTTTCTTTCGAAACATATCCCAAAATATTTCAAATAAGTTTGTCTTTATGATGTTGGCAAACTTTCACTTTAAAGAATAGGAAAATTTCAGACTGGACGTTCTTCTGCTGGTGACTATTATATTCTTGGTCGTTGAGCACTTTTGTAAATTCTTTACTGAAATTCAAAAATTGTTGATGTTATTTATAAATTATGTTTGTAAGAGTAGAAAATTTTCTGGGCAGAATGAAAAGATGGGTGTGTGTGGTGCTAGGCAGGATATGCTTACTCTTCTAGACACCTGATACCACTTTACATTCTGAAATACTTACTCACATATAATTGATAAACTTCCTGCTATGAAAAGTGCATTATCTGTTACCAAGGTTATTGACAAAGTGTGTTTTTGAATTTTGAGTTTGTTCAAGGGTGTGACTAATGGTATTTTTTTTTTGAAAAGAGTCTTGGATTTATTTATGTCTATTGTAAAGATGTAATAAGAAATCGATATCTCATGCAATAAAGTAAGAAAATGCAAACTTTTAACTTAAACTTTTAAACAAAAAAAAAACATGAGCTTAATTTACAAAAATCTGAGAGATTTGGAACGCAAAGAAATAAAAAGCAATTTTAAGGAATAGGAAGTCAAAATATTTAAAAAACAAACAATCCCAAAAACTGTCTCACATATGTCAAAATTTTTAAAAATAACACCTCCAAAAATATGGAATAATTTCAAAAGCAAATATTTTAAAGCATTCAAGCAAGCATTAAGAACAAAATATTTAATATATAAAGGGAGACAAGCGGTATATTTTTAATTTAACTTACAATAATAAACATTCGAATATCAGAACTAAAAACAAGAATATTTTTATTTTTAATCTTAATCAAAATTACGAAGGGAAAAATCATTTCAAAAAATGCTAATATGTTTTGGGTCGCGACAGAAAGACAAATCTGACATGTTTCAGGTATTGAACCCTCATCAGGACAGTCAATTTCATGCTGATGACATGTTTAAGATACACAATCACCATCAGGACATGCTTCTCTTGGAAAGAGGGCCTTACTTACATCCGTAGTATAGACTGTAGTACATATAATCTCACTGGTCAGGACTGAGTAATCGTGAAAGAGAATATTCTACTAACCTTAAATGGTTTGGGGTGTATACTGGCCTCGCTACGAACACTGTTAATAGACCGACTGGTGGAGATTGAAGCGGTACTCATTCTACTGGACATGGAACTAGCTTTCGATGAACGACCTACAATAAATATAATCATAAATAAACAGAGTTATGGCCCTTATCTACCTAGTTACCAGAATCAGGACACGAGGATAATTAGAAGACATTTTAAAGGTGTGACCACACAGAACTACTTATCTATACAAGAAAATATCATAATCTTTTACATCATTCAACGAATTAAGTCTGGTGTTGTAATTCAATGGACTCTAATCAGGTTCAGGTTTGTTCTTTCTATGACATAAAAACAATGCAATACAGTGAATAAAAAATACTAAAACTGATAAATAGATAAATAATTGCATGCTGTTTCTATCAGACCCCAGGAAATTTACAGATTAAAGAGCATGCATTTAAGACGTAGAGCTGTACGAACTTTAAATATAATATGTAATAGACACAAAGCGAAACAGACATGCTTAAACACTGAATTGTCAAATCTAATCAAATTATCAAAGGCGTTTCATGTTTTTCAGACGGTAACTACGCATGAGTCACATGACATTAAGTTAATAAGGCGTCTGCTAAATATAAATCAGATAAAACGAAGCCATGCAAACTAGGAAGATGATTTGGTACCTGAATGCAGCCTGGAATATTTGGATTCTACGGAAAAAAATTGAAAATTTTGAAGGAATATATTAAACAGAGTCTATGGTGTGATATATAATTATCTGAATAAGTCTTCGTTAACCAGCTCAAAATAGGTCGGATTATCCAGGAAAGATCGATACCAAGAAGTTTAGCCAAGGACCAGCTGGTAGAAAGGATCCTTGTGAACCTAATTTGTTATCCTTGTAAAATCAATACCAAGAGGTTTGACCAAGGACCAGCTGGTAGAAAGGATCCTTAACTGTGAACCTAAGTTGTTATCCTTGTAAAATCAATACCAAGAGGTTTGACCAAGGACCAGCTGGTAGAAAGGATCCTTAACTGTGAACCTAAGTTGTTATCCTGGTAAAATATTGTTGTTTTAAAGTTGAGGTGATTTGCTTAATTTCAAAAACCTCAAAATAGACCAATGACCTGAGTAACAAGTAAAGAGCAGTCCATGGAGGCCCTCAAAATCTTATAAAATCTTAAACAATCTTATTTTGTCTTACAATTAAAATAAAAAAACTCACCATTTTCCTGAGGGTTATCAAGATATAGAGATAAATTATCTAAATCTGATTGGCTGAAATCTACGTCTGCTGCTGGTTC
This sequence comes from Nipponacmea schrenckii, assembly GCA_030562195.1. Lineage (NCBI taxonomy): Eukaryota > Metazoa > Mollusca > Gastropoda > Lottiidae > Nipponacmea > Nipponacmea schrenckii. Next base: position 8,192,767 of record JAUJPP010000005.1, on the reverse strand, counting down.
TATTTCTTTCGGTTGTTTTTTCTGCGTGACCGATGTCGGAGGCGTACCAGAAATAAGGCCTTCTGGGAAATATTTATAAGCCACTCGTAAACCTAGAACAGAACAGATTACATTGACTTCTAATAATTCTTTTCATTAGGTATATTTCCCTTGTCAATGATGCAGGTCTGAGGGACTGTCTAGTCGTTTGGACATGACAATAAACCGACAGGCTATACATGTCAACGACCCCTCGACAGTTGGAAATCGCGAAAAGATTAGACTAATGCCGCTGTCCTGAAAAATTTCCCTCATTGCACACTGCATGGCGTTGCCCTTCTTTCATTAGCCCATAATGTACAGAAGAGTAGGATGTAAAACTCCATTCATTTAAAGAACAATAAGAAACGTACCTCCAGACAACATAAAGAGATTATCGTAACCACGCTGGACTAGAGTAGTAGCGGCCCTCGGTGTCAGCGTCTCGTCCTCATCATACAGAACTATTATTTTACCCTCCTGGTTTTTCTACAGACGTGTTAAGGAATAAAACTTATTTTTAGACAGACCATGGCCGAAAGGTTAAACTTTATGGCGAACGAAGATGGGTTATGTACAGCAGAGAATGAATTAAATTTTCGATTCAAACAGTTCGTAAAATTGTAAAAGGATACATAATTTAACATGTCTTTTGTTTCATAATTCACCGACCTAGCCAGCATGGCCGTCGGATAACTTTTAGCTGGAATAAATAAAAATAATTATATCAAAAAAAAAACATCTCAAAATCCAATTGTCTAGAATTATTAGAGACTGTGATATAAAGAAAAGATATATATAGAAATAGAAAGTAAAATTCCTAGTTTGAGGTATATTTGAAGGAATTATGTGATTTTGTGTATTTCTAGTACTTCTGAAGACTATTTACATATATTCAAGACCCAAATCAACCCCTTATAGAAAAGATATATATAGAAATAGAAAGTAAAATTCCTAGTTTGAGGTATATTTGAAGGAATTATGTGATTTTTGTGTATTTCTAGTACTTCTGAAGACTATTTACATATATTCAAGACCCAAATCAACCCCTTATAGAAAAGACATATATAGAAATAGAAAGTAAAATTCCTAGTTTGAGGTATATTTGAAGGAATTATGTGATTTTTGTGTATTTCTAGTACTTCTGAAGACTATTTACATATATTCAAGACCCAAATCAACCCCTTATAGAAAAGATATATATAGAAATAGAAAGTAAAATTCCTAGTTTGAGGTATATTTAAAGGAATTATGTGATTTTTGTGTATTTCTAGTACTTCTGAAGACTATTTATATATATTCAAGACCCAAATCAACCCCTTATAGAAAAGATATATATAGAAATAGAAAGTAAAATTCCTAGTTTGAGGTATATTTGAAGGAATTATGTGATATTTGTGTATTTCTAGTACTTCTGAAGACTATTTACATATATTCAAGACACAAATCAACCCCTTATAGAAAAGATATATATAGAAATAGAAAGTAAAATTCCTAGTTTGAGGTATATTTGAAGGAATTATGTGATTTTGTGTATTTCTAGTACTTCTGAAGACTATTTACATATATTCAAGACCAAATCAACCCCTTATAGAAAAGATATATATAGAAATAGAAAGTAAAATTCCTAGTTTGAGGTATATTTGAAGGAATTATGTGATTTTTGTGTATTTCTAGTACTTCTGAAGACTATTTACATATATTCAGACCCAAATCAACCCCTTATAGAAAAGATATATATAGAAATAGAAAGTAAAATTCCTAGTTTGAGGTATATTTGAAGGAATTATTTGATTTGTTTTTGGTATTTACATATATAGAAGACCGTAATCAACTCCTGAAAATGACCCATCCGTCCCTTAAATAAAATGTCACAAACCTGAAATTAAGTGGCAGGCATCGTAAGCATCACGTTCTCGGACGTCAAGTAATAAATAAGGTTTTTTATCGCCCAATGGGAGAGAGCTGGACTTAGATTTTGGCTGATCAACATCTATCTCACCTACCCCTTGTATAACCCTGGAATATAAACGTTGGATTATAACAGATTGACTCAAAATTAAAATGAACAGAGTTTTACATCCTACTCTTCTGCATCTAATAGTCTAATGAAGTCAGCCGAGGCCATGCAGTGTGCAATGAGGGAAATTGTGTCAGGTCAGCGGCATTAGCCTACTGCAATGACCATGAAATAAGTTATCTTCACTCATCTGAATCTAAGTTGTTATCCTTGTAAAATAAAGTTATTTCTTTGTAGATGAAAGTACTTACTGTTCAAGTCTAGATCGCGAAGATTCAGGGACGGTAGAAGCTGGCGGGGCTGTGGAGGGGGTATCTGTATCGGGCCTGTGGGTAGGGATATCTGTACTACTCTGTATTGTCTCCACCTCTATATCTGTAGTCGTGGGTCGGTCCGTCATCATATCTCCACAGTCTGACAAATTTAAAATAAAAATATCAAATTTTAACCATGGCAACAGGTTTAATACAAGAAACATGGCCAGTACTTCAGATGTATATTTATGTTTCTAGAGTTGAGTGCTTGTGTTCATATTTACAAAAATAAATTTACATTCAAGTATGCTGGTTGGTGAATCATGAATGTGTAACTAACCTGTGGGTATATCATTGAGAAATGAATCAAACTCAGCCACTTGCACAATCTAAAATACAGGATACAGAAATTAAAACTTTATTGAAAGAATTTAGTAAAATGTATGGACATCAATTTGTGTGGGGTGGCTAAACTTCCCCACTATCAAAAATGCTTCAACCTCCCATGTACACTAATTTGTTTGCGAGAACGCTTCTAACCTAGTTACCAGAATCAGGACATGAGGATAATTAGGAGACATTTTAAAGGCATGACCTCGCTAAACGGAGTGGGATTTAAATTATCAGCTGATTTAGAAATGAATTTGAGGAAAATTGTAAGAAACTTCCGAAAAAGCTTACCAGTTGAACAAAGGTGGCGACTTTCATCCGTTTAAAGATTTCGTCATTTCTGAACTTGTAATCTGCATACAAAACAAAACTTATAAATTTGTTAAAAATTTCCTATGCCTGACCTGGTCACAAGTATTAGTGTTATAAGAGTACTATCCTATAGAAGCACTGGCCTAGGTCACAAGTATTAGTGTTATAAGAGATATTCTTTAGAAGCACTGGCCTAGGTCACTTAATTAAGTGTTATAAGAGATATTCTCCTATAGAAGCACTGGCCTAAGTCACAAGTATTAGATGTTATAAGTGATACTCTCCTATAGAAACACTGGCCTAGGTCACAAGTATTAGGTGTTATAAGAGATACTCTCCTATAGAAGCACTGGCCTAGGTCACAAGTATTGGGTTGTTATAAGAGATACCCTCCTGTAGAAGTACTGGCCTAGGTCACAAGTATTAGGTGTTATAAGAGATACTCTCCTATAGAAGCACTGGCCTAGGTCACAAGTATTAGGTGTTGTAAGAGATACTCTCCTGTAGAAGTACTGGCCTAGGTCACAAGTATTAGATGTTATAAGTTACATTCTGCTGTAGAAATTACTATCTTATGAAGAGAAGAACTTACAGTTAAAAAATGCAAAGGAGTTGAAGCGGATCCCGGACATAAATCAGATTTTTGTAGTAAGCAATGATTTAAAATTTATAAAAGTTTTTGACAATGAAAGAATATTGAAGATGTTTATCTACTTACGTTTTTTGATTTCTTCCAATTTCTCTAAATATTTTGTTTGACTTTTACCTGAAAAAAAAAGAAGATCTAAATGATTAAAAGGAACAGGTATGATTAGAGGTTCCAATCATGACCATTGTTTGAAAGCAGCTGATTATGAATAAGTCATCTTCACTCATAATTCCAGTCCACCCAGCTGTAAATGGGTACGGATAATCCAAGAAAGATCAATACCAAGAGGTTTGGCCAAGGACTAGCTGGTAGAAAGGATCCTTGTGAACCTAAGTTGTTATCCTTGTAAAATCAATGCCAAGAGGTTTGGCCAAGGACCAGCTGGTAGAAAGGATCCTTGTGAACCTAAGTTGTTATCCTTGTAAAATCATGCCAAAGTTTGGAGATACTGTAAAAGGATCCTTTACTATTGTTACTGTAAAACATACCAGAGGTTGGAAGGACATGTAAAACTGGAACCAATTTTACCTTGAAAAACTCAGATCCAAAAGTTGAAGGACTAGGTAAAAGGAACTAAATTGTATCTGAAAGTGTTTCATCTCTTTCTAGCTATATCTGATCGGAACATCTTTAATTTGGATTAACTGGAATTTCTAGACATAGGCTGAAAAGGACGACATCTTTATATTTATCAATGAGAAACTTTACAACTACAAATTTTTATAATGAACAAACCCTTCTCACAATTCGATGACACGTTCGTCAAAGATATGCCTACGTACTAACTCGAGGAGCAATCTAGGCCTAAAACTAGCGGGCACAACGTAACAGGGGAAATGAAATGGAGTTTCACATCCTACTCTTCAGTAGGCCTACCTTATGAGATTATGTGGACAGACATTGACATGCTGTGTGTAATGAGGGAAATTTTGCTAGGACATCGGCATGCCGAAAATGGAAAGGCTGGCTACATCTATTAAATCACCCCTTTCATGCCAATTGAGATGATGCTTAAACAATATTCACTCTTTTTTACTCAGTGACAGCAATATCCAAGTCAAGGCCGACAGACTGAAATAGAGTATTACGTCCATCTGTCAGTTAGATCTACTTTACAATACATCCAACCGATGACCGTGGGGTAGTTCAAATACCATTGCCAAAATAACTTGCTAAGCTAATAAATCCGATCTACGCCTGAACAGAAGCAAGAAACGGAAATCTGAAATGAAAAAGGGCCTTCTCTTCGAATAACTCAAGGTAGGGATCTACTTACGTCAATCTTTTTAGTTTTTGATGCCATTCTTTCTGAAGTTGTTTTCATTCGCAACCTTGTTGATGTGTCTGCGCAAGTTTTGTAGTGACTGTAGCGAGTTCCTGTTTCACATTGAGTTCTGTCCCTTTATATCAGCTGACTGCTGGCACGGTGATGCTTTCAGCTGATTGTTGAACGAAATAAACTGTTAATTGGTAATTAATTTTACATGACAACCGTCTAATTAGGATTAATTAGTGTCCAACTTGTTCTAGTTGTCAAGAAATTAGCTGTGATTGATTTTAAACTGTGTAAATTACTTAAACCGGCTAATCCTTTCAGACTATTTTTGATTGTTTAATGTTCTCTAATTGATTTTAATTTCAGCCCATTTTCTTGTTGAATTTCATTTTATTTGCTAGCCTATTCTCTTCGTATGAATTGAAAAATAAACTCTAAAATAATATACGAAGTCTAAGAGTACAACTATTGTTGTACCCCTCTCCCCTTTTGTTGTGCTATCAGGCTATTATACTTAACTTGTTGAAAAAGTCTAAAATTAAATAGGATTTTGTTGGAAATATGATTTTTAAAAGTGAGAATTTTCATAATATAAAATGATCAGTAGATCTAGACCTAGTTTGGAATTTCTGTGACTTGACAGACACTGCCTTAGAGAGTAAGCATAACCTACTAACCAACTAGGGCATACTAACCTACTATGGCCTAGTACTAGGTGCACTTAGCTTCCCAATCAATAATTCAACACAGTAACTGCTGGTGCTGGTAGATATACATTCATTATAGTATAAATGCTAAGCTAAGCAATATGTAAATGAAATTGACACCATTATCCAAAAGCTCAGGGTATTTGCAATAGTGTAGTCATTGAATTGCTAGTTTTACATCTAAAATAACATTTTTTTAATTTCAGAAATGTAACTTTCAGTTGTGACTTTTCAAAATGGTGTCAACATTTATAGCTTTGATAGTGGCGATATTTATTGGTATTTTCATTTTGTACCCCCCACCCCCTCTGACAGAGAATCTGGAAAAATGGCAGAATGAGGGTGACTACGTGATTTACGAAAATAAAATTATATTTTATAAAGGTAAGATGTTTAATTCCTAATTCTTGCACAAAATTCATGTTTTGCTGTTGTAACGTTTCAGATATATTATCCTCATCAGGACAAATATCGGAAAATGGGTTTGAATTTGATATTTCAGCTTGGCATATCAGCAAAAAATGTTTGAATATATTTTCTGGAAAATGCTTGTATGTATTAAATTATGAAAAAAGCAAAGTTGTGTTAGAAGAAAATTCATCTTTAACTAATAATTTATTTCTACAATTGAACTGTATTTTTATGTAGATATACAAGGGAAAGGTGAAGGAAGTGTGTTATGTTTACATGGTTTCCCATCTTCAAGCTATGACTGGGCTAAGGTATGTGAGCATTTTCAAAATATGATTCCAAAATTGGACTTTGGTCCACTGTACACCTAATATTTTGTGTCAGTACGGTTATAGAGAAACCCACTGGGGGAAATCTTTTAGGTACTTCAGTTCAATCTTATGTAATTGTGCAAGTACTATATTTTGTACCAATTTCTGAAAAGTGGTACAGATACACTGAAATTTTCATCTGTCTTTTATTCCAGGTTGTAGAAGACTTAAAGAATAATTTCAATAAAGTTATTGTGTTTGATTTTCTTGGGTTTGGTTTCAGTGAAAAACCAGTAAGTTTAGAATTTCTAATTTAAGACATAAACAATTTCAAACTGTACAAAATTAATGTCTGTAGTAAATAATTTAGCAAATAAAAATTAAGGCATACTTGAACTCTAAAAAAAGTAGACAAGTGTTTTGGTAAATCATTCAGCAGGATACATAAGGCTTACTTTAATCATGTGTAAAAATATGATGTCTGTGGTAAATCCTTTAGCAGGATAAAAATAAGGCTTTCTTTAACCATGTGTTTAAAATGTGATGTCTGTGGTAAATCATTTAGCAGGATAAATAAGGCAAACCCTATATTAATATAAGAACCATGTATTTCAGGTAGGCTATAACTATACAATATCTGAACAGGCCGATATCAGTCTATATATTCTACAGCATTTACAAGTACAAAAAGTTCATCTGTTATCACATGACTATGGTGATACTGTAGCGTTAGAAATACTGGCCAGGTTGGTGGTTATCTTATCATTAATATGTTGTTAATCTAAAATAGTCTCTTACCTTGCTTATAAACGTATTATCTTATTAGGGGCAGTGAACTCTCAATTTGAGTTAAGCTGCCCTGATGAGGATTGTGTATCTGAAACGCGTCAGTCAGCAGTATGAGATAAGCTCTAGTCAATTATCTAACATTAAGTATTTGAAAGGTAGCCGCCATTTCCTGATGAAGATTGTATATCTGAAACATGCAGCATAAGATGAGCACTGGCCCATTAGCTAATTTAAATTAAGCTATCCTGATGATGATTGTTTATCTGAAACATGCAGCATGAGATGAGCTCAGGCCCATTAGCTAATTTAAATTAAGCTATCCTGATGATGATTGTTTATCTGAAACATGCAGCATGAGATAAGCTCAAGCCCATTAGCTCATTTAAATTAAGCTATCCTGATGATGATTGTTTATCTGAAACATGCAGCATGAGATAAGCTCAAGCCCATTAGCTCATTTCAAATTAAGCTATCCTGATGATGATTGTTTATCCGAAACTGAGCTCTATCAGCTGGTGAAGTAAATTTCTAGATGACTATATCACTTTAAATTGTATTTTCTAATTACAGACAGAACCAACATGAAATAAAAGATGTTCAAATTAAATCTTTAAGTATGTTGAATGGAGGTGAGTCAAGTTTTGAACAAAAAATCTTACAATTAAATTACAGATTGTGACTCAATAGGATTTGGCTGCCATTGATCTTGGCATCATGTCCAAACCACATCCCCTACTTCCTGGAAACCATGGTAACACAAGAAAGGGAAATTATGTATATCATAGGTAAATATTGTCCAATCAAAATAAGCCCTAGAATTTTTGTAGGACATCTCAGCCAATCAAATCACTAGTTTCGATGCTTCATTCTCATTTCAACGCCTACAAAACGTTTTTCTGATTTTTTAGGTATATTTCAAGAAAGCCATCACCCAAGATTTCTTCAAAAGGTATTCAAAAGTATGGGTTGTAGTCCAGACAATTAGAGCATTGGTCTCTTTTCATGATGTCATTTGTTTGGTAGAACAAAATGGTGGTTGTGGGTTCTTATTTCAGTTGGCATATAAATCATTTTACCTCATTTTCTAGTTGAAATATCTGATTGATATCATGTGATAAGAAACAAAAAATACTCCTTAAATTTTACAAATGGGCTCCTCTATTTATATAGTACAGTTTGATATTGTTAGCAAGTATGCATGTGTGGAAGAGTTCAATAGAAAATGAGGGGTGACAGGATCAGTAACTTGTAGACTATAGATACCTACTTTCATTTTATTTTTATTTCAGGTTTTATTGTATCCAGTTATCGGAAGAATTTTATCAAAGTTTGTTTTTTATAATATATTTAATAAAGGGTAGGTATTATTCTAGTAGAATTTATTAAATGAGTTCTCTTACAATATTGAGTGTGCCTTTAGTAAAGTTTGAAATTTGAAGTAGTGCTATTTGATGCTATAATGTGGTGCAGATACACATAAAACGTTTTGAAAACATCCCCCTGTGAACTGGTTCTGCCTTTTTTGAGTTATGCAAAGAACATTTCTAAATTGTGCCTTATTTTTTACAGATTTTCCGAGGTATTTGGAACCAACAAGCCAACTGCTGATGAAATGTGGGAATTTTGGAGTTGTTTAAGATATAAAGATGGTACTGGAGTGTTAGCAGAGTAAGTAGGCGTAGGCTTTGTCTAGTATTTACAACCCGAAAGAGTTGGCCTAGGACCAGGTTATTTTTGAATTCTTGTAAAATTTTAATGTTTCTGTACATGATGTGATATCTGGACACTATTATATAGATAACAATTACTGTATTAAATAACTTGTGACGTTTTAACGAGGGTACTTCCGAATGTATCAAGCAATGACAATAAAGTAATTGTTATCTATGAAAATGTACAGTTATTCCACCAATTATTAAATGCCTCTTTGGGAATTTATAATGTATATTTTATTCAGTGTGATAAATTTTCTACCTGAGAGAAAGAACTATAATGAAAGATGGGTTGGCGCTTTAAAATCTACAGACATTCCAGGTAATATATTGTCTTTCTCTGTCTTATACCTTGACTACAATAGTTACCTTTCTATCACATCTTTACAATGTCAAATTATTACGAACTGCGCCTTATACCTTGACTACAATAGTCACCTTTCTTGTATCACATCTTCACAATGTTAAATTACTAACTTCGCCTTATACCTTGACTACAATAGTCACCTTTCTTGTATCACATCTTCACAATGTCAAACTATTACAAACTTCATCTTATACCTTGACTACAATAGTCACCTTTCTTGTATCACATCTTCACAATGTCAAGCTATTACATGCTTCTTGTCTTATACCTTGACTACAATAGTCACCTTTCTTGTATCACATCTTCACAATGTCAAGATAATACAAACTGTGTCTTATACCTTGACTGTAATGGTCAACATTCTTTCCAAGATCTTGACTATTCTAATTGATATTTTCCAGTTCAAATGATTTACGGCCCTGCAGATCCAGTCAACCCATCTCCTCAATTTCCCCAAGTCTTTAAGTAAGTTTTTTAGACTCTCGTTTTCGGTTTCAAGTGGTAGGGGAAAAATTCATAGGACCCTAGACCCTCAGGTTAACAAACCCTGCATTACTGAGTTAGTCACTGAGCCATCTCAGCCTAGATGTTTGAAAGTTTTAAATTTTATGTTCATTCTATGAGATTATATTTCCTTAAAGACACATTTTGTCTCATTTTAAAAATTGATTGATGTCTGAAAAACAATAGCCAATTATAATAATTTTTTAGAAAATTGGTACCACAACACAAGTTGGTAGAATTAGACAGTAAAATTGGACATTATCCCCAATGGGAGAATCCAGGAGTTGTGGCCGCAGAATTTATTAAATTTATAAAAACTGTTGGAAAGTAAATATTCTATTGTTCTGTTATGTTTTTAATTATTAAATTTTTAAAATAAATGTGTGTATCTTACTTTGAAATTTTTGTTTGTTATCTAGCAAATTAATCCTATATTTCTATAATAGGACCAGAAACTATGCATACAAATACAATTAACTGAATGGAGTTTTACATCTTACTCTTCTGTACCTTATGGACTAATGAAGGCAGGCAACGCCATGCAGTGTGCAATGAGTTATAAATAAAATGAATGGAGTTTTATGTCTTACTTTTCTGCACCTTATGGGCTAATGAAGACAGGCAACGTCATGCAGTGTGCAATGAGGGAAATTTTGCCAGGACAGTGGTATTAGCCTACTCTTTTTTGTTTTCCAACTGTTGAGGGTTCTTTAACAGTGCCTCAGTTTATTGTCCCATCCATCGACCTTCAGGTTATCGAGCAAGCATCTAACTCACTAAGCAACCATTGTATTTTACAAGGATAACAACTTTCGGTTCACAGTTTAGGATCCCTACTGTAAGTAAGACAACAGAAACTAAAGAAAAGTATTTATTTTCTCTGTTATTAACTGAAAAATATTTACATTGTGTACAAAATGGACCAGTTCACAACTAACAAACAAACGTGTAATATTGCTCAAATAGGGACGGAAATGTTTATAAAATATTCGATACTTTTATGTCAACCATATTGATATCAGATTAAGGTGGTCAAGTGTTGTCTCCCTTGGTCACCTTGGTGCAGTCCCAAATAAACTACTGTTATATTTAGACCTTAAATATGTCTCAGTTTTAGGCTAAACAGTCAATCAACAGCGGGAAATCTGCTTCAGAACTAAGTGAAGGTAAAATTGATCTGAAATCAATCTAGATTTTAAGGATGTTAAATATGATTTGTTTTGAGTTAGTGAGATTGAAGGAGGCTTCTAGGACTTCAAGGTGACGATTTCACGGCACGACGTTACACTTGTTTACATTATGAGCCTCATTCTAGATTCAATATGGCTGACATGAATAAGGTCTATTGTAATTCTGAAAGTAGATTTCCACACTTTTCATAAATTCTTATCGTAACATTTTCTGTGGAATGAGACTCTAGCTTATAGTTTCTTTTCATGGCACAAAATTTCCTGAAAGCCTTTTCACTCTACCAATCTTGGAACACGGTTGGTTCACGATAAAATATTTTCACTCTGTTGCTATTTTTAGTGTCTATTTCAGCCCAAAAGTAGGCTTTCACTCCCATAAAACCATCTTGTTTTATTTTATCTGTTATCATTTTGAAAGCTGAAATAAATAAATTCTACACAATAATTAAAGTTTGCCAAAATTAGCGCTTGGAATTAATAGATTTCTCTAGTTCTGTTATTTTAATTGCAGTTACAAATAACATTTGATTTCTAAAAAGGGCTACAGATTATAATTATAATATCATAAATCTTAATAGGAAAATACAATTATCTAAAATATAACTATGTCACAATTTTCTATGAATTTAAATTACAAGAATAAATTTCTAAAATACGGACAATTCTATATTAATTATATCTAAATCTATAATAGGAAAAACATTAAAAATATACTATTGTCTGGTTGTCTAAATGTTCAGACATAAATCCATATCTTCAAACACTTATTTTTTATTAAATTATATCATAAATTTAAATAGATGTAAAATTAAAAAATATTATTTCTGTTGTAAATTTTCATAAATACCTTCTTCAAATTATCTTGTGATATTAAATTATATCATAAATTCCTATAATAGGTGAAAACAATTAAAATATATACTATTGTCCTGTTGTCTAATGTTTCAGCTAAATACCTTCTTCAGAAATACTTATTTTTATATTAAATTATATCATAAATTCCTATAATAGGAGAAAACAATTAAAAATATATACTATTGTCCTGTTGTCTAATGTTTCAGCTAAATACCTTCTTCAGAAACACTTATTTTTATATTAAATTATATCATAAATTCCTATAATAGGGAAAACAATTAAAAATATATACTATTGTCCTGTTGTCTAATGTTTCAGCTAAATACCTTCTTCAGAACACTTATTTTTATATTAAATTATATCATAAATTCCTATAATAGGAGAAAACAATTAAAAATATATACTATTGTCCTGTTGTCTAATGTTTCAGCTAAATGTCTTCAGCAACCCTAAAAGACCATAATAGTAGCGACTTTATTAAAATTAAAGTTATCAAATAAAGTCAGGTTTAATTTTAATTAAGTCACTAACGAGTAAATTGTTTAATTACTTACTTAATGGCAGTTGAACCTTGACGATAAATTTCTTTTTGGCTAACTTCCGTAGATCGCTGGAGCTGGGCGGTTTCATTATAGTGGACGTTAAAACATAACCTAGGGACAGAATACAATATCAGTTATATAGGACATTCAATATGGGCTTCGGAGCAAGGGGGGTGGAGGTTGGGGGGTGGGAGCATATGTGCTAAAATATACAATTCAACAAATAGATTTGTATGTGGTAGTATTTTTTTGCCATATGATAGAATAGAGGTTGCTTGTACTCGTAAAATATCCATGTGTTCAAAATTACAAAACAAAAGTGAAAATAGTTGAAGTTATGAGGCAATTGGTTGGTTGAATATGATGTGAAATGATGAATTCAATATCTTGATCACTAATACCTGCTAAAGCGAAACATGTACATGTCGAAGAGATTTGTAACATCATGATTATGTGTTGTTCTAAAATTAAAACTACCTGCTGCAGTGAAACATGGTAGAATTAGGGAACAGGTTGATGATAAACTAACCTGAACACAGCTGTTTGTGGCCATATTTCCAATCTAGTTTTTGACACTCTTTGCTGCAATATTGGACCGCTTTACATCCTGTACACAACTTCAGATTATTGCCCTTGTCACCTTTCTTATTACAGTGGGCACATCTAACATTACTGACAGCTGCAATAATATAAATATTATAATAGAGAAGAGTTAATGCCCTTCAATTATTAGTTAGTTAAATAGATATATTATGTTATATAGAGATTCTATACTTTAGTCATGACACCTGGTAAGTGTAACTGACGAATATATACTCTTATTGACCAAGTAGTATACCTTAAAGCAATAACAGTTCTATAGCACAGCGGTTAGAGCGTTGGTTCTATAGCATAGCGGTTAGAGCGTTGATTCTATAGCACAGCGGTTAGAGCGTTGGTTCTATAGCACAGCGGTTAGAGCGTTGGTATACCTTAAATTTAAGCACAGCGGTTAGAGCGTTGGTTCTGTAGCATAGCGGTTAGAGCGTTGGTTCTATAGCACAGCGGTTAGAGCGTTGGTTCTATAGCACAGCGGTTAGAGCGTTGGTTCTATAGCACAGCGGTTAGAGCGTTGGTTCTGTAGCATAGCGGTAAGAGCGTTGGTTCTTTACGTCATGACGTCATTTGCTGAATTTTCTATACTCTCTATACTCACTAGACAAAAGTGTGAATACTTTTGAATGGTGGACATCTTCTGCTACATCTGTTGCTGTTTTACCATTCTTATTCTTCATAGCAGCGTCTGCACCATACTTCAATAACAACGGAACACAATCTGAAAAAGAGAGAAAAGATTCATATGGGAAATGGCAAAAAGTGAAGTTTTATATCCTACTGTTCTGTATCTTATTGGACTAATGAAGTCTAGTACTGCTATGTAGTGAGCAATGAAGGAAATTTTCATCAACAGACAGCTGAAGAAAGTTGCCTTTCCCCATAAAATCAAAACTTACGTATATCTCCAGCACGACAAGCAGAATGTAAAGCTGTGTTCCCCCAATTGTTGGGCATATTTATTTTAGCCCCATTCTTCAACAATACTTCACCCACAGAAGAATTGGCATAACGTCCTAAATGAAAAGAATTGTGATCAGAGAATATTCTCATGTTGATTGCTTGCTCCTGATAAGGAGATCTCTTACTAACTATCCGAACTGTGGACATAAAACTAGTTTCTAAACAAGCTGTCCTGATGAGGGTTGTGTATCTGAAACATCTCTACAGTTGTTTATGATCTTGCACGATATTTCAAATATAAAAACTGAACGCAAACAAGTGAGTGAAATATTAAAGCGAATAATCTACTTTACCAACAGCTAAAATTAAAGGAGTGCATCCACTTTCATCTTTAATATTAGGATCAGCCCCTTTTCTTAATATCAAATCTACGCATTTCACCTAAATATTATAAAATAGAAATACAATATCTTATAATTATATTCCACTACTTTCCATTTATCTAAGATCTAGCCATTGTTTTGCTTTGAGAATGTTTTTATGCGCGATATCGCCATGTTACAGCCTTCTGTGTAGTAAAAAAAAATATAAGCTCTTTGCTCTTTTTTTTTAAAAGGCAGTGATATACACAACAATATACGACCAAAATACATTTTGGGCGTATAAAAAGGAGAGAAATCTCCAACACTTACGTTATTTTGAGCGACAGCAAAATGTAAAGCGGTAGAACCATTAGAATCTTGTTCGTTGATATTGACTGCGTTGTTCTAGAATAGAGATAAGATATATAGTTGTAACTATCTTGTACACCTCTGTTCAGTGTTTCCCCTTACTAGACACACACTTTCTAATAAATAGGGTCTTTGAAAGGGTACCATCTTCACAATGTCAAGTTATTACTAACTTTGTCCTTTACCTTGACTGCAACAGTCATCTTTCTTGATAACAACCAGTGGCATGTTATTATTGTAAATAAGAACTATTTTCTATCGCTCATTATCATGGTCACAAAAATATTGCCATTTGTAATCTGTTTGAAAATTCCATAAGACCTTTTGGATTATTATGGAATATTATTGGACCAACTGAGTACGTTGCCGAAAGAACTGGCCAAGCTAAAGGGAGACAATTAGCCAACTTACATCTAAATATTCCTCAAAATATTCAAACTTCCCTCTTTCACAGGCCAATAAAAC
Organism: Nipponacmea schrenckii; assembly: GCA_030562195.1. Lineage (NCBI taxonomy): Eukaryota > Metazoa > Mollusca > Gastropoda > Lottiidae > Nipponacmea > Nipponacmea schrenckii. The sequence goes on along the minus strand of JAUJPP010000005.1, from coordinate 8,177,767 downwards.
CTGACTACATAGTTCTGTTTCTGGGTTGTGTACTGTCTTAATAACAAATCCCGCCATGTTGAAGATTGCTTGATAATACCTTTAATAAATGATAGATGCAAATTAAGTATAGAAGCATATGTAGAGGCCAGGCACATTCCTGAAGTCATCCTTGGGGTTTTGGCTAATTATAATTTTTTATTTATCATGTTACATAGCCAAAAAGACAGAAAAATTGGGAGACCCCTAGCCTAGGCAACATCTCATCATCAACAACTTGCCAAACGAGCACACCCCCCGATGGCAATGTCAAGGAATACCAAGATATGGCAACCGTGTCACCCATGTGGACATGATCAGTTACGTTGTCAAGAAGTTTACTCTCTCTAACGTACGAAATTCCAGTTCTCCTGTATCGCCTTAACTATTAACTAGTAGAAATAAAACTTTCTACAGTTCAGTCATTCTAATCTGCCGCCATTGTCAATAACAATAGTCTCGATTAGATGAACGCAATAAATTGTTTATGTGACAACCGAGACTTTATCTTAAATTAGAAGACGTGTCGTAACTTATTGTTACGAAACAACCCACGCGGAAGTTATGAATCGTCTCTGTGTTTATTTCCGCTGGATAATCGAAGTCATTGGTGAAAGTTTCGGTTAGTAATTTTATTCGATTTTCAAATAATTAGTTAAAGTTCAAAACGTACAAATTCACTGGACGGAATTTATGCATAGATATCCCCAAATTTTCGGTTTTTGTAGCTGCCAAAGTTTTTGAAAGGGAAGAAAACAAACTTTTGGGGTACGGATGGATGAGTAACAACTTGATATGATTATCCAGTCCCTCAAATTCCACACCCTTTAATTACTAATAGTTTAATTAGACTCCCATTCTTCTTCCGCGATTCCAGCCTTCCTTATTGTAAGTTATTGTAAGTTTAGGATCTAGTTAGTCGTAGGCTATAGTGCTTAAGCCTTCTCTCATTCTCTTCACCATATGATATGTGAGCTGGAAGTGAAACTTATAAAAAGGTCACACACAGAGTGGAGTGACAGAGTAACTGAGTAGGCCTAAGTTAGCTACTCACACATCTTAGATTGTCCGAAACTTGGTGACTCCATTCCCAGCCTGTGATAGCTATTTGTTCAGATATGTCTTGGGGAGAGTCAGAAAAAGCTACGCACCCAAAACTTGGAATTTTCCGCACCTGTGCGTGTGCAGGGGTAAGCCCTATTTAATTTTATCCTTTGAAAAGATAGGCTATCCATTTTCAATAGCCTATGGCTATTAGGTGCAGAAGAGTAGGATGTAAAACTCTATTCATTTCATTTCCTTTTTGAAAAGTTGTAGTAAATTATGTTTTTTTTTGTTATTTTTCAGATCAATAATAGATGAAGCGCTAGCAGACGACAAAATTCCAATGTGAGTGAAAGTGAGGATAATAAATGAAGATGTCTGGGTCAGATAAAACATTCCTTTTGTTAACAATTATATCAATTTGTAATTCTGCCTCGACTAATGACTTTATGACAATAAAAACAATCCAAGACTCAAACACACTCCTTCAGAAAATTCGGCAAAACAACGAATCAAACGATTTGTACATCGGGGGTCGAAATAAATTATTTCAGCTGTCGTCTGACCTTGAGGTTTTGTACGAGGTTGATACTGGACCGACTAACGATCATCCTAATTGTTTACCGGAGCCTAATGCGTGTAAAGACTACGAGCGAACTTCAACTGCCAATGATATCAGTGTCTTAGAAATAGATCATTCCAAGAAAAAATTATTAGCTTGTGGTTCCGGCTCTCAAGGATTATGTCATATGCATAGTTTGGTGAACATCACCAAAAAACAGACAATGGTGAATGACGTCATTACAAATTTTGTCGGGAGTGGAACATCAAGCGAAGCGTTCTTCAAGGTATCCAACGATGAAAATTTTTTGTACGTGATGCAAAGTTACGATGATCGAAGTTTGGATTATTCCCCTTTGTTTCTATCAACGAGACGGATAACTCAGCTATCTCAAGGTCAAGGTTACAACATTACGTATAAAGAATACGATGCCGAGAGCGAAGTATTTTCTGGTCTGGACATCGATCGAGATCTGAAACCTACTTTTTACATGAAAGCACTTCTGGCGTTCAGCTACAAAGAACATGGCTATTTCTTAATGGAGCAGCAGAAGTTTGTCGATAAACCAAATCTCGGTGTGATAAAATTAGGACGTATTTGTGTTGACGATCCAGTCTATTATTCGTACACGGAAGTTGAGTTACAATGCGATCACGGAAGTCCAGTATATAGATACAACGTAGTAATAACGGCCCATGTTGAAGACGGGAAACTGTATATTGCCGCTGGACGAGCCTCCAAAGGCTCTCGTGGCTACAACCCTAAATCCGGCTCCGCCCTCTGTATTTATAATTTAAAAATTTCTTGTTTTAAAATTTAAATTTTACGTATATTGAGGACGGGTTTTTCGGAAAAAGTTGGGTTAAAACCGAAAAATGGTGATTTTTATTTTCCGAGTCTTTAATCGAGTCATGGGGTCCGGGTCTGGAAAGTTTAGCCCCCCAACCCCAAAAAAAGACATTTTAAAGATTGATTTTTTTAAATAAAAAAGAGACGTAGCCTTGAAATTAGAACCCTGTCAATGGTATCGGTCCCTGATAACTGGAGAATTTAGAAACCCCCCAATTGTCCCTTCTCAATTTATTTTGCAAATAAATCAAAGAGACATCTGAAAATTAGAATGATGTAAATTGATGCTATCAGTGTCCCTGATACACATACAAAATTTAGAAAACATCTTTTCAATTTTTTTTTTTAACTAAAACATACCAAATTCAGAACTATTTTTTTATTGGAAATTTTCTTGCAGGTACAAAAGATTCGAGAAAACAGATTTGCGTACTGCGGCACCAGCTATAATAGAGGTATAGAAATAGAGGAACCGTTTTATATCAAAAAATCTGTTTATGGCAGCGAAAATCTGATCATTACTGCCGTTCAACCAATCGAACAAAATGGCCAGGAATACATTATCATTGGTACCAAAGATGGACTTCTCTTAAAGGTTTGTTTTCGTTCTTCGCTGGTAAACCACAACCCATTCATTAAACTAGATTGGATCATGGCTTACTTGACGCTTTATTAGCTTGTAGGGAAGTACAAAAGCGGACGTTTTTGCGTCGTCTGCCACCTTTCAAAACATCACCGCTTATTTTATCCAAGCATGAAGATGTGAATTTCAAACGGAGTATTTGCCCTTCTGCATATATTATTAATCGTCCAATCAAAAGTGTCCTACTATAAAGCTGTTCATTTTGAAAATCTCGTAAAAATTTTGAAAAAATCCAAGGAGTAGGGTTATGCAGCTGTCATGGCAAATTTTTCATCATTGCACACTGCTAGGCATTGTCCATGTTTCTTTGACCTTTGACCTTGCTTTTGTAGATATATAAAGATACATCTGAGAGTATAGTTCGCCAGGAGTTTATGAGGGTAAAAATCAGTAATTCCAGTATCTCTTCTGGTATGATACTAAACAATAATAAACTTTATTTACTTAGTGGAAACAAGGTAAGGACACCTGATACCACTTTACATTGTGATACATTCTTCTAGACACCTGATACCAGTTAACGATTCTTTCATAATACCAGTCCGCCCAACTGTAAATGGGTACAGATAATCTGGGAAAGAACATTACGTAGAGGTTTGTCCAAGAACCAGCTGGTAGATAGCATACTTGTCACGGACAGACTTGTGAACCTAAGTTGTCATCCTTGTAAAATATAGTTCTTTCATTTTTTCCCAAAAATGTTATATATATATATAAAAAACAAAAATATCACAGGTTTCCATGGTGATAAAATGTCGTTATATATATATCTACAGGTGGTGAAATTTCAGACCGATCTATGTAGCGTCCACCAGGGTTGTGACTCGTGTTTGTCAAGTCGTGACCCCCTTGGCTGTGGGTGGTGTAAAGATAGGTGTCTGACAGCGCCAGAATGTCTGAAGATCGGCGGTGAGAATAACCGGAACAAATGTCCACCTTCTTTGTTTTCGGTAAGTATAATATTATGGTTAGAAATTTAATGACTGGGCGGCAAAGATTGCTGAAAGGACAATATATTACACTTAATTCATTTATAAAATGGAAATCGTCCAAGTTCATGGATTCATTCATTCTCACTGTGAGTTTCCTGGATCATGTTTCATAATGGAAATCTGACTTATAGATTGTCTACAATCAAACCAGACACAAATTTCTTAAATACATAAGTTGAGATTAAGTTAATCTTGCCAGCAAGCGGGGTTTGATTTTTTTATTTTTGCAGATTCATCCTCAAACTGGGCCAACTAAGGGAGGAACCATCTTGACTCTAGAGGGACAGAATTTTGGGGGACCGAGCTCCATTTTAACAGTGAAGTTATCAAACATCGTTTGTCCTGTTAAAGAATGGAATACAACTTGGTAATATTTTAAAATTAATAATTAAACTTTAAATAGAAAGAGAAACCCCCACAGCAGTTGGGAATCGAAAATGGAAAAATAGTATGATGGTGGTACCGTTTCCCTCATTGGGCACTTAGTAGAGACATTTAGTTTCATTTCATTTTATCAGCTAGAAGGACAATAATCAATCTACTACTGGATTGTCATGACAACATACATTTCCGACTTCTGTGCCTTCTATCTTAATATATAGAACTTTATTTGTAGGTTGATTTGTAAAACACAGCCTGCGTCTGGGCCTCAGACTAGCACCGTTCAACTCAACGTGTTAGATCAGATGCCTACTGGGGATAGGAATTATAACGTGGATGGAAGTGTCTATTCCGAACAACATTTTTCTTATAAGGTTTGGATTTACCCTGTCTATTCGCTTGAAGTTTAAACATTCTAGTCTACTTAGATCTTGACAATTCCATTTCCCATCTGAACTAATCATTGCCGAAAGTTGCACACAACCCTTTTCTGGCATATTTCCCAAATACAAAAGCCCTTTGGGATAAATTTCACAAAAACTAAAGGCCTTTCTGGCATACTTCGCTAATACACAAGCCGTTTATCTTTTGTGTGTTTATTAACAGGATACAGTGGTGACGAAGTTTGAACCGACGTACGGTCCAGTAGCTGGTGGAACCGTTATCTCTGTTCACGGAGAGAATCTGGATATTGGCTTAAACCGTTCGGTGTCTGTAGCTTACAACTTTAAATGCCAAATATTCAAGTAAGTTTTAATATCATTTTGAAACGGGTGAGTCGCAGTTTGTTCCAGAAAGCATTGATCATGGATTCAAAAATTATCATTTGAAGGATCCAAACCTTATTTCTTAATCAACTTTCAAATGACACTCAAAATTATTTTTTCATTCCAAAGTTGAAAAGGGCGATAAAAAAAGACTTTGTGTATTAGACAGTTGAAATTCAAAATAATCAGGCCAATGTTTCTTTACTGGTAAAATTTCCTTCATCGTGTACTGAATGGCATTGGCCAACTTTAGCCCCTTCTATACAGAAAAGTGAAGCAATTTAATTTATCTCATTAAATTTTTAGCGTAAAGTCTGAATTGATTGAGTGTAAAACAGTTGCGTGGAACGAAACCTCAGGGTTTATCAATCGGCAACGAAGATCGGCAGACGTCGACGCTAAGGGTCACGGACCTCTCAGGTTGACCATAGATGACGCTGAATTTACAGCTGAAAATATGGAGGATTCCAGTTATTATTATTTACCTAATCCAGTTATATCGCAGATTTCTCCGCGGAGGGCGTTCAGAAGGTATTGTTTTGTTTAACATCACAATTGTTTTTTGCAAATTGTATGAACGCTTCTACAAGATGTCTTTGAAAAATGAAGAAAATTTCAAGAGTTGTTTGAGTATCGAGGCATCCAATTTTTATATTGTTTTATTTCAGTGGTGGTACTCCTTTAACAGTTTATGGGAAACATTTAAATTCGGTTGCTAGGCCGTATCTAGGGGGTTCCATTGGTGACCAAGATATTACGGATAGACAGGTACTTTAATTAGTTATTATTCTTAGAGTTGTGTCCCTTTGTTGGAAATGGTTTAAGACCACTAATACTTCTCGATAGGATCTATTTATATATAACATTTTGAATTGTCCAATGGTCGTAACACTAACTTATTAAAATCTTAGGTTGTGTCCCTTTGTTGGATTTTGTTTAAGACCACTAATATTTCAATAATTATTTCAATTGTCCACACTCTACTCAACACAGACTTGGCCAGTGCTTACATAGATGTTGTTACAATTTTCGCTCTTAATACAGATATACTATACTTTGGTATTACAGCTATGCACAGTCCATCCTGGTGGTGAGTCAATGACCTGTCCTTCATTAGATGTGAGGTCAGTTGTTTCTGACATCGACCCCACGGACCCTGCAGAAGTCAATGTTTGGTTTGTCATGGATGGTGTGTCCAATCTACGTAATTTTCACCAGACGCAGGGAGACCTCAGTAGTATGACCTATTACCCTGATCCAGATTTCGACAGCTTTCCTGGAGTCGGAAATGTTTTTGAGTTTGATATCAACGAAGAGAAACTTGAATTGAAGGTCAGTATTTTTCGGCAATTTTTAAAGAATGGTGTCCCATCTTCTACTCATCTCCTGACAAACTGACATGTGAGGAAAACGACTTCTGTTTTTATGTGTGTTGTCAGGGGCCTTATCTTCAAATATAACTCGCTATAGTAAAATAAGTTGAAGAAAAACTACCCCATTATGCACTGTATATTCTATTGTACATTTCATATTTTGTTTAGGGAAGAAATTTTCTAGGATTCACAAGGAGTGATGTAAAAGTTACGATAGATGGTAAACTGTGTAATGTTACAGTTATAGACACAAACAGTCTGGTATGTATCCCTGGTAACAAACCACAACAGGTAGACTCTGACAACCAGGACAAACTAAAAGTCCAGGTAAGTCCAAACTATTGATTCACAGTCCAAATAAGTGTTATAGAAGATACCCACCTCTAGAAGCACTGGTCTAGGTCACAGGTTTAGTCTACGAGCTGATCCTTGGCCAAAGTTTTGGGTTATTTTACATTTTTAATTACTTACCTTCACAGGGACTTCCTTATTTCTACCAGTTGGCTCTACCTCTTGTATTGATTTTACAAGGATAACAACTTAGGTTCACAGTTAAGGATCCTTTCTACCAGCTTGTCCTTGGTCAAACCTCTTGGTATTGATTTTACAAGGATAACAACTTAGGTTCACAGTTAAGGATCCTTTCTACCAGCTGGTCCTTGGTCAAACCTCTTGGTATTGATTTTACAAGGATAACCTTGTCCAAGTGTAAAAGTATTTTTTTAATTTATCTAGGTGATGGTTGGTAACTTGATGTTTGACGTGGGGTTTATAGTCTACACCATGACAAGTGAAGCTGGTTCCACTTTGATTATAGTCATTGGTATCATCATCGCTTTAATCGTCATAGCAACCATTTTGATTCTTCTGTTGATGAAGAAGAAGCGAATTGGGTTTTTCAAGCCGAGGCTGGATGATAGAAGTATACATTACACCCAGGGAGATCAGATTGGTATCGAGGGTTTCCCACCCTCAGAGGGCCGCACCTATAATCTTGAAAACCGTCAAAATAGTAAGCTCAGGTTTAATTTTTGAGTTTGTGTATAATGGTCTGACGTTGATGAAATTTATGACCTTTGTTTATCAGCTAGTCCTTGGTCAAACCTGTGCTTTAGCTAGTCCTTGGTCAAACTAGTCTTTCTGATGGGACAGTAAAGTGAGGCCCCCGTGTGCTACAGGCTGTGCATATTAAAGATCCACAGTTGGAAATCGCAAAAAGAATAGGCTAATGCCGCTGTCCTGGCAAAGATTCCCTCATTGCACACTGCATCTGTTTGCTGGTCTTCATTAACCAATTAGGTGCTGAAGAATAGGATGTAAAACTCCAGTTCATTCATGTGATTCCAGATTATACAGAGCGCGGTGCTATAGAGCAGCAAGTTTCAGCCACGGATCTTATAGATGACGACTTACGGGCACTTATAACAGATGAAAACTTACTGATCGGGACTGAGCACTTGATGAAAACTGATATTCTTGGTCAAGGTATAGTATTATTTTATTTTTAAATCAAGTAAAATTCCAACTGGTCAGTTGACTTATTTGTCTGTTTCTATTTAGAGAGTCCACAAAGTAAATATTTTTCTCTCATTGTAGGTAATTTCGGGTGTGTTTATAAAGGTTTCTTGACAACGCCAAATGAAAAGGGAGATAAATTGGTGGCTGTTAAAACGTTACATCGTAAGTTACTTTGTGCGCCTGCTGATCTTGTCTTCGTTTTATTTTAAAACTGTACAGCACAATGGACAGCTGGAGTCTGTTTCACGAAAACTTAACTAAAGATGATTTTAGTGTTCCAATGCCAATGGTCAGATTGGTCAATCACTAAAATTGAGTTTTTATTAACCAATCAGGTTACTGTATTTCTTAAAATCTTGATTGTATCTTTGTTAAAATTTTGTGAAACAGGTCCCTGGCCTGCAGATCCTTCCCTTTTTACTTTTTGATTTTTTGCATCCATGTGGATTGTGAAAAACCTCATATTGTTAAAAGCATATTTTGAACAATAAAGTTTCTACAAATTACATCCAACCACAATTTTTCATTAAGTTAACTGGCATTTATTGATTTTTTTTCAGAGAGCAATCCTAGAGAGATAGAATTAAATGCTTTTCTCAAGGAGGCGTTAATCATGAAAGATTTTCACCACGACAACGTTCTGGAGTTGATTGGAATATGTTTAGGCATGGACGCCATGCCTCTGGTTGTTCTACCGTTTATGGTGCATGGTGACCTCCTGAGTTACATTAGAAATGAAAATAACGTAAGATCACTGAAATTTTTGTCTCAGAGTCGATAAACTGTGTTGAAAAATTGAAAATCTATGCTAAATGTTATGATTTTTATACGCCCACATGAAATGGGGGGCGTATATTGTCGTCACCCCTGTCCGTCGGTCTGTCGGTCGGTCCGTCCGTCAACAATTACTTGTGTACGCGATACAGGCCAGAGTTTTTATCCGATTTGAATGAAATTTGGTATGTGTATTTATCTTAATAATATCTCAGACAAGTTCGAAAATGGCACGATTCCAGATGTCTGTTTATGAGTTATTGCCCTTGATTTAATGAAAAAACATGGAATATTCTGTTTGCTGAAGTGGGCGTATGTTACCTTGCCTTTTAAGTAAATGACTTTTTTTTTATTAGTCAAATGAAAAAAAAAGTCATTAGTACAAACTGTATTTCATTTTCACCCACAAATCACTGCATGTGTCGCATGACGATAATTTAACACAGTCTGAAACCATTATATAGGTAACCAAAAAATATCGAGTCTTGTGTTGCTTAAAAAACTTACCCACAAATGTATGGATAAAAGACTGATTTTAACTATAACATATCGTGTGTGAACATGGCCTTAGATTTGCTTTGAATAACCAAATACAGTAAAACAAGTTTCGTGTCTTCATTATCGGTTTAAAATTCTTGTATTTAACTTATAAACCTATGCCAGCAAATCTCTTTGATGTTGACGGGTAATTCTTATCGCGGAATGACCTCTCAGGAAGCTTAAAGTCGGGAGCGGCTTTGATAATGCATAGGGGAATTTGGGGTTAAACTTGCTGAAGACAGGTTTTTATTCTGTTGTAAAAACCTTTAACCTCTAATAAAATATATCAGGTCCAACTTGTACAATAAAGAAACACAACGTACATTTTCATTTTCAGTGTTTATTTTTATTTTAATTGTAATTCTGTAAAATAGAAAAAAGAAATGAAAAATTTGACGGTTTATAAGTTCGATAATGACCTCGGTCGCGTGTTTACTGGGATATAGAAAAACCTAAAGCTCCGCCTTCGGGTTTTTACACGGCTCGACTTCTCTCTCGCGGTTTTTCTATATCCCAGTAAACACTTGACCTCGAGTCATTATCTTATACCTAAGTTTCAAGTATTATGTTTGTTGTGTATTTAATTTTCTATTTTATTTTTTTGATCATATTCAAGCGAAAATTATTTACCCATCACTAATCCTCTCCCACATTTCATTTCATTTTTTCAGAATCCCACCATTAAAGATCTTATTTTGTTTGGAATTGACATTGCCAAAGGGATGGCGTATTTAGCAGAACTTAAATTTGTCCACAGAGATTTGGCTGCCAGGAATTGCATGTAAGGGCTAATCAAGCATATCACAACTAACTTAACCCCTGGCCTTATATTTTCACAAGCTATCACAAAGTATATCTTATACCTTGACTGCAATAACCATATTTAGTCAGTCACAGATGCTCTTTTTGGTTGGATTGTACGCTAGAAAATACAGCCAATCGGAGGCCTGGATAGAAAGTCTTTTAACAGCCGGCTATTTTTATCTTTAACAGTTTTCTTAATTTGTTTATTTTGCCTTGATTTGATTTGATTTGATTTGATTTAATGCTTTACTAATAATATTCAGGGCCTTGCGTTTGATCATATTAAACTATCATATCTTACTAGGTAACTGCAATGACTAAAGCATACCAAACTATCATGTCTATGAGGTATGTTACCAAACTATCATGTCTAACTAGTAACGGATGTAAGTCCCATCGGTATGTTTTAGTCCCATTTTGACCAAACTATCATGTCTAACTAGTGAGTATGGTCAGAATGGGACTAAAGCATACCAAACTATCATGTCTCACTATCGAGTATGGTTAGAATGAGACTAGAACATACCTAACTATCATGTCTCACTATCGAGTATGGTTAGAATGAGACTAGAACATACCTAACTAGCTATTAACAGAATACTTGAGACAAATTGTGTCAAAATGAGCCATTTTAAAAATTGCAGCTGAAGTTCATATCCTATTATTTCCTACAGGTTGGATGAGAGTTTCCGGGTCAAGGTGGCTGATTTTGGACTAGCCAGAGATATCTATGAAAAGGATTATTATAGTTCAGATAATAAAAAGAGTAAACTACCAGTAAAATGGATGGCCATGGAGAGTTTAGAGAAAGGGACCTACAGCTCTAAATCCGATGTGGTGGGTATTTTCATGAATTCTTGGAGAGGTTCATTGAATCTAGGAATTGAGGTTCATTGGGAGGGGGGGGGGGAGGTTTGGTTTTTATTTAGGTAGGGAAGGAGGCTGTTACCCATAGGAAGTAACCAATAGATCAATTTTTGGGTTGTCAGGGGGATAATACGAGAAGGTGGGGAAGATTGAGTTTAGTTCGGGATGTGAGAGAGGAAGTTTGGATTGGTGTTGCCATGGCAATAATTGAAAGATCCATTTAGTTTATTTTGTGTTCTAGTGGTCGTTTGGTGTTGTATTATGGGAGTTGATGACCCGAGGGGTCCAGCCCTACCCCGAGGTAGATAACTGGGACGTGATTCGGTATTTAAAAGCTGGTAGAAGAATGGCTCAACCACAATACTGCCCAGATCCTTTGTAAGTTCTTTACTGAAATTATTTGTTGTCTGGGTCCAAAAGGTGAAGGTATCACCAGAAAAGGAAGTCATATACAAGAGATTTTTAAAGTAGTTAAGCTAGTACTGAGATGAAGAAGAATTGTAGAAGAACATGTTGAAACCTTGAAGTAGATTCACTAAATACATAAACAGAAAATATTACCGAAATTTTCTGAAAATATACCATAGTAAAAACAATGGATGATTGAGCGCTATATGTAACTTAAAATATATTGTATTGTAGTTCCTGTATGGTGATAAGTATAAGTAACTTAATACTTATCATATTGTAGCCTCTGTATCATGATACGTATCCAACTTCAAACGTATCATATTGAAGCCTCTGTATCATGATAGTATCAACTTCAAACGTATCATATTGTAGCTCTGAGATGGATAGATATCATGTAAACGTATCATATTGTAGCCTCTGTATCATGATAGTATCCAACTTCAAACATATCATATTGTAGCCTCTGTATCATGATACGTATCAACTTCATACTTATCATATTGTAGCCTCTGTATCATGATACGTATCCAACTTCAAACGTATCATATTGTAGCCCTTGTATCCTAATATGTATCCAACTTAATATGTATCGTAACCCCTGTATCGCTATACATATTGAATTATGTCATTGTTGACAATACCAAGCAGTCAAGCACTTCCTTTTCTTTTTTACAGATACGAAGTTATGCAGGCATGTTGGCAGCAGACACCATCAGATCGTCCAGCCTTTAGTGACCTAGTGATAGTAATTATTAACATTATAAAGAAATTAGAGCACAGAACTGGGCCGTTACGAAGAAATATTGAAGTGACATATGTTAACGTTAACAACAGTTCTGAATGTTATTATAAAGATACTGATAAATTTCTAGAAAAACATTCCAATGGTGCAGCTTCTTCTGGTGCTACCTCTGAGGTTTAATTTAAGGTTATATCTGAGGTTTAATTTAAGGTTATATCTGAGGTTTAATCTAAGGTTACATCTGAGGTTACATCTGAGGTTTAATCTAAGGTTATATCTGAGGTTTAATTTAAGGTTATATCTGAGGTTACATCTGAGGTTTAATTAAGGTTATATCTGAGGTTTAATTTAAGGTTATATCTGAGGTTTAATCTAAGGTTATATCTGAGGTTTAATTTAAGGTTATATCTGAGGTTTAATTCAAGGTTATATCTGAGGTTTAATCTGTGGCTATTTCTAAGGTTCACTTTAAGGTTTAATCTAAGGTTACATCTGAGGTTACAGCTAAGGTTCAATTTTAGGTTTAATCTGCTCATGATTTTTGCTGCCATATTTTCCATCCTCGCTAAATTTTTCTACTCTTCCATTTTTTTTGTCCATTTTGCTCCATACACTTAATGCAAAATTATTCATTTCTCTATTTTCGAGAGGGTTATTTTTATGGTTAAAATTGGCTCATCTTAAAATATATTTTTCTATTCTCTTATGACGAAACTTTTGTATATCTACATTATCTATTGGTGCTTTTTCTAAGGTGTAAATCTGCAAATTGCCCAAATATTTTTTCTAATGCAATTTTTCTATTCATTTATCTAGATTTTCAGAATATTTTTCTACTTTTTAAGCATTTTCTTACTGCAATATTTTTCATCGATATTCATTCTTCATTCTTCATTATCTAGGTTTGCTCATTTTTGAGATTGCTATATAATCTTCGACATTTTCACTGAATATATTTTTACAATTTTCTCATAACTTTCATTTCCTTGTAACAATAACAAAATAATTATAGGATTATATCCCTTCATGCCCTCATAGAATGTATTAAAGTGATATCATCATCTAAATATCTACTTTACCAACTGATAGAGCTCAATTTTAGCTATCTGTATAGTCATCTAAATATTTACTTTACCAGCTGATAGAGCTCAATTTCAGCTATCTGTATAGTCATCTAAATATTTACTTTACCAGCTGATAGAGCTCAATTTCAGCTATCTGTATAGTCATCTAAATATTACTTTACCAACTGATAGAGCTCAATTTCAGCTATCTGTATAGTCATCTAAATATTTACTTTACCAGCTGATAGAGCTCAATTTCAGCTATCTGTATAGTCATCTAAATATTTACTTTACCAGCTGATAGAGCTCAATTTCAGCTATCTGTATAGTCATCTAAATATTTACTTTACCAGCTGATAGAGCTCAATTTCAGCTATCTGTATAGTCATCTAAATATTTACTTACCAGCTGATAGAGCTCAATTTCAGCTATCTGTATAGTCATCTAAATATTTACTTTACCAGCTGATAGAGCTCAATTTCAGCTATCTGTATAGTCATCTAAATATTTACTATACCAGCTGATAGAGCTCAATTTCAGTATTCTGTATAGTCATCTAAATATTTACCATACCAGCTGATAGAGCTCAATTTCAGTATCTGTATAGTCATCTAAATATTTACCTTACCAGCTGATAGAGCTCAATTTCAGCTATCTGTATAGTCATCTAAATATTTACTTACCAGCTGATAGAGCTCAATTTCAGTTAATCTGTATAGTCTATCTAAATATTTACCATCCAGCTGATAGAGCTCAATTTCAGCTATCTGTATAGTCATCTAAATATTTACTTTACCAGCTGATAAAACTCATTAGTTGAGCTGTAACAGCTGGTAATATTGAGATAACTATACAGACAGCTGACAAAGCTGTAGTATATAGAAGATGATATCAATCTAACAGAGATAGCTGGTGCCTATAATAATTAGTATTATTAGTAATACATCGTGGATTTTCTCCACTCTGCTTGTTACAGGTCACAGGTCAAAGGTCATAGGTCACTCTATAGAAGCATTAGACGCAATGTTGGTTAGGAAGACAAAATATGATTGGATATTGTGAAGTACCTATTGACCAATAAAATCCCAACATAGTGTCCTTGGCTTGTGTCATGTAATGCATCTTCACAATGAAAAGTGCCTAGTGATGTCAAGGTATAAGGATGAAGTTTGTAATAACCTTGACATTGTGAAGATGGTAAAGAGAGAAAATTAACGATGTTTGAAATTTAGTATTTTTATTTTTTTTTAAGTGAATCTCAGTGACAATATGACCTAGTTTTCTCGTTAATTTGGTAGTTAATTAGTGAATTAGATTCCTGGTGAAAATCAGGAAAGAAATAGGAAATCCATTCCATCTCAAATCATCATTAAGAATGTAAATAGTACGACACCCCTTAGCCTTTAATGGATTCTCCCAACTCACGTGCCTTTACAATTAACATGCTTTAGTGTTCTGGTTATACAGAATAGTTCATTTGTTAATTAAGGGTGTTTTTATGTTATATTATGTAAATAGCGTGAATGTCATCTAACTGGCACCTTAAGAGCTGTGATGGAGTATGCTACACTTGTGCCGTTATTAATTATTTTCCATACAATAATGCTTCTTTGGAAGAGCTTAATACTTAGGGTTTTTTTCTTCCTCGTGAGGCCACGCAATTTGGAAATTGAAAATTTCCTATAATCTTTCATAAAATTTGCTTGGAATTTAAAATTGTATGAATTACGAAATGTTTCTGTGCCATATTTTAATAACGGCCTTAAAAATGTCTAATTGTTGTTATAATATATATATATTATTGTTGAACTTTCAGCTTGACCCAAAAAACTTTACACATTTCCACTTGTTATGATAAACTCACCGCAAACTTCACATGTTTAGGTTTTTATTTCAACATAATGCCTTTATATCATAGAAAACTCATCTGGCCTAGTTACCAGAATCAGGTCGCGGGGATAATTAGGAGACATTTTAAAGGTGTGGTCCCTCTGAACTACTTTTCTATACTGAAAAATATCATGTCCCTTTACATCATTTGACTGATTTAGTCTGGTGTTGTAATTTAATGGACTCCTATTAGGTTCGCGTCTGTTATTTCTTTGACGTAAGAACGATGTGATAGTTAGTAAAGAACGACGTGATAGTTAGTATGACGTAAGAACGACGTGATAGTTAGTATGACGTAAGAACGACGTGATAGTTAGTATTGCGTAAAAACGACGTGATAGTTAGTATGACGTAAGAACGACGGGATAGTTTCTGTTGGTCTTAATATTGCACCTATGAAAAAAAACGGGAAAATTTCGTGCTTGAAAGATATTTTTCAAACCCTAGCTGCATGATATTTGTCAAAATAATATTATGTAATTTTTCATTTTGTTCATTTATTTTATGTTTTTTTTTTCAGTATCATTAGATTTTTGTTTTTCAATTTTTTTCATTGTTTATTCATTTATTAATTCATAATTTTGATTTTTTGAATTTTAAATAATTTATTTTAATTTAATAATAATATTATCTTGTTCTACATTTAGTTATTTAGGAAACTATTGCTATTTAAATGGTTTTATTTAGTCTTCAGTTAGCTATAAACGGCCAAGAAAGTAACTTATACGGTACGCCGTTTGTGCTAGCAGAACCTTCAATTCAATTGGCAATTTCCAATAACTTGTGCAGAGCACTAGCGTAACTTTCACGGTACCGTAGGCTGTTTGGAAAACACAAAACATTTTGTGACATAGAAGGGCTGAACGTAGAACGTAGAACGACAGAACGTAGGACGACCGAAAGTAAACGTAGAACGACTGAATGGAGGTCGACCGAAAGTAAACGTAGAACGACTGAACGTAGAACGACTGAACGTAGGACGATTGAACGTAGGATGATTGAACGTAGAACGACTGGACGACAGAAAAACTGGACGACTGAACGTAGAACGACTGGACGTAGAAAAACTGGACGACTGAACGTAGAACGACTGGACGTAGAACGACGACGAGCTATACCCATGATATTAATTAATTATCTAATCTAATCAAAATAATTAAATTACATAATTAATGGCATTCACTGAAATCCAGGGCTTTTCATTAACTTTCTTTGGTTCTTATGTTTATCTTTTAGTATGTTTTAACCCTTTGAACGTGAATAATGGTTTGACCAGTGCCTGTGGTAGTTAACCCGTAGATATATATATGGTCATCAGTTTTGAAAGGGTTAAAATATTTCGTATTAAATTTCGCTTCCAAGTTTTGGCTAATTCTATAAAGATCTACCCCGGTTACTTGCGCATCTTTGAAAATAAATTTTGACTTTAATTCTTTATTTAATGTTAATTAAAATCTGTTTATATCTATTGTTTTTTTGTTTTCTTTTTGTAATAAAAAATGAAAAATACCATAGACTTAATTATTGTGTGAAAGTTCGATGACCTTGAATAAGTCATCTTAACTCATAATTCCAGTCCACCCAGCTGTAAATGGGTACGGATAATCAATGCCGAGAGGTGTGGCCAAGAACCAGCTGGTAGAAAAGATCCCTGTCACGGCGGACTTGTTATCCTTGTAAAATATTGTTCTTTATTTCTTTCTTATCGGTTGTCCAACTTATTTTAACGGTTTAAATCCATTTTCAGGGAAGGCATTTCCCCAGCCCACCCCTTTATAGTTACTTGTCAGGAAGGATACATGTCATACGACATAAAGCCTATATATACAAACAGACATTATAATGTAAACTGACCACTTCCTTCCCGGTTAACAGAACCTGTTTTGCCCTCAAGGAGAGATATGAACTTATAACTGTGTATCTATAACGACCCGCTGAGGTTGTTTGTTAACGAATGAGCTATTTAGATCAATAACTGGTTTAGTTAACATGTACGATACGAAGGATATTGTAACTCAACACTCACACACGTAAACAAAGTGAATACCGTAATACGTTTAGCTGGCTCGTCATACTTAGAGAGAAATCTTATGGGATTAACGTATGGTTAAAAATAGACGTCTGTATGGGAAAGGAACATGTTTTTTTTTTGTTTTGCTACGATTAGACTAGAATGAATTAGATTCATTCATTTGGTTTCTTTGTTCGTCGTTTATCGGTTGTGGATTTCGCTGTCAGGTCATTCACTCACTCATTGTACGCAGACGAAACAAAATGGAGGCACCGTTACGACTTCTGTTAGTTCTTGTGTGTTCAACGTCGTTTGTTGTGACGGAATCTACGAACGAACTCATTGCCCGACTGCTGACAAAAGTTGAAGATTCACAAGTGACTAAAGCCAAGAAGTATTTCCCTGTTTTAGAATGGCAGGAGGACTTGGGTGTTTACAAAAGTGAAGTGAAGTTGTATTTTCATGGACCAGAAGATTTGGCGTTGATTCGTGAAAAGTTCAATGTATTCGACAATAATATGTTTGTCACGTCGTGGGTATCGACGTGTTTGCTCGAAGCTTATCGATACGGCGGTGCCCCGAAACCGTCGGAAGAACATCTCAAACTGTCTTTGGATTCCATAAACGGATATAGAAATAAAGACAGAAAGTTTAAGAATTCCATCATGTCGTTTTGGCCACAGACCTACAACTCCACGAGTGATACTTATATTAGTACGCCAGTGAATCTTCTCAAACTTTTAGACCTAACGAACGATGTTCCATTCGGGGTCATTGAGAAAATTTTAAAATTTTTAGGGTTTGGTGACGTCAGTTCCGTTATCAAAAGTCTGTTATCTATGAAGTGAGTGTGATAAGGAAACCATTTTGTCTTTGTGCTAAGTCGCTGCCCACTGGTCGACTGCGTGAAAATTATTCCCGTGACAGACTGGCTTATATACATGAATCAATGACTGCATGTTTCCCAGGGCCAGGGCGAGTGGCGATTTGTATTGATCATTAATAAGGAAAGAGAGGGAGAGAGAGAAGGGGGGGGGGGCTTTGGTAAGGGTTGCAGTTCATTGAATCATTGAGTGGGCATACAAGCTTTTCTTTCTTTATTAAGAAGTGAGACGGCGTGGGAGCACCGGACCAGAATAGTAGGCTGGACTAAAGCCTTATGCTTAATGCCCTCACCCCCTCAAATCTTTTTCTACACCTGGGAGGTGTAGCCTGTATACAGGATATCAATACAATAAGTTACTTGGCTATGTTGTAATATGAGATATTTAAGACGATTGACCGTATTAAGGTTAACTTAACCGAGCAAGACTGTTTCATAAATCTTTATTTAAAAGTTTATTCAAATATAACCTATTTTCTTCACTAATCGGCTAACACAAGTTAACCCCACCCGGCTTTTCTCTCTGTTGTATGAATCGATCTACTCTATTGTCCCTAGTTCGGGCGAGCTTACTCGCGTAACGGGCACCTTGCTGTGTTGCATACGATTCCAAAGCTTGGCAGACCTAGCGAAATTCAATCCATCGCCCCGATAACCACCAAGCTTACTTATAAAATATTCTTCTTTTTAAATTCAGAAATACCCTCCGATCTGCCTTCCACATTCCCCCAGATTTCGACGACACTTTCGTCAACCTGGGCCTAGGATCGCTGTTAACGAGTCTCCGGACGCAGTTCCCAGAGCAGCACTCCAGCTGGACGACATCCAACTCCAACCTGACCTCAGTATTCGATGCCTTAAAGAAGTATGCCTACAGACCCTTCTCCAAAGATTCCAGTGTGAACACTATAGATCCGAGGACGTATTATTATTTAAGAAAATTTATGGAAAAGACTGGCGCTGATGGTTGGGATTTAGCTTTGACGCCAACCTGGGTGAGAGAAATATTTACTCGACACTTTAACTGTGGGTCCCAATCTTTAACATATTCTTGGCACCGATTGTATAAGTCAAGTAAGAATTAAGCCCCTCCAAATTTCCTCTCTCAAATCTTTCTTCAGTTAGTAGCGATTAATTAATTTACAAAAAAAAATAAATAATGAACATTTTGATTGGAATTTTGGCTCCTCGGAATCATCAGAAATATGTTCGCCTCTAGTTTTAGAAATTTCCTGAGTGAGTAGGGGAACCGGAGCATGACCAGGCTACAGTACCATTTCATTCCTAGCGACGAGACTGGTTCCTGTGACGTCATATATTAAAGATAGCTTGCCAGGCAAGGCAACATACGCCCACTGGCAGCATTGAATTTGAAAAAATAAATAGAGCAATAACTCAAATACACTCACTGAATTAATATTGAAGTTAAGGGCAAAAACTAAAAAACTGTTCATGGAAAATTGTCAAATTAGAACTTGACCACCATCTTATCTATTTCAATACTCATACCAAGTTTCATCAAATGTATTAAAAAATTGTAGCTTATTTTGCAAGCACAAATATTTTTGACGCAATTTTACTAAGTCAAGGGCAATAACCCAAAAACCATTTGTTCAAAAAAGTCAGAAATTCAATCTTGACTAATGTCATTCTGATGCTTACACCAAGTTCCATCAAAATGCTTTGAAAATCACAACCACAATAGAATTTTACTAAGTCAAGGGCAATAACTCAAAAACCGCTCATGCGACTATTTCTATTATCGAACTTGACCGAGATATCATCAATATATACATGTATACCAAGTTTCATTAAGATCGGATAACATTGTAGCCTCTATTGTGGATACAACCAAATTTGACGCGTTTTTACTAAGTCAAGTGCAATAACTCAAAAAACGTTCATGCGATAATTTCCATTTTACGAACTTGACCGAGATATTATCAATATATACATGTATACCAATTTCATTAAGATCGTATAAAAACTGTAGCCTCTATCGTGGATACAACAAATGTGGACGGACCGACGACCGACGACCGACGGACGGACCAGGGGCGACGGCAATATACGTCCACATTTCCATGTGGGCGTATAAAAATTCTCTAAAAAATTTGCAGGAGCTATTATTGTCCGCCGGAGATTCTGAATGGTGCCGTCAAAGCAAAACCTATTTCTGTACTAACACTTCAGGTAAAAACTCCATTTTGGTTTATTTTAGATCCAAGATATCGATGAAACCATTAAGCTGCGATCAAAAGGAATATCCATGCCTTTTAACATCAACAACGTTGACGTTACCGTATCAGCTAACGTCGTCTACGGCATAACGTCGTCAGTCTTAACTGGAGTTATGTCCCCTTCTATCCTCAACGATACAGGCGTTCAGGTGAGTAAACTCCGTTTTTGGTGGAATCAAATAATGGAGTAAATTTATCTTCGATATCCGAATTTAGTAGCTTAAATGATTTGGAAAAGGTCAAAAGGTCAATGATGTAAAGAAAATATCCAGAAATGATAAAATAGTTAGATCAAATAAAGATCTTTTCCTGTGTGTTTTCTACTTTTTTTTTCACTTACTAACCGAGATCAGACATAATTCCTCTATAAATAATGTTCAGTTAGAGTTTTCCGCAATAAAACTGTTATATGCGTTGGCACTCAAATATATTTCGTTCCGTGTATTCAACAGGAAAACGATGTCTTTATGTGATTTTTCCATTTCAGCAAATCTTCCTCAATACGACCAATATGATAGCTCACGAGTGTCAGAATGATCTGAGCGACAGAAGAGACTTAGCCCTGACTTACTACCCTTCCGTTCTGGAGTTCTACTGGTTCGTTGCTAGGACTGTATTTATTCTGAATGAGAAGGCTAAACTCTACCATCTACCTCACGAGGTAAGACGAAGTTTTTACATCCTTGGGCCCAGGTGTGTTAAAAAAGAGGGCTTGTAAATGAATGGAGTTTTACGTGCTACTCTTCTTCTACACATTCTGGGCTAATGAAGACGAAAAAAGGATTGAAAATGAAATGAAATGAATGAAGTTTTACGTACTACTCTTCTTCTCTTGTGGGAAAATGAAGACGAAAAAAGGATTGAAAATGAAATGAAATGAATCGAGTTTTACGTACTACTCTTCTGCACCTTGTGGGCCAATGAAGACGAAGAAGGGGTCCTAAATGAGGATTTTTAAACTTAAGCTTTTATTGTTTTTATTTTAGTCTTTATATAAAGTACTTCATACACTGGAGCCTGTTTTAGAAAAACACGTTACGTCTGTTATATTAAAAGGCGCGAAAGCAGATGGCGCTGACCGACTGTATCTAGAAGATTTCCTAGGAAACGGCGATTATGATAAACATAACCGTACCTTGGTATGTATACTTCATTAGGGTGGTGGAAGGCGTTGCTTAGTCCTTACTTTTGTGACTTACCCCACAGGGGTTCTTGTCCGGTGTGAAAAAAAGTTCCTTTGTCTATATTGTATGTTCATAGGAATTTTTGTTCGCACCAGACGTAGACGCCTGTGCTTAGACATATTTGATTGGTAGAGGGATAATTCCGCTTTCGGGCTATAAGATTATCAGACGCCACGCCTCGTCAAAGCTGGCCTTTAGCTATAAGTCGTTGTCCTTGTACAATCTTTACCAAGAATTAGGAAAGAAAACTCCACAACTCACGTTATGTGTAAGTCGACGGAACCTCGAGAGTGCTTTGTAACTTCCAGTCCACACAGAAGTAAATGAGTACGGACCATCCAAGAACCAAGAAAGATCTATGATAAGAGCTAGGTTTTAGAAAAGATCTTCGGAGAATAAATTCCAAGTAAAACAGGTGCTACGAACTTTGATATTTCAGATTAAAGGTGAAGACAGAATTTTCACTACGTCAATGGGAGTGAACGCCTTGATAGCTACTTGGTCTATTTTTGATGGTCAAACTGCCAAATTATACTGGAAACGGGGTGAGTTGAAGTACTTGTAACGATATTTCTTACGCCTTATACAGTATATCCTGCTCACACGACCACCTTTATTAAGAGCCAACCTCCAATAAGCGACCACAATAAAGTCCCCTACGAGTTTTCAATGTAAGACTGATAACTGACCATCTTCATTACCCCACCAGCGACTATGTATTAACTCTCCCATGTAATCAAAATGAGACAATAATGTAAATTGTTGAAACGTTGTGTACAATATATAGATTCTCTATTATTTCAGATACGCCTACCGATGTAAAATCGTCAGTTATAAAATTTATCAATTGGTTAAAGAAATACACGCTGAGTGGAGATTTCAAACCCTATAATACATTCTTCTCTGGGTCAGCTAAGGGGTCGGGGGTAAGTTTGAATTTCAGAATTTTTCTTCAAAATATTTTGCTGTTGTCTCGGTATTATAGCAGTATTATAAAGCGTTGGTATTTGCCATGACGTCATTTGCATGGTAACGTGGAGCAAATGGTGATTGTGGGTTCTGATTTCGATCAGCATGTGAAATTCCGATGACCTTGAAGTCATCTTCACTCATAATTCCACTAGACTCAACTGTGAATGGGTACGGATAATCTGGGAAAGATCAATGTCAAGAGTTTTGATCAAGGACCAGCTGATTGAAAGGATAAACGTCCAATTTCATTTGTTGGCCTATTTATATTTCCAGACGCTACCGTTCTTCTACCCGATCAACCGACTGGAATATCTGAACGGAACCAAGATTACAGACCAGACCCACTTTCCCACGGGAGGACCCTTTATTCTAGGGGTACAGGGTATCATACCCAAAGCTCAATATGACAAGATGATCACTGAAAAACATTTCGGTGTACCGACTCCGACTACGTTTAAAGGTTTCAACAGCGAAAGTACGCAAGACTTTTTTCCATTTTGGTCGTCCGAGCCCTATACGTATGCGACGACCATGTTGGCGCTAGCTCAATCCAATAATTTTGCAAATTAGGCCTTGATAAATATTCTATTAATGCCTTTCCCACGTGCCTTCTAATATTTGATAAAAATTCAACTGCCAAAAACCCCACACCTTTCCCCCTAAATTTATTGATTTATGAATAAATAAATAAATGAATAAATTAAATTAAAGACAATGAAAGTCCCCACAAAAAAAAAGAAATAATTAAAAAAAAAGGACCTACCAGAATATCGCCAAAAAAATGTAAATCTTAGATTTTGGATCCATTTGTTCGAATGTCTCATACCCCTCCCCCCTCCCCACTCCCCTACCCCCGCAATAAACTCTCAGGACCTGACGGTGCGTCAGACAAATTTTATCTGACAAAAAGTTCTTTCCGATAAATTATTTTTGTTTTTGCTTTGTTTTTGTTTTTAAATAAACTACTTTTTTCTTTAATTATTCTGGTTTTTTGTGTGTGGAACTTTCCATCGAATTCAGAGAGTCCACACACCCAATAGTAGGCCTATACAATTCTCACAATTTACATAGTACTTAAAAATATCATTATACTAATAGTGTGGGTAGATAACTCGATGTGCCTTTTTAATCGATTGCGAAGGATTTATAAAAAGGTACACTGATATCAACTAATTCAGAGAGTCCATTGCAAGGCGATTTTCTAAAAAAATGTGAATGTGTATCAGGGACACTGATAGCATCAATTTACATCATTCTAATTTTCAATCAGATGTCTGTGGTTCCTGTAATTCTACTAAAACTAAACAGTTCTATTAAAGAGATTGTAAAGAGGTTTTCTATATTTTGTATGTGTATCGGGGACACTGATAGCATCAATTTACACCATTATAATTTTCAATCAGATGTCTGTGGTTCCTGTAATTCCACTAAAACTAACTGTTTGATTCGCGAAGGGCCGTATGTGACGACACCAAACATGGCACAAGTTGATGCTAACAGTGTCTTCGATACACAAACCTCTGAACAACCCCTTTTAAGAGAGTTAATATAGCTAATGAAGTAATTTTATATGATAAAATAAAGTGGTAAAATATGTCTATTATACAATGTATTAGGTATATTTGAATATATTTGAATATAATTATATATTAGACCGTGAACAGGTGTCGAGAAACGTTAATTAAACAATTGACATGTATATATGTATAGCTGCTATATATTATAACAATCTCAGTCGTACATAATTACATTCATTTCTATTGTTATTTACTTATTTATGTATATAGCACAGTACAAACTGCAATAAGCAAATAATCCAAAACGGTGATATCGTTTTAAACGATAATAGCTAGAGTTATGAAAACTCAACTTCATATCACCCCCTCCCCATTTCTTTCCCCTTTTTATGACCAGTATCCCTTCTCTAAATATCAACTTGGACGTAAAACTCCATTTCATTTCATTTCTAAATGTCAAAACGCATATAATCTATGTATGCAATACGTTGGGGAGGGTCAGCGGAAAACGACGTATCACCACTCTCCTCCGGAACCTTCCCTAACCCGTACACCCTTCCTCCTAAATCTCCAAATTTTTCCAATCAGATTGATTTTCCTCCCTCCATTAGGTTAAGTTTAATATAAAGTATTGACACTGTAAATTGGCCATTTTGAAATCCCATCTATCATCCGGGTTAATGTCCATAATTGTTGCTGTCACAAGTTCGGCAACTCGTAAGACATTATTGACTTATTGAAATGATTGATGACTGAACGATTTGTCAGTCGAAAAGAAGTAGACTGTTTCGTGTAATTTCTGTTTTTCCAGCGATATCTTTCTCCACTGCGAACAAATGTCCGCTTTCAAAAAATTGGTACAAAACATCGTCTTCATTTACCCATAAGGTGCAAAAAGTAGGATGTAAAACTCCATTTTTGTACACAAAACAACTACACGTACGCGATATGTTTCTGTTGTTGAAGGTACGTCAGTCGAAATAGAGTAATTTTCTTCGAGTTCGAACGACACTTAAAAATTCAAGATCATTAGCCACCAAAAGTCACCAAGAAGTTCAACAATACAATAATGTGATAGACTTTAGTTCGGCAATTACACGGCCCCTGAAATTCGTTTGAAGCTGGAAGTTCGGCGTTTTGAAAGCTGATGATTAAAGCTGTAAAGTTCGGCAATCTGGAAAATGACATCTAATTCGTTTCGACTGGATTTCACACTCAATTCAACTGGCTTGTCGTAAAGAATTATTCATCCCCACTCAAAAGAAATCGTCGACGGAGAGAGAAATTTTCTCACAAGACTCACAAGGCGTGAAGACATTTACACAAATTACCGAACACAACATTAAAGGGACCATGTAATCTAATCCTGCTTTGGAGAATGGCACTGGTGGCCTTCATTATCATTGTCGATTCTATTACATTGTATACGAACCAAATCCCGATTTGTCACCTTAAAAAGTGATATATAAAAACTGATATTTCAAATGATTTGAAGAGCTGTTCGTTTGAAACCAATGGTATCGGAATTTTCGACGACCGTATACCTTTTCCCTGAGGAAATGCGAAGACGAAATGAATGCCTTTTCAAATATTTGAGAAAATTTAGAGAAAATTATTCTAATGGTGGAGTTTTTCAGGAAATTAGAAAATCGAAATTGAATTCATGAAAAAATTAATCAAAATATTATTAGCTTTCTGACTTTATATTCGATTGGATTTTTTTAGTCAAAGAGAATTCTTTATTAAAATATCAAATGAATTATTGAAAAAAATCAAATTCCCAGATGAGAGCTTAGCGTAAAAAAGTCATATAGCTTTCAAATTAGAAACTAAATAATAGTTCTGATAGCTAGAGACTAAGTTATTCTGATAGCTAGAGACTAAGTTCTTCTGATAGCTAGAGACTGAGTATTTTCATAGGTAGAGACTAAGTATTTGATAGCTAGAGACTAAGTTATTCCGATAGCTAGAGACTAAGTAATTTTGATAGCTAGAGACTAAGTTATTCTGATAGCTAGAGACTAAGACTTAGTTCTGATAGCTAGAGACTAAGTAATTCTGATAGCTAGAGACTAAGTTATTCTGATAGCTAGAGACTAAGTTATTCTGATAGCTAGAGACTAAGTTATTCTGATAGCTAGAGACTAAGTAATTCTGATAGCTAGAGACTAAGTTATTCTGATAGCTAGAGACTAAGTTATTCTGATAGCTAGAGACTAAGTTATTCTGATAGCTAGAGACTAAGTTATCCTGATAGCTAGAGACTAAGTTATTCTGATAGCTAGAGACTAAGTTATTCTGATAGCTATAGAAATTAATTAGTTTAGTCTCTAGCTAACTGCGTATATTAATTTCGGATTAGCATATACATTTAGTATTAATAATATTTATTTTTCTTTTCAATAATGGTCAGAGATACAAAACCCGAATTGAATAAACCATTGACAGAACACGCTTGAGTGAACACGAATAATCAAAGTCGGGGCTATATAAACGGATTAATACCCGAACTTTTTACCAACTGGATAGTAAACATATTTATTAAACTTACTAATATCCAAGGTCGCTG
Organism: Nipponacmea schrenckii; assembly: GCA_030562195.1. Lineage (NCBI taxonomy): Eukaryota > Metazoa > Mollusca > Gastropoda > Lottiidae > Nipponacmea > Nipponacmea schrenckii. The sequence goes on along the minus strand of JAUJPP010000005.1, from coordinate 8,151,152 downwards.
GACTCGAGAGAGACGTATCGCTGTATATTCTTCAGGAGGGGACGTTGTAAGGCTGATTTTTTTTTGTAAATTTTCAAATTATTTTAGATTTTTTTTTAAATAATTTAATAGTGCCAACACATATAGATAACAGTATATTTTGTTGAAACGTTGTATACTATAAATGCAAGAGTTGTGAAACATAAAATTGTCTTTTTTCAATGTAATTTGTAGAAACGTCGTGTAATATATCACACATGTGTTAGATATAATACAATTACCGTGCGTTAGTGGAAAATAGGGGTAAATTACAGAAACGTTGTGCGGAAGAAAAAAACAGGAACTCTGTCTCACAATAAGTAATACACATGTATCCTTATCACAATTACATGAAACTTAAGTGTAAATGGTAGAAACGTTGCATGGAATAATCTTTAGCGTGTAAATGATGGAAACATCGTATGGAATAAAATCTAGCTTAGTCTACTGCATCCACTGTAAATTTTAGAAACGTTGAAAAGCCAGGAAGAATAGTAAGGAAAAGTTGGGTATATTACAAGACCTGTCGCCTGACAGCGGTAAGTATTGATCGCTCTTATTGATATCACTATAAAGATACTTCTTATTACAAACATCATCATTGGATACTAGGATTCGATCTCTTTAATACTGTCAATGGATTCTGACAATTGGGAAGGATTCGATCTCCATGGCACCATAATACTAGTGGCGATAATAGGCCTATAAGGTGAGCCATAGACAGAATCCGATCTTTTAAACACTTAAATTGTAGTGGCGATAATATAATTATGATTTATATGAACTACGGTCAATGGATTCGGACAATATGAAAGGATTCGATCTTTAAGTACCAATATAAGTGTTTGATATGAACTTCTGTCAATGGATTCCCAATTATTGGAAAAGACTCTGCCCCTCTAGGACCTTTATAACACCTGTTGATAATATAATATGACGAACTTTAGTTCTGTTATCGCATCATGCGACTAGTATGTCGGCCTACCACGTTATAGCTGTATTGATAAAGATTGTGTATCCGAAACGCGATATGGATTTAAACAATTGGATAGGAATTCGACCCTTAGTTGTCATTATGACATTTTATATTCGATCACTTCAGCGTCAGTTTACAGTCTAATTTTCCCGAGGTTTCGATCTCTCTAGCACCAATATATCGTTTAATTAATGATGAAATTCTATTCGACAGGATAATGGCACCGTTGACGAGAGAAATATCAGATGTCTAATGAGGGATCGGGGATATAAAGATGGATTAATTCGCCAGATATTTATTCCAGATGGAATTATTTAATATTTGAAATGTATTCCATAATAATTCTTCTCCTACTCCTGTTCGTCTGCTGGAGTACTGGTAAGTATGAATTATTGCTTTTTAATATCAAAATTTTAGTAACTTCTTTTGATGATAATCTGTTTGATAATGTAAAACTTTTAGTAGCCCAAATAGAGCAACGATAAACGACTAACGTTTAAATCTTTCAACGGTCAGAATTCTATAGATAAGTCGTTTTATCAATTCAAGCTCACTGCAATACGGCGCTACGGTACATCAAACAAATGCGAAAAGGTGGAAAAAAAAAGGAAATTTTTCAAATCAGTTTTAATTAAATAACAGAACAGTAGGATATAAAACTCTATTTCATTTCATTAGTCCAATAAGATACAGAACAGTAGGATATAAAACTCTATTTCATTTCATTAGTCCAATAAGATACAGAACAGTAGGATATAAAACTCTATTTCATTTCATTAGTCCAATAAGATACAGAACAGTAGGATATAAAACTACATTTCATTTCATTAGTCCAATAAGATACAGAACAGTAGGATATAAAACTCTATTTCATTTCATTAGTCCAATAAGATACAGAACAGTAGGATATAAAACTCTATTTCATTTCATTAGTCCAATAAGATACAGAACAGTAGGATATAAAACTCTATTTCATTTCATTAGTCCAATAAGATACAGAACAGTAGGATATAAAACTCTATTTCATTTCATTAGTCCAATAAGATACAGAACAGTAGGATATAAAACTCTATTTCATTTCATTACAACAAAATAGAAGAGCGTTTAAAATAATTTCCATTTCAATGAGCCAATAACGTTGATGAAAGTAAGGCCATGACGTAAAACTCCCTGGTATAATATTGATATTCTATTTACTGTTTATTGAGTGACTATTGTTCGGTTTGTTTATTTTGCTGATTGTTGTTTACATTACTCTTAACAATCAGCAACAGTTAGTCGCACAAAACAAATACTTTTCACTAGCATATTATATAGGTTTTATTATCATGTATTTCTTGTGATAAATAAGGCATGACTAAAACTCCACTGGTATAATTTGATACATGTACTGTTTATTGGTAGATTATGTTGGTTTGTTAACTCAGTTCATCTCTTTCAGAGAGTCCACATAGCTAAATGTTTATTTGGTATTTAAGGTTTGTCAACTCAGCATCTCTTTCAGAGACCACATAGTAATATGTTATGGTATATTGCACTGCTCCTTTCAGAGATCCACAAGTAACATGTTTATTTGGTATTTAGGTTTGTCAACTCAGCATCTCTTTCAGAGAGTCCACATAGCTAATAATGTTTATTTGGTATTTAGGTTTGTCAACTCAGCATCCCTTTCAGAGAGTCCACATAGCTAATAATGTTTATTTGACTTTAGGTTTGTAACTAGCATCCTTTCAGAGAGCCACATCTAATAATGTTTATTTGGTATTTAGGTTTGTTAACTCAACATCCCTTTCAGAGAGTCCACATAGCTAATAATGTTTATTTGGTATTTAGGTTTGTTAACTTGGCATCTCCTAATATTGTTGATTTTAAAAACACATCTAAAAAAACAATGTTGCCAGTGAAAAATATAATATCAAGTTAAAAATTTTTGTAATGTCACCGGAGAATAATTAGATCACGAATCAATGTAAAAACATCATTTGTTAGAGAAAGGTGTTAAATAAATAATGAATTGTGTTTTTGAAATAATTCAAACATAATTCATACTGACAATGTCATTTGTTTTAAAGGGATGCTGTCATCAATAATTACACCTATACAACCCATAGAGACAGTTACCTTTCTATATGTTCCTTTGGTTAGAAAGTTCGATGATTTTTGTGAAATTTCGATGCCTTTTGTGCAAATTAGTTGACAATATATAAGTCATCTTTCCGCTTTTTTTTGGTTGGTCAATATAGTTGCAGTTTAAGGTGTTATAAGAGATACTCTCCTATAGAAGCACTGGCCTAGGTCACAAGTATTAGGTGTTATAAGAGATATTCTCCTATAGAAGCACTGACCTAGGTCACAAGTATTAGGTGTTATAAGAGATACTCTCCTATAGAAGCACTGGCCTAGGTCACAAGTATTAGTGTTATAAGAGATACTCTCCTATAGAAACACTGGCCTAGGTCACAAGTATTAGGTGTTATAAGAGATACTCTCCTATAGAAGCACTGCCTAGGTCACAAGTATTAGGTGTTATAAGAGATACTCTCCTATAGAAGCACTGGCCTAGGTCACAAGTATTAGGTGTTATAAGAGATACTCTCCTATAGAAACACTGGCCTAGGTCACAAGTATTAGGTGTTATAAGAGATATCTTCTATAGAAGCACTGGCCTAGGTCACAAGTATTAGATGTTATAAGAGATACTCTCCTATAGAACACTGGCCTAGGTTACAAGTATTAGGGTTATAAGAGATACTCTCCTATAGAACACTGCCTAGTTACAAGTATTAGGCTGTTTAGAGATTGAGACTAGCTATGTATTGCAGTAACACGAATTCTAAGAAAATTATCAATATATGTCAATAAAGAAGATATTCATAGAACAATTGGCATCTTAATTAAATATAAATTACCTTGTGTAATTAATATAGATATCTCGTCTGGAGGCCTTATTGTGGTCAAATAATTTATGACCATCCCATTAAACGTGTCTTACATTGAAAAGAAATTTAGACCAGACTAACCAGGCAGCTATAATTCGTAGGACTATCTTGGTTTGAATTGGATTGATACCATTTGCAAACATATTACTAAAAAATTACTACAGATCCATTATGAATAAAAACAACAAAAAGAATTGTAATATCTAGAACAAGTTGGCATCTCTAATTAATATATTAATTACCTTGTTAATTAATCATAGAATCTCGTCTGGTGGCCTTTATTGTGGTCGAGAATAGATTTATGACCGATCCCATTAAAACGTGTCTTACATTGAAAAGAAATTTAGACCCACCGACTAACCAGGCAGGCGATAATTCGTAGGATATCTTGGTTTGAAATCGGATTGATGACCAATCCCAAACACTTATAACTCATACAATTGCTTATATATTGAGATTTACCTATTCGTACGATGAGATACAACTTTTGGTAAATGGAAGTGGCAATAGTGCTTATCTTGATTTTTTTTTTATGCTTTGGACCTCCTTGCTCGACGAATCGATCCTTACGAAGCTCCTACCACATGATATTCGGACTATATTGTGATATCGTGTAGGGACATTATATGTCTTACCCTCAACCCAGTTTCGATATCACCTCAGAGGAAGTGGGTAGGGCCGGAAATGTCAGGCCTTGGCCCAGCCAAAGATATGATCTACCTGCTTGGCAAGAGAATTTCGTAGTTGATGACTACAGACTGGTTGTCTTCAACATTTCAGATTAAACTTACTCGTTGTCTTCGACATAGAAATAAGATTGGAAGACGCGACTGGAAAAACCAGACACATAATTGCTGCTAATCGTCTTGAAATTTAAAACTTGTCAAAGTAATTAGCGACTTTTACCAATTATCTTCAAACAGGTTTGGAATTACGAACGACATTTTAACTCGGGTTAATCAAGTCGGGAGTAATTATAATTCGTTAATCGTTCATGTGTTAAAAACAGATTATTGTTTCCAGGAGTAGGACACACAGGCCACTAGAACATACGACTACATTTCATTTCATTAGTCCAATAAGATACAGAACAGTAGGATATAAAACTCTATTTCATTTCATTAGTCCAATAAGATACAGAACAGTAGGATATAAAACTACATTTCATTTCATTAGTTCAATAAGATACAGAACAGTAGGATATAAAACTCTATTTCATTTCATTAGTCCAATAAGATACAGAACAGTAGGATATAAAACTCTATTTCATTTCATTAGTCTCAATAAGATACAGAACAGTAGGATATAAAACTCTATTTCATTTCATTAGTTCAATAAGATACAGAACAGTAGGATATAAAACTCTATTTCATTTCATTAGTCCAATAAGATACAGAACAGTAGGATATAAAACTTATTTCATTTCATTAGTCCAATAAGATACAGAACAGTAGGATATAAAACTCTATTTCATTTCATTAGTCCAATAAGATACAGAACAGTAGGATATAAAACTCTATTTCATTTTCAAAATAACAGTGGCCCCTAGAGATAAGACTTCTTATTTATATGTACGGAAAAACTTAGCTAGATGTAACAGAGGAAGTAAAATATGGTATTCATATCTAATTGCTCTATTTATCAGCTATGTAACGAGATATAAATTGAATCAAGTCCAGATAAGTTAAAATCAAATGATAGACAGTATTTAGTGGCCTGATATAACTCCACCAATTTCCCTGGAAGTTTGACGAGCGGAAAAACCAATTACAGGCACTTAGACTCAAAGAGAAAATAATGACAACATATGATGAAACGAACTGACCCTAGCAACCGCCAGCACGAATCATCCCTATAGCGTTTAAATTCGACTTTTACGATGATGTAGCGAACTGACAAATGGCTTTTTGATGTTACGTAAATGCTCTAACGACCGTTCTGATACGCCAGCAAATTCCTTTTAATAATGGTTTTGGAAATGTTCCAGTCTTTTTTAAACTTCAGAGATAATGGAACTCCGAACATTAGCGTTTATTTTCTTCGTGTTTTATGTAATTTTATAGGCTATGTGTTATCGAACACTATCTGTAGAGCAAACGATGTATGGAAGGCCAACTTCGTACTGCTTATTCTTCCGGAACACGAGACGTCACTCCGCGGTTGAGTTACTGAACTTGGACTCATAGACTTGGCTATATTGTTTTGTTTGGTATATCTATTCCATGGGGAGAGTAAAATTCGATTCATTATTTTCACAGAATAATATTCCTGGCATTGACTGTTTATCCCAAAGGATTCCGTAATATGTTCCATTCTTATACAACGACAAAGCATACAATAGGACTTAATGAAGAACAAACACAAGACGAGGTTATGGAATAACCACAGTTCTTTAATAACGTTACAAAACACATAAACTCAAAAATACTATACACAGAATATCACCGAATCTTTTTCAAAAATCTTTATTTAAATTGTTCATAATTACAAAACAAAACATATAGATGCAAGTTTCACGCATGCTGATAGGTCCATTAAGAATCACGTGATATGATCATATTCAGTAACTCAGGGCCTCCTCTAAAATGCAACTTTCCTGCTACAGTGAAATACGGTAGAAATGTAGAAGCCTTCATCAAACATGTTAGATTTCTGCTGGAAAGGACGTACACTTATTTCTAAAAAGGTGGAATGAAAAAATGACTCTGGTTTTTGTCAGTAGTTATATTATTAAACCAACTCAAGGTGACCACCGATATCTGTCACTGGTTTTAATCCAATTTCATTACACACTGTTTAACACAAAACAGCAAGGCTTCAAACTCGTCTCACACGATCGGTTTGTTAGTTGGTGAAAAGTTGGTTTATTGTACTACCCGAATAGATGCTTTTTCCATATCTGTCCCCCAGACATGCATCTTGACTTGGGGATGCCGGGTTAAAAAATCTGAAAGCTCATCTCGACCTTTTCCTGGATTGAACCCTCAAATTACAAAGCAAGTGTCTTTACACTGAACCACAGTGGCTGCCCTTGGACCATTGTAAAAGAAGACAACATTTTGTAATGTGACAAGTAGGCCTACACGTCGATTTCCGGCTATGCAGTGTGCATGAGGGGACTTATGGAAACCTGGGAGGGGTATCAAAATGTCGTTCGGCTGTCACCCTCGGAACCTGTGGTACCCTAGATGGGCAACCGGAATTAGTTAAAGATGTTCAATGGTTACAAGGGAATGAAATTCTTTAAAACGATTTAATATATTTCCTTCTGTACATAGAACAGCAATCTTATTAACGGTTCTCTCAATTCAAAGACTTCACGGCAAACAATTAACCATTTCATTACCAAAAGAATTCGGCTCTTGACAGTTAACCCTGTGGCATCGTGAGACCAATAAAACGCATTGAGAATTCTCCGACTATTGATCGAACTATTAATGAGATTTTTCTCTATTTATCCAGTGTGTTCAAGCCGAGAGAATGAATTGAACCATTAAGTGTATGACTATATACCGGAAATTTCCAAAACGTACTAAGCTGGCGATAAAAAAACCATATACATTCTAATTTGCCAGTTCTTGTGAAGTGTAAAAAAGGAATTTTATGACCCACAGCTATTACGCTGTAGTATGAATAATAATAATAATAATAATAATAAAAAAATATATCTTATACGTAAGATAAGGCTTTCACCTATTTCGTGAGGAATGACCCCCCTCCCCCAAAAATATCGTAGAAATGCCACCGGCCAATGAAGACAGACGACCCATTCGACTTAGATCCATTCAATAGACGGACATAACTCTATGTGACCATTAGATTTAGCTGCATTCGACATAGACGGACATTTGACTTGGCTGCATTCGACAGACGGACCATAAAACTCGGCTGAATCCGACATAAGCCTCGTTTACATTGTCAGTATTCATCTGGGCTCGGCCGAGGTCGAGCCTGGCCCGGCAGAAATTTCCGTAACAGACGGACCATAAAACTTGACTTCATTCGGTAGACGGACCAATAGATTTGTCTGCATTCGACAGACGGACCATACAACTCGGCTGCATCCAACATAGACGGCCCAATAGTTTCGACTGTAAGGGATCAATGTATCAACTAACGAGAATAGGATGAGATTTAGTCTAGATTACCGGTCGATATTGGTGATTAGATTGCGAGAACCAGACAAGTTCGGCTGTTGAGGGTGGCGGTCTCCATCATTAACAGAAAACGAACTTAACACTCGTCAATTTACAAGATTTCAAGAGGTCTCGCGGTTTTCTTTGTGTCGTTAAAGGAGCAAGCCCTGCCTCGATATTCACAGAAAAGGAACAGACCTATGTGGTTTTAGAATTAATCGGCCGCTATATCTCTTTACTGATGTAAAAATCTGACACCAAGTTCGTATACAATATGCATTAGTTTGTATACAATTTCAGCGCATAGAATTAATACATTTCTAAGAATTTTTTAATTGGCAACTTTAAATACTAAATACTGCAATGTTCAAAGAAGAAGCAATATGTCGATAAATTTAAAACAAAGTTTGAAATTTTTCTATGTGGGTACGACCTTTAAATTCGTATTCAAGTCAAAACGTAATCAGCAAATTTCTTCACGAGATGATTTAGCACCGAATCTATTAAATTTCCTGACATTAATTCCAGTAAGTCATCCTGTCCGCTGGGAGAACCAATTCTTGACTTAACCTTCCATTAATCTTCCCTGATGATTCCAAACTGTCCATTATTCATTGAGGAATAGAAGTTAGGTGTTGAAATATTGTCATATTTACTGCCTGTTGAGGGAACAACAAACACCTTCTAACAAAGTTTAATATAAGTCCGTTTAACTCTTTATTTTACCAGGGTCGGAATTAGGTTCCTGGTCAACAGTCGAGGTGAGCTAGTGTTAGATGGTGATGAGGGTGTAGTCTCAAAAAAGCACTGGCCTGGGTTACAGAGTCAAGATTTATGATAAGACATGGTACAAGTTAGTATTGAAGAATTGAAGAAAAGGGGAGGGGGGAGTGATTGGGAGGGGGGGGGGTGATTTTTCAAATAATTATTTTTTAAAAGGACACACTTCTGGGTCTTTTCTGCAATTTTAACTAAGCTCAATTCATGCTACCGACACGCGTTTCGGATAAAAATCATCATCAGGATGTATACGTAGGAGAACCCCCTATTGGACTATAGGTGAATGAATAAAGTAAGCGAAAGTACCATACCCTTCAGCATTTGACTAACCTATAAGAGATATCAAGAGAGAAATACATCGTAATAATTAAAATAAGACGGAAATCGACTTTCCCGAATACAAGTTTTAACAGGGTCTTATTAGAAGGCAATATTGGGGTGCGGAATTGACACGATGGTCGGGCTATTACAGCGAAGGAAAATAAATATAAAAGATTTATTTTAATTAAACCGTATTCTATATTTATATAAAAATTGCTATTTTCTTGTCATCACGAAACGTCCCGATATCTCATTTCCTTGTCACGAACTGTCCTCAATATCCAGGTTCAATAAGATGTCAAGGGATGTAATCATATAATAACTCAATATCCGTTCGAGAATATAGGACCTCTAAAAATTGTACAGATTCTAAGCAAAGATCATAATTTAATTTAATTTAAAAAAAAAAGAAAGAAAAAAAAAAAAAAAAAAATAAAAAAATAAAAAAGTAAATAAATAATAAATAAATAAATAAATAAATAAATAACAAGAAAATAAAACACAATTAAAATAAATAAATAAATATAATTCGGCATAACTTGATTATTTTGGTTCAGGGAAATAGATAAATGAAAATAGTAACCAATAATCATAAAATATAGAGAACAATGAATAATTAATATGGCGTACGAAGAGAAAATAACAATATATATGGCTCAGTATTACCTGACAATCTCTGGCAAAAACTAGCTGAATTCGTAATGACTACAAGATAAGGAACGGTTCTCGTATAAAGATATACCATATTTATCTCTACAAAAACTGCAGGGATAGGTGGTGACATGTAAAATAGAAAGATGGAAGGGAGGGGGGGGGTAATTATTTAATTACCGAAAAATTTATGATATAGAATTATTTGAATGTCCAGTCCCTTTTGAGCTGAAACTTAGATGGTAGGACATAAAACTCTATTTCAGTTTATTTATTCATTCTGTAAGTAAGAAGACCTGTTCCAATGTGTTAATGGGTTTCACACGAACGAACATCTTTTTTATTTGATGTATATTTTTTATATATTTTCACGAAACCTATTAAGTTTCTATTACATTATTATTGATTTTTCAATATTTATTTCAAGAAGAACAAGATCTGGGTTCTTTGTTTCGCATATTGATTTAAGTTTATAGGGAGATATTTTTAATAACTTTAGATCACAAGTCGATATCGGTGGCATCTATTCGTCTGGTTATTAACACGTTGTATCACCTTTTAAAAGAGTATATATCACCCCACGTTCGTCTATTATTGTCCGTTTTACAACCCGTATCACTTAAGAAAATTAAAATTGGATTTGAGGTCGTATACAATTACTCTTCATTACCATTTGGCCCGTGACCTTATGTTTGATTTTGCTGATAAATGTGTTACAAAGATACAACTCTATGTTAGCTACCCTACCCGTATCACTTTAAAAAGATGAAAATTGTATATTCAAGGTCGTCTATAATTCCTTGTGTCGCCTACTCATTCATATCTACATCAGTTATTTAGCCCGTATCACTTTAGAAAATTGGATTTGACTTTGCCTATAGTTGTCTGTTCGCCTACTTATTAAACTCCAAAAATAGCTACCCCACCCGTATCACTTTAGAAAATTGGATTTGACTTTGCCTATAGTTGTCTGTTCGCCTACTTATTAAACTCCAAAATAGCTACCCCACCCGTATCACTTTAGAAAATGAAATACATTCAACTCTACGTTAGCTCACAAACCCGTATCACTATAGAAAATTGGGATTTGAGTGCGACGATAATTTTCTGTGTTACCAATGATACGACTCTGCTAGCTACCGTATCACTTTCGAAAATAATAATAGGTCTTCAGTTCATCTACAATTGCTTGTGTTACCAACTGATAACAATGTTAGACTCCTGTTACAAACGACAGTCGAAGAAGAAAATCCTGTCCCTCGCCGTTAAATGACCCGTAGGTCGCAATTCCCCCACCCCCCTTTTTTGGCGGTACGGAGCACCATACTACGTGTACCGCTACTTTAAAAAAAATTATCAGCCTCTTCAACAAGAGGAGACTGTGATTAATAGAATAAAACCACTTTCTGTCTTTTACAAATCAAATAATCTTATTTGGACATTAAGGCCGTTTTTCACATACAACTCGTTTATTTAGTCAAGGCTTTAAGAAGGGTACGCACAGTTCGTTCTGTTATGATAGGGAATGAAATTTCGATCAGCTTTCGATCAGCTTCATTTCAAATAGAAACGTTCTATCCGGGTCGACACCCAAACAATGTTATCACGATAGGACGGTGAAATAAAGCGTAGCTTAATCTATGAATTAATAGAAAAGATAGATAAAACTAGAATAGAAAGCGTAGGCCTACGTACGCAAAGTTTCTTAGATATACGGTCAATAGTTTTAATCCCGATTAAAAAAATGTAGCGCAAAACGTGGCGTAATCTATGAAGTAATAGAAAGAGAAAAATAAACCCCCCAAAAAAAAAAAAAAAAAAAAAAAAAAAACACCAGAAAACGTAAGCCCACGTAAGCAAAGTGTTTCTAGATTGACAGCACAGAACGGTTTTAATCCGGATTAGAAAACTGTAGTGTGAACGTGGCTTAATCTAAGAATTAATAGAAAGGGTAGACGGAATTCTATAGCTGATTTTATTGAGATCGATTTCTCTTGCTCAGAATTAGACAATTTGTTTGATGAAAGGCGGCGACAAAACCATCATCTTCTTGTAATTGATGTCGGTTTCTGTAGAAACTTCGTCCGGAACAAGGAAATACATCAAGTAGTGAAGTAATTATTCTGACTGTTTTTCTCTCAAGAGAAAATACTTTCACATAAAACTTAACGCGTGTTGTTAAAGCAGATGCTATTAGCACCAACGCACGAGTTCTTGCTTAGACAGATTTTAAATTAGTTTTTCATTTTCGCAGTTGTGTCAACTAAAAGTATATGATCGCCGTATAAAGTGGTAAGAAAATGTCAAACTTCCAAATAGGCCAGCGTTAAAACAGACGCTAGAAACATCAAAGTATGATGCACAAAGAAAGAATCAACTAGGCCTATGTTTTACAAGGATAACAACTTAAGTTCACAGTTAAGGATCCTTTCTACCAACTGATCTTTGACCACACCTCTTGGTATCGATTTTACAAGGATAGCAACTTTGGGTCACAATTAAGGATCCTTTCTATCAACTGGTCCTTGCTCAAACCTCTTGGTAGCATCACACTACGAGAAGGGTCACTGACTCGCCTCAGATACCCCTGGGAGTAAAACTCCATTGTTTTTCAGATCAAACTGAACAACATACAATCATTTCTTTTTCAGAATGTTACCAACTAGTACGAGTAATACAAATACAAGACACCGGAAATGACGTCACTTATACCAGATCTAAGCGCCAGATTGATCCTCGACTTCCGGATCATCTAGAGTTTACTTTACAATCCGAGTTTCGGACAAAAACCATCCTGAAATTGATTCGACTACCAGGAATTCCAACCTATGTTTTTACTGAATCCGGACTGGAGAAACATTATGGAGAGTTAGAGGTAAGATCTAAATTTAGCAGCCGATCGGATTACTGTGAAGTTCCATCTTGGAAATGTCTTAGTTCCCATTTGGGGTATTCCATTTCCAAAACGAAATTAGGTTTCGGATATTTCCGACTAACATAATTAGGCCGGAAGTATCGTCATTATCCCGGAAATGATGTATGTGATTTCAGCAAACTTGATTATAGACCATTCTATTATCTTCTATATTAATTTCAGTGAGTCCAGCGATGTCTCCAATAAAGGGCCATAACTCTCCTATATTTATTTTCAGAATAAAGCAGTGTATTCAGTAGAAGATGATAAAATTGGTGTTATTGAAGTCAGAAGGACCAACAACTCGACTTGGGATACTGGTGACAGGTTTGAATTGGTAAAATATAATTTAATAATTCAATTTAATCATGGACCTCGTAACTGAGATAAAAATCACTTGAAAGGACATCACTAGTCTTAGTCATCATCATCATCATCATCATCATCGTTATCGTCATCATTACCATCATCATCATCGTCACCATCCCCATCATCGTCATTATCAGCGCCATCGTCATTATCAGCGTCATCGTCATTATCAGCACCATCACCATCATCATCTTCATCACCATCGCCATCGCCATCATTGCTTCCTGTTTTCGCATTCGATCTAAATTTATCCCTCTTGAACATTTTTGAAAACAGGGTGATTACATTTGTTTCTAGGAAGGAGAATTTGTAGAAGAAAATAAAATCTATAAAATTCAACCAGTAGGGGCCGAATCAGGAAGAAGTGACCGGGGTGATGACGGTCCTCGGAAACTTTACCATGAACTTTTTAACCGCCATACAGGTAAATACACTTTCTGAACAACAACTTTGATTATGATATGTTTCAGATAACAACCCGATTCCAGTCAGCAGTAAGAAGAACTGCACTAGTTCTAAGAAAATCTTTTGGACTGACGACCGGGTGGTTTTGTTGGTCTTTAAGTAGTGTGTTCTGTCTAATCTAACAACCCGATACCAGTCAACAATAAGAACTATATTAATATATAGATGCCTCTTAACAGATATAAACACCTCGTTTCTTTCCAAAGTTCAGGGACCAGACAGAGAATTTGAGCGTCCGTTGGAAGTTGTTTGTGAGTTAGTTGCAATCGGGGGCCCCAACTACTAGTACACCTTTTCTCCAACCCCCACAAGACCATAATCTATTTCTCATGAATAAAATATTATTATGCCTCACCCCACACACCCTTTACCGGTACTAAAATAAAAATAAAGACCGGATATTTAGAACACTCTATCTTTATCTATCTAGATTACCGAAAACCAAAGAAAGAAGAGGGTCGATATAAACGATCAGTAAAGGAGTATACAATAGAATTGTGTTATATCATTGACGCAGAGGATTTCCAGAAAAGGTAGGGATTCTGTTACTTAATGACACCAGGTAAGTTCACTGATGAATATACTCATATTGACTATTCTAGAGCCCATGCTAAGACATAGTATCACTAAGTTTCTGACTAAACCCTTGCCCATTGGAATCCTCCCTCCTGCAACCCTCGCCGCCCAAAAAATAAAACTGAAAACGTTTAACCATAAACGTCCTTTCTTTCAGGTTTTTACCCAGAAATAAAAATGACGAGAATCTAGCTGTATCTGATGCCCGGGTTTTTTATAGTTATATTTCTCAACAGGTACGTTTCATATCAGCCCCTTCTACCATCTCTATTACTTTTTCTTTGCCAATTTGTATTTAGCCAAACAAGGAGCAAAACAGTAGGATATACAACTTCATTTCATTAGTTCAGTAGGATATAAAATTACATTTCATTTCATTAGTTCAGTAGGATATAAAATTACATTTCATTTCATTAGTTCAGTAGGATATAAAATTACATTTCATTTCATTAGTTCAGTAGGATATAAAATTACATTTCATTTCATTAGTTCAGTAGGATATAAAATTAACATTTCATTGTTCAGTAGGATATAAAATTACATTTCATTAGTTCAGTAGGATATAAAATTACATTTCATTTCATTAGTTCAGTAGGATATAAAATTACATTTCATTTCATTAGTTCAGTAGGATATAAAATTACATTTCATTAGTTCAGTAGGATATAAAATTACATTTCATTAGTTCAGTAGGATATAAAATTACATTTCATTTCATTAGTTCAGTAGGATATAAAATTACATTTCATTAGTTCAGTAGGATATAAAATTACATTTCATTTCATTAGTTCAGTAGGATATAAAATTACATTTCATTAGTTCAGTAGGATATAAAATTAACATTTCATTGGTTCAGTAGGATATAAAATTACATTTCATTTCATTAGTTCAGTAGGATATAAAATTACATTTCATTTCATTAGTTCAGTAGGATATAAAATTACATTTCATTAGTTCAGTAGGATATAAAATTACATTTCATTTCATTAGTTCAGTAGGATATAAAATTACATTTCATTTCATTAGTTCAGTAGGATATAAAATTACATTTCATTTCATTAGTTCAGTAGGATATAAAATTACATTTCATTTCATTAGTTCAGTAGGATATAAAATTACATTTCATTTCATTAGTTCAGTAGGATATAAAATTACATTTCATTTCATTGTTCAGTAGGATATAAAATTACATTTCATTTCATTAGTTCAGTAGGATATAAAATTACATTTCATTAGTTCAGTAGGATATAAAATTACATTTCATTAGGTTCAGTAGGATATAAAATTACATTTCATTTCATTAGTTCAGTAGGATATAAAATTAACATTTCATTAGTTCAGTAGGATATAAAATTACATTCATTTCATTAGTTCAGTAGGATATAAAATTACATTTCATTTCATTAGTTCAGTAGGATATAAAATTACATTTCATTTCATTAGTTCAGTAGGATATAAAATTACATTTCATTTCATTAGTTCAGTAGGATATAAAATTACATTTCATTAGTTCAGTAGGATATAAAATTACATTTCATTTCATTAGTTCAGTAGGATATAAAATTACATTTCATTAGTTCAGTAGGATATAAAATTACATTTCATTAGTTCAGTAGGATATAAAATTACATTTCATTTCATTAGTTCAGTAGGATATAAAATTACATTTCATTAGTTCAGTAGGATATAAAATTACATTTCATTTCATTAGTTCAGTAGGATATAAAATTACATTTCATTAGTTCAGTAGGATATAAAATTACATTTCATTAGTTCAGTAGGATATAAAATTACATTTCATTTCAGTAGGATATAAAATTACATTTCTTATTAATCTTCTGTAGATAAGATTGCGGTACGCCAGTACATACGAAGTTGATCTATCGTTTACGTTCAAGTTTGTTATAACTGGTTTAGTCATTTTAAAGGTATGTACAGAACTAATAGCTTAGAGCCGAAAATACTGGCCGAGCCATCGGGAATTCGGCAAAGGATATTTGAAAATATGACATCGGGTTCCCGTTGTCGATACAGGTCGGAGGGACTGCAAAGGATATTTGAAAATATGACATCGAGTATCTCCCGTCAGTGATACAGGTCTGAGAGACTTACACGGAACAAGCGCCTTGTTGTTTGGGATGGGACAATAAACCGATGCCCCATGTGCATGTCAGAGATCCCCGGACAGTTGAAAATCGCTAAAAGAGTAGGTTAAGGCATCTGTCCTGGCAAAATTTCCCTCATTGCACTCTGCATGGTCTTCATTAGCCCATAAGGTGCAGAAGAGTGGACGTAAAGCTCCATGTATTTTATTTCCTCCGCAGGATCGGTCTGACTCCAAGTTTTTTGAGGATCTGGTACAAAGGAAAGGAACCAGCAGAGGTATTATAGAATATAACGATGGACTAGACGCGGCCATTGAGTGGTTGTATATCCATGAAAAATCCTTACCTCCCAGCGACCATTATATGTTTTTCACGTCGTAAGTAGAACACATACCTTTAATATATCACCAAGGGCAAGTAACCCTGGGAAGTCAATGCGGAGCTCTTACAGACCACAATAAATATGACAAACTAATGTTATATTCCACATGATGTTGTCTCAAGTTAAATTGCATGAACCAAATGTTGGAGTGCATGTTTAATGAAAGCCCATGTCCCAATTCCGTTTGTATGAGTAAGAGTAAGTGAAGAAAAAACAACAAAAGAGACGCTCGGAAATCCTCGGCAATTTCCGTAAAGCAGATCGATAGAAGTACTGTCACGGTAGGTCGTTTGCAAAACAGAATGTCGTCTATGGACCAAATGTCAACGTGCAGTTTCTCTAAAACCAATTGCTTTCTGGCTCCGAATGCCAATCAGAACTCTCTACAGTTTAATTTCTCTGATTGTAGTTATGATCTGGCCGATGTTGATGATACAGATTCTTTGGGTAAGTTCAAGTTTGATATTTGACTCCTCACACCATGCCGATTACCTTGAATAAGTCATCTTCACTCATAAGTCCAGTAAACCCAGATGTACATGGGCACGGATAATCTGGGAAAGATCTATACCAAGAGGTTCGACAAAGGACCATCTGGTAGAAAGGATCCCTGTCACGACGAACTTGTGAACCTTAGTGACTGAATGTATATTTTACCTTCAGGACTGGCTAATCTAGGCAGTATGTGTCTATGGGATAAAGACGGCTATCCTCTTTCAGCGTCCATCATAGAAAACGGTTTTGATGCTAATGTTGGGGCTACGGCAGCCCACGAACTTGGCCATTGGTAAGTATTTCTCGTTCATTTCATATTCTTCAGGGAAAGAATACGACGTAGAACAGGATAAGGGACAAAATGAAATGAATGGAGCTTTACGTCCTAATCCCGGATAAGGGACAAAATGAAATGAAATGGAGTTTTACGTCCTACTCCAGGATAAGGGACAGGAACTGCTTAGCTTAACGAACCACATATTATAATCAATGTTGCTTCTTTATCAATAAGTTTTCAGTGGTTGGGTATAGAAAGGGCGACATAGGGATGTTAACATGCAATTATTTCCCGATACTTTATAATATTTTATCTTACAGTTTAAACGCCGACCACGATACAGACGCCGGATGTAAAGACGAAGATTTATATTTGATGTCAGAAAGATCTCTACATCCTAAAAATCCAGAACAAGCTTCAAATCCTTGGAAATTTTCCAATTGTTCCGTTCGGGATATGTTGCATTATTTGTGAGTACTGGTAATGCGACTTCTTGGGAAACGGGCTATGACGAAGGCGACTTGGGAGCTAGAAAGTGGCGCAATTGGCGTGAATTGGAGGAATAAATGGTCTATGGCTGTAATTCAGATTGGTGTGGGTCTTACTATTCCAGTCAAATTTGCATTCGGCAATCCTCGGGTGTTTCCGTAAAGCTGTATCTGTCCATTCTCGTAGTATATGGCATCGATGCGTTTGCATTGAATGATAAACACTGCATTTAAGGTATATTTAAATACACGCACGGCCATATCTCTTTAATTCACATTTCTTAATTCCAGAAAGACAGAAGACGTGTCGTGTTTGTCGAACACAGAAACTACGACTGATTCTCTCAACGAGATGGCAACCAAAGATGGGGTATATTACAGCCTCGAAGATCAATGTCGAATGGCTTTTGGTGCTGGGTCACGGTTCTGTAAGGTAGGTATCCACCACGCACGTGCCTATAGGGTGTGAATTCAGAGAAAAGCCTATGGGGTGAAGGACAAGTGGTGAAGGGTAGGGGTAAAGTTTGATTAAATATTGTCAAGGATTACCCCTCTGCCTTCTCTTATCCAAGCCTATATCCTATTTTCTTATCCTATGGTACCCTACCCTAATGTATTCTAATGTATCCCATCCCAACGTATCCCCCTCCTACTGTACCCTATCCTATTTCAATCGTACTGTATCCGTGATTATTTTTATTTTTTACAGGGAAAGTACCAGAACACTGCCAGTAATGCAACTTTCTGTTATAAAGTTTACTGTACAGATTCTACAGGGAAATGTGAACCCATTTTTCCCAGAGATTTTACCATGTGTGCCAACGATCATGTAAGTTAAGTTTTTCGGGGGTGGGTGTCAGTTCAGTTTGATATTTCGGTTTTCAGATCTGCATGTTCTGTGCATCCAAAATTTAGTCTCTGTAAACGTACAGTTTGGATTATCATACTGAACAGAATCTTCCATGCATCAAATTCGCCATTTTAGATAAAAACGTGGACGTTTAATTTGAATATAAAGCAGTTTCCCTTTTATTTATTTTAGTGGTGTTATAAAGGAGAATGTATTAAAGGTAGGTCGCCTTCAATACAAGGGAGAATCCCCGCAGTGGCTGTCATATTGCTCTACTTTGGTTAACGTTATGCTACAATAATATATCTGAAGAAACGGACCTACATAATAGGGACTACGTCTTGATTGGTTAGAGATAACGTCATGAGAACGGCACTGAGGTAGAACAGTTGTTAGATTGCAACGTAGACAAAATATCAGAAAACGAAATGACTTTTCAATTGGTCTCAGTAAGACGTTTGTAAAGAATTTTGTTGAATCCTAAATTTGTACGCATCTCTCTATGAGAAGGCTTTAGGTTATGGTACTAGTCTACCGCATAACGTCCCTTTAATACCCACCACTAGGCCTACACACCGATGGCGCTGCATGTTGTCGGTATTTCCGGTACTGAGTTAAACAAAGGACTATGGGAATACTTCAATAACAACTAACAATTCATGCGTTTCATGTTTTTATTAATTTTAGCTTTTGAAGATGATAATTTTCAAATAGAACTGGAGGGCGATGATGTCGAAATAGATATATTGCAGGATACATACGAAGTTCTTTCCCACGTGGAATTGACAAAATCATCACCAAGGGACGTCATCGTCTTTAACTACCAATGGAATCCAGAATTTGCCGAAACTCTTTTTAATTTTAACATATCAAGTAAGGAACGACGTTCTTTTACAGAAAGTTATTTTTATGAAAGACAAGGCTAAGCTCAGGGTCCGAACAGTAAAGCGTAAAACTCCATTTCATTTCATTTAATATTATTAGTCCAATCAGATACGAAACAGTAGGATATAAAAGTACATTTCATTTCATTTCTAACATTTCGACGTAAAACATCTCCATCCTATATTTTTTCCAGACGGTCGAATAACCGTGAAACCTGGTGCCTTATTCAACATAACGGAAGCGGAAGTGTTTATTACAGCCTCGATCAATGAGACGTACACCACGCTACCTATTAGCATTATTATACATATTTATAGTGACACTTATACACCTACATTTGCTCAAACACGTTTTGTGGTAAAAGTGACAAGCTTACAGATGAAGAGTGCGGAGGTAAGCTATAGAGTTGTGTCCCTTGGTACACATGGCAGCACCAGTGGGGTCGAGAGAAATAATTTCAATCCAAGCAAATTTCAAATAGCAATTCGTTATGGTTTTGCCCTAAAATGCAACAAACCCAGCACATTTTTCTATTTCTAAGGGAAGCCTTTGCATTTCGTTTTTGTTTTGTTTTTGTTTTAGAAAGCTTTTGTCGTGATGACGGACGTGACCCAACTTTTATCAGCAGACGACCAGAAGAGAGATTTAAAATTCCAAATACAAAATACTCAACATTCCAATTTAGTGAGTTTAGTCGGAAAACAACTAATACTGGACACAGAAAACGTACGACAAGCAGAGTTATCGAACTTTACTGTAACTATGGACGCCATCTTTAAAAATATCCTGAGAAATTCTACAAGTATAGAATTTATATTCGACCAATCTTCTGAAGACAGTAGTTCTAGAGAAGTAAGTAGCCCAAGGAAGAAAGTTTTGTTTCTGGTATTTGTTGTTCAAAGAGGATACACAATTTAAGATCGTATCGGTGCAATTTCTAGAAATCGGATTGGATGAACTGATTTGACCAATCAAAGGTTATACCTTATTTTATGGCTCTTCTTGAGCAGGGGCGTAGCGTGAGCATTCTCACTGGGGGAGTAACGTCTAAACCTTACCGAGAGAATCCGACCCCATCCCCCAGTACGCTTCGACTCTGTGTTCTTCAGACTCTTCCACCATCTAATTCTCTAAAAAATAACATATCTAGTTTGAAGTATGTTCAAAGTGATTATTCAATTTCCGTGCAGTTCTAGTAGGTCTATTTCTGATGACTATTTGTATATAGCCTATACTTGTATTCCAATCTGATGATGTATATGTTCTCCAGACCTAAATTAGCACCTGGAAATGACAAAGCATGCCCTTTAGTTAAGGTATAAATCATTATGAACTAGACACTCTAACAGTTTCATATCTTACTTCCAGAAGAACGACTACTGGTTGATTCCAGTTATTATTGTCAGTATTTTTGCTGTTGGAGGTTTCCTCATCTTTGTCATCATCCAAGTACGACAGTGTCGAAATCCGTCCAGTCCAAAGTAAGTCCACCCTCATAATTTATTACTGATGGGGGTCCCACACCGGACTGACTTTTAGAGATCCCCATTCCCAGTTTTCTATCCCCTGAATCTAAACACTCCACCCAAAGTAGGTCCACCCTCACAATTTATCACTGATAGAGGTCGAATGCCCAGGCCCATATTCCCATCCCCGGACATTAAACACTTTCCCCATCTCCAGCGAAAGCTAAGTCTTAACTTTACTAGTTGGGACATGTGGACATAAGGGCGTTGGGGCTCCTACCGCAGACAATTTGATTCAACATATGCACTCCTATTTTTGAAACCCCTCTGTTAATTCATTTTATCCCTGTTAATGAAAAACTTGCTTGTACTCGGCGGCTGGTGGGTTGGGAGCCTTGGGGTTAGGTCCACCAGTTTCTATGGTAGCGTACGATTGAGTGTGCTAGTTGTCACACGACTTGAAGCTTCCTGCTTTGATTTGTATTATCTTTTCTCTTTTCAGCTTCGACAAGCCTTCCTCGCCTCTACCCAAGTTGGACCCAGCCACGGACGCTAAGAACAATGGCAATCTCTCTCCCGTCTTTACACCAGTGTAGATTATTGTTTTAACAGACTTGCTTATCACCCTTGACTGGGTCTTTGATTTCAACTTCCTTGTCAACTATAGTGGGTCCAAGGGCTAAGTGACGTATTAATATCCCAGCGGTCCGCCATGCAATTTCTGTTGGTGATTTGCGAAAACGTCCGAAATCTGACTGACTTGTGCATGATGGACTTGCAAAAAGAATCATTCGAATTTGCTGCAACAGTTTGGTTTACACCAATAAGTGCTCATTTTTTTAAACGGATGTCTGTTTTCCGAATTTCTGTTTTTTAACAAATTGTTTTTACTATTTTTATGTACTAAATATATTTATATTTTTATTAATGTTTCTTTGCTGTTAGCTGTTAAAAACTATTTTTATATTTTTAATAAAACTTTACCACTCAATATTCAAATATGTTTTGTCGTGAACGCTTGGCGCTTCACTCTGAAGACTGACGTTGTTTGGCGTTGGATAATGGAAATAGAAAAAAACGAAGTGTACTGTATATATGAGGTACGGGCTAGAGGAAGGTTAACTTCTTGTATTTAATTTTGCACCGGAAGATGTCGCCCACACCATAGATTCATATTGGCTCTGAATTAACAGAAGTCAACTCGATTGCCAGCCCTACAATGCAATATCGGTGGTTGTCAAACCAACATGCTCCCAATTGAGATCTCGAAATTACAATAATAGAATAGTTTCGTTTTAATATGTACTGTACGAACCGAGACCCCGTGAGCTACAGGCTGTGCTCGTTAAAGATCCCTCGACAGTTGGAAATCGCATAAAGAGTTGGCTAATGCCGCTGTCCTGGCACAATTTCCCTCATTGCACACTGCATGTTATTGCCCGTCTTCATTAGTCCATAAGATGCAGAAGAGTAGGACTTAAAACTACATTCATTTCATTGTATTTTTGTAATGTACGAAACAGCAATAAAAGGATTACTTCGGGCTAATGCCTATTAATAGAATGTAAATAGTATCCAATCGACGAAGCTTCGCCAGCCATCAATGGTGAGTAAAGGATTGAATTTGGTTACGTTTTCTTAAAATACAACAAATAAAAAACATTCACAGGACTTCAGTATAAGATATGAGTGTTAATTTTCGACTGGAAATTGATTTTAAATGGACATGATATTGTAGCCTTATTGACTTTTAACCACCGAATAATCCTAACACTACCTTACAATATAAGTTTTTATTATTAGTCCGAAAAGTCTATTAACTTGTTTTTAACTAGATTGAAGCTTGTAGCTTATGTGCCATATATCACAATATTTACGTCATGATGCATTTGTGTTTCAGATTATCAGTGTTCTAAATAATAACCTATACTAGTATTATCAGCTGGGATCGGGTCAATGGGGTCAAAGTCTATTACATTTGGCCCACTTGTCGCTTGATATAATATTTGTTTATGTTCAAAAGCTTTGAGTGGAAAGGGTAAGAGAAAGTCTTCTTTGCTTTATGAAAAGACGGGGGTGGGGCCACGGGGGTGGGGCCAGGGTGTGTGTGTAATTATGGAAAGACTGGGATGGTGGAGGGTGTAAAACTCTATTTCAGCATTAGTAACATTAGATGGAATGCTTTCCGATTTTCAGGGATTGATTTAGGTATTGAATATATGTAAATAGTAATCAGAACTACTATTTACGTTTTGCACATGGTTGTGTCAGTGTCAGTTTGACATTTGTGGAGTAAAAATCGATAGGGGCTACGCTAACGGTTTCTGTTTATTACAACAGAGTCTAAAAGTGGCGAAGACAACCAAAGATGGCAGCTCTAAACCAGAATCCAAGTTTTAACCAACAGTTCCGATATACGCTAGACAATACCAGACTTACTCGAGAACAGAGACAGTTTTACGAAGATAATGGATTTCTAGTCATAAAGAAACTGGTTTCGCCTAAAAAATTAAAAGTTTATAGGTAAGTCTCTCATAATTTATATTATACAAACAATTTCAGTCTAAAATTGAAATAAGAAACAACTTGGGTTCACAGTTAAAGATCCTTTCTATCAGCTGTTCCTTGGAGAAAAATCTTGGCATAGATTTTCCCTTAAGTTTCCGTACCAAATTACGGCTGGGTGGACTGGAATTGTGTGTTAAGATGACTTATTCAAGGTCATCGGACTTCAACTCGCCGATCGAGATTGGAACCCACACTCGCCATTTGCAAATTCATCTGCAATTTTACCAGCGGAGGTGTCTCCCAACTCTTTTGACTTTTGAGATATATAACCCCACCAACTGTAAATTTCAGTGACCGGTTTGAAGCCATATCCAGGAAGCAGGTTGTAGTACCAGGGATGGTCTTGATGCGTGACGTTGCCATAACAACATCAGAATTTATTCCTGGAGAAAAGGCCATTGCTAAAGTTCAGGATTTTATCCACGATGACGTTCTATTTGATTACTGTTGTCTTCCAGAGGTGGGTTGTCACAGTTCATCCGGTCCACAGCATAAGGCTCATTAGTGAGGTCATAAGTGACACTTAGTCTTAGTGGAATTGTCGGAACCACAGATATCTGATTAAAAATTGGAATAGTGGAAATTGATGCTGTGACCTCGTTAAACATAAAACGTTCTATAACGTTTTTACAATCTATGGAAGAGTCCACTGACATTGCTGGTGATCCATCCTTTCCCTCATTCCGCAACACACCCAATCCCCGTTTCACACACCCCTCTCAAGGCCTGTACAATGTCCATTCAGAGATCTATCAGTTCCCTGTGGTGAGAGACGTGTAATTGGTATTTCAGGTTGTTGATTATGTAGAATGTTTTACTGGTCCAGATATCACAGCTGTTCATACCATGTTTATTAACAAACCGCCAGATACAGGTCAGTCTATCTTCACAATGTCTGGCATTTTACTGTGTCCGTAGCTTATATTTTGTATCACTCTCTGGAAGGGATGTCAATTCCAGTTGCAGATTGGCATGAGGTGAGCACACCATGCCTTGAGATTATCCGGTGGGTCAATTACCAAGATTGCTGAATCACTTGAAACTATCAGCTAGACGACTGTATCCCTTTAAGGTACAACTTGTCATGAGAATTTGAGACGACCTTGACCCTGCTTGTCCAGAGAATCTGAGACGACCTTGACCCTTACTTTCTGTCCATTAATTCTGAATACAGGAAGTAAATCGTCCAGACATCCCATGCACCAGGACCTGCACTACTTCCCATTCCGACCAGCTGATAAGATCGTGTGTTCTTGGACTGCCATAGTTCCTGTAAATCGACAGAATGGTTGTCTGGTAGTGGTTCCTGGAAGTCATCAGGGAGAGTTACTAACTCACGAGTACCCAGATTGGCAGGTAATAATTTCGAGCATGAACAAATTTATTTCATTTATTTTGATAAAGATGGCAGAAGCCTTGCAGTGTTCAATGGTTACAATTTTGCCTGGATTTGATTTCCAAGTATTGAAGCAAATGGAAAATGGAAATGTTTGTTCTTTAATATGTATATGTTTTGGGGCTAATGAGTACAGATATTTGAGGCACCTTATTAAATCGAATTCTTTGACCACTGACAAGTTCTTGTGGGTAGCATGGGATGAGCTCTGTCAATAAACTTTCCTGGTGAGGATTGTATATCTGAAACATATGTGTTGGAGAAATGCAACGAGCCTTTGACAAAACTTGCTGTCTTGATGAAAACTTGTTTATTCGAAACATTTATCTGTGGCATGAGATGAGTTCTTAATTATCTGGCCTGATGAGAATTGTGTATCAGAAACACGTGATGGCAGCAAATACAATTTAAAATTTCGCTTCAGAATGGTGTAAATAAAATGTACCATGGTATCCAGAACTATGATCCTAACCAACCTCGAGTTCACCTTGATATGGAACCAGGAGATACAGTATTCTTTCATCCTTTATTGATACATGGTTCTGGTACCAATAAAACCAAACAGTTTAGAAAGGTAACTTGCTTGGCTTTTACTGAGTCAACAATCTGGGTACTACAACTAGATGTACGGTATAAGAGACCACACCTTCGCTAAGAGACCACACCTTTGCTAAGAGACCACACCTTCGCTAAGAGATCGTTTTTGAATATTCCCTCGAGTGGTCTCCTAATACAAGTTCAACTGAACAATTATTTTTGAAAATAAATCTATTTTGATCACGACTGAAATCATCTCAAAGTACGTTTTGAAAATAGAGTTCCTAGTTAGTAGGACTAAAGTACTATTTATAATGCGCTTTTGGTGTTAAAAATGCGCATTATAGACGCAAATATACAGTATACAAACTCGTTTCTTTCACAGTTTTTTTAAAATTTTGTTGTATAGAGTATATCCTGTCATTATGCCGCCAGTGACTGTGATTATATTGATATCAGTGGCCTATCCACACAGCAACTGGCCGAGGAGGTTACGGAGATAGCTAAGAAGAGAGTTGGACAAGATGTTGATGTATCGTACCAGGTAGGAGTTCTGGATTACCTCAGCTATGTCTTGTCCAGCAATGGCACCAGAGTCCTAGACTCGGGGGCGGTTAGGGCAGACTGACTTTAAAGTGGGCAACTGTCGAGTTTGAGATTAAAATTGCTGCAGTTCTGAGGAACAAGCCTTGCATGTGGGGTCTGGGAGTCTCCAATGGAAAATCTGCGAGTTTTATAAAATTGGAATTGATTTGCAGAAGCGTTTCTATGGAGATTAAGGTAAGGAGGCAGCGTTAGAGATACATCATTTTCCAGGGAAGCCAGAGGTCATTCTTTATGTTACATGGTACGATAATCGATAATGGGATAGTAGAGGGGGTTCCAAGTCCAAGTCAGCCACTTTTCTGACCCACATTTTGGATTGTATCTTACAGGATATTTGGAAATTTAGAAGTAGAAGAGTAAAAGGGAAAGAAGACGTCCCTATGAGCAGATTGTGAAAGGCCACATCTTTCAAACTAATACTATATGATATTGAACAATTTGCGTAGTCTTTACAGGCATATATGGATCAACAATAATACAACGTTTCGACGTATTTCCATCGTCGTCCTCAACCAAAGAATTCCGTTATAAGCTGTGCCTGTATATAGCTACATATTGACCAATCATAAACTTTCTTGCAACAGGACTTGAAGACTAATTCACAAATAAAACGGAAAATCTGATTGGTCAATCAATGTGATAAATTTTACATCTAGTTTTTCGTGCAATCATATCTGATTAAAATCAACCTAGTCAAGTTTCTGTGATTTTTGCTCAAGTTTCAAAGAACGGTGAAATTTGGGTCTGTAACTTCCGGCGTTAATTGTGATATTTTCAATTTTGAAAAATTATTATTTTGTTAGTCAGGTCAAGGTCATCTTCACAAAGGTCAAAGTATTAAAAACATGACCTTGTGAAGATGGGAAGAGGTCTGGATGTAAAGTCTCAAAGCCTCTTGAAAATTCCTTTTGAATAAAGATATTATTATTGCTTTGTTGAAATTAATAGTTATTTAATTACCATAGCAACTGGGTAAACCACGCCCACAGTCCCCACACCACCGATAAATATGCAGGAGAGTATGTTAAATGAAAAGATCCCGGGGTCATAACCACGTTCACTAGTCCCCCTTCGTCTTAAAGGCGAAGGTGTTGCTTAAGCATCCCTTTGACCCATTCCTTTTGGACGGACAGGTAACAGCTCTGTTTATGATTCACTAGTCGGAAAGCTACAACATGGTGACTAGTATTTGGTCAGAACTGATTGTCTGACTCAGTAAATTGTCTGACAAAATAACTGCACACTACATGCACAATAAGTTTTATTTGGTTTTAAACTTAATTTTTATCAACTGCGGTCTCATTGAAATCTGAAACAGAAACAAGATTGCAAATTACCAAAATTATCACTATTACTGTGCGAAAGTGGTCCTGAATTTCAATTTAAATACAAAGAATGGAGTTTTACGTTCTAATCTTCTGCACCTTATTGGTTAATGAAGACGGCCAATTTAAATACAATATGAACATTAGTTGTTTGGAGTCTTGAAAAGTTAAACCGAAACACCAAATTCTGAACTACACGTATACATAACACAGTGTAAAACTGAACACTCAGCTCTGACCCTTTACAGAAGGTAAGGCTCGGGGTAGCTAGGCTAAGGTACCCCCTAGGGTACGTGATAGAGTTGGTAGCCTTTGTCTTTGAATGCGTTCTAGAGATTCCAGAGCTAACAGGCGTTGACATCGTGATATATTGCCCCATGGGCTGAATGTGAGACAGGACCATGTCCTTGTGTATTGGGCCTAATTCTGACCCATGTAAAATAAAGAGTTTATTATTATTATTATGCTTTTGGAATGAGTAATATATTACTGATCGACTTCTGATCGACTAAACCCACTAAAAATGATAACTTACCAGTATGTTTATCCTGTAAATGATGGTGCAGCTCCGGACATCAAAGCCATCAACATGTTCATAAGCTGATCCATTTTAGCGGACAATTCGGCGGTGGCTGCTTCTCCAAAACCCGCGTCAAAGGGGGAACTGTCAGCACCGCCCTCACTACTATGACCATGCTTCTTTTTGTGTCCATGCACTGCGACCAACGCCACGCAGGCTACCAACATCAACAACAGAGTTATCTTTCCCATATTAGTGTTGCGTTATTTAAGATCAGCAAAACGAATTGATTAGTTCTGAATAAAACCGGGCTTATATACACAAATCTGATTAAAAATATACCTCATTATGTCATACATCTGTTGGTTTTCAACAGTTAAAAATAAAATAAAAATACAGAACAGTCATCAAGACTTCTTAACTTTGATTTAACAGAAAAAAACATGGTCTTGTATAATTATTATAGTTCACACGTTAAAGATTCCTTGAGAAGAATGCCCAATCTTCAGCATGTGTCCATAACCTGAGGTGAGGTCGATTCAATTCGGCATCCCTCGGTTACTTCCTCGCCCTTTTGGAGATTAAAATCAATTCCATTCGTTGACATTTGACATCTTTGGAATTCTCTGGCATCGTAAATTTAAATTAGCTCAAGGGGAGGTTAATTCAGCTAGTCCGTACTTTATTGTTCAGAGGGGCAAGTAATATTTACGGAGGGGAATGGGGCATGGTCTTAGTGTTGTTAGAATTTTCAGGGTGGCAATCCTTTTTTTTTTACCGGATGAAGGCTACAGACATGCAGCGGATCGTCGGAATGGGGTCCACGGGCTGGGTCCACGGACGGGGTCCACAGGCTGGGTCTTGTCTAGTGTGAACAATCTTCATTTAACACAGATTGATTGATAAGAAAACTCAAAAAAGATGATCACTTTGGTTGGGATTTTGTTGCATCAGAAATAGTTCTCCATGCAGGCTTCTAGTTTTCGAGATTCCCCAAGGGAGGGTAGAACCAGGGCCCCAGTACCAAGTAAGTCCTGACGACAGGGTTGCAGATATGGTTCTTAAGAGTAAAGAACTGGACAGATTAATTATGTGCCATTTATGCATGAGGTATGAAATTGGCCATTCCCGCACTGTGAAACACACCATACGTTTAGAACCCCAAAAAGAACTGCCTTCTTAATTGGTCACAAAAAACATAATTTAACCGATACAGTATCACATGTTGAACTTTATAGATTTTTTGTCTGATATATCTTGGCAAATTATCCACGGATTGACGTAAATAGGGCAGGGGTGACCAAACTGGGTAAATTTCTAAATTAAATTGTTTGATAGCATATTTTAACTATTATGAAAAAATGAAGTAGGGGAGGGTGTGTCTTAGTAAGGATAATAGTACGGGGGTATGGGAGGGGGAAGGTGTTAGTAAGGATAATAGGAGGGGGAAGGGTGTTGGATGACAGGCAGTGGGGGAGGGTGGTAATAGTTAAGATAGTAGGGGAGGGTGTATTAGTAATAGTAATGATTTATAGGGGAGGGAGGTTAGAAGGTTTGATAGTAAGATTTATAAGAGGGGGTGTATGAAAAATAATGAAGGAGGGGGGGTGGTAATAGTAAAGATTAATTAGGAGAGGGGGAGGGGGTAATAGTAAAGATTTATTAGGAGGGGGTAGGGGGTAATAGTAAGATTTATTAGGAGAGGGGGGAGGGGGTAATAGTAAAGATTAATTAGGAGAGGGGGTGGGGGGTAATAGTAAAGATTTATTAGAGAGGGGGTGGGGTAATAGTAAAGATTAATTAGGAGAGGGGGGGGGGGTAATAGTAAAGATTTAATTAGGAGAGGGGGTGGTGGTAATAGTAAAGATTAAATAGGAGAGGGGGTGGGGTAATAGTAAAGATTAATTAGGAGAGGGGGTGGGGGGTAATAGTAAAGATTTATTAGGAGAGGGGGTGGGGGGTAATAGTAAAGATTAATTAGGAGAGGGGGTGGGGGGTAATAGTAAAGATTTATTAGGAGAGGGGTAGGGGGTAATAGTAAAGATTAATTAGGAGAGGGGTAGGGGTAATAGTAAAGATTTATTAGGAGAGGGGGTAGGGGTAATAGTAAAGATTAATTAGGAGAGGGGGTGGGGGGGAATAGTAAAGATTAATTAGGAGAGGGGGTAGGGGTAATAGTAAAGATTAATTAGGAGAGGGGGTGGGGGTAATAGTAAAGATTAATTAGGAGAGGGGGTGGGGGTAATAGTAAAGATTTATTAGGAAGGGGGTGGGGGTAATAGTAAAGATTAATTAGGAGAGGGGGAGGGGGTAATAGTAAAGATTTATTAGGAGAGGGGGTAGGGGTAATAGTAAAGATTTATTAGGAGAGGGGGTGGGGGTAATAGTAAAGATTAATTAGGAGAGGGGGGGGGGTAATAGTAAAGATTATTAGGAGAGGGGGTAGGGGTAATAGTAAAGATTTATTAGGAGAGGGGGTAGGGGTAATAGTAAAGATTAATTAGGAGAGGGGGGGGGGGTAATAGTAAAGATTTATTAGGAGAGGGGGTGGGGTAATAGTAAAGATTATTAGGAGAGGGGGTGGGGTAATAGTAAAGTTTTAATTAGGAGAGGGGGTGGGGTAATAGTAAAGATTTATTAGGAGAGGGGGTGGGGGTAATAGTAAAGATTAATTAGGAGAGGGGGTGGGGGTAATAGTAAAGTTTTAATTAGGAGAGGGGGGGGGGGTAATAGTAAAGATAATTAGGAGAGGGGGTGGGGGGTAATAGTAAAGTTTTAATTAGGAGAGGGGGAGGGGGGTAATAGTAAAGTTTTAAATTAGGAGAGGGGGAGGGGGGTAATAGTAAAGATAATTAGGAGAGGGGGGGGGGGTAATAGTAAAGATTAATTAGGAAGGGGGGGGGGGTAATAGTAAAGATAATTAGGAGAGGGGGGGGGGGTAATAGTAAAGATAATTAGGAGAGGGGGGGGGGGTAATAGTAAAGTTTTAATTAGGAGAGGGGGGGGGGGTAATAGTAAAGTTTTATTAGGAGAGGGGGGGGGGGTAATAGTAAAGTTTTAATTAGGAGAGGGGGGGGGGGTAATAGTAAAGATTAATTAGGAGAGGGGGAGGGGGGTAATAGTAAAGATTAATTAGGAGAGGGGGAGGGGGGTAATAGTAAAGATAATTAGGAGAGGGGGAGGGGGGTAATAGTAAAGATTAATTAGGAGAGGGGGGGGGGGGTAATAGTAAAGATTAATTAGGAGAGGGGGTGGGGGTAATAGTAAAGTTTAATTAGGAGAGGGGGGGGGGTAATATATTATGTAATGTTTTTTTATTAGTATGCTGCCCACAATGGACAATGAAACGGGAATTGTTTTATATATTGCATATTTATTATATTGATGTTTATTTGGGGGGGGGGCAAAAAGTTATTTTTTCTTATGTTGTTTTATTTTTGGCCCCAAAATGTTTGGGAATAAAAAACCAAAAGGGTTTTATTTTTCACGTCCGAGGAACGGCTCTGGCTGAGGATGCCTCAAATCATATACATAATCTTTTAGTGATTTCCAACTGTCGAGGGATTTGAGCGTCCACAACTTTAGCACACAGGACCTCTTTATTCATCAGGGCGATCTCGACCCTTTTACTCCCTGAGAAGCTTTAATTTTATATAAAATATTTGAAGTACTGTTACTATCACCAGATAGGGTATTCAAGACTCAGTCATACACTTCTAACTTTCTAGTCATTTTTCTTCTTTTTTGGGGGTGGGGGGGGGTGGGGGTAATAATTGAGATAATAGGGGTGAGTAACTATTTTATCAAGTCCAACAAGAATAATGCCTTTTAGAGTTTACTAGCTAAAACTTGATGTAGTTTCAATAACAAGGGCAATAACTAGAGTGTGTAAGAGGAATTCTGGACGGGCCAAAGGATGTACATGCTCGGCACACTTTGTTTCCAACCAAAATATCATTTTAATACATTTTTCGCCGCAAATGACAGATTGTAACAAATGTAGTTTAGTTTTTGAAACATGGATCTTGAAAGAACCGTCTCAGACGAGGATTTCATAAAGCTGCGGGATTATGAATATCGTCCCCGTCCGTTGTCTTTCCCTCTCCCACTCCCAATAATATCAATCTGCGCTATATTTGTACCCCCGAGTCTAGCGTCGCCCCTGACAAAGTTTGGGACTTAAAACTAAAATAATATTTTTTCAGTTTTATTTTTTCTTCAATTCTATTCAGAGTGCTGCCAGTAAGGAGGCTGAAATAAAGATAGAAAAGCAATTAATACACAATGGGAAGTCATGTATACGGAGCTCTTAAACTACAGGACAGGATTGCCATTACAGCTCCACAAAAGACTTACCAAATTTTATGTATACATAATTAGCTTACCGTCTCAGTGTAGGTTTTACTGAGAACAATGCTTTCCCCGAAACAATAGATTGCCTTCGTAAAATTACGTTATACATAAACCCTCATCAGGATAAAGTATTTGCCCCTCCGAATAATTAAGTTTAGCAACTGGCCTGTATCAACCCCCAACTACAGCGGATCCCTCTTAATTTTGCTTGATGGAGGAAGATCCAAGCCATAGAACTATAGCCATACGATTATATACATTCTACATACCAACCTTCTGTTCTAGTTTATCGAGCTCCAGCTGCCGCACCCAAGGCACTTTGAGATAACATCTTGAACAACGATATCAATTCATCCAACTTCCCCGAAAAGGAATCGGCTAAATCAGTGTCGGAGCTTTCAGATGCGCTGCCACTGCTCGAACGGCTGCTACTGCTACTGCTTCGGCTTCCTTTTTTGGCGATTGCCACAGCGACACAGGCTACCAACAGGAGTACGATTGTTAACTTGTTCATTGTTATTCAAGACCTGTCAAATAAATTGATGAAATTCGGAGTAAAATTCAGGCTTTAAGTAGCAATTCTGATGCAAAAAAGGTTTCCAATTGTTTGTAACATCTGCTGATTTGACAATTAACGAGGACAAAAACCGTATTTGAGTTGAGGTGTTGATCAACACATTAATACAGTACAAGGTGAAGCTCCTGTTTGATGCAAGCTGAAATTTTTTTTCACACGTTATAAAAACAATATGGCGTGTCTAATACGATTAGTTCTCACGACAAACAAGCTAGTTTTTAGTTGTGAATTAATCTATTTTTTTTTACCTGCTAATGTGCTGTACAGTCATTGTATGTAGAGTTAATCCTTGATTCAACCATTCACAGGGCGGGGCAGGTGATGGAGGGTCCTGTACAAACACTAACCTGGATTTGTTAGAAACATCGCACCCTTGGTCTAATCAGTTCTCATCATCTCTCCGTTATGTATTGCAAAGTTATCGCCCCTTATTTTGACCGTGGTCAATAAACACAGCAGTAAAGACAATGTTTAACACCAAATTAGAAGTAACATACGCCCCTCGACCAACAGTATAGCAACATACCCCCTGGACCAACAGTATAGTGACATACCCCCTCGACCAACAGTATAGTAACATACGCCCTCGACCAACAGTATATAGTGACATACGCCCTCGACCAACAAAGATATAAAAACTAAAAATACGCCCTCGACCAACAGCATAGTAACATACGCCCTCGACCAACAGCATAGCAACATACGCCCTCGACCAACAGAATAGCAACATACGCCCTCGACCAACAGTATAGCAACATACGCCCTCGACCAACAGTATAGCAACATACGCCCTCGACCAACAGTATAGCAACATACGCCCTCGACCAACAGTATAGTAACATACGCCCTCGACCAACAGTATAGTAACATACGCCCTCGACCAACAGTATAGTAACATACCCCCTCGACCAACAGTATAGTAACATACCCCCTCGACCAACAGTATAGTAACATACCCCCTCGACCAACAGTATAGTAACATACCCCCTCGACCAACAGTATAGTAACATACGCCCTCGACCCCAAAAGTATAGTAACATACGCCCTGACCAACAGTATAGTAACATACGCCCTCGACCAACAGTATAGTAACATACCCCCTCGACCAACAGTATAGTAACATACCCCCTGGACCAACAGTATAGTAACATACCCCCTCGACCAACAGTATAGTAACATACCCCCTCGGGCCAACAGTATAGTAACATACCCCCTCGACCAACAGTAATATAGTAACATACCCCCTGACCAACAGTATAGTAACATACGCCCTCGACCAACAGTATAGTAACATACCCCCTCGACCAACAGTATAGTAACATACCCCCTGGACCAACAGTATAGCAACATACCCCCTCGACCAACAGTATAGTAACATACCCCCTCGACCAACAGTATAGTAACATACGCCCTCGACCAACAGTATAGTAACATACCCCTAGACCAACAGTATAGTAACATACCCCCTCGGGCCAACAGTATAGCAACATACCCCCTCGACCAACAGTATAGTAACATACGCCCTCGGGCCAACAGTATAGTAACATACCCCCTCGACCAACAGTATAGTAACATACGCCCTCGACCAACAGTATAGCAACATACCCCCTCGACCAACAGTATAGCAACATACCCCCTCGACCAACAGTATAGCAACATACCCCCTCGACCAACAGTATAGTAACATACCCCCTAGACCAACAGTATAGCAACATACCCCCTAGACCAACAGTATAGTAACATACGCCCTCGACCAACAGTATAGTAACATACCCCCTCGACCAACAGTATAGTAACATACCCCCTCGACCAACAGTTTTAGTAACATACCCCCTCAAACCCAAAAGTATAGTAACATACCCCCTCGACCAACAGTATAGTAACATACCCCCTGACCAACAGTATAGTAACATACCCCCTCGACCAACAGTATAGTAACATACCCCCTCGACCAACAGTATAGTAACATACCCCCTCGACCAACAGTATAGTAACATACCCCTCGACCAACAGTATAGTAACATACCCCCTGACCACAGTATAGTAACATACGCCCTCGACCAACAGTATAGTAACATACCCCCGACCACAGTATAGAACATACCCCTGACCACAGTATATAACATACCCCTCGACCAACAGTATAGTAACATACCCCCTCGACCAACAGTATAGCAACATACCCCTCGACCAACAGTATAGTAACATACCTCCTCGACCAACAGTATAGCAACATACGCCCTCGACCACAGTATAGTAACATACGTCCTCGACCACAGTATAGTAACATACCTCCTCGACCAACAGTATAGTAACATACCCCCTGACCACAGTATAGTAACATACCCCCTCGACCACAGTATAGTAACATACCCCCTCGACCACAGTATAGTAACATACCCCCTCGACCAACAGTATAGTAACATCCCTCGACCAAATATATACCATGCCCTCTACCAACTATACCAGTCTCTCTACCAAGTAAAATGTCTCTCTAAAGCTATACCATGTCTCTTACCAACTATACCATGTCTCTCTACCATCTATCCAGTCTCTCTACCAAGCTATACCATGTCTCTCTACCAAGCTATACCATGTCTCTCTACCAAGCTATACCATGTCTCTCTACCAAGCTATACCATGTCTCTCTACCAATCTATACCATGTCTCCCTACCAATCTATACCATGTCTCTCTACCAATCTATACCATGTCTCCCTACCAATCTATACCACGTCTCTCTACCAAGCTATACCATGTCTCTCCACCAATCTATACCATGTCTCTCTACCAAGCTATACCATGTCCCCTCTACCAATCTATACCATGTCCCCTCTACCAATCTATACCATGTCTCTCTACCAATCTATACCATGTCTCTCTACCAATCTATACCATGTCCCCTCTACCAATCTATACCATGTCTCTCCACCAATCTATACCATGTCTCTCTACCAATCTATACCATGTCTCTCTACCAATCTATACCATGTCTCTCTACCAATCTATACCATGTCTCTCTACCAATCTATACCAGTCTTCTACCAATCTATACCATGTCTCCTACCAAGCTATACCATGTCTCCTACCAATCTATACCATGTCTCTCTACCAACTATACCATGTCTCCACCAAGCTATACCATGTCTCTCTACCAATCTATACCATGTCTCTCTACCAATCTATACCATGTCTCTCTACCAATCTATACCATGTCTCTCTACCAATCTATACCATGTCTCTCCACCAATCTATACCATGTCTCTCCACCAATCTATACCATGTCTCTCTACCAATCTATACCATGTCTCTCTACCAATCTATACCATGTCTCTCTACCAAGCTATACCATGTCTCTCTACCAATCTATACCATGTCTCTCTACCAATCTATACCATGTCTCTCTACCAAGCTATACCATGTCTCTCCTACCAATCTATACCATGTCTCTCTACCAATCTATACCATGTCTCTATACCAATCTATACCATGTCTCCTACCAATCTATACCATGTCTCCCCTACCAATCTATACCATGTCTCTCTACCAATCTATACCATGTCTCTCTACCAATCTATACCATGTCTCTCTACCAATCTATACCATGTCTCTCTACCAATCTATACCATGTTTCTCACCAATCTATACCATGTCTCTCTACCAATCTATACCATGTCTCTCTACCAATCTATACCATGTCTCTCTACCAATCTATACCATGTCTCTCTACCAATCTATACCATGTCTCTCTACCAATCTATACCATGTCTCTCTACCAATCTATACCATGTCTCTCTACCAAGCTATACCATGTCTCCCTACCAAGCTATACCATGTCTCCCTACCAAGCTATACCATGTCTCTCTACCAAGCTATACCATGTCTCTCCACCAATCTATACCATGTCTCTCTACCAATCTATACCATGTCTCTCCACCAATCTATACCATGTCTCTCCACCAATCTATACCATGTCTCTCTACCAATCTATATCATGTCCCCCACCAAGCTATACCATGTCTCCCCTACCAATCTATACCATGTCTCTATACCAATCTATACCATGTCTCTCTACCAATCTATACCATGTCTCCCTACCAATCTATACCATGTCTCTCTACCAATCTATACCATGTCTCTCTACCAATCTATACCATGTCTCTCTACCAAGCTATACCATGTCTCTCTACCAAGCTATACCATGTCTCTCTACCAAGCTATACCATGTCTCTCTACCAAGCTATACCACGTCTCTCTACCAAGCTATACCACGTCTCTCTACCAAGCTATACCACGTCTCTCTACCAATTCTATACCATGTCTCCCTACCAATCTATACCATGTCTCCCTACCAATCTATGCCATGTCTCCCTACCAATCTATGCCATGTCTCCCTACCAATCTATGCCATGTCTCTCTACCAATCTATGCCATGTCTCTCTACCAATCTATGCCATGTCTCTCTTCCAATCTATGCCATGTCTCTCTACCAATCTATGCCATGTCTCCCTACCAATCTATACCATGTCTCTCTTCCAATCTATACCATGTCTCTCTTCCAATCTATACCATGTCTCTCTACCAATCTATACCATGTCTCCCTACCAATCTATACCATGTCCCCTCTACCAATCTATGCCATGTCCCCTCTACCAAGCTATACCATCTCTCTACCAATCTATACCATGTCTCTCTACCAATCTATACCATGTCTCTCTACCAATCTATACCATGTCTCTCTACCAATCTATACCATGTCTCTCTACCAATCTATACCAGATTTCTACCAATCTATACCATATCTCTCTACCAATCTCTAAAAATAAAATAGACATTACTTAGTTTCCAATTTATAAATAAACCAGACATTACTTGGTTTGCCAATTATAAATAAAGTAGACATTACTTGGTTTCGAACTGATAAATAAAATAGACATTACTTGGTTTGCCAATTATAAATAAAATAGACATTACTTGGTTTCCAACTGATAAATAAAATAGACATTACTTGGTTTCCAACTGATAAATAAAATAGACATTCTGTTTCCAACTGATAAATAAAATAGACATTAGGTTTCCAACTGATAAATAAACAGACATTACTTGGTTTGCCAATTATAAATAAAACAGACATTACTTGGTTCCAACTGATAAATAAAATAGACATTACTTGGTTTGCCAATTATAAATAAAGTAGACATTACTTGGTTTCCAACTGATAAATAAAATAGACATTACTTGGTTTGCCAATTATAAATAAAATAGACATTACTTGGTTTCCAACTGATAAATAAAATAGACATTACTTGGTTTGCCAATTATAAATAAAATAGACATTACTTGGTTTCCAATTATAAATAAAATAGACATTACTTGGTTTCCAACTGATAAATAAAATAGACATTACTTGGTTTGCCAATTATAAATAAAATAGACATTACTTGGTTTCCAACTGATAAATAAAATAGACATTACTTGGTTTGCCAATTATAAATAAAATAGACATTACTTGGTTTCCAACTGATAAATAAAATAGACATTACTTGGTTTCCAACTGATAAATAAAATAGACATTACTTGGTTTCCAACTGATAAATAAAATAGACATTATTTGGGTTTTCCAACTAAATTAAATAAAATAAAATAGACATTACTTGGTTTCCAACTGATAAATAAAATAGACATTACTTGGTTTCCAACTGATAAATAAAATAGACATTACTTTGTTTTCAATATCACTAATTGAAAATCTTACAGGACTGGTTTCTATTTTACTGCGGGTTTCCAAATACAGAAAGAAGCTTCATACCAAATCTCTATATTCACATCCAGTTTACACCCTACATATAGAAAAATAAAACAATTATTGCATTACAGAAATTAAGGAGCAATAAACATCTTCGACTTCCACCTATTCGGTTATTTCGTTGAAATTTTTTTTAAAAATCGGATCCAAGTAAACATGCGTACTAGACGGACGGAGAAGACAGACCCGGGATCAGACTTGGTCGTAACGTAACACGACCGGCAATACAATAACATACGCCCTGACGGACCAGTTTACAACGGACGGGACAGGGGCACCTGCTGCATGTGAGGAGAGAAACAACAGGGGTCCTGAGCATCACTCTATATGGCTTTAATACCCAGTTTCAATCGAGGGAGGGCTGGCTTTCAGTAAATCACGAAATAGTCAAAAGGAAAAGGGGGTGCACGCGAGGCCCTGCCTAACAGTGTTAGACTATTTCGGGATTTGTAAAAGCCTGGCCGAACGACAATCAAAACTGAGAAAGCAGAGTCTGATACTAAAAGCCCCTGACTACCAGAAACAATTTCTTTTAAAGTTGATTTCGTCTTCATCTGTGTATCTCGTCCCACATGGTCCTTAAATCCAAAAATAAACCTCGTGACATCACAAGTTCTACTCACGCGACCACACATACATGATAAAACATATTGTATATCCTAATTCCTAACACCTAACACCTAATCAATGTACAACTATGATGCCAAGAGGTCCTATCTTCATTAAGGAACCAAGGGGTACAAGAGCGGTCGTCGAATAAAACTCGCCGATATCAAGTCGGGGGATTGACGTATATACATCAACCCACCAACTATATACCCACCACAGCAAAGGGAATTAATTCAAATAGGGCAGGAAGGGTCGACAGACAATCCTAAGGATATCTGCCGATTATTTCCGTGCCTTTTCAAACCTATTAATTTGGAAATTCGTCGTTTCGTGAAAAATCTTACTCAGTTTTTAGGGTCTTTATCTAGGAATCGTACAAAATTTTGAAAATACCAAATTGGTTCCAATAAGTCATCCTAGATAAAGTAAGGGGACGATTTCACGTGAGCTACGAACGCCTAATTCGAAGGGACCCTAAATAAATTCGAAAAAAATAAATAAAATGGCAGCTGAAGGAAGTAGACTGATCTACTACATTAAGCACTAACAGAAAATCAGAAAAATCAAGACATTTCTAAAAAAAATTAAAAAAATTTATGATCAAAGTTAAAAATATGTAGACGGATGGCGGAAGTCCTCGGAAGCATTTGGGGAGGGGAAAACCTAACATGCTTCCAGTTGAGGAAAGATTTAAAAACAAAAAAACCGACACGAGGATCATTCTGGGGAAAGTCCCTTATAAAAGTTTTTTAAAAAAAAACACACCGTGAACCGAACGTAAACTGCGTGAAGAATAAAACGTCGCGCTGAAAATTCGATCTTGTTGTGCGACCGCAATGTTTACAGCCGCACAACAAGTAGAGTGTGTTCGTGTAAATCATGCAAGGGATACTTTCACAAAACATCCAGCACAGATAGAGCCAGCTATACAGAATCCAGTAGTCAATTGCCGTCTAACTACGATATACATGTATCCCTTTAAGTTATAGTGTGAGGAAGTGGGGTGGGGCACCTGCTGCATGTGGGGATGCACAAGAAAATAAAGAAGATTAGTGCCCTATTGTTTAACTCACATGTCTTGAGATTTGGATGGTTTGGTTCTCCATATCCTGGTTATGGATGGTGTAATTATAAGTTTGGTTCTCCATACAGTGGCTGTGTGATATATATTGGTAAATTTGGTTCTCTATATTGTACTTTGTAAATATTGGTGAGTTTGGTTGTCCACATTATAAACTAGTTCACTTAAAGAGTGAGAGACTTAAAGAGTATCTGAAAAAATTAAAACAAAACAGTTCAAATTGACGAACCTAGTATCATTCTGGCCAGTGGAGACTCTATAAATATGAGTTGGGGTGGTGGGGCTGGCGAGTTGGGGGGCCGACGACGTTCCAAGTTGGTTGGGTGAGGAGTGAGCAATAGCAACAAGCAACAAGATGGAATACATTTATTGGGGAAGGGAGGGTGGGGTGTTGATCTATGAAACAGGCGCAATGACGTACCTTGCAAGATTCTCGTTCTGACTAGCTGTATAAGGGTATAAACTCTAGTTTGAGACCACGGTGGTATAACAGAACACTTTCACCAGCCTGCGCCCGATCTCTAAAATGAAATTAAATGGAGTATTACGTTCTACTCTTCTGAACCTCATTCGCTAATAAAACCGGAAACACCACTCAATGGACAATGGGAAACATTGCTAGGACAGCGACATCAGCCATCTTATTTTGCGATTTCCAACTGTCGTGACAAGTGACCTCAGATTTTTTGTCCCATCTAAAAGACTAGACGCTTTTCCAGGTCAGCCCCTCCCACCTGCATCACTGACAGAGTCTTTACAATGCTCGCCTGTAGAGCTTTTTCAAAATCTATGCAAAAATATTATCATACCTTGTCCATGGTTTGGTTCAGTTCAAAACGTGTTCAGTCTTTGCGAGTCGGCTCTCAAATGGCTTCACTGAGTTCACGTTCAGTCACCTTCAATCTGGTTGGTCGACGTATGCACGTGCTTTTCGTGAGACCTATTCACTGACAACTTAAACCTGACCTGAGCTTGATTGTCTACTTTTACAAAACATACTAGAATAGTCCGAGAGTGTCCACTTATATCTTGTCTCTGTTCGAGTTGAAAAAAAAAATTCCACTATTCTATAAAATAGATGGTGCGACAGTTTGATGTCCTACAATCCTAGACTAATACAGGCGGCGAGTGCCATTCAGTGCGTAATGAATGGGTAAAATTAAAATGAATGAATGATGACATGTGAAAGAATGAGTTGACATGTGATGAATAGTTGACAGTGAATGAATGAATGAATGAATGAATGAATGAATGAATGAATTAATGAATGAATGAGTGGACAAGTGGATGAATCAGTTGACATGTGAATGAATGAATGAGTATGAAATCATGGGCCTTTATTAGTTGAAAGAATGAATTGGTTATGTGATTATGAATTGAAGAATAATGAAAAATGGTGAAGAAGAGTAATAAAAGTGGCAATGGGGTGAAACAGTTGACATTGTGATGAAGATTTAGTGGTTTCGTCGCCTTATTTTAAAAATGTTATTATGGTGATGAATTTAAAATCATAAGGCAAGGGAATAACCAAGCCCTTTTAAGTAATAAGACTTTTTTCGACTAACTTGTATGAACATGTGAATAAAGTGGATTTTTCCGTCCTACTCTTCAGGGAATTATCAATCTTTTTAAAATAATAAAACCCACGAATCTTTTTCAAAATGTGAAAAAAAAAACGTTATTTTCTGTAGATTAAATCAATTAAGCAAAGCCCCGAATCTTTATTCAATCAAAAAATTAAAACCCTTAAATTCCAATATCATTAATTAAAATCCACCCCTGGGATTGGGAAGCTGTTACCCACAAAGAAAAAAAGAGAATTAAAGACAAAAAGGAAGAAAGAAAGACAAAATGAAGATTTAAAACAAAGCCAAGATGTTCGCTAATTAGTTGTGAATCTAATTAACTGCCACTAATCGACTAATAAGCTATGTAAAGTTAATCAATCTCGTTACGGGTCAGTATAATCAGCAACTTAGCAACGAATCAATACAAATAAATATGGCGGACGGGTCTAAACATAACCGTGTATTATAGCGATCGTGTCACTAACTCTATACCGACGTTAATATGATCATAACAAAGGTTTAACACACGCTATTCAAGGTAAGGTCTATAATTTATATTCTATAGGGCCTAAACGTTATCAGTTTCGTATATTGTTATAAAGTGAGATATTGTCTGTAAATAGAAATATCAGATATCACCTAGCCCTTGGTTATATTCCAGAGCTAATGTAATTGACAGAGTTTTACGTCCTGTTCATCTTCACATTATAGTCCAATGAAGACATGACAACGCCACGCAGTGTACAATGAGAGAAAGTAACGAGACAGCGGCACTGTCGAGAGAAATTTAACGTCGTTCAATATTAAGAAACACACCTCGCCGTGAGGCTATGATCTTCGACTTCAGGCCGGTTAGTCCGAGTCCGCATAGCTTATATCATTTAGTACATATATGCAACCTATTATACCCATGTCACTCCCCAAACTTTTTCTATTTTTCCAGATGAAAACCGACAACAGTAAGACGTACGCATTTTACGACAAAACCACCATGTTGAATAAATCGATGGCGGAATTTCCTCTCCGTGTTTTAGCTTCTTCATTATTATTTTGGATTGTGCTTTTAACCGCTGGTTACTTCTGTTATATCTATGTCACGTTATTTATGCAAATTTCAGACGAATCTGACTTATCAAAACAGTGTTCACAATTCAAAAACGGGGACTCGAATAACTTTAATATCGTGAAAAGCTACCCCGTGGGTAAGGCCCGACCGTATCTGTTGTCGCATGGTTTAAAAGAGGGCGATCTTCAACCAGTGACGTCACTAGAGCAGCCATTGCCGTTTCTAGTCACTGCCGTCACTTCCGCTCAGTTTTATCAAGTCCAGAGCCTTATTAAACATGTCGATCAAGAGTTATCGACCGTGAGAGATCTGACGTTTGTAATCTATGACATTGGCCTCACCGACGAGCAGTATGTTTTGGTAAGTATACGTTTTGTAAAAGTGACCAACAAAAAAAGCAAAAAATCGCCTTACATTTTCACTAACCGGGTTTTGAGTTTAGGACGAATATATGCTTGAGCAAATGTTAGAAATACAGACCATTGCCATTTCTGTCCATTCGCTTCATTGTAGACAAACCTAATCCCAGGTAATCATTCTGATAAGTTATACAAATGAACTCAATGATGT
Source organism: Nipponacmea schrenckii (assembly GCA_030562195.1). Taxonomy (NCBI): domain Eukaryota; kingdom Metazoa; phylum Mollusca; class Gastropoda; family Lottiidae; genus Nipponacmea; species Nipponacmea schrenckii. Next base: position 8,107,478 of record JAUJPP010000005.1, on the reverse strand, counting down.
AAACCCTTTATTTTTCAGTTAAGAGATCAATGCCAGTGCATCGTCAGGAAGTTCAAATTTGAAGGATATCCAGAGCACATTAAAACAACCGAAAACAAGGCATGGCGCCCCATTCTCGTTCAACAAGTGATGAAAGAGAGAGGGTCTGTCATACTTATAGAACCAACGACCAGATTCAAACAGCCTCCCATGCTCTCAATATTCCGTCGACCTGGAAACAGACAGTTCTATCTCTGGGACGAACCAAATCAAAGTGTCATCGGCTATACTTTTCCTCCAATGTTCCGATATTTTGAGGAACGGCGCTGCATTTTCAAAGACTCGCATATGGTTTCCACAGAAATTATGGCATTTTATAAAAGCGAATCGACATGGCATCATTTAGTCAAGCCATGGGTGACCTGTGCCTTAAATGAAGACTGTATTGCTCCTGAAGGTGCTAGGTCGAGCTATTGCTTCCATATGCGACATCCGCGCACAACCGGATGTCATAATTTTGACCAATCAGCGCTCAGTATTATCGCTAACCGTGCATTTCAGTTGACAACGGACCGCAATAAAAACATTCCACATCGGATCACTTTCCATAGCGACGAGGAAGAAAAATATTTTCAGAAGCAGCCGACACATTATTTCAAATATTTTTTGATCATTGTTATTTTGGCCGTGGTCATTAAAATCGTCACGAAATGGAGATCTCGGTGAAAAGCCATTTTAAGTTAGATATTCCCATAAAAGCACCGGCCATGGATGGACATACAGTAAAGGTTTTGTGTGAACGCACACCCATATCACTAACTCTTCCTTGGTGAATTTTGCAGGTGTAATGATTAGAGTTCATATGCATCGGCGCCTACGGTGGAACGTACCCTCTGCGCTCGGCAGATTCAGCTCTACGGAAACGATGATTGCCGAACCTACTGCCATTCCAAAGTGTCTTGAATTTATTTAATGTTGCATTTTTTCACCATGTTCTTGTTGAAATATTTGCGTATACCAATCAAAGTGTTCATTTATTCGTTTTTTATTTGTAAATTAATCAATCTATGCTAACTGAAGGGTTTGAGAGAGTATAATTGGTGGGGCTTCATTCTCACAAGCCGGGGATCAATCCTTTTGGACCCCACCCAGACAACGGGGTTGTCGTCACATTGAGAAGTTTTTCTGCTTCACATTCCTCATATTTTTAGTAGCGACTTTAATTGCAGACTTTTTTCGTTTTCTGATATTAGTCTAATCTTAATTGGACCATTCCCATTTCTTAGAAGATGACGAAATAATACCATGTTTATTATAGTGACTTCCCAAACTGGTGGATACATATTAATACTCGACATAAATTCTACACAGAATGTTTACATTTTAAATGAAAGGTAATACCTAACTAATTCCGAACTAAAGCCCGGCGTACACGACATCTCTATACCCCAGAGGCTTGTCTATATTTATCACTGGGGCAGACAGATGTCTGGTATGAACAGGGTTTTATTCGAAACACAACAAAAAAACAAAACACTCCTTTATATGTGTATTCATTATTTCACAAAAAACAAAATTCAACCTTTTAAGTAGGTCAAGGTACTTCTGCACGTCCAGGGTATAGTCCACTTTATTTGTAGGTGGTGTAAGTAGTAATCAACACAATATAAGTTCAACTTGTATAGTTCCAATTACTACCTACGTTACCTTAGAAACAAATGGACTGCTCATGCCATGGTTAGAATCGTCCCGACGTGCACAAATTGCTGTTTGTCTAAATAAGGTAACCCATACAATGTCAACCATCCCAACTAAGTTAAGGTTATTGACCTACAATACTAATTGCGTAGTTAGTTTATTATGGAGAGAGCTATATGCCAAAATACATGAAGAATACAAACAACAGTAGTTGACTGTAGTCACTTTTTGTTCATAAGGTTGCATAATCTCTAGTTATAAGTTTTACAAAATTTCAAAAATACTTTGATGCCATCCTGTGGATCAAGTGCTTACTAAGAGCGCCCTCACACCGTAGAAATCACAAGTAGCGTAGAGTTTTGAAGAAGAAAAGCGGTCATAAATTTGATGCGTTCAAAACTCCTGGCCACTGTCATTATTTACAACCCTACACAACCGGTGATCACTATAGTGTGAGGTATAAGAACTAAAAGGGGTTCCTGACACGCCCAAGAACCCAAGGACTGTCCAAAATTTGACACGTTTAAAATCAGCACTAATTAAACAAGATATAAATATTAACGAGTTGCTGGTAATTAGTCTACTGTTTGGACATGTGTAGAATGAGTTCGATAACTCGGTTACTGTATCCATATTCATTATCATACCTACAATATACAAAAATACAATATACAAAATAGAATATACAAAAATACAATATACAAAATAAATATACAAAATAGAATATACAAAAATACAAATACAAAATAGAATTACAAAATAATACACAATAAATGGTAGCAAAATCCTTGAAAGGAAATGAATGTGCAAAACAGAATATAATTACTCTTACTCACTAAGGAGTTTAACTGAAGGCTGTCTTGAGGCAACTACGCAGATTGTAGCTATCCAAGAAAATTTGAGGTCATAGGAAACAGCTGAGCATCAATCGCCTCTTCTTGTGTACCCCAAAATACCAGCCATAGGGCCTTCACTAGCCTTCTTTACAGCTTCTTTGATAGCATCGTAGCTGGCCTGAAATACAAAACCAGCCACAGTGATATTCTATTGTTCTGTATCTTATTTTGCCGATGAAATTTTGATGAGTGTAACTTGTGTTGAAACATTATGTACCCATGTATTAAAGAAGTGTGTAACTTGTGTTGAAACATTATGTACCCATGTATTAAAGAAGTGTGTAACTTGTGTTGAAATGTTATATACCCATGAATTAAAGAATGTGTAACTTGTGTTGAAATGTTATGTACCCATTTAAAGAAGTGTGTAACTTGTGTTGAAATGTTATGTACCCATTTTAAAGAAGTGTGTAACTTGTGTTGAAATGTTATGTACCCATTTTAAAAAGTGTGTAACTTGTGTTAAATGTTATGTACCCATGTATTAAAGAAGTGTGTAACTTGTGTTGAAATGTATGTACCCATTTTAAAGAAGTGTGTAACTTGTGTTGAAATTATGTACCCATTTTAAAGAAGTGTGTAACTTGTGTTGAAATGTTATGTACCCATTGTTAAAGAAGTGTGTAACTTGTGTTGAAAGTTATGTACCCATGTATTAAAGAAGTGGTATTTGTTGTTATTACCCATTTTAGAAGTGTAACTTGTGTTGAAACGTTATGTACCCATGTATTAAAGAAGTGTGTAACTTGTGTTAAAGTTATGTACCCATGTATTAAAGAAGTGTGTAACTTGTGTTGAAATGTTATGTACCCATGTATTAAAGAAGTGTGTAACTTGTGTTGAACATTATGTACCCATGTATTAAAGAAGTGTGTAACTTGTGTTGAAACATTATGTACCCATGTATTAAAGAAGTGTGTAACTTGTTTTAAAACATTATGTACCCATGTATTAAAGAAGTGTGTAACTTGTGTTAACATTATGTACCCATGTATTAAAGAAGTGTGTAACTTGTGATATTCCCCTATTAAGATGTGTACTTGTTTCCAATGTAATTTTAAAGAAGTGTGTAACTTGTGTTGAAACGTTATGTACCCATGTATTAAAGAAGTGTGTAACTTGTGTTGAAACATTATGTACCCATGTATTAAAGAAGTGTGTAATTTGTGTTGAAACGTTATGTACCCATGTATTAAAGAAATGTGTATCTATCCCATAATTTTTATCTTGTGTTGCAGACAATATTATCCCTGTTTATTAAAAATACTTACTGGTTTTGAAAGTTTGACTGTCAAATCAACAACAGATACATCAGCTACTGGAACTCGGAAAGCCATTCCAGTTAATTTACTGCAAAAAAAATAGATTTCAAAATCAAAACATATTTCTTTACTGTGGCTCAACTAAATGTAGACTTTAGAGGATTAAGTCCCCTGCTCTAGGAAATCTTTTTAAATACTCTAGTAGCCATTTGTCCAATACACAAGCCATTTGCAATATAAACTCTTGACCAATTTGTAACATATCTTAGCACACAAAATTGACATACCCATTCATTTCAGGGATGACCTTGCCCACAGCTTTGGCAGCACCAGTTGATGAAGGAATGATATTTTGGGCTGCTCCTCTTCCACCTCTCCAGTCCTGAAATCAACCAACGTATAAATTATAGAAGATTGTCCAGTTGTTGTTTAATAAGCCTATCAGTATATTTACAATGTCGATTGATTGTGGCTTCCTCCTATACCTTGACTACAATAGTCACCTTTCTTGTATCACATATTCACAATGTCAAGTTATTACTAACTTTGTCTTATACCTTGACTGCAATAGTCACCTTTCTTGGAAATGCTGTGAATTTATTGGACTATAAGCCAATGAATCAACTAATCAGAGCCTTTGACAGAAAATCTACAAAGGAGCCACAATGTTATAGTACAGACTTTCTGTCTAGGGCTCTGATTGGCTTATTTCACAAAGCAAAATAGAAAGGAATTCCATGGTAACATTCACTTTTAAAAAATACCTCACCTTCATGCTAGGGCCATCAACAATTTTTTGTGTTGCTGTAAAGGCGTGACAAGTTGTCATTAAACCCTCGGCGATACCGAAATTATCGTTGACAACTTTCACTAACGGAGCCAGACAGTTGGTGGTACACGAGGCATTGCTGACCACATTCATACTCTTATCGTACTTGTCTTCATTGACGCCCATCACAAACATAGGGGCATCACTTGATGGGGCAGAGATCACAACTTTCTTAGCTCCCCCCTTGAAATGGGCCTGAAAAAAAAACATATAATAAGGTATCGTAATACGCCCACATTGATAATGGCAGCCAATTTGTTCCGGAGGTTGACTAGAGTTGTCAGTAAATGAAAGATTTTTCTGATTTTCAATAGGGTTCATCCTTGAATGATTACAAACACTTGCACAAAGTCTAATTATAATCCATTAAGAAACCAGCCCTCTATTGTGTCCACAAAGAATCCAAGAACAAGGGCAATAACTCATAGTAAATATAAACCATATGCATGGCTCTATAATAGACACTTACTCCGGCTTTTTCTAATGTAGTGAAGACACCAGTAGACTCTACCACATATTCTGCTCCAGCGGCACCCCAAGGGATTTCAGCTGGGTCTCGACTAAAACAAGCAATCAGCAATCTATAAGCTACATATTCATATATGAATGGATTTGGTTGCAAAAAATCTAGAGTAATATTTTCTTCATTTAGACTAATGAAGACTGGTATAGCCAAACAGTGTGCAATGAGGGAAAATACTGGCTTATGCTGGAATTAAGGATTTACTGGCAACAGACCTTGAGCATGTACAGTCTTATTTGGACAACTATATGCAATTTCTATGTCAGTGTTTCCGACGAAATAGCTCCTTGGTTTGTTCTTCCATCTACATGATATGACGTTACTTTCACCTCAGTCCCTGGGATATCCGTGACAGCGATCTACTGCCAATCCATGACTACCCCGATTTCAAGGCATTATTCCCTTTAGAATTGAAAACTTATACTTACAGCATGTGAACAGCTGTGGGTTTTCCATTGATTACCAATTTACCACCTTCTGCTGTGACTGTTCCTTTGAATTTACCGTGTGTGGAGTCATATTTAAACATGTAGACCTAAAATAGAGTTATCTCTCTTTGTCTATTTCGTAAATAGAGTTATTTCCCTTTTGTTTCACTCTGCATAAATGAAATTAAATGAAGGGAGTTTTACGTCCACTGCACCCAATGGGGCTAATGAAGATCATAATCTACAACTGTATTTTTATATATTTGGATTTTTCTTATATTTAAAGTTAAAAGAATAAGGCCCTGGTTGAAAGGTGAAAGGTCACCTACCATATAGTCGAGATCAATAAAGGGATCGTTAACGGCCACGATTTCTAGACCTTTATCAATGGCTGCCCTCATCACCAATCGACCAATACGGCCAAATCTACAAAAAACAATTATGGCAGAAGTCAAATTTTAAATGTACAAAATGAAATGAAAAGGAGTTTTACTTCTTACACTTATACAGAATGACAAAACCTTGCAGTGTGCAATGAGGGAAATTTTGACAAGACAGCGGCATAAGCCTACTCTCTGCTGAATCCGGCAAAATTTATACAGCAGATACCATTCAATTGCAAATAAGGACCATACTCCATTGCCCAAAACAATGAAGTCTGACTTCTCGACTTCAAGCTTATGTAATAGTTTAACTGGTAGTAAAAATTAAAAAATCTTACCCATTGATACCAATTTTGATTGCCATCCTGGTGAATTTCTCTTAATCCTGAAATTTAAAGTCTGCTCTTAAAATATAGTTTGAGTAAGAAATTAGGGTTGTTGAAAAGAAACCAGTTACTATTGGTAACTAGTCACTATTCAACAGAAGGCACTGGCACAGATTTAGAGATTAGGGTGGTTGAAAGAAACCAGTTACTATTGGTAACTAGTCACTATTCAACAGACGGCACTGGTACAGGTTTAGAGATTAGGGTTGTTGAAAAGAAACCAGTTACTATTGGTAACTAGTCACTATTCAACAGACGGCACTGGTACAGGTTTAGAGATTAGGGTGGTTGAAAAGAAACCAGTAACTATTGGTAACTAGTCACTATTCAACAGAAGGCACTGGCACTTGTTTCAGATTTAGCTTACCTAGGCAGCCATTAGAACATTCAAGTTCATGCAAAGTTGACTTTAACATTACCCTACACCAATTTCCATGACAACAAAAAGATAAGTAGAGTTGACGTCAACAAAAATATTACATTTATGAAAAATTTCAAAAGAAGGCCTTTGAATTAACTATTACAGTCACATTAGGTACAGTATAATACTTATAAAGCTTGCCTCTCTCTCCAAGTCTCCATACAATATTGTCCTTCAGCCAGCCCTAACTATATCAAGAGATAGTATAATTACCTAGCCTAGCCTAGTAGCTCTCTGTGTATATACAGCTCTCTACTAACTAATTATGAGGAATGTAACATAGACTAGTATTGACTACACGACCCTAGACTGACACTGAAACGTCCTTCACCTTGCTATCTGACCTTGGTCATGCAATGAGACGTGTTGAGGGGTATTGATTTTCAAGGTCATTACCGATAATTACGAAATACTGCCAGTACGTTGCAAATTTTCATCGGAAACTACGCATCTGCTGCTAATTATAATCCCTTTTATTCTGACAATCCTGTTTAACATGTCTTTTGATACTTCCTTGTCTCATTGATGCAGCGAATGACATTTTTCCATCGTCTGATATTTTTCGAGATCGACACCGGCCGACAGTCGATGCCGGTGTCATGTATTTCAGCACGAGCAATCAACAATTTCAATAAAAAATGTTATCAAAAAAGGTTTCGAATGACATCAAGCGGAAACAAATATTAGTTTTATGATAAATATAGAGAGAGGCACTTACCTTCGAGATGCTGAAACCTTACAGAAGAAATGGTAGAGATGTATGAACGATTACGCATGCGTGACTTTCATGCGTCTAAATTTAGACTTGGCAACGAAACACAAAACGAAAAATTGCCAATTGATGCTTTTCTCATTATACTTTTGTATTTACCATTAGTGAACGATTGGTAACGATACAAATGTGCTGACTGCACTAAAAATTATACTATTGTCGTAAATGCACGAATTTTAAAGTCAAAATTGGCATGAAACTACATTGTCGATTTTTTTTCCAAAAAACTTTGCAACAGAGCTCTGCTCCATTTTTTTATTCATTGAAGACATTTTTGTATCTAGTTCAAATTTTACGGTTTTTAAAGATATTTTAGAGAAGTTTTCTAAACTTTTTTTTGTATTAGGGACATAGAATCAATTTAAAACAGGTTAAATTTCAATTGAACGTCAACGGTTCCTGTTATTCTACTAAAGCTGCATACTTGAAGACGTCACTAATCGCAATGGCCTTACATCCCAATTGAATAATGTGCAAATTCATATTCAGAATGGATTAGACATGAATTCTGTTTATTTTAATACATCCCAGACTCTACACTTTAAAGATTCATGTGAATCAAAGCTGCTTCAGCTGGTATTCATCAATTGTAGTCTTAGTCATAAAATCTTAAAAGTAAGTAATCTCCCTTACACCATAATTTACCTGTTGAATTTTTCTCATCTCATTGGCTTGTATGGAAGCTGACAAAAAGGTCAATATTTAGAAAGTTTTCCTAATTGCTCACTGCACTGCATTGCTCACCTTCATTCATCCATTCACTTGTCAACTCATTCATTCATTCACTCATTCATTCATTAATTTATTCATTTATTCATACATTTATTCATTTATTCATTCATTCATCCATTCACTTGTCAACCTATTCATTCAATCATTTATTCATTCATTCATTCATTACTTTCATTTATTCGAAACCACGGGGGAATTGCCCGGGTCCAGGGGGGGGGGGCGCTGGTTGGTGGAATTGGACACGCTGAGGTTTCTCAAGTGACCTCACTGTGCAGAGTACAGAATTCCAGCATTTGTATTTCCGGAGTTGTGGTTTTGTTAAGAATTTATTATGTGTAAAGATAAATGGCCTCTTCTCACATAATATTATATTACGTCACGTATAATATATTATGTACTCAAGTCTCGAGGGGTGAATGGCTCGATTGGAAATTCGCTTAGTGGTGATTGACAAAACAAAATTGAGAAACAGGGCTGTAGAGCATATCAAGTTGATATTATTGTATTTCATACAAATTTAATGTTATCAATTAGATAAAATAGATTGAGCAATATACTTTGATTTTATAGTTTATATATGTTCCAAGGGACATAACCCTTGAGCTATAATATTCCTGTAATGTTCCACATCATTTCCTGTTCATTGTCCCTTAAGCACCCCCTGTCGCGTCACTACTTTGACGGTGGAAATTACATGAAAAAAGAGATATAGTCGAGGAACTCCCGGAATTGTTTGATTTTGGATTTGATCTGTAAAATATAAAAGTTGGATTAAAGCCTTTGATGGCATGAAAGAGAATCGGTGCCAGTAAATTACGGTTCCTGCAATTCCATTAAAAGTAAGCCCGTAATGACGTCACTGTCAATGAGATATGTATGGACATAATAATAGTATTAAATTTCTTAGTCGTCATGACACCTGGTTAGTCTACTCTTATTGACCATGTATAATTCCTTAAAATATGACATACTGTTTACTGTTAGAATTGGCAGAATTCAATGTCTATTGAAGAAAATCAGGATATTAATAAGGCCCATTGTTGTCGCTAATGTGTCATTCTTCTTAATTTCTATTCATCCACTGTTAAGGGATTAGAATCGATACTGATTCATTGATCGCTCTTATTCATTGTTATTAAACATTATAGAAAAGACGGGTTGTAACACAGACAGATGGAGTGCTGGTATCTTTACGTGACGTCATGTGAATGGTTACGTCGAACAATGGTTTTCGTGGGTTCTATAATCGTCCTATTTTTTTTTTTTTTTTGCATAATATTATTCGCAAGTTAAATGAGTCTTATTATGGGAAGTTAGCTCTCATTTTTCAATGAAGCTGTCCTGATGAGGATTGTATCCGAAACGCATTTAGCAGTTTCGATTTCCATAATCCAATAGTAAGTAATTGCTTAATACATGAGAATAAAACGCCCCAACTTTACTTGTTTGCACGTGTAGACTCACAAAGATATTCAATACGATGCAGTTAACAATGAGGCAAATGTTTACAAACAGAGTCAAATAATTCTGTTGATATACACCGGTAAAATTCGATATTTACGCCCCACCGCCCCCAGACATCAAAACATACTTTAGTTATTTAATAACCATACTATTTGGATTGGAAATCGATTATTGATGAACGGAGTATCCAATAAAGTCAATTGATTTATAGAATGTTGTTTTTCTTTTAGTGATCAGAATTGATCAGAAAAGATCTGTTAACAATTAGAGAATGTCGAGTATAGACCTAGTTTCATGTTCATGGGGTTCTGTAGAACAGTGGTTAGAGCGTTGGTTCTGTAGCACAGTGGTTAGAGCGTTGGTTCTGTAGCACAGTGGTTAGATGGTTGGTTATGTAGCACAGTGGTTAGATCGTTGGTTCTGTAGCACAGTGGTTAGATCGTTGGTTCTGTAGCACAGTGGTTAGAGCGTTGGTTCTGTAGCACAGCGGTTAGAGCGTTGGTTCTATAGCACAGTGGTTAGAGCGTTGGTTCTATAGCACAGCGATTAGAGCGTTGGTTCTGTAGCACAGCGGTTAGAGCGTTTGGTTCTGTAGCACAGTGGTTAGATCAATGGGTCTGTAGCACAGTGGTTAGAGCGTTGGTTCTGTAGCACAGTGGTTAGATCGTTTAGTCTGTAGCACAGTGGTTAGAGTGTTGGCTCTGTAGCACAGTGGTTAGAGCGTTGGTTCTGTAGCACAGTGGTTAGAGCGACACACACACTTTTGCTGAACCCGTCGGTAAAATGCGCAATCGGTCAGTACAAAACGAGAATTGCCACGTAGAGCCCATGATAGTAACCAACTAGTAACAAAAACAGATTTAGATACCTCTATCCCTTTAAAAGTGATGATTTACATGTAAAAAAAGTTGTCAATTACGATACCGGAAGCGTAATCACTGGGAAATTGATTACAACTTTGGAAAACAACAACAACTCCATTCGGAAACCATCGGCATTTTTCGTAAATCAGAACTTACCTCGAACCCTTTTAATTTCTAGGGTAAGCCTTTTAACTTTTTACTAAAGTAAAATGGCGTCATTGTAACGCTGCGAAGTGACAATAGTCTGTGCTTTAAAGTCGTTGAGGGGTGATTCTGTCATTTCAAAAATTCTGCATCACTATATAGTGACTTTTATTTTACATAATAATAACTTTTATATTAAAGCAAAATCTCGCAATATAATTTTTTTGTCTGTAGTTTCGAACGACCAGCCATCGATGTTTGAACTACTCTAAGCACATGGGCATAGTTCCGGCAAACAATGGCTACCTTTCGCCGTGATATTTTCAAGCGCATAAGACCGAAATTTTGTTTTCTTGGAAAATCAGCAAACTAAAGGGAGAATATTACTTAAACATTGTGCAGATTGAAACTCTACAGGCGAAATTATTCTACGCTTCAAGTAATGTAATAAGGTAAGAAGTTCGGTCGTTATAACAGCAGGGCACTATCGATCTGTAAAAATCTAATATTGCTGCAACATCCGAAATATAAAAATCTAATACAATAATCATATAGTCTAGTTAAGTACAAATGAAATGCAAATTTATATTGTACTGTTCTGTATCTTATTGGGCTAATGAAATGAAATAGAGTTTTATATCCTACTGTTCTGTATCTTATTGGACTAATGAAATGAAATAGAGTTTTATATCCTACTGTTCTGTATCTTATTGGACTAATGAAATGAAATAGAGTTTTATATCCTACTGTTCTGTATCTTATTGGACTAATGAAATGAAATAGAGTTTTATATCCTACTGTTCTGTATCTTATTGGACTAATGAAATGAAATAGAGTTTTATATCCTACTGTTCTGTATCTTATTGGACTAATGAAATGAAATAGAGTTTTATATCTACTGTTCTGTATCTTATTGGACTAATGAAATGAAATGGAGTTTTATATCCTACTGTTCTGTATCTTATTGGACTAATGAAATGAAATAATTTTATATCCTACTGTTCTATATCTTGTTGGACTAATGAAATGAAATAGAGTTTTATATCCTACTGTTCTGTATCTTATTGGACTAATGAAATGAAATGGAGTTTTATATCTTACTGTTCTGTATCTTATTGGACTAATGAAATGAAATAGAGTTTTATATCCTACTGTTCTGTATCTTATTGGACTAATGAAATGAAATGTAAATTTATATTCTACTATTCTGTATCTTATTGGACTAATGAAATGAAATAGAGTTTTATATCTTACTGTTCTGTATCTTATTGGACTAATGAAATGAAATAGAGTTTTATATCTTACTGTTCTGTATCTTATTGAACTAATAGCTATAGATAGAATTTAATGATCGAAATGTTTCGGATTATGTCTAGAATTATCTATAAGTACCTATATTGGAGATAAGTAACTAATAGAAACGAGAAAAGAGTTCCATTATCCCTGACATCCAGCTTTAATCCTAGTTTACTATATTTCTTCATCCGAACTACATTTTATAGGCTTTCTTCTGTATAGTGTTACAAATGGCGGGCTAGAGTATATGACGTCACATTGACTGATGACGATGACAGACGTAAGATCTATTTGTAGCAGACGTGGAAAGGAATGAAATGAAATTGATATTTACGCATTGATTTAATGTTATAGTTAGGACTAAAATTCAGCCTACAGCTATCGAAAAAAGGAAGAAGTAGGCTTTATTACTAGCTAAGTGACCCATTTTATTTTTTTATACTTAGCGTTTGCGGGATGAAATGAACGAAAATTAAGTGTGTCATCGACGTTGTGGCTAAACGAAATGAAATGAGTTTTACGTCCTACTCGTCTGCACCTAAAAAGCTAATGAAGATGGGTAAGAAACAAAAGCAACGTCTGATTTGTATTTTAAAACCGAATCTAAAACACGGTGTTCAGAAAATGTCAAAGTTATATTATACAGAAAGTAAGATATATCGGTCTAAATTATATATTAGGCTATAGAAATATTTAAAACGGAATCTGAAACATGTAGATACTCACAGTTCAAAGTTCATTGTCAGTTTCTACAAATATAAAAGATATATACGAAATTGGTCTCTAATGCTTGAAACCTGCAGTCAACCGATTGATAATATATACTCATAATGACAGTCATACTGATATAATGACAGTCATACCGATATAATGACAGTCATACCGATATAATGACAGTCATACCGATATAATGACAGTCAACCGATATAATGACAGTCATACCGATATATATTAGTAAAACCGATATAATGACAGTCATGCCGATATATAGTAAAACTAGGTTATAAGCAGGCCTAATTTCACTAAGTTATTAATTACAAAATAAGTCCCGTCACGGACAATTAAACATATTTTCTATCAATACATCATGTTTTTATTCGATCTAGTCTCTTTTTCATATCAGTGTGATTCTTGAAAATGTAATCGTAGAAGGAGTATCGATCTTGTAGGACCATTTGTTCGAAGATAAAAGCTGAATTATCCAGTGATTGACAATGTAACGAAGTCATAATAAACATCTTCATTCAGACGTTTTACTGGACACGTTTCAATATCGTTTGGATATTTTCATTGCTTGGTGTGGGGTAACCTATACACTTTCATCTTTTGTGAGACAATCAATTAAATGTCATTTTTTGGTGTGCGATAACCTATACATTTTCATCGTTTGGTGTGAGGTTATCTTAAAATTATATTATCTTTTGGTGTGCGGTTATCTTAAAATTATCATCGTTTGGTGTGTTGTAACTTATACACTTTCTTTTGGTGTGCGGTTACCTTAACATTATCATTTAGTGAGCGGTCCTCTATAAAATTTCATCGTTTTGTGTGCGATAATCTATCAGTTGGTTGGCGGTCATCGCATTTTGTGTGCGGTAATCTACGAATTTTTATATTGATTGTGAATTTACATAATTACGTTTTATTTCATGGGAGAGAGGACTGTACGATTTAAGGATTGTGAAAATTCGGTCTCTTTGATCGCATTTAAGAGAAATTCGTGATGCGTTTTATATTTTAAGAATGCAAGCTGTCAAATCGTTAACCACGTGACATGATTAATGTGCTGCAATTAAGATGCATTGTTTGTCATTAAACCGTCAATCACAGAACACCGGCTCGTGTCAAATAGGATAAAACTATGGAATCATAAGGCACCATGGTAAATTCCACAAATTTGACAGAAACTGGAGAAATTCTGTCTTTGACCGTCCGGATAATCGAAGGTGGAATATTGTCAATAATTTGTATCTTGTCCTTTTTTGGGAACATCTCCTTGTGGATTGTGATCTTAAAAACTAAAGATTTACATAAAGAATCCAACTACCTGACCCTGTGTCTGTCCTTCGCCGATATTTTGGTATCCATGGGGATGCCAATAACATGTATGACTATTTTCTACGGCGAATGGATATTTGATGACGTCATTTGCCAAGTTTTGGGATTTGTGAATATGGTGACGTTTATTGGGAGTGTGACGTCACTGGGCGTTATCAGTATGAATAGATATATTAAGATATGCAAACCCTATAAATACAGTGTTATATATACCAAACGGAATATATTCCTGATGATTGCAGGTAAGTCTTCTCAATAATTTAACAATGTGACTATAACGACATGAAACCCTTTCACTTACATCGCAATAATCTAAGCTTCTTAAAGAGATTACAGGTGCGTGTGGACAGGATAGGCTACCGGGAAAAAATCCTCCCCCCCCCCTTATTTAAAAAATAAAAATGATATTAATATACATTTTCACTATTATCAATCGACTTGCAAAAATCTCAAATAATGTTATTTTTCGGTAGCTTTGACATATTTTGCGAGTTGAAACAACTCAAACGACAAATGTTTGATAATTTTTTTTTTTTTTAAATAAGGGGGGGGGGGATTTTTTCTTGGTAGCCTATCCTGTCCACACGCACCTGTGAAAAAGATACTGTATCTTACAAGGAACATAATCTTTTAGTTCTCAAGAATGGTCAATATGAGTTTATATTCATCAGTTAGACTTACCTGGTGTCATAAAGTAACAGAATCTCTTAAAACTCACAAAACTAAAATATATTTATTACGCGTTTTTTTTTCAATTATCAAATGCTTCTTTGTGGATAATTACTTAGTTTTTTGGATATTTTTTTTTTACAGCAGGTATATTTACTGATGAATAGAGCTCTTATTGACCAAGTTTCAAATTTTATGTTCATTCTAAGACCTATATCTATTTAATTGTTACACCCTGTGCGAATCTAGAAAATGCCTGGTGGGGTGGTGCTGGGGGTGGATGGTGTACCTTCAGAACGAAGCCCGAAAAACACAGAAGACAACGCGTTATATGCAATATCAGGTTGGTTTGAAAAAGTTGGGTGAACTGCTTTGGCTCAGTACTTGTCCAAGTGGGTCAACTGTGTAATAAGTTAAGAGCTTCAAGTTATTGAATTAAGGTCATGTTATTTAATCGATCTTTATCAATCATAATTAAACTATCATGTTGGTTGATCATTAAGTCTCAAACTCAGACAATGTGGATATTGTATATGAAAACAACAATATCAAAATTCTAGACTAACCACTTTCAATGGGTACTTCAATTGAAGTGCGTGGGTAGGAGGTTTCGAGGTGCGTTTGTTAGAGGTTTGCGGGGATGAGTGCGTTGGTTGGAGGTTTGCGGTGGAGGGGTGTGTGGGTGGCAGGTTCGCCGGGAATGGGTGCGTGGGTGGTTGGTTTGCCGTGGCTGGGTGCGTGGGTAGGAAGTTTGCCTCGGATGGTTGTGTGAAAGGCAGATTTGCTCGGGAGGGATGCGTACGTGGAGGTTTCGAGACCACTCGAGAAATACCCATAGGGGTCATTCTCCATAACCCCTATGTCTCGTATTTCACCATGTCTTACTTAATGGGTAGCAATGAATTCCAGTCGGAGAGTTCCACTGAAAAAAGGCATAAATAACCCGAGGTTCCTCCAAGACGATTTATACAAACCATAAGATGGTATTCTTATAAAAGAATTTGAGCAAGGAATCGCTTATAGACCGAATTCTATAACACCATCGACAAGGGGTTGCGTCGGGGACAGTCTGGTTTTCAGAACCTACACTGTTTAGCCTGATATTAAAATATAATTGATTGCTGTAATGTTCATTCCTTATTTTAAAGTTAACCATTTTCTTTTACAATATGTTTCAGGTGTGTGGATTTTATCATCAGCCTTAGCAACGCCGCCATTGTTTGGTTGGGGAGTGTACGCTTATCTACCAAATCAATCTTTCTGTTTTTGCGACTGGGCCACGTCTGTGTCGTACACGTTCTTTATGGTGGGCACGTGTTTTGGAGGACCGTGTACTGTGATGACCGTGTGTTATGTGTTAATATTACGAACGTTACGTGCAAGTTCCAGAAAAGTTTTTAATTTCGCGCCAGTGGAAATTTCCAGTTCTGGCAATAAAGAACAGGGTGAGATTATGAATGACGAAAGTTCAAAAACAGATATTGTGCCCAGCAGACCGGGAAGTGACGTTCTTAGCGTTGATCAGGCCCACGGAGTTGGCGATAGGACTTCAAATCTCTCAGTAATTAGCAGTCAAAGCGATCCTAGTCCAAGAACCAGTGCTTATTTAACTGTTCCTAAAAAGAAGTTACCTCCCTTGAAAGTGCTAAACCGGAAGGAGAAGCGTCGTCAAGAAGAAATCAGAATTACCGCGCTTTTTCTGATCGTTATATTTGCCTTTGTTATTTCGTGGTGTCCATTTTGTATCGCGATGTTCATGTCCGTATTTTGTAAAGAATATTTACCCCGCCATTTTGACATGTTCACGTTGTTGCTAGGCTACGCGAATAGTTGCTATAATCCTTTTATATATGGAGTTCTCAACCTCCGAGTGAAACAAGGCTACAAAACAGTTTTTGGAAAGTGTTTTCGTAGGAAAATAAGCGATCGAAGAAACGTTTGACCCTAGTGATGTTTTACGGTAGAGACCTGAAAAAAAACAAACATTCACAAGTGTTTTGTCTTATGCGTATATCAAAAGTGCCACTAACTCGTCATTTTTCAATAGCCTAGCCCTCAAGGTGTAGGCCTGTACTCAGGGGTAAGAGAACTGTTACCACAACTGGGCCTCAGATATTTCTTTCAGCGATAACACTAACTGATAGCACTTCTCAATTCATTGGATTATCGAAATTGTCGAGTCCTACCTCGAGACAAGGAAGCTTGTTATAAACATGACAACGTAGTAACAATTATACCAAATCAATTGGACAATTAGTATTACTGTGAAAAGTACAAATAGTCGCTAATTGCCTCCCTTGGAATATCAGGAAAAGAACAAATTATAAGTTATTATGTAACGTTTTGTTGTATAATTATTTATACATATATTCTCTTTGTAAGTCTATATTCTATTTTCTCCGCATCAGCCCGCTCGTCAGGGTGGGGTCAACGGAGGCTGGACCACGGCTAGTGAGAATTTAACCCCACCAATTGTCCTCTCTCAAAACTTTTTTCAGTTAGCCGATATTGATTAATTTACATAATCCAAAAGGACATTTTGATTGGATTTCAGCATCTCAGATTTGCAGAAATAGGTTTTCCGGGCTTCTAGTTTTCGAAATTTCTTGGCGGAGGGGGAGACCAGGACAAAAAGTAATGACCCTAGTACCAATACGAAACTCTGCGAATCTCATAGAGATTCAGATGCTATATATCTGCCTATGGGAAATGAATTAATGGAGTCGATCAATATTGGATTCAAACCACAGCTTTTTGTGCTAAAAGAAAGAGAGTTGCCTCCCATTATTTATGCTGACAATAGTGCACCCTGTGTAAGATTGCTGACTTTTAACAAATTTTCTCTTTTACATGAATTTGAATTTGATTATGCCAATTTTCTATATTGTGCGATCCAGTTATACTACGAGCAACTCGGGAGACATTTTTTTGGTATTAAAGGAAGACTACCGCAGAAAATGTCTCTCAAGAAGAAAAGAATAAAATGGTTCTGATGAATATTAACTTTATTTACAAAAATAGCACCTTTAACACAATCTAATAACAAAGGATAACAAAAGGAGTAACAATAACAAATGGAAATTTAGCACATCGTTGATTTCAGTCCATTCTTATACACTGTTTCAAATTCAGCAACTTCTTGTAACTTGGTGGATGGTTTACGAAACATGTTGAAGGATAGACGTCGCTTGATGCTAACTTTTATGCTTGGTTTACGTTTTACTTTAACTAGGGTCGACATAGACGTAGACTTCTTGGGTTTGTTGATTCGGATCTTTTCGGGGCTGGATTCTAGGAAATCGTCGAGCTCTGGGATAGCATCGTGGTAGATGAGTGTATTGTCGGAGAGCTTCAGGTTCATGTCTTCGCGGACTCTTCTCAAGAACTGGCGTTGGTTCTTCAGCTGTTCGTCTTCGACCATTAAGGTTTGTCTTTTTTGGCGAATGTTTTCGAGACGGTGTTCGATACGGCGTTTCAGAAGTTGACGGTGGTAGTCGACGGCCATATTGGATTGAGATAAGGCTGCTGTGGAACTCATGTTCTTTTAAAATCAAAATGGACTCCAACTTCTTAGCAGTGTATAGCAAGGCTGTTACTCCTTTCTACTTACAGGAAAATAAGCTTCCACGAGTCAAAGACGAATTCTTTAAAAATATAAAGAGTAGTCGAAACAAGGAACACAGCAACCAAACTGGTCAAAAAGTCACGAATTCACAGTAAATCACTTAAATAAAAGTATCAAAATTATTCTATAAATGAAGGAAGTGAAGAAATGACTGTAGAAACTATCAGATAGAACGATTCCGGTTGTTATGGTAATAGAACAAACCTTCGAGATATTTATATTGAAATTTGACAGATTTAACTTGACCAGTTGGACACGGAGTAAAACATGGCTGTCCTTGGAACAGAGTTGATTAAATCATTAATTAATTGATTAATTGGTCTAATTAACATTAGAGGAGATTATTGATTAATCGGTTTAATTGAAAGATTATCGATCTTAAACAATCGGATTAACAGATTGAATAAGATAATGCTCACAAACACTAAAGACAAATTCCATTATTCAAAATTCTTAGACCTAATCTAAGCGTGATTTTTCTGATTTCTTTTGCAAAAGTAGCAACGTATTGTTTTTATTATTTCGTTTCGTTTTTTTGGAATGTGTAAAAAACACGAATCGTTTACAAGAAAACGAAATAATGAATAAATTGAAAAGGTTCCACAGTAGACTATGTCATCAAAATAGAAACCACTTCATTTTAGCCATTTTCTTCCTTTAACAACAGAAAAGAGACTTAAGTTCGATCTGTTCGGGAATCTTCCCAGCTGAGGTTTGTTTTCACAAATGAATTAAGTTTGGCTGCGTTCGTTAACGTAGTTAAAATCCAATTGTGAAAGGCGCTATTTCGTGTCCTGCCATCCAACTTGTCGATTTAACGACTGTCTTTTAACGATCTGTGATAGAGAGACGGAACGGGTGGGAAGTGAACAGATTGGAGCGACCAATCGAAACCGTTTATTCAAGAAACTGGGCACGACTGTTTAAAGGGATTGTGCCGTCTGAATATGTCTTCTACCAATCGATAGAAATTATTGCAGGTATCCGAAATTTCAGATCAACATCGTAATGGAAATTAGACTCACAGTTCGTCTACAATATAATAATGTTACTCCGAGCTGCTTAAACCAGTGTCAGGTACGATAGGTCTAGTCCCAATTTCATTTCTACATTACCAGACAATGGCGTCATTGCTGAAAATGTAGATTCATATTTATTAATGCAGAAGAACCTGATATCTTTGTTTGATATTTAAAAGAGCTACGGGTAACTGGATTTCAATCAGTATAGTTAAGAAAAGATTTAGGCGGCTTTAACCCTTGTATAGATAAAATCAAAGTTGATCAATCTGGATAAACAAATGAAAGACTGTATTTCTGTCTAATAGGGAGCGATTCAGATTAATAGATAACTAGCACGTGATTTCTGATTCCGAGATCGAACTGGTATTACCAATTACCGACTCATCTATATTGTTATGAAACGAACAGTGTAATTAAAATATAGACCTTACTTTCGTTCTTATTTTATTAGTTTCGTTTCGAATGTTTTTATTAGCAATTGTTTTGTACGTAACCACTACAGTAAGTGGTTACGTACAAAGCCAATAGGTAAGGTCTATATTTAGAATTTGAAACGAATATACTTTAATAATATACTAGGGCCGTATTCTCAAAAACTTAAGAAAGATAAAATCCAGATTTTAAAAAATACTGTTACCTTATTGGATAATAAAACTAAATTTGAAATTGATTTCAATGATTGACCAATCAGATGTGTGGAATACTTAAATCTTAAGTAAAGTTTTTGAGAATTAGGTCCCAGGTTTGAATCTTGTCGTTTTTTAACAAGTTTAAGGAATTTTCAACCCCTCACAGCCATTGTTTTCAGGGCAGTGTCAATCAAATTTATAATTTTTCGTTTTTTTTTTATTTTCTATCACAGTCATATTCTACTGACGATATTTCTTACCAACCAAAGCGTGTCACGTGAAAACCCGTTTCTTGACGGCAACTATGAATTCTGGGTAAACCAACCACAAGCAGAGCCATGAGCATCCTCGCAGACGATATGCCATAATTATTGTTGTAATCAATTTATGATTTGGTGTAATGACGCGATTTGATTGGTCAAATTGACGCGATATAATTGTTCAATATGACACGATTTGATTGGTTGAAACAACACGATTTGATTGGTTGCAATAACACGATATGATTGGTTGTAAATGACGTCATCAGAACATAACTACGGTAGAACACTTGTAAGACGTACAATATCCAAAAATCTAATTTAATTTCCATTAGATTGAGACAGTGTAAAAGCTAGAATTATTTAACGCACTTTTGAATTTAGCCAAAATTAAGGATTACTGGATTCTCAATAACATAAACTAATTTACGGCCGTGCTATTATGAATATTTCAGCTGTTGTGTTAATATCTCAACATAATAATAGAAATGTGACGGGATGGTAATACCCTAAATACCACCGGCTTAGATATATGTCAATAAGACCCTTATTACACTCCCTTTTATAACCCCGGCTAGTCTACTGTCAACATCCCACCTTTCACGGTGTTTATCAGGTATTGTTGGTTTGTTAGATACAACGGTTTAGCAAGCCATATCCCGTATTGTACAGCAACACCTTTTATAACAGTCTCATTCTTACCAACCGCAACGCTCAACGACAACGTTGACATAACGTGCTGTATGAATGCCCGACGAGACTGGCTCGTGACCCGTGGGGTTTGTTTTTGACACCTGTACCGTCATCTGATACCAATAGAGCTCGGTCTATAAAAGGGATACTGTCTTTAAAAAAACTTATTTTTCTCCGTGATAAAATTTTTTTAAAACTACCCGTATGTCTTTTCATAATCGAATATCGTCTTGGGAGTAGTCTATAATTAAATTGCAGGCTAGTAATGCCTGACCCGGTTGTATGCGATAACAGTTCATCAGCTTTCATCAGAAAATCCAATTAGTGCGTATAAGAAAATGTACCAATAAGCCACCATTTCTTTACCAAATCGATATCATTCTAAATGAAAAAAAGATCTGACGTGGGGACTAAGCTGTTAGTTTCAACTCCCCACCCTAAGCCACCCCTTCCCCTACCATTCCCTGTTTCAACACTGTATCAATTGATAAGATTTTATTAACATTGGTAATAATTCAACATGGTTTATTATCACAGACAACTCATTCTTAATCTCAGTATTTCTCGCATTATCTCACAAAATCTCGAAAACAATCGTATATTCTCGCGAATTCTCCATACTCAGATAAATCGTGGCGTTATATACAATAATATTTACACTATAATTATGTCAAATGAAAATTGTTTCGTCACTTCGTTTTATGAAATAGTTTTTTATTTTAGTCCGTCTTTTGTACGCAACCACTTTCCCGCCTTGCAAGGTAAGGCTATATTTCAATCTTAATTTTAAACTTTTCTCATTTTTGGGTCAATGTTCATTGTTTAGTCACACTTTGGCCCCCTTCAGAGGCATAAGGCTCCAAAATACACAGGGTTATGATTGAAACAGAGACACGTGACTCCAGCCACTCGAATTGTTCTTCTGTAGGCCAACACAATCACGACTTCCAGTCTTTAGTTCAGATAAATAAAATCTCCAAATTTAACTCATTTCCTCTTCAATTCCTTAACACAATATTTCTAACGCTTTACGGACAATGTTGATTTTTATCCACGCCGTATTTCCCCATAACGAACGAACTTTCCTTATTTGGAGCATCACAATTTCACTCCCGTTAACGTCTTTAATGATTGTGTAGTATGCGTAATAGTTACTTCCGGAATATTACTTCCGGTTATTGTGGCATATGTGAACCCATGTGGTATTTCAGTTCGAACGGTTGACTAAAAGATTTACCACATATATTGCACGTGCAGGGTCTGTCCTTGGCATGTATCCTTCTCACGTGACTATCGTGAGCAGCGTGTGAGGCAAAAGCTTTCCCGCAATGTTTACACTGAAAATAGAAATTGAAACAGTTTATCAAACATTCCGAATTTTGATTATGCCAAGAGACCAAGAATAATATGACACGGACATGGATTCTTCTCAAATAAGGGGAACGAAACTATTAAATCAAGATGCATATTCCTCCCTTTTAGTTTCGTATCGTTATGTGATGTGAATTAATAAATTATTATACTACAGTATGTCTATTTGTGGTAGATATTTAATTTCCGATTGGCCGATTTGTGCGACTGGTTGTTTGGTATTTGATACCTACCCATTTTCAAAGTCTTCTACATTATAAATTGAACTATCTCCAGTGTTAAAATGACTGTGATAGGCTTCTTGGCATACCAGTTTTCCTGATATCACTCTATGACCGATGAATATCCCCCGAAAATAAACCTATTTAGCCTACCTTGAATGGTTTCTCGCCAGAATGCTGTCTAATATGAGTTCTGAGAATACTGGAAGCAGTGAAAGCTTTATTACAATATACACATTTATACGGTCTTTCTCCACTGTGAACCTGAAATAATCAGTTTTATAATACATGTAATTAACTAACTGCATAATAGTTGACAGTCTAATGACTAATGACGTAAGTGTTCTGAACTCGACGGAGCGGAATAATTATTTATGCCGATTTATGATTGATTCAAAAATATTCGACAACAAAAACAATTGCAAAAAGAAAGGAAACAAAATTACGGATCTGTGAAAAATAGGAGAAAGAAAACCAACAATTTATAAATTTTTCACCCAAACAACAACCGCCCCCCCCAAAAAAAAAACAACAACATAGCTTAGCGGTAATGTCCCTAATGGTGCCAACAATCAATCCTAAAAATTAAAAGAATCTTCATATAAGATGCTGAAGAAGATTGTGATCGCTCTGAGATCGTAGTGAAGGTAAGGTGCTTTCCCTTACGGAGCCAGGAAAACCAATCCTAAAAATTTAAAGAATTTCTATATAAGATGCTAAAGAAGATTGTGAACGCTCTGAGAGCGTGATGAAGGTAAGGTGCTTTCCCTTACGGAGCCAGGAAAACTAATCCTAAAAATTTAAAGAATTTCTATATAAGATGCTAAAGAAGATTGTGAACGCTCTGAGAGCGTGATGAAGGTAAAGGTGCTTATTACGAGCCAGGTAAAAAAAACACGAGGAGTTTAACTATTTACATTAAAACAACTTCAACGACAAACAAAGAACAGAACAAAACTCGAAAGAAGTTTTTCGAGGACCTTAAACTAAAACATGAGTGGTTTCGAGAAAAGTTCATCGGCGTAAAGTTCTGGTTGAAGTGGCGATATTTGGGAGGACACCAAGCAATCCAGTTTTAACACCCGGCTTGTATTACATCGTGTTACTCTGTGAAAATTTAGGTAAAAGAGGCTGAAATTGTCTTCAAAACAAAACGAAATATTTAATACAACATCTAAGAACGAGTTAGATGTTGGCTTACAGCCGAGTACATTTTTACCTCATTGTAATGGCCTTTTGTCACGAATATTATAACCAAATGGCTAATAATGTACTAAATGAAAAATATGCAAGAAACCGAATCGCAAGTTGTCAAATAGCAAAAAAAATAAAATAAAATAAAATAAAATAAAAAAATAGCAAATTAGCAAACCAGCATATAGGAAAACCGCAAAATAGTCAAATTTTCAATTGACAAAACAGCCAAACAGCAAAGCAGTAAATAACAAACTAGTAAAATTTTCAATTGACAAAACAGCCAAACAGCAAAGCAGTAAATAACAAACTAGTAAAATTTTCAATTGACAAAACAGCCAAACAGCAAAGCAGTAAATAACAAACTAGTAAAATTTTCAATTGACAAAACAGCCAAACAGCAACGCAGTAAATAACAAACTAGTAAAATTGCAAAAAGCCAACTACAAGATAACAAAATAAATGATAAACTAGTTGAAAATATCCCTGTAACAATGGCAAACTATTAAAGACCAAAAGGCTTGCCGAGCAATATCTTTTATTCAAACAGAGTGTACCGCTTCAACCACGGCGACGTGATTAGTATCTAAATTTTAAAACCCGTCTGTGAAGACATAACTTTAGCTACGTAGAGTGGAAAACGATATTTAAAATGACAAACACGGGCCTAATTAGTCCTAACCTGCTTCATATCACAATGTCTGTTATGTAAGGTATGCCAAGAGCCCAACACTTTCACATCGTCCACAGGAATTCACCTCTTTAATTAGGCAATCGAGCCCGGTTAAAATGTTACATTAGAATGAGTCGCAAACAGTCGCATTATCTCATCAATTGCTTCTTCAAATACACTGGTAACAGTATCCGTGGTTACTGATCGGAAGCTTGTTAACAGATAGTCCGAGAATTTCTACCTTTGCTTCTACCCTTGAATATTAACTGTGCTAGTTTTAAACTTGCTGGTATACCAGCTTTCAAAGACCAGGGACAATAGTCTCGAAAACCTGACTTAAGATTGTTTTAGATTGATTGGTCAATAACTTAAATTGATTCTAAATTTTGTTTTATTATCCAATCAGATTACTGTATTTTTCTAATCCGGATTTTATCTTAGTTTAGTTTTCGAAGATAAAGCTCCAGTTATAGTTTCATTAAGTTTTTGATTTGCCAATGTCAATAACGACTATATAGTGATACATCAATACAAATGTATACCGTATACATTACTAGAAAATAGCAACAATGTCTTAAAATAAGCTAAAACAGTCTGAAAGTCAAATAGTTATCAGATACTCTGTGGATAGTTTCAGCTTAGTCCACAACAGTCAGAGAAGATTCAGCATGTTTCGGACCAGCTGTAAGCAGAACTATTATATGGTTCAAGGACCACCCGTGTATTACAACAGACCTTAAAGAATACGTTTCGGTATTTATCGCTAGTCAAATATTTTCTACCTAAATTGGTATAACAATAAAAGAATAGGTTAGGGGCCATCTCGATGATACAGTTACGGAAGGTAAAATAGCCGAGTTGTTTGCTCGAGTTGCTGAAGAGTTGATACGCCATATCGTCCACACTTGATATGAATAGGAAGGGTCTAAATACACAACCTTTTAGACGGCCATAGCAAAAATAATAATCACAATGGCTTTGAATAGAAAACAGAAGTAGAGGTGTTACAAGTTTTCAAATCAAATATACTCAGTTCATATCGTCCTCGTTAACGCGCTCAGGTGCGTGAAATTTGACTCTTGGTAGAAATTACGTGGCCTCACGCGCGATCGTCGTATTGATACAATGTCACCAAGTATACCAAATAAACACAGTTTATTGTTAACAGGCAGACCAACACCTATTAAAATGTTATTTCTCCAATTTTTAGCTTATATTATCTATTTTCGTTAAGTTAATTTTGTTTTCTTAGTTTGCCATTTGATATCCAGGCTCCACAATAGTTAGACAAGATTTAGTTTATTTTGAAATCATTAAAACGACAGGTACATATAACCGCACGTCATTAAGTGCGTTGCGTGGACCGGGTAAGCTATAAGGATAAGAATATGACTAATACATGTAATATGTATTATTACCTTAATCGTATTTATTTAGACTCTTTTCATGTATATGCACTATTGGGTATTTAGATTCTCAAATACGCATTACTAGCTATTTTTCTCTCTCAAGGGTGGTTAGGGACTGGGGTGGGGGTTGAAGGAGGGAAGGAGGGAAGGAGGGGATTTGCTGTTAATGTCTTGTGAACAATATTGGTTTACTTCCAAACTTAATCAAAACCTTGACACGTCCATCCAACATTGAAACAATTGTAGAACATCATGCAAGATCGAATCAAAAGCTCTTTTAAAATCAACAAACTGAAGCGATGCTGTTCAGAAGACGAACCAGCAAGTGCTTAAAAATATAAATTGCTTACCCGCATGTGCTTATTAAGACTAGATGATTGGCTGAAACTTTTACCACAAACCAGACATTTGTGAGGACGATGTTTTTCGTGCACGTGCAATATATGGATTCTTAATCTGTCTCGTTTCTCAAAAGATCTGAAAATTTAAAAAAAAGGAGGAATTAGAGTAAATCGTGGACTTCCCTGTTTTCGGAATACTAAGACCTTGGACGATTTTGACACGTGTGGCGAAACATCATCGAAACGCTATCAAAGGCTTTGGGAAAATCATGAAACTAGGAAAGTATGTTTTTACACCAAATCAGTTACATACGAAAGCACTAGCTTCCAATTACTAGTACATTTTTTCCAACTTTCCTATAATACTATTTGGTAATCCTTTCAACAACATATACATTGTAAATCCTAAGTCTAGAAAGATTGGGTAGGTGTGTCCAAGGGCCTTTTTGACAATATTTATTTGATATGCGAAAACTAAAGATCTATTTACCTATTGCAGAGATGACAAGGATATTTTCTATCACCCTGGTCCACACAGCGAGTATATTTCAGATGTTTATCCCTGTAGTATTTATAGGCAAAACATTTCCCACATCTTTCACAGCTGAATCCCTCACTAGCTAAAGAAAACATTACAGAAATTGA
This sequence comes from Nipponacmea schrenckii, assembly GCA_030562195.1. Taxonomy (NCBI): domain Eukaryota; kingdom Metazoa; phylum Mollusca; class Gastropoda; family Lottiidae; genus Nipponacmea; species Nipponacmea schrenckii. Next base: position 8,080,592 of record JAUJPP010000005.1, on the reverse strand, counting down.
AATGAAATGAATGGAGTTTTACGTCCTCTTCGAAAACATTTAATAAAATGAAATGAATATAATAAATTGATATTTATGTCCTCCTTTTCTAATGAAGACGGATTAAAATTATTGAATTGGAGTTTTACATCCTAGATATTGAGATCATATTTTTATGTTTTAATTGTAGTCGAACAGGAAGTTGGATCTCTATAATATATTGATAAGTGATACACAAGGCTGACATTTGACTTGTAATCGAGTAGACTCGTACATACGATGATAAATTTGAGTTTTGTATGGAGATTAGACATTGGTAATAATTAGTTATTTGAAAAGAGGTGTCATAATCCACACCACGTTTGTCTGCAATATAGTAAAAAAGGATATTCGTTCAAAAAAAAAAAAAAAAAAAAAAGAAGCAGAAGAATAACGTTACCAAACTCACTGTCAGCTTCATCTTGAGCTCCACCATCCGCCATTTCTTTCAGGGCGACGGGTACCCCCATAAACTGTAAATAACAATCCCCATACCACACCAGTAGCTCCGTCCCTTGGGGAATATCTTTACATACTTCATAGTATATCTCGCCCTCATGCTGGACTGCTATAAGGTTTTGTTCTTGAGCATACCGAGCACAATTCACGCACGACATCCAGTTTCCAGTACTTCCTCGTCCGTCTATAAAATGACTTAGTTTACCCTCTTGGAATACCTGGAACAAAATGAAACAATTGTTTTGATAGCATGACGCCATGAGGTCAAATGTCAAATAAAGACATGAATGGAAGTGTCGGATCAATAGTATGGTCCTATATCCTGATCAAATGTAGACGGAAAAAAATTATGCTTTGCTGTTGGTTTTCCCTAGTCACATCTTAGACTGGAAGAATGGCGTTAAATTTTACCAAACTCACCTCCCACATGTAAGAGTTGTCGTCGTTGGTTTTTATCTCGCTTGTGTTCACAATCCGGCCTTTAAATGGTCCGTACCTCACTCCTTTAGAGATAACTGTTTTGGCACAGAATACCCCGTGATGTAGAGTGCCAGCGAATCCAGTTTGATGGACCACGATGCCTGAAAGAATATGAAACATTATATTGAAATTTTATGGAAGGGGATGCATGTAACAAAAATATAAGTATGGAAGTCCGCATATTTGGTAACGTTCATTAAGTTTTTTGGCACTGTTTATCTTTGGTATCTAAAGAATTAAAGTGCTATAGCGAGTTAATTCTCACATTCTAACGGTAAGACGTATGTTTCAATTCTTCATATATTTCAGAGAGTCCACACATTCTGAACGGTTAATATATACTTTGGTATTCATGTTTGGTAACTTATCTAAGTTAAACGTATTTGTAAATGACAAAAAGTTAGATGTAGTGTTGACTGTTACTGAACTTTCCTATCGAATTAAGTTCACCTGGTAAATTGCATATTAATTCTTTGATCTAACCGCTAATTAGTGGCAGGTGCGCGGTCCTTCTTTCGTCATTTAGTTTACAAGTAGCTAATTATTCCCATGGCAGAAAATATCTGTTCAAGTAATATGCACCTTGTTTCTATGTCTACAAACAGTTTAAAATTTTATAAAAATGTATTTATTAACCTAATTTTCACCCTTTTTCTTAATTCTATTTTTTATTCTAGAGATATATATTTTTTTTAATTTTAAAAGAATTTTTTCTGCGATTCATTAATTAAATTTAAGTCGGATTGATTTGAAATGAAATTGAGAAATACACGAACATTTAATTTATACCACTAGTGTAGATATTTATTCCTTTTTAAATATTTTGAAGTTCTTGAATATTAAATATATTATCATGTATTTTTTATTCAAATTTTTTTATTATTTGTATTTTTTTCTCATATTTAAATTTGGTTTTAGATATTTTCATTACCGTGTTCCGTGAAACCGTTTTTTGAATTAGAAATGTGAATTTAAAAATATTTGAAGTTAGATTTAAATTTCTATTTATTTTTTTTCTGAAATGCAGTTAATATAAAATAATTTTAATTTTTTTTTGTGTGTGTTTCAGATAACCAATCCTCGCCAGGACAGCAACTGGAAGGGGTACTAGTACTAGTAGGTACATTAAAGTAAATCTTCTCCCTAAACCAATGATATTAAATAATTTATTTTCTTAGTAACGATTTCTGAATCAAAGAAATTATTCTCTCATTTTCATGAAGTATTTGAAATATCAAGTATTAATTTAAACTACCACAGTCGCCACACTTCACGTTATTGTACGTGAATCTCGCACACGTGGCTGGGGTTTACCTTTCTGTTGCTGACCTCCCAGAATATGCTAATGAGGGAGGAAACACGAGAGGACCAATTTACTGCGGGCAATAAACTAATCATTACCGGGCCAATATCACTCTGTACAGCTCAAATCATCTCTATATACTCTTCACAAATAGAAACAAGTAGCGATTTATCAAGTGTTGACTCTGGCCAGGTCATAGGTCAACCTTAATAAACCTCTTTTTGTCACTTGAAAGAGAGGCTAAAGTAAATTTGAATTCAGAAAATTGACAGGTGGGCGGGAACTTTCTCCTCTTTTAGCCTCTCAGGTGACCAAACCAAATAAATGGTCGCTATTTACTGCCATTTGTTGTTCTATTCTCTGGTTTTGATTTTAACGAAAACGTTTGAAGATAGTACTGTGTCTATATGCTCTTTCCGATCCGCTGTTTTTAATTATTTTACTGGTTGTTTGTTGTCGTAAAAGATAAAACGAAACTAAAACTTGACGTTAAAATTGTGGAATTTTTGAAAAATATACAATTCGGCTAATTTCACTTTCTTTGATGAAAAAAACCAACAAAACGTTTGGCGTCTGATGCCCGTTTTTATTCATAGAAAATAAAATAACGAAAATTCATTAACATTGTCTAATAATCTTTGCTAATTGGTGCATTATATATCGTTTCAAATTACGGGGTTAGTGACGTAACAGATTATTACATGTATATTAAAAGAAACTAAACGTTCTGAGGACGGTAAAATATCGAACCAACACGAAGTAACTTACCGTCAGGTAGATCGAGACTAGATGATTCACAGATTGAAGCTGGACTAGATTTAATACTGCTGGAACTGGTGGTGCTGCTAGGCGTCTGGGGTGATCCCGACAATATCTTCTCCATCCCTGTAATATAGGCCCTATATACATTGACAATGTTAAAAAAAAGAATGAAATGGCTAGAAGTGCTATGATGGAAAAATTTAATTCTCAAAAATTTTAATGCTAAAATTAAAATTGGTTCGGAAATCAACATATATATACACCATATACATGTATACATCTCTACATATACCACTGTTACAATAATATCATAGAACTACTGTTATATATTATCTATTATATATTAAAATACAATTGATATTCTTTATCGCCTGATAGGACACAAATATCAGCAATAAACAGGCAATGGAATATGTATAAAATAGATCACTAATTTGAAGAAAAATCAAAAATATTCTCTGTTTGAAAAAGAATATTGTTAATTAGGATTAAACCTTCTTTTAATTATTATTTAGTTTTGTGAGTTTTTCAGATTTTGAGAGATTCTGTTACTTTATGACACCAGGTAAGTTCACTGATGCATATATACTCATATTGACCATTCTTGAGAACTAATATTTCACGTTCATTAAAGATCTATGCTTTAATTAATATTTTTATAATTATTTGTGACTAGAGTTTAGAATAAGGAGAAAAATCAAAGATATTTTTAGAAAAATTTATAAATTATAATTTTATTTGAATTAGATGTAATAATGTCTGTTCACTAACATTCGATATCACTTATATTTCTTCCCGATAACAGACAGTAGAGAAGAAAGATAGCAGAGCGTCTGTAAGTGGACCACTAATGTACCAGGTCTGAGAGGTTTACCAACGATATTGGAAATGTCAGAATTGTTTTATTGCATGGTGCCAGATCGATTAAAATATAGAACACCGATTAAGATAACATTGTTCGTACCATATTCCTAGGAAATGTTTTAAGACGATGGCAAGCTTTGTTAGTATTAAATTTTATATCCTACTGTTCTGTTGTTTTCTATTTTTTCCGGTGCTTTTTGCTCTTGTCACTAAAAAAATGAAATGAAGTTTGATATCCTACTGTCTGTATATTATTGGACTAATGAAATGAAATAGAGTTTTATATCCTACTGTTCTGTATCTTATTGGACTAATGAAATGAAATAGAGTTTTATATCCTACTGTTCTGTATCTTATTAGACTAATAAATAAAATACAGTTTTATGTCCTATGAATGAGCTAATGAATGCGAGAAACTTGATCTAATGCTACTGAAAGTTGCAGCTAGTTTGGAAATATGGGTTAATTTCAAACAACTTAAAAATATCACGCAATGCAGAAAAAACTTCATTATCATCATTCTGTTCATACAATTTTGGCTTTAAAATCACAGGTATCGTATTTAACATATCGGGAAGTTAAACCCTGATTATGAGCACCATTTGATAATACGATGTATATTATTGATAAGTCGATAATGGCCCGTCCGATAACTCTCCGATTGTTTTCATAAACGCTTACAATCCACGTTGATAGGGTTAATTATATTTTTACACACTTCAATTTCTCCCAGATTACTGATCGTCTATATTAACCCCTCTCAATGGCCGCTAATCCCAATGTTTTGATTCCCTCTGAAAGGCTATGTCAATACAAATTAATAGAACGGCGGCCAGAAATTTTCACAGTCTCGTGTAACCCACTTCATTACATGTAATCTATTTAGTTTGAACGGATTTATTATCCTAATCTCCCTCTTATATTTAATCCGATTTTCATTTTAGCAACGTTTCGTTATCTTTTAGTTTCCTTTCATTAGATAAATGTACGATACCAGTAAATTAAAATTTAGGAATGCTCATTGTTTTGTTACAGTAAATGAGAACATTTTCATGAACATATTTTTCGTTTTCTATCTTTCCCTTTCATTAAAAAAAATATATAAATTGTTAAGGAACTAAAATATAAGAATGAAAATGATTTCAGTGATGAGGATAAAAAATGTTTGACAAAAAATTTAGAATGTAATATTTGTTAAAGAAAATAATTATTCAATCGAAAAGTTTGATTTATCATGATTTGTACGTCACCACAAGTTTAAAATTCAGGAATACATTTATTTGTGTATGTGATGTGAAACAAAACGAAAAAATTTTTTTAGTAAGAAATCCGTCTTTAACAGCAAGCTTTCAATTTCTACATTTTTCGATATTAATTTTTCTTTGCGTATTATGTTAACCATAATTTTATAACTAGTAAATCAACGAAATCGAATAGTATATTATGATGAGATCTAAAACACAATAGAAATTATATTTTCTTTACACATTTTATTAATGATGTTTGACGTAAATCAAAACTTTGAAATCTATCTCATTCATACGAAACAAAATAACGAATATTTTTCGTTACGAAATTCAACAACCATTTGTGACGTAAACTTTACGTTACCGGTAAATTAAAATTAAGGAATTATCTAATTTGTGTGATATGAAACGAAATAATAATATTTGGTCAATCCTTCAGGGCTAGTTTCACCAGACGTTTATTTAAACGAAGTTAAAGTTAAGATCGTTTAATGTATTACAATGTTTCAATAAAGATCGAATCACTCTCCGTGACTGGAAGCTGTTGATCGTTGACTTAGCCTAATTGAAAGATTAATTAAACCACAGATAGGATTAAAATTCTAGTTAATCTATATGATATGTTTAAAGTTTTTGAAGGATACCCTTTAAGCTAATTTTCTTACTTTTTTATTTTTTAGGAAAAATTATAGATAAAGAACAATTTAATTTACTTGGTATATTTTTGAATATATATATTTTTGTTATAAGACATATAGAAGCAGGAAGGTAAACATTAAAAACACAAGATATATAGATATACTACTTCTTACTTCATTACATACTACGTTTCTAAACACAAGATATATAGATATACTACTTCTTACTTCATTACATACTACGTTTCTAAACACAAGATATATAGATATACTACTTCTAGGTTTATTATATACTATGTTTCTAAACACAAGATATATGAATATACTACTTCTAGGTTTATTACATACTACGTTTCTAAACACAAGATATATAGATATACTACTTCTTACTTTATTACATACTATGTTTCTAAACACAAGATATATAGATATACTACTTCTTACTTTATTACATACTACGTTTCTAAACACAAGATATATAGATATACTACTTCTAGGTTTATTATATACTATGTTTCTAAACACAAGATATATAGATATACTACTTCTAGGTTTATTACATACTATGTTTCTAAACACAAGATATATAGATATACTACTTCTAGGTTTATTACATACTACGTTTCTAAACACAAGATATATAGAATATACTACTTCTAGGTTTATTACATACTACGTTTCTAAACACAAGATATATAGATATACTACTTCTAGGTTTATTACATACTACGTTTCTAAACACAAAAATTAAGATTACTACTTCAGGTTTATTAAAAAATATACGTTTCTAAAACATAAAAATTTATGTTTTAAATTTTGGATGTTCACTTAAACACATGAAGATGTAATCAAAATTAAACAATAAAAAAGAAACGAAATGTTGAATGTAATATTTATATAAAAAGAAAATTTCTTAAAAAATAATTTTTTTTAATTTTTTACATACCGTGTGTTAAATCGCCTATTCTCAGCCCGGATAGGGCATGGCCCAAACACTGGTCCCCTGCCTTACTTTTGGTATACCCATACAATATCATATCCACTTCATCTTGGGAGAAGCCGAACCCAGGGAACGGTGGGGGTAGGGGTGGTACCCTTGGGCTCATCAAGTTCTGCTGTATTTGATGATGATTCATTGGAACTCCAGGAAAAACAGGCGGTGAATTAAATGGCACTATTTGCTGTTGAGGTGTGAATCGAAGACGTTCCATCGGAAACCTGAAATATACATGATGAAAATGGATTTTAATGTTGTAATTATAAGGTAGAGGCAATAGATTGAAGATTACTCGAGTGTTTCTGACGACGGTGATCAGCCGAAATATTACACAACAGGACAATATATATATAATCCTTGTAAGATATTTAAAATGAAAAAGAAATGAATGGAGTTTTACGTCCTACCCTTCTGCACCTTATGGGCAGAAGTCTTAACAATAATAATTGTTGTCTCTTGACATTAATGTGATAAAAATGGAACCAAACATATTTTCAGAAATTTAAAAAAAAAGGAAAAGAAATAATAAATAAATTAATATTAAATATTCAAAAATATTTTATTGTCTTTTAAAATTAATTTTTATATATCTATATTTTATGATCTGAAATAATTCAATAAAAATAATTTTCGAAATCGGAGTAAAATGCGTAGAATACATGTGAAAATTGTGAAATTTTTAAAATCTATTTGTAGGAAAGAAGTAAAATATAATTCATATAAAAGCAAAATATAGAAATAAATTTACAATTTATATTGAAGCATAAATAAATGTTGTAAACGGAGTTGGATTAATCTGGTAATAAAATTTACACAAAACTTTGGGGTGTATTCCTCTTCTTTATATCCAATATAATAAAATTTTAAAGAACAATTCCATATGGATTTTAATTATAATTTCATTGTAACCGCATTGTTTAAAAATCATAATATAAAAAATTACAAGTTAATTTGTGCTTGAAGAAATAGTAGAGTACTTACCCTGCAAAATTTGGTGGAACTTGTCCTGAAAAGAACGGAAACATATTTGGTCGTAATTGTTCCATATCGGCCCGGTAGCGACTTTCCGAAACGTTGATATCGCAATAACTTTCTCTATATATTGTCACTGATATTCCACGATTGAGAAAGAACTTTGTTTGTTTGTCGGTAGACGACTTTTATCTCGTATCATTCGCATACAAGACACTTTTACTCTCAAAATCTGTTAATCTAGATAATACAGCCCTCTTGACAGAGTCACGTGATGGAATACTTAATATAGTCACTGCGCATGCCCTAACAAGTGGCTAGCCTCTTGACGATTCGACGCAGCGTTAAGAGATGGTATTTATTGAATTAAGTGATGGATTTAAAACGCCTGGGAAGAAAAGTGGGAGGTATCGACTATTTTAATCACAGATTTCAACTTCTATACATTAACTAACGCCAGTGAGATTTGTGAAACGGTGTTAGCTTCAATTTATACCTTCCTTATTTAGTCCTCTCTATCTTCTTTCAACACCCTTCGTTCATAACTTTATATCTCTCATGCTAACACTTTCTAACACTTTCTAACACTTTCTAAACTTAACACTGTTAAATCAGATTAAATATTAGATAAGGCCCAGCACTAATTGCATTAGGGTAAACCACAAAGGTACTGAATAGCTACAATAATAGATAGAACGTCCTCGAAACGATTAGGACAAAATATTGGATATTACATAACACACTAAAATTATAAAATATCTTTAAATAAATATTCATATTCATAGTTTTAACAAGTTCTACGATTTTCTTAAAAATAAATTATATTAAAATATATTATTGTATTAATTTTTTGTTTTCGAATTCGACAATTAAGAAAAACTTAAAGTGTGAAATTTTTTTTTTAATTTTTAATTTCGGGTGCGGGAAACATGTTAATTCTTGAATTTATTAAACTAATACTACGTCTTAGAAAGGACATAAAATTTTAGTTCTCAAGAATGGTCAATATGAGTATATATTCATCAGTGAACTTACCTGGTGTTATAAAGTAACAGAATCTCTTAAAATCTGGAAAACTAAAAAAAAAAATAAGTAATTTTTGAAAAACGCCTAATTACTCTATAATTTACATCTTTATGGATAATTATTTAGTTTTTTGTAAATTTATATTTATTTTTTTATGTTATTTATGGCAGCAGGTATATTTACTGATGAATAGAACTCTTATTGGCCAAGTGTAAAATTTTTCAAATTTTATGTTCATTCTAAGACCTATTATCGTTTTGAAAAAAAATATTTAAATTCTTATTTTGTATTTCATTGTATAAAAGAAATATTGCTTATGTGGTCTTTTAAGTATAAAATTTAAACTTAAGACTTTTAACGTTTTTGCCCGAATCAAATACATAAATAAAATCGGATAATAATTAACCGTTAGAAGTAAATTTTGTGAAAATTTTTATGAAAAACGATGTGAAGAATAATTTTCACATTTCGAAATACTTTAACTCGGCGTTGTTTCGTTTTGTTCTTTTTTTTCTATCGAGTTAATTTCACCGGTTCATTAAAATTTTGAAATCGTAATGAAAAACGAAATAATGATATTAATAAACATTTGTTGAATCTTAGAGAGTCGTGAACTTTAAAGTGTAAATTTTAGACTCCAAGTGGACATATTTGTTGTAGTACTTGAGGGGTGTTGGTTAGTTTTAGATATTTACCCAGTACCAACCCAGGGTGAACTAGAAGTTTGATTTCTGTCCTATTATCACAATATTAGTCTAACCAGCTGATACGGTGTCGGGTGATTGTTAAAGGGATGTATTCATCAAAATTTGTGACCCGCGACCTGGAATATTTTCAAAATACCTTTTGAATCTGATGAGCTCTGCTACACCAAAATAACTTAAAAATATCTCTTGAATTTGACGGGCCGATTTTTTTTATTCTATTTGTGATGTTCGACAAACTTTCAGCTCCACCAAAATAAGGGCTGTAGATATAACTGTATTTACCAATCATGTCTTATTGGAATCCCAAAACGACTGACTGTAATCTTGGTCTTTAGGACAGTTTGTATGCAAATGTATTTTTCATGCATTCTTGATGAATATATGTACGTGTCAAAGCGCCCTGTTGGGATATTTTTTACAATCAACTGCCTGGATTAAAATTAAAATAAATAATTTAGATGACACTATCCCTTTAAATGTGGTAATTGTAGCCGTGTTTGACACCCAGTGGGGTCTTTACAACAACTTCCATCATTATTTTATAATTCTTATTGACTTACTCCTGGATCATTTTACATCAGGTAACAAATTATATACCGTTATTTTATTACTTCTTTATTCCCCGTGTGTTACAGGCAGTGCATGGTAAAGGTCCTGTATTAGTTGGAAACCGAACGGGAGCTAATAACGCTGCCCTGACAAATTTCCTCCACTGCACACTGCGTCGCAATTGAAAGACTCTGCCAAACTCCTACTTCTTTAATGTTTTAACAAAAGCCATCATCAGGAACAATTCTTATATCGTTACTTTTCGGGGGAAGGTAAAATTAAAAATCTTCAAGATGTCATAGAATCCGTAGTCACATTTTGTTTTTCGGAGGGACAAGTACTATATCTGGAGGGTCCAGAAAACAGGGTCCAAAAAGGGTCCAGAATATATCTGGAGGGACAAGTAATATATCCAGAGGGTCCAGAATATATCTGGAGGGACAAGTAATATATCCAGAGGGTCCAGAATATATCTGGAGGGACAAGTAATATATCCAGAGGGTCCAGAATATATCTGGAGGTACAAGTAATATATCCGGAGCGGCAATTGGATATGGGGTTTTAAATGTAGTAAAGGAATGGGTTGTCAGAAATTAGTGATGGTGGTGGGGGGCAATCCATTTTTCTGGGGTAGGGACAGTTACCTCAGCTCCCTGTACCCACGGGACTGGCTGTTAACAGTATACGAGTAACGTATGTGTGAAACTCGCCTATCTGATTTAATAGTTTATTTGGTTATAGAAGTGAAGTTAGTAGACACATTACACACCTTCTAGCTATTTATTATGCTAGACGAATATCGAATGTCAAATATGGTGTAAAAGTTCAGATAGCACCAATTGTTTGATTTTACTTCTCGTACCTTCTTCATTGAATATTCCCGAATAACTTGTCTTTTTTATGTTAATTGAATGTTAACTTTGCCGTAAAAACCCTTTTTTTTTATTAAGATGGATAACTGGGTTCAATTTATATTGAATTACTTTGTTAAATAACTTGCCGAGTGACTTCCGGTTGCAATCTATTTTCAATGACCAACGGAAATGGTTTGTAGATTTGGTTCGATCAGACCAAAGTTCCTGTGTTTGGGAGTCAATATTTCAATTTTAGCTTAGCGTCGATATTTTAGGAAATGAAAGGTTTTTGGGATGAAACGTTTATTTCATACCACTCACACACACCCGCCCCATCCGCTCCAATGTCCGCTATTACATTGATAACGAGTCCTAGATTTCGAATTCTTTGACTTTCTAAGCGTCTTTATTTCGGTAAGTTTTAATGGCCATTGGTCGGTCATTAAGAATCCCACCTCGACTAGTTGACCGCCTAGAAAACAAACTGGTAAAATCTTTCCGCCATCTTGTAAGCTTCAATTAGTGAAGGTGAGTTGTTTGTTTTTATAGGTAAGTGGTGTGGACCGGTAACTAACTAGTATGTACCTTCTATCTTCTACCACCCCTCAAGGGCCTGTACTCCTTGTTTGTAGTGTCGAGTTATTGCCCTTGGCATCTTTCGTTTGACCACACTTATCTTTAGATAATCAAACTCTTCGCTATCTGACTTCAAGTTCTATTTCTGACGGATTCTTTGTGTATGATCTCGCTGTTGCAGGTGTCACCTTTTACCGGCACTAGCTTCAAAGAACATTAACTCGTTTTTTTCCAGTTAGGTTATTGCTCTAGACACCTTCTGTGTTTATGGTCCATTTAAAGAAATTTGAATTCGATCGTAACAGATTTCGCAATCTTTATCCTGTTCTAGGTACACTCACGTCGTTCTAACGTCATAGAAATAACAGACGCGATCCTAATTGGAGTCCGTAATTACACTACCAGACTAAATCAGTCGAATGATGTAAAGGGTTATGATATTTTCTGGTATAGAAAAGTAGTTTGGCGAGATCACACCCTTAAAATGTCTCCTAATTATCCTCGTGTCCTGATTCTGGTAACTAGGTCCGACGCGTTGTTATATGTCGTATGTGTTGCAATTTCACACGGAACCCTGTAGCTGATGTTTAATTTGACATTATTTAATGTGATATAGAATCTCTGAGAATGTTGTTTGAGATAACAAGTTTTACCGTTAGGATAACAACTTAAAGAATAACACACGATATCTCTTCACGATAACAGTCGCTATACCGATATCAAATAGGCTTTATTGTAAACATAATAACAAATACATGGACAAACTTGCCGTAGAGACATTTTACAAATGTTTTTGGCGAGTATGCGACATGGAATGGAGTTTTACGTCCTATCGGTTGTACAATAGTTATTTTTGAAATAAAATGGAGTTTTACATCGTTCATCGAAAATGTTTATACATGAATAAAATAACAAGTAGGTAAAAAAAAACAGATCATAAAGGAGAATGTTTTTAGCGAGGAAACGATATTGAATGGAGTTTTACATCCTTCTTTTCTTTCGGCAAGGATCTATAGACTATACCGGATGTAAATTCACCCCGCAGTTCCACTGGAAGTACAAAAATCACAGTCTTATCCTAAATTAGATGGCATTGATAAATCAATGCCTGGTCGATCGAGGCTGAGGTCTTTTGTTAAACGGCTGGGAAAGATCAGTTGCTTAAACAAAAATAGGGAATCATTGGAAATGAAAAGAAACGAAAAGATAGAGAGAAATCGAAGCTAAATCTAACGTGATGTTTGTTATCTTGGAATGTGATTCGCCGGCCTTTTCAATTCTGTATTTGGCTAACAATACTGACCAAGTTGGAAGCAAATTGGCATCGAAGAGTTTTACCAATAATGGTTCCAGGCGATTATAGGGCAAAAGATGTTCTCTAATTCAGTTTGTCGGTCCTTTAACACGGGATCAATAATGGTGTGGATATTGTACGAATGAGTTTAATAGTATTATGACGAACAAACAACAAGTCTTGAGACGACAACCCTGCTGAACGCCTTCTTCAAGTGCCACTCACCAAAAATCGAACTTCACCACTCAAGGGAGATAATGAATGAATCTTATGATTAAACATTCAGCTCGTCTTTAATTCGACACAATTTGATCAGATTTATTTTCACTTTAATCCCGATTAATTAACTATTCCGACCACTTTCTACTTTCGTTTTATAAAGTTTGTAACCAGCGGCGGCGAGTCGATGATCAATCGGAATTATTTGCATCTTAATAGTATTGCATATGTAAATATATAGTGATGTGTAAACAGACATTTAACGTGTAAACAGAAAGGATATATGTAAACAGGTGTAAAAAGATATCGTATATGTAAACAGCTGTAAACAGATATCGTATACGTAAACAGGTGTAAACAGAAAGGATATATGTAAACAGGTGTAAACAGATATCGAATACGTAAACATTTGTAAACAGATAGGGTATGTGTAAACAGATATCTTATATGTAAACAGATGTAAACGAAAGTGCATGTAAACAGATATGGTTCATGTTAACGTTTACTTATTCGTAAACAATTGTAAACAGTTAGTGCAGGTCTAGACACATATCGCATTTCTCAACGCATATTGTATGACTTACACAATTGTATATATATTGTAATTAGACAAAGTGACTTCTATAATTACTAGTATATTGTATGTATATACATGTATCGCATATCAAATAGTGCAAGAATAATCGTATATTGTATAATACAAACAGTATAACAATTATCAAACAGTATTACTAACACATATTGCACACAAAAACAAATATTGTATATTATGAAATGTGCTCAATGAAATATATTTCTCGATATAAACTCTTAACTAATATATTTCATCCGGTTTTTTTTGGAATATTTCTTTAAAAAACCAAATGGAAACGGGTTTTTTAAGGAGAAGATAATTCACATTTTAAGAGCATATCGCCGTTCTTGTTGAAAGCTCTTATCTTTGTGAGAAAAAGACAAAACAAAGGGGTTCTTATAGACGCATCAATAGCGGTGTCTAACGTTTGTGAAGATTGTTATACGACGATTCTATGACAGATAATGAACCAGAAATTATAATTAAAATGGTGAGAAGATGGTCGTTTGGTAACAAAACAACGCCGTCTGTTCCCAATTCATCACAAAAACGATTGCACTTAATCGATTGCTAATTCTACAAGATGCCTAACAATCTTAGCTCTTTCTTTCACTTCTTTTCATCTTGGGCACCACAAAATCGTGACGTCATATCATCTTTAACTCCTGGGTAAATATGCCTATAGGGGGCACCGTGATCGGAAACAGAAGCGAAGCTCGAGAGATGACAGACGATCGATGAAAACGAGGCAATCGGCAAGCCTAATCGGATTTCAGTTCCATAAAGTCTACTTAAACTTGCTTTTACAATCCAGTTGTTTTCTAATCAATTCGACATTCGCCGTCTTCTCAATCTGTTAAAATAGTTTACTTTCCAAATAATCAGTTAACTCAATCTCGTCTCAATATATAGAGTAGGATCATTTCATTACTTCCGCTTTACTGCGGTCCTGTCATATTTAGCCCGGAGCTGTAATAAACAAAATGGCGTAATTAACATGACTGTATTAGATGATATTGATATTGATAATAGGTTAAAAGAATAACTGACCTCTTTATTGACTCAGAGGTTTATCTATGTCAGTTCTAGTTTGTAGTCCAAATAACTTGGTTAAACGTTAATTTTATTTAATCTTTATATGACATATAGGAGTAGGAGTAACATAAAACATACAAACTATATGGATATACTATTTCTTGGATTTATTACACTCAACGTTTCACATACACTTACAGGTAACTCGCAGTGAAACCATACCTTATATTGAAAATAAAGAAGCCATAAAAGATGATTTCAATATAAGGTATGGTTTCACTGCGAGTTAGTATTTATACTTGAGTTTGTTATAATTTTGTTAATTGTTAGTTATTTCTCTTGAAAACGCTTACCTGTAAGTGTATGTGAAACGTTGAGTGTAATAAATCCAAGAAATAGTATATCCATATAGTTTGTATGTTTTATGTTAATTTTATTGTATACGAACCTCAAGTGAATTTCATACACTAATCGAATTCTATTAGTTTTATGGAGTCAAAATTACATTGCGATTAGTTAATCTTATTGTATACAGACTTAATAAAGGTAACTTTTCCATAAGTTTTATCAACTGTTATTTTTAAAATTGGACGATTGCATCGATTAATACTAAACTTGCCTTTTATCATGGGTGGAATATTTGGTTTATGAAGCTGATTATATCGATGGTCCAATACGGCATTTTTATCTTTTATCTCTATTCACTATTCCATTCTATTATCAAACCCATTACGTAGTTTGAATGATCTATTCATTGCGGTCTGTATTCCTCAATTACCCCCCTTTGTTCTGTCAGAATTACTTCCCTTGTCATTACTCTTCTATTATCTCCCTTGTGTTTTCATACAATATGCACTCTTGTCTGTATTACGGCTACTTGAGAAAATTAAACACCTTTTGAGTCGACTCATCATTTTTCTGATTCCATGTTTTTAAAATACTCTCAGCATGGGGCCCGATTCTCTATCGCGAATTTATAATGACAGCAAATCTTCGTTTCGTTCTTTCACCGAGTCTAAATTTTAACTCGCTTTTAATTACTAATATATTTGCGTTTTGGGTGCTTGAAATTATCGAATTTTATCGGAACCGGCACGAAATAAATTAATAAAAAGTTAAGAGGCAGGGTGAGCGGCGGAAGATAAAAAACCATGAATTTATATTTTTAATTACTGTCTCCAGCCACCTGTTTCGTGCAAACAACATCGACGTTTTGAGGGTTTCTACAAAAGGACAGTTCGTGACTTCGAGAGAAGCAATCACATTTTCAAGGCCCTTCACTCGAAGTACTAGCGTAAAATACACATTAACTCCGCGTTAAAGATGGGGGCAGATTTTTTGAGAAAACATCGTTGAACGAGAGGTTAAAGCTAAAATGTCGTCGACTAGAAAATATCAAAGAAAAGCCGGATAACTTGAAAGATAAGCACCGCTATTGTTTGATTACGGTGTTATATGTAAACACAGTTCGCCATTATTGGTGGTAATTCGGTTGAAATGTTCTCGTCATCGCGGCAGGATACACTACTTGTTATTTGAATTATCCAATCAGAATCGAGATTAGAGTGTAAGGTTGTTTAAACGCTTGATGGAGATTGACTAATCAAATACTAGATTACAAATTAACATAGATACAATATATTTGAAGTGGACAGGACAAATCCATTGGCCAGGTGTTAGCTAGGATTTGAACGACATATAGGAGTTGAGGGTAAATACAAAGGAACACGAGGTAATCAAGCTGTTAGTTGTTAAAAAGAAAATGACAACAAAAATTTTAAGCTATGTAGAAAGTAGGACGTAAAACTCCATTCATTTCATTTCATTTAAGCTATGTAGGCTCTCTGAAAAAAAAGCATATTGATTTTACCATTCTTAGGTTGAGATTCTTGATTGACGGAATTGTCTTGCTTGCTGATTTAGATTTCCTGGATATAAGAAATGGATTCTTTTCCAATATTCTATGTTCTTAAATATGAGGACATATGATTAGAATATATTTGTTGTCTGATTTGAATAAATCTTTTCGAGTACTCTCCCTTTATATTCCCCTCTTTGGAAGAAAATGTGGGAAAATGAGCATCCGAGCAGAAGATGTTTTCTGGATCGTGGCATGGTTTGTTGTTGTCAGGGGCGATTTGTGGAAGCATGGCGGTGAATCAGGAATCCTAAAGGTAGGGACATACAAATATTCAAATTTAATCGACATTAAGATGTCTCACGACCCTGTGTTAGATGGGTTTCAATTCAATTCAGCATCTGAATCTGACAAGATCATCTAAAGGGAGATAACTAGTTTTGGGTATTAAAGATTACTACAGACAACAAATAATGCTAACATCTCTTGGATGTTTTTATACCAATAAAATCAAATTCCCCACAGTCATAATAAATGATAAACTTGTGTCTTTTGGTGTCGACATGTACACAATAAATAAACGGACCACATTAAATTAATATAGGCCTACTTGGTAAGCCAAAATAAGGCCAAGGACTTGAAACAACCCACTGTTTTTATATAAAATATTTTATTAAAATATATATCTATTAAACAAAAAAATGTCGGAATGAATGAACGGGATTCAACTCTTGAACACATTTAAATGATTTTAAACATTTGAACTTTAGTCACCTGCGACCAGTTTCACAAAGTTTACGAACGGTCGCAAGCACGTGATCGGTGCAAAATTTTATTTGATGGAATGGCGCAAAATTGAACGATATATTTACAATGGTTATTTTTTGCATAGTTAATTGGCAAACATGAAAATAAATATTTATAAAAAACAAACAATAAAAAGAAGCAAATTATAAAACAGCAAAAAAGCGATGTATATAAAATTAGTAACAAACAAGGCAGTATTATCAAAGAAAACTTTGTCTTTATGGAACTTATTATGGTTAAAATGTATGGACAATTATATTCCAATATGGAACTTATGTATCAATATGGGAACCTCCTAAACACGCAATTTTTCAGTATGTTTTGAACTTTAGTATTTCGGAACTTCAATGTAATGTTTTTATCATATATTTCCATACGGAATTATCTATCATAAAAAACTTTCTTATTTACAGAACTTAACTCAGCGAGATAATTATGGAACTTACTATCCAAGAATTCTCTTGAAGTGAGCGAATGTTTCGGAACGTCTTTTACACGGAATGGTAAGTACATGGTAAAGTTTTGACGTTTTGTTTTTACTTTTCCTTCGTTTTTACGGAACTTTTGAAGTGATGCATACAAAGACTTTTATGGAATGCTCAGTTGGTAAAAAAACTGTTTGAACTTATGTAAAATATGTAACTGTTTGATGCAGATATATGCGAATATGGATCGCCTTAAGTTCTACCATAATATGTATAGACATGTCCGTTATTATACATCATTATACAATAATTCATTCGGAGAGAATGTTTGAGCACATTGGTATTTTATGGAAGGCATAACATGGCAAATATTTTATAATGCTGTCGTTATCACAATGATTTATAGTTAGTTTAGGCAGGATACGTTTTCCATACAAGGTGTGATTTGCTGTTTTGTCGGTGTCATTGTATCGGGCGCTTAAATATGCCCGACTCAAATCCTGCCAGTTTGACAAAATAGCAAATGTTGATGTTTAGACGCACCGATATGTTTGCCGTTGATGATGGACGTCGTATGTTTGTCTTATCGCACAAGACACGTGAAAAGTATTCAACGTATCCTGTCTATTTTTAATATTTCACCGTACCCTTTTCTGGAGTTGCCTCCCTTGCCATGGATTTCACATTATTGTTATATTTAGAGATCCTTTCACTGCTGTTTTCTATCCCAGAATCCCCACTTTTGAAGTCGTTTTCAGAATCGTCTCCGTTTTGAGCAAATCCTAAACTTGTGGTACTTCCGTGCGAAGATGGACTTCCGTTTCTGACGTAATCGGAAGCGGAAGTTGATGAACTTTGGTCAACTTTGAGAACGTCAGCAGTAGACGGTTGGTCGTGACACTGAAATTTTCGAGCGGAAGTTGTTTTATTACTGCTTCGTTTTGGTTTCCCGCCTTTACCTTTG
Organism: Nipponacmea schrenckii; assembly: GCA_030562195.1. Taxonomy (NCBI): domain Eukaryota; kingdom Metazoa; phylum Mollusca; class Gastropoda; family Lottiidae; genus Nipponacmea; species Nipponacmea schrenckii. The sequence continues at coordinate 8,061,964 of JAUJPP010000005.1, read as the reverse complement.
GTCTTCATTTGGGGATTGATGTCTTGAAGTTCATTGTGTAGATTTATAAATCCCGAGCGGCGCATTCCGTCATTAAGTTGGTTTTCCTTCTGAGGACATCCATAATCCTCGTCTTCACTATCTGTGAAATCTCTCGGCTTGTTTAAAGTTGTCCGGATATATTCGTTATAATCCGGCGGTGGCTCGTTTCCACGACTGCTTCCTGGCATACCACCATTCCTGCTGGCCACAACATCTTCATATGAGGGTGGTGCGTAAAGTCTCTCCTCGTCCATGTTGGTTGTGACTGTACAGATGCCCCTCTGTAATAAAGCTCGAGCCTTGACGAATGGATATCTGAAAAATTGAATCGATGCAATAGTTTTAAGTGGGCGTTATGCATGGATATACTCGTGTATTGTTAATGACTCTATTGAAGTCTAAAACAGAGAAATAGTTGTAACAAAGTTTTAGAACTGGCATACATCCCATCTTTGAACGACAGATGGAACTATCTTTGTCTTTTGTCTGAAGTGATCCGTTTTGTATATTTGTAAATTTCGGAAAAAATTATTTAGTTCGTCAAAAGCCATATTCATTCGTCTCTTTTTTTTCTTGTATTAGGTTTCCCAGAAGTAACAATGCCTTTTAAAAATAACTTTGATCAGAAACTTACTTTCGTCTGTTATATTTCCTGATGAAATAAGCAATGAGCAGAAAGGACACTAAAAATACCAGAATACCGACCACGGCGGCGATAACGGCGTGATACACTGAATCTATAAAGCACAAAAATAAAATAAAGACAAATTAACAGCATGGGCAAAATCTGATATGCACCCTTTTGGTGGATTGAATAGGAACCAGTAAAAAAGGGCAGAGATCATTCCGATGGGTATGGAATAATCAAACATACGACAAAAACCCTTATCAGGAACACTTGTAATGGATATTTGGAAGTCTACTTGAGATATCAAATACACATCAAGGTCCTTATTCTCCAAAACAGCTATTTATAGATCGTATACTTACAGCCACTTAAGAGATTGGTGACCGTTTCTTCAAGTCCGGCACAATTAAACTCATCGGAGCCATCGAGGGCACCACAATTATCTTGTCCATTACACTGAAGCTCTCCAGGAATGCAGATTTCTTGTTTCTTACAATGAAAATACCCTTTTTTACATCCCGTGTATCGGGCATCTAAATAGAATTCAAAACATCTGATAACAGTTGGATATTTAGTAGCGATCTTCAGACAGCTGATCTATTTCAGCATGTTTCTCTAATGAAGTAGTAGATTGTTTGGTACAATGACAGTTTTCTGTGGTCTAAATGAGACTAGAGTACAAACTATCGCAACTACTAGTTTTTGTCATGAAGTCTTAACTAGAGTATCCAAACTATCGTGTTCTAGTAGTAATGTTTGGTACAATGACAGTTTTCTGTGGTCAAAATGAGACTAGAGTATACCAAACTATCGTGTCTAACTATCTAGTACCTTGTTTGGTACAATGACAGTCCCTGATTTCCGATAGGGGTCGAGATATCTATCGTATATACCTACCTTTCACTTTTGTTAGTAATATAGAAAATCCTTTATACATATAGGTTGGTTTTCCTAGGAAATCGAGTCTAAACTTGTTACCCGAGGATTTGTAGTCTCGAATAGGATTGTCCACTGTGTTGGTGGTATAATATGGCTTTTGGAAGACTCCATAGATGCCTTTTGTCGGAGTCAGTTGAACTTTCTTACCATAGTCGTTAAAGTCGTAAATATGTAACCTACAAAGACATACAGATATGGCAGTTATATTATTGATATGGAGTTTTACATCCTAATCTTTGTATTTTACTGGATGATGGACATAGAAGTCGAATGAATGAATGAAATTTAGTTTTACTTCCAACTTTTTGCATTTTACTGGATACGAAAACAATAATGAAGAAATATATCATATATCAAGTCAAATGAACTAATAAAATGGAGTTTTACATCCTATATTTGCATCTTATTGGTTAATAGATGTGTTAAAAGGAAGACTTTGAAGACCAGGCATGTATTATGCCCTCTTCGTCCTGATAGGGATTATGCTAATGAAGAACGGTATGCAATGAGGTAAATTGGACACAAAATTGCATCAAAGGTGCAAACACCAAGATCAAATTTTAGTATTCCGCTCATCTGAATTTCAAAATTAGTTTTATCGACCAATTAGATCTGGTTTTAAGGATTTGAATTTTATCTAAGTCTAGATTTCAAATCCCATTCCCCAGACATTTTACTTAATTTGATTGGTTTATGGTGGTGAGCGCCACCTGTATAAAGAACTTACCGATCAGGAGTTGTAGATTGATGAGCTATATCTAATTCTATAAAATGCAAGTAAATATTGGAATGGCGGTCTGTTTTAATATCGGTGGCACAATGAAGGAAACCGACACTGGATCTCTCCTCTACCGGGTCGTCTGTCAACTTGAGAATCAAGCTGCTGTTGATATGGATGGTCGACCTAGAGCTGCTGCAGTATTTGACCATGTATTTGGTTGGTGTTAAGGCCATTGTTAATACTGGAAGACAAACAAAAAGAGGAATTGAAAACAAGCCATAATGTTAGAAAAGAAAAATTAAATGAAGTTTGTATACTTCCAGATCTGGGACCTTATTCTAGAAAACTTAATTTAAACTGATTTTAATGTTTCAGTCATCTGATTGGTCAATCACTAAAATCTGTTTAAATTAAGTTTTATTATCCAATCAGATTACTGTATTTCTTAAAATCCGGAGTTTTATCTTTCTCAATCCTTGGTTAAGAATCCATTGCTTTTAGAGTCTTCTCAACCCTTGCTATGTAGGAAGCCAAAAGTCAACGCATGTTCTTCGGTCAAGTATAAATACCATATTTATTTTTTTTTAAATAATTTCTTGTTATCCTTTGACGATAAAATCTAAAAGACATTAACTTCTTTATATCTGTCTGGTTTAGTGGCTTGTTTTTTTATTTTAAACCAGAACTTGACAAGTCGTAACGATCTGTAACGGCGTCTCCTTTATTTTACAAATAAAACGGAAGAACAAAAGACAATTGGAACTCTTCATCAAATTCATGTTGAAGTCGTAAAAGGATCGATAAAAATTATCAACTACATCATACATTTGTGTAATAAACTTGATTTTTTTATTTTGGTTCATTAAGATGTCTGTAGTGAGTGTAACAATTATTTCAAGTGATATGTCCCTCTAGATATTGAATCGTTTTCAAGATATCTATTCATCTGATCTAAGTATCTACTCTGATGGCCAATGCGAACCTAGTTGAATATTTATTAATTTTTACATAAGTGATATATCCCTCTAATTTTTGAGTGATTTTCAAGGGATCGATTTATCTAATTTTAACCGCAATTCTGCGTACTAGTGTACACCAACTTACGATTTATAACAGTTGTTCTAAGTGATATGTCCCTCTAAATTTCGTCCAACTCTGAAGGGTAAGGGTCAGTATATGCATCAGAGTAAATGATATAATATGCAACAAAAACTCACATAAAAAAATCCCCTTTTCATATATAAGGCCATACCCCCTTTAATATACGGAACAAGGGGACGTTTAACTTCAACTATGTTCATTTCGTTTAATTAACTGACTTCCAAATCATAAACAGACGATCAGTTCAATGTATCAAACAAACTCCCGCCAAAATAATAGACTTTCGCGCCAATTCAATTAATATTCGTCTCGGGTCGTAAAGAAGTCTTTAAACTAAGAAATGGTTGTCGTAAATTTGTCACAATATAATAAGCAATGGCGATAAAATGATAGCCTTTAGTTTGTTGATGGGGCGATATTGGTGCTTCCGTTTTTATTCCTTTCTCGCGACTAATAGAATCCAATTTCAGACGTCAGAAGATAATAGAAAGAACAACATCTGACCAAATATAGAGTTTAGTTATTATCTTTTTTGTGTCTAGGCTCGTACTTAGTATAATAAGTATTTGGAAATAGTACAAGAAGGGGAGGGGGGGTTTGAGGTGGAAGGGGGTGGTTTGAGCGTTGGTTTTTAAATGACGTCATTTGCTTGGTTACGTCGAGTAAATGGCGGTCGTGGGTTCAGAACTCGATCATCGTCTGAAAGTCTGAATAAGTCATCTTCACTCATGATTCCAGTCCACCCAGCTGGGTGGGTACGGATAATCTGGGAAAGATCAATGCCAAGGGGACTGACCAAGGAGCAGTTGAAGAACGGATCTTTAACTGCGAACCTAAGTTGTTATCCTTGTAAAATATAGTTGTTTCTTTCGTTTCTTAGATAGCCTAACTAATATCATAATTATTGGAAAGCTCACACAAATTTACATGTATACGGTAATTGTCCCTACTGATATACAGAAAACTTCGAACCTACTAGTGCTATTAACTCATTACCCAATATAACCTAAATAACACATCATTTAGTGACAACAACTGTAGGCCTAGATTGCAGACTTCAAACACAATCAAAGGTCACGTCGATTTAAATCTAAATTGCAGCGGATTTGAAAGTAGAAAGGCATGCTGAAGCGAGAGATAAAAAACAAATATTATATGATTAAAAGGGAGAAACAAGCGGAAGTTTATTGGCCCACGGAAATAAAGACACAGTCAATGTTTGTTATTATGAGTATTTTCATTTCCCGAAGACAAAAACCTTCCTGTGTTTTTAATAATCATCAGCAATATTAATTAATTGATTCAACATTGTTTTCGGTTTTAATAATCCGGACATTTTGGTGTATACTGAAATTAAATGGAGTTTTACGTCCATTAATTCTGGGATTGATTTGAAATATGCATTGACCTTTTCAGTCAAAGATAATTTCCCATTTTCTTTACATTCAATGTCGATGTCTGTACTTTATTAGGGTAGCCCAGTGAGTTAGACGCTTGCTCTCTAACCTAAAGGTCCAGGTTCGGTCCCGGCAAGAGCCGAGATAAACTTTCGGATTTTTCAGTCCGGTTTCCCATTTTCAGTTATGCAGGTTGGAGGGACTGGCATGGTAAAGAATTAGTCGTTTAGATGGGACAATAAACTGAAACCCGGTGTGCTACAGGCTGTGTTTGTTTAAGATCCCTCAACAGTTGGAAATCACAAAAGAGAGTAGGCTAATGTCGCTCTCCGGGCAAAATTGCCCTCATTGCAAACTGCATGGCGTTGCCCGTCTTCATTACCCTGTTAGATGCAGAAGAGTGGGACGTAAAACTCCTTTCATTTCATTTATTTTATAAAAATATGAAATGAAATAAAATTGTTTAAAATGTTTTAAGATGGATTGCTCATTTCATCTTGTTGGTGTATTGACTTTTGTCGTGAAGTTTCAAGTCTGTCAATATTATAAAGTCACAAGAAAAATAACCCAGGCACTTAATCGACCATGGCCGGTTTATTTTGTGATTTAAACCCAGTTAAGATAATAATAGAGCTCGAAACTTCTCGGCAATTACTGTTAAAGATAAAAAGGCAAATAACAACACAAACGTGTCAACACGCACATGTCATTAGCGGCCATTAGAACGCACTTCCGTTTTATACCGGAAGTAGATAGAGAAGAATAAGAGACTCGCTTAACGTTAAAGCTAAACAGTAATAAAACAAGTGTAAATGATAATGTTGCTAGGTTCACTGATATCGTAATGGATTGTCCAATCTTTATCTTAGTTTTTATAGAACTAGACAGTCGTGGGTTGAGGGTGGTGAGAGTTACAAATCTTATCTAAAAAATTGAATTGTTGGTCGGTAAAATTTTCCTGATTAACATTCAGTCCATGAATGATATGAAAAAGAAATTACGCAAACATTTTGCTTTACAATTTGTAAATACACGTACATGTGTATTAGATGGACAGATCTATGTTCCTGTGTTCAAGTACATGTGTATTAGATGGACAGATCTATGTTTCTGTGATCAAGTACATGTGTATTAGATGGACAGATCTATGTTCCTGAGATCAAGTACATGTGTATAAGATGGACAGATCTATGTTTCTTGATCAAGTACATGTGTATTAGATGGACAGATCTATGTTCCTGTGATCAAGTACATGTGTATTAGATGGACAGATCTATGTTTCTGTGATCAAGTACATGTGTATTAGATGGACAGATCTATGTTTCTGCGATCAAGTACATGTGTATTATATGGACAGATCTATGTTCCTGCGATCAAGTACATGTGTATTAGATGGACAGATCTATGTTTCTGCGATCAAGTACATGTGTATAAGATGGACAGATCTATGTTCCTGAGATCAAGTACATGTGTATTAGATGGACAGATCTATGTTTCAGAAAATACATATACATGTTTGCACAAGTTCGACCCCTCAATTTGTTAGTTCACTTCGTCCAGTCGTTATTTTGTTTGACATTTGAGTGTAAAGTTTTGTTATGGCCATGTTAATTGGGTCTAAGCCATCCAGACGTTCTCGTCATCCCGTGGAAGTCACAAGGTCAATTGGATTGTGTACTGTCAGGTTATTACCGTAGAGGTGTTACTTGTACTCCTGTTCGTGGGGGTAGGGAAGAGAGTGGCGCTCTAGGGTCGGTTTATTCTTTAGTGCGTCTTTCAAAAGTATTAAGGGCAACGTATTAGAATTTGAAGGTGACCTGAAATATGTTTATCTTGCTTTGATGAAGATTTCAACCTTTGACCCCGACAGCCCAAAAGGTTCTGGTTGACACCTTCTTCTGCGTATGACGTTTCCCGACCGACGCCAATACAGCATCTATTCTAAAAATGTTTGACTAGGCCTCCGTCACGAGTTGAATGTCGTCTGCAAGCCGGATAAAGACACCGGAAGTGCCAGTTCTCTATTACCAGACTCGTCCTCGTAAAAATCACGGAAACACTAAAAGCTTGATCATTTACTTGACCACTTAATACAGAAAACATTTGAAAGTTAACTGCCATTTTGATTCGTTGTTATGGCTACATTGTTAGCGAATCAACAGAAGCACGTGCAGGTGAATAAAATCTCGCGCTAACGAGAGATGTAACGATAAAACGAAAGTAGAGATAGTTGATTATGATTGTTTAAATGGAAACACGTGGATCAATCCTTTAGTTTAATATCGAAGGGTAGTGTTAAAGGTGCACTGTCGTCTAAACGGTCGCTTTACATGGTGACTGGTTTGAGTTACCTGTAACACTTTCCAGAATGTTGATCCTACTGAAGTGTTCCCTGCCATTATACAGAATTTGAATCAGAACACGTGTCCCTTTAATGAATATTTGTTTGTTATTGTTATAATCGTGTATCACCCTTTAATCTTTCCAACTATCTTTCTAGACATAACTCAACCGTTTCCTCTACAACCGCCATTTTTTGTGAAATCAAACCGTCAGTAAGTGAATTAGAATTATTCGTGTCAGGAACCTCATTTCAGAAAATAAGTTGACCGATTCCACCAAGTCTGAGAAATTGAATGGAAGAATAAAAACTCGGAAATACGAAAAAAATGGTTGCCATGATTTGTTTGGAATAAACGACTTAATTCTTGCTAAGAGTTTAATTTCACTGGCTGTATATTGATACAAATGTAATTCGTCACTCTAAATCAATTAGTGGAGTCACGGGTTCTAGCTACATTTATTCAAGGATTGGTGACGTGGTGCTATATTAATTCAGGGATTGGTGACGTCATGCTATAGTTATTCAGGGATTGTTGACGTGGTGCTATAGTAATTCAGGGATTGGTGACGTCATGCTATAGCAATCCAGGGATTGGTGACGTCATGCTATAGTAATTCAGGGATTGGTGACGGCATGCTATAGTAATTCAGGGGTTTGTGACGTCATAATCCGTATTTAAAATGATTTTGTTATCTTACTGTTTTATGTATCATATACACGTAGATATTTTCGGGGTTAGTGACGTCATAATCCGTATATTTACAGATATAGTTGATTTGATTATTTTTGTGATCAGTCTTATTTGCATAATGCAAATCTAAGATGAAGCTAATAGTCCGTGGTATATCTAGTTAGGGGTTAGTGACGTCATGATCCGTGATTTCTGCTTCTATTATCAAATTGATTTATGAGATGTTATGATTAACTGTTATATTTGTATAATTATAAAAGAATGTAGAATTATCAAACAGTAATTATGATGAGAATAACGATATTAACCCCTAGGTATCTGTTCTCCGCATCGTGGTATTGATTTTCTCCGCCTCCACTAATTTCCACTTTATACAAATTTTATTGATTTATCACACAAACTAGAGTTTTACGTCCCAGAGCTTCGTATCCTCGAAAGCATGATTATTCTGAATAATCCCGTTTAAATTACTAAATTTATTCGTTTCGAAACTTTATTCGATAAAAATCCAGATTTTACCAAATACAGTAACTTATTGGCTGATAAACCAAATTTTATAATTTATTTTAGTGATTGACCAATCAGATGACTGGAACACTAAACTTTGACTTCAAGTCGGTCTATAACAAAAAATAAACATCGTGGATTTTTTACGTACGGTACATATTTTGATGCTTTCTACTTAATGAAGTTTTACGATTTAGTTTTTTGCATCATATTGGTCTTGTACCTTATTGAACGAATGAAATTTAATAGACTTTTAATATCCTACTCTCCGTCTACATTAGCCCATAAGGTGCAGAAGAGAAGGACGTAAAACTCCCTTCAATCACCTTCAATATGTGACATCTTTTTCATTAGCCAATAAGGTGCAGAAGAGTAGGACGTAAAACTCCATTCAATCACCTTCAATATGTGACCCCTTATTCATTAGCCAATAAGGTGCAGAAGAGTAGGACGTAAAACTCCATTCAATCACCTTCAATATGTGACCCCTTATCCATTAGCCAATAAGGTGCAGGAGAGTAGGACGTAAAACTCCATGTATTTCATTTTCATTTTTTATACCCTACCTTTTCTATCAACTCAGATTAAAAACCTCTATAATGCAGTGTACAATGGGGAAAATATATCACGATAGCAAAGGCCACTCTCTTTATTACATTTGATTCACTTTTCAATTTGTAATTAAAAATAAAGCAGTGCTTATCATTATGTCAAAATAATTATCTAAAAATAAAAAAAAAAAAGAAACTTATCAAATTAACGAAATAGTCCTGATAAAATCAGTAATCATTCTAGAAAAAAATTAGAGATAAACTTAACGTTTAATGACGTTTGTTAAAATGAAGGTTTTTGTTCGGAACGACCTGATGATAATTCCCCAGCGTGATGCAAATTATATTGTTATTATTTACACTAACTACACAGAAAACAATCATCCAATTGTCGTCGGTTTATTCTCATTTCAGTCAGCTTTTTCACCAATTAAAACCCAATTTACTGTTAATTTGAACGATAGAACATTTTATAACGTAATGGCGTTTATTTTTAACAATTATTCTAAAACCGTTTTATACTAGCTTCATTACGTGAAGGTCATTTCGTACTATAGGACATTTCGTGCAATGACGTTTATTTCTTACAAGTCTTCTAAAATACAGTAATTCTTAATTGCTTAATTATCTGTGAGAGGGACATTTTGTTCATTATGTAGGCATTCTGTAACCGGGTATTTTGTCATAAGACATTTCGTCACAGGATATTTCGTCATAGGACGGTTGGTGCATGCACATAAGTGTAGCATACATAGAAGAAAGGCACGCATACATAGTTATAAAAATCAGCGCAATGAATGGATAGATGTTAACGCCATGCAGTGTAAAGTGAGGTAAATTATGAAAACAGCGTCATACGCCTATACGCTTTATCGATTGAATGTAAACAACACAGGTGTGTAAATACTGAGGCACAATAAATACCCAGGTAAACAAAACGATAAAAGATATATGATTATTGGTATGTTAACAGGTGATAAAGACATATACTCTATATGTATATTATAATTATTAAAATTGTTAAATTTATAATCAATTCACGGTGCACCCTTTTCTTCAAAGTAACTCAAATACATAAAACAGAGCGTTGAAACTGCTAAATTCTCGAAAACTGTTAATATTTCGGCTCATACTAAAGTGAAACATGTTAGAAAAGTATATGATATACATTTTTCCCGTGCAAAACTAGACATTCTCAATATTTTCTGGAAAGCTACTTTGCTGGTAGATTGTTATTACAATATGGTACATCCGAAACTATCGCGTCGTTCTACGTCATAGAATACCTGGTAACTACTCAGACGCGTTCTCGTATGAAACATGAAATCAATTTGAGTCCAATCGAGTAATAAGACAAACCTCTAATAACATGTAGCTTAGCACCTGTTTGTAATTGATAAAATATAATATTATTAAAACAGGTGTCCAGTTCGATATTTTTATTGTTATAATATTCATTATTGTGTCAGAATCAATCGACAATCTCCACTGATTCATTGAAATAAAGTGGAGTTTTACTTCCATGTGTAATATAAATCTCGTCAATATCAAGCCTTTGTGATTCTAAATAGATTTAATAATTGTTAAATATATATTCTTCTTGAACAGATTTGCAACAGATTTCTATATTCTTTGGTTAGAACAGTATACGCTATCAATTTTCGTTGAGTCATTTCGTAGAAAAGCTGCTTGTGTGGAATAATGCCTATAGGACAACACAAAAATCTCCCAACCCCCTCTATCTGTCTAACACTTGCCAACAATTATTTGTATATTTCACAAACTTCATTTAACAGTGTGTCTTCCAAATCATAAGCGCATACGATGAGTTGTTTGTTTTCCTCCCCTAACACTTGCCAACACTTAAGTGAAAATTTCACAGATTATATTTAACCGTGTGTCTCCCAAATCATCATACCTTCAATTGTGTTTTCTCCCCAACACTTGCCAACATATAAGTGAAAATTTCACACACTAGATTTAACAGTGTACACCCCATCTCTCTCCTAACGGTGGAATGTAATTTTCCATGTCGAAATAAAAACTAATAGTTCTCTCAATTATAAACAGAGTCGATAACAAGTACAATAGAAGATAATTTATAGTAGGACGTAAAACTCCACTTCAATTCTGAGAACAATTTAATGTCTAGGAAAAACAATTAACGTAATTTGTAGAAAGGAGAAAACGATTTGACTTGTATAATTGAGTTTTGATGACAATTATTTACAATAAATCATTGAGTTTTATAGCTTGATCGAGCCCCGTCGAGAATAATAACGGACTTTCGTTTTCTTGATAATGGTTATGAAAAGATATCGGAAGAAAATCGACGATTCGTGGAATTTTTTGTCTTTCTTTATTTGAAATACTCTCAAATACCGGATTTTGTTTCGTAAATAGAAGGAGGTCGTTCCGTCAACAAGACTTTGTATTTTGTATTGTAAACATGACTTTGTATTGTAAACAAGGCTCTGTATTGTAAACAAGACTTTGTATTGTAAACAAGACTTCGTTTTATAAGAAGTACATGTAATTTCGAATTCGAAATTGTAAACATGACTTTATATTGTAAACAAGACTTTTGTAAACTAGACTTTTTATTGTAAATATGACTTTTTTTAAAAATATTGTCAATAATATCTTGTATTTTATATCGTAAACAATTACTGTGGATTGTAAACAAAACTTTGTATTGTAAATAGGATTTACAACGTACAGACTTCACCAAGATGTTTCCATTGTACTTAACATAGTTAAGCACATGCTTCAAAAACTTCAAAAACTTCAATAGATTTGAGTTGACATTATAAGAGTTTATTTTTATAAAGATAATGGATACTGCTGGATAAGCTGTTGAGACAGAATTACAAGAAACTACCTGGCAACAAGACTCATCGAAAAAGATATTTCGAGCAATAACGGCTCTTGCTGTTTTGTTGTAAGTCAAGCTTCGTCCCCTCGGGCAATCAAAAGTTTAAAAAAGAGCCCTCGTATCCAAACACAATAGATATCAAGTATTTTAACTAATGGCTGATTGATGTTCCCGACAAACTACATACCACAAAAAATCCATTAAACGCTTTTCAAGGTGCTAAAAGTTAAAAATATTAATCAATTTTTCTAGTTAAAGGCATGTTAACCTTTAGTTTTTCATCATTCGAAGATAAAAAAGGACAATTTTCGGTCAATTTGTATAATTGTTTTGAGCACTAGCATAGCTTTTAGGCGCGCTCTTGAGTAATACTCATTATGCGTTAAGTATGTCCATGATGCATAGCACTATAGATACTTCCATATTCCATGGTAAACGCTTTCGGAGCGTACAATATTTTTGTTATTGGGATAACACTTTCTTGGTATAGCACAGATTCTCGTGCTGAAAATTGGCTGAGACCCGAACGGGTTTCCAACCAGCGATCTCAGAGTCAGGCACCTAATCGCCAGCAATACATGTCAACCGTCTAGACCACTCGGCCAACGGACTTTCGGAGCGTGCTTCAAAATATGTAAAGTAATACGGGTCAATCTTTATCTTTGTTTGTTGCAAGGTAGGTTTTTCATTTCTTAAAATAAGCTATATGAGTCGATTATGAGTTATGAATTTCAGCATAAGCTAGTGTTTAAGATGATAAATTCGAGACACCTGTTGCTTTAAATTCGGAAAGGTTAATTTTAATTCACTGGTTAAAGTTGATATCAATATTAGAGGATTATTTCCCTTGAAAGATTGGAATTGAAGGTGTTAAACAGGTCGATGCGATAGGGTACTAATGATAATAAATCTCCAGTATGCCGTTAGCTAAACACGTTTAACCGTTTAACAAGTATTTCCTGCTCTCGTTTAGAGTTTAGTCAATACATCAATGAATGGGGAACAATGCTCCCACTTAAGACGGTGCCAGACCTGTTTGTTTCAGTCGATTTGTAAGTGGTTTAAAAAGATTCGTATAGCTTATAATTAGAACACGAACCTGTCTCAGACCTGTTTGTTTCAGTCGATTTAAAAATAGTTTCAAATATCACAATAGTTTATCATTAGTAATTAGCTATAAAAAGTAAGGACGTAAAACTCTATATAGAGTAGTGTTATGTTTTAAAGTTAAGTGTACTCTATAGGATTGTCAAGGGGGGTAATTTATTATGATTAGATTAATATATAGACAGTTTGAGAGCAGAACAAACATCCTATATAATCTGTGATTATTGTTATTAGTTACAACTTCTTGTACAACTTGTTATATTTTATACTGGTCGATAGACAGGACAGTAAGAGACTTGTCTACTCTGTTGCGATAGTCAGCGGGACTCAATAAAATACAGAACAGTAGGATATAAAACTCTATTTCATTTCATTAGTCCAATAAGATACAGAACAGTAGGATATAAAACTCTATTTCATTTCATTAGTCCAATAAGATACAGAACAGTAGGATATAAAACTCTATTTCATTTCATTAGTCCAATAAGATACAGAACAGTAGGATATAAAACTCTATTTCATTTCATTAGTCCAATAAGATACAGAACAGTAGGATATAAAACTCTATTTCATTAGTCCAATAAGATACAGAACAGTAGGATATAAAACTCTATTTCATTAGTCCAATAAGATACAGAACAGTAGGATATAAAACTCTATTTCATTTCATTAGTCCAATAAGATATTGAACTAAAAGCACTATAAGGCAGTATGGTATATGGCTCCATTTCAACTGTAATGCCAGAATATAACAGAAAAATATTTACAGTGTAAATCGTGGAGTGATTGTAGTTGATAATACGTGTTGATGAGATCCGATTTAGATAGTTTCTAACACTAGAATAGTTGTCTCCAGGGAGCAGCTCTAAAACCTCTTGTTTTCTAAAACAATTTCAGTCTTCACAACTTTAAAATAACATTTCCTTGTTAATTATATCGGATGAAATTATAACCGAAATGAAATGAATGGAGTTTTACGTCTTACTCCCATGCAACTTATGGTCTAATGAAGAAGAGACAAATATTTGGAGTTTTACGCCCTTCTCTTCTGCACCTAATTGCCTATTGCTAACGGGACAAATATTTAAAAACCATAAATGAAATGAATGGAGTTTTACGTCCTACACTTCTGTACCTTAACGGCGAATGAAGACTCATATTTGAAACAAGTATTGAAATAAAATTAATGGAGTTTTACGTCCTACTCTTGTGCACCTAATCAGACCTTTAATCTACGAAACCTAATGCATTCTCTCGTTTTAATTGAATGCTGAATTTATGTACATTTTTTGATTGAAGCTGATTTAAGCTTTACAATCGTACACAATGAACCTGTAACAGGTATTTAGACGCTAATAGAGGCTTAGTTACCGAGTCGTTTATTTTACTAAAAATATCATTTATCAAAATAACCCGTTATCATTCACCAGATCAATACCTTTTATTTCTACCTCAATTAATTTTCATGATCGTTTCTCATTGATTACCGATTTTCTATACGTTTCAACAAATTTGTAATGACTTGCTTTGATACAACTTACAACAATTGAATGATACAAGGTGATTTATAACATTATACGCTTCGTTGGTCACATGACTTTGACAACGCAAATCGAAAGTAGCTGCTGTATGCTTTCTAAGCAGATTTTTCTCGTTGCACACTGATTAGCGTGATAGTGTAAAAATGTTAGTGATGCATCATTTCAGTGAATGAAATTGCCGACAAAAAAGAAACGACTAGAAAATTTCGTTTCAATTAAACTAACGTTAAAATTTGTACGAATCTAAAAAAAAAAGAAACGAAAAATCTAATCTTAAGATAATTTTTCAGAATATCTGAAATTTTATCTGCACGATGTTCAACTTCAAACGAATCGAAACCAAAAATTTGTAGAATTGTGTATCGATATATATTAGAAATTTCGTTTCGTCAATTTTAATTTTGTACGAATCTCACCTTTATGAATTAAACGAAACGAATTATATTGAGTTATAGTTAATCAGATAGTAAACACTAGTCAATTACTATAACGTCTATTGATTTAGATTCAGAATGGGTTCATAGAATCAGATCGTATCGGGGCTTGATGAGAAGATTCCAACTCCAATAGTCGCGATTAACAACATCAAACGCTATAGTGCTTATTCTAAAACAATAGTCTCGATTATCAACATTTAAAGCTATAGTGCTTATTCTAAAACAATAGTCGCGATTATCAACATCTAAAGCTATAGTGCTTATTCTAAAACAATAGTCGCGATTTATCAACATTTAAAGCTAAAGTGCTTATTCGAACTCCAATAGTCGCGATTTACCAACATTAAAATTTTAAGTGCTTATTCTAAAACAATAGTCGCGATTATCAACATCTAAAGCTATAGTGCTTATTTAAAAACAATAACATTAAAAGCTACAGCACTGAAACAATTGTTTCATATTTAGTGCTGTATTCACTGCTTTAGTCTTGGAAAGAGACTATATAACATTTAATTTTAAATCTTATTCACTTGTAGACGAACTGGGTGTCGGAATTATATTCTGAAAAGACTACGGGTAGCTGTATCCATTCGTCTGATTGAAACTTCTAGCGTTATCGTAAAAACGAAATTCTTGTGTGGTGGTTTTATCCAATTTTAAATTTATAATGAATTTACAAATACCCTGAGGCCTTTCTTCACAAATTACAACTTGGAAACCCAAAATAATTTAATACCCTGTAGATTTAAACAGGATCCTGGTGCGACCTCATTGTTGGTGAATGAAAAGGGGTCATGTTTACTTAGACTGGAGATAAACTGGGGTGTCGGGGCGTCTCACGTGTAAAAATACTTTCACTGTTTTTCAATACGGTTATCTCTATCTTTGTTGACATACACTAAACGGATGATATTTTTATATTTTTCAACTATTTTGTACTTTGTTTGTTCAGCAATAGTGGTATAATTACTAATTCTATTGAATATTGTTTAATAGGTCACGGAGAGCCGCAGCTGCTAAGTGAGTTAGTCACTCTTTATCCTAAAGGTCCAGGGTTTAATCCCGACATAGACCAACTCGATACCTTTCGAGTTTTTAATCTAGTTTCAATCCAGTTTCAACCCAGTTCCGGGGAGCCGCGTTTGCTCAGTGAGGTTGACGCGTGCTCGCTAACCTGAAGGTTCAGGGTTCAATCCCGCCAAAGGTCGAGATGAACTTTCGGATTATTTAGGCGGGTTTTCCCCTGGCAGTGATACGGACCATGGTAAGTGGGGAAAGTGTTTCGAATATGATCATAAACCAAGGCTCTGTGCGCTACAGGCTGTGTTCGTTAAAGATACCTCGACAGTTGGAAATCGCAAGAGTAGTCTAATGCCGCTGTCCTTGCAAAAATTCTCTCATTACACACTGCATGGCGTTGGCCTTCATTTACCTATAAGGTAATAAGAGTAGGACGTAAAACTCCATTTATATCCACTATGAAATATATAAAAAAATGTATAGTTACATATAAACAAAATATTAAAGTATATTTTATACTTTGTATACTGCATTGAATACCAAGGAATTTACATAGTCAAGTTACGGCATGCTGAAGAGAATAAAGGGTTTTATGGAAAATAGACATAAAGAAGAAATATTTGGGTGGGTATAGGATTTCATGTATAGTAACAATAGGGTATTAATAAAATCGTAAAGACCAGTTCACACCGACCACGATTACAACACACGATGAACATTTTCATAATATAACAAATGACGTCACAATGTTTTCACCACTCTTATACGCAGTGCTACATCCTCCCTTTTCTGTATTCACAGAACCTACCATGTAACAATGGCCACAATTCAGACCCACGATGACCATTGCCCGGACGTAATAAATAAAGGAAATGACGTCACCATGGTTAAACACTCTCGTCGATTGAGCTACACCCCGCCCTCTCTGAAATTGTGATCTTAGTAGAACAAAAACGAAAATCCTGCAAAGCGAAAGATATAAACTCCAGTGTGAAACGGGCCCTAGATAAGTAATGCGGCCATGACGGGATAGGTATATACTATTTTACTGTTGTATTATAATGCCTTAAGTATCAATAGAGATATATAGGTAATAATCAATCAAAGATCAATCAAGCGTGACCTATCAATAACAGATAATCCAAGCTAACCCCAATATTCGGTTAATCTTGGGTTATTGTTCGATCTCTGTTTGAATACGTCTTATAATATTTTGGTCAAAAGAATTCTTAAAATTTTCCAGTACTTTGTTGAACTCTCTTCGATTAGAGGAAATGTTGCCTTACAAATTTTATAAGCAGTGGATTTGTCCCTTTCAGAGAGTCCACTGGAAACGAACGTTAACTTGTCATCTACCAACAACTACCTAGTTTGTGATATCAGCATCCACTGGAAGCGAACGTTAACTTGTCATCTACCAACAACTACCTAGTTTGTGATATCAGCATCCACTGGAAGCGAACGTGAACTTGTCATCTACCAACAACTACCTAGTATTTTGATATCAGCATCCACTGGAAGCGAACGTTAACTTGTCATCTACCAACAACTACCTAGTTTGTGATATCAGCATCCACTGGAAGCGAACGTTAACTTGTCATCTACCAACAACTACCAGTTTGTGATATCAGCATCCACTGGAAGCGAACGTTAACTTGTCATCTACCAACAACTACCTAGTTTGTGATATCAGCATCCACTGGAAGCGAACGTTAACTTTTCATCTACAAACAACTACCTAGTTTGCGATATCAGCATCCACTGGAAGCGAACGTTAACTTGTCATCTACCAACAACTACCTAGTTTGTGATATCAGCATCCACTGGAAGCTAACGTTAACTTGTCATCTACCAATAACTACCTAGTTTGTGATATCAGCATCCACTGGAAGCTAACGTTAACTTGTCATCTACCAACAACTACCTAGTTTGTGATATCAGCATCCACTGGAAGCGAACGTTAACTTTTCATCTACAAACAACTACCTAGTTTGTGATATCAGGATCCACTGGAAGCGAACGTTAACTTTTCATCTACAAACAACTACCTAGTTTGGATATCAGCATCCACTGGAAGCGAACGTTAACTTGTCATCCCCCAACAACTACCTAGTTTATGATATCAGCATCCACTGGAAGCGAACGTTAACTTTTCATCTACAAACAACTACCTAGTTTGTGATATCAGCATCCACTGGAAGCGAACGTTAACTTGTAATCTACCAACAACTACCTAGTTTATGATATCAGCATCCACTGGAAGCGAACGTTAACTTGTCATCTACCAACAACTACCTAGTTTGTGATATCAGTATCCACTGGAAGCAGACGTTAACTTGTCATCTACCAACAACTACCTAGTTTGTGATATCAGCATCCACTGGAAGCGAACGTTAACTTGTCATCTACCAACAACTACCTAGTCTGTGATATCAGTATCCACTGGAAGCGAACGTTAACTTGTCATCTACCAACAACTACCTAGTTTGTGATATCAGTATCCACTGGAAGCGAACGTTAACTTGTCATCTACCAACAACTACCTAGTCTGTGATATCAGTATCCACTGGAAGCGAACGTTAACTTGTCATCTACCAACAACTACCTAGTTTGTGATATCAGTATCCACTGGAAGCGAACGTTAACTTGTCATCTACCAACAACTACCTAGTTTGTGATATCAGCATCTACTGGAAGCGAACGTTAACCTGTCATCTACCAACAACTACCTAGTTTATGATATCAGTATCCACTGGAAGCGAACGTTAACTTGTCATCTACCAACAACTACCTAGTTTATGATATCAGTATCCACTGGAAATCGAACGTTAACTTGTCATCTACCAACAACTACCTAGTTGGCGATATCAGCATCCACTGGAAGCGAACGTTAACTTGTCATCTACCAACAACTACCTAGTTGGCGATATCAGTATCCACTGGAAGCGAACGTTAACTTGTCATCTACCAACAACTACCTAGTTGGCGATATCAGTATCCACTGGAAGCGAACGTTAACTTGTCATCTACCAACAACTACCTAGTTGGCGATATCAGTATCCACTGGAAGCGAACGTTAACTTGTCATCTACCAACAACTACCTAGTTGGGATATCAGTATCCACTGGAAGCGAACGTTAACTTGTCATCTACTAACAACTACCTAGTTTGTGATATCAGCATCTACTGGAAGCGAACGTTAACTTGTCATCTACTAACAACTACCTAGTTTGTGATATCAGCATCTACTGGAAGCGAACGTTAACTTGTCATCTACCAACAACTACCTAGTTTGTGATATCAGTATCCACTGGAAGCGAACGTTAACTTGTCATCTACCAACAACTACCTAGTTTATGATATCAGCATCCACTGGAAGCGAACGTTAACTTGTCATCTACCAACAACTACCTAGTTTATGATATCAGCATCCACTGGAAGCGAACGTTAACTTGTCATCTACAAACAACTACCTAGTTTGTGATATCAGCATCCACTGGAAGCGAACGTTAACTTGTCATCTACCAACAACTACCTAGTTTATTATATCAGCATCCACTGGAAGCGAACGTTAACTTGTCATCTACCAACAACTACCTAGTTTATGATATCAGCATCCACTGGAAGCGAACGTTAACTTGTCATCTACCAACAACTACCTAGTTTGTGATATCAACATCCACTGGAAGCGAACGTTAACTTGTCATCTACCAACAACTACCTAGTCTGTGATATCAGCATCCACTGGAAGCGAACGTTAACTTGTCATCTACCAACATCTACCTAGTCTGTGATATCAGCATCCACTGGAAGCGAACGTTAACTTGTCATCTACCAACATCTACCTAGTCTGTGATATCAGCATCCACTGGAAGCGAACGTTAACTTGTCATCTTCCAACAACTACCTAGTCTGTGATATCAGCATCCACTGGAAGCGAACGTTAACTTGTCATCTACCAACAACTACCTAGTTTGTGATATCAGCATCCACTAAAAGCGAACGTTAACTTGTCATCTACCAACAACTACCTAGTCTGTGATATCAGCATCCACTGGAAGCGAACGTTAACTTGTCTTCTACCAACATCTACCTAGTCTGTGATATCAGCATCCACTGGAAGCGAACGTTAACTTGTCTTCTACCAACATCTACCTAGTCTGTGATATCAGCATCCACTGGAAGCGAACGTTAACTTGTCATCTACCAACATCTACCTAGTCTGTGATATCAGCATCCACTGGAAGCGAACGTTAACTTGTCATCTACCAACAACTACCTAGTTTGTGATATCAGCATCCACTGGAAGCGAACGTTAACTTGTCATCTACCAACAACTACCTAGTTTGTGATATCAGCATCCACTGGAAGCGAACGTTAACTTGTCATCTACCAACAACTACCTAGTTTGTGATATCAGCATCTACTGGAAGCGAATGTTAACTTGTCATCTACCAACAACTACCTAGTTTGTGATATCAGCATCCACTGGAAGCGAACGTTAACTTGTCATCTACCAACAACTACCTAGTTTGTGATATCAGCATCTACTGGAAGCGAACTGTTAACTACCTGTCATCATATCCAACCAACAACCAACAACCAACCACCAACCAATCAACCGAAACTAAAATGGCTAACAAATTCTGAAATTCTGTTTCAATGTCTACCAAATCAACCCCTACATTATTCTCGCCATACATACTAGCTTATAATTACCGAAAACAAAATTTACATATCAATTCCAAATTCTTCTTAGAAAATTCCCGTCGACATACGAAACCTTTTAAAGTACTGCTGTTTAAAACGGTTGATTAGCCGGCGTCATGAAAATTTCCTTCAGGCAGTAAAATCCCCCATAGACTTGAAACTACCATTCGCCAATTAGCGAGCCGAGTTAAGAAAGCCTTAAATGGGAAAATCATGTAATTATAGCTCGTTGAATCCCATAAGTCATCTGATTTGAATTAGAAGGTCGGCCATATTGATACAAATTGCGTTAACCGGAAACCGATTAGTTCCCACAATGCACTGATTATAGTGGCGGGAATTCACGACAATCACAAAGCGTTTTGAATAGAAGTATTAATATTTTCTCGCCGTCGTTTCGTAATTATTGATTTTGTAATTACGGAATGTTTGAAGAAAGAGTTTTTAGATTGTAATCACGTGCCGTAATCAACTCAACGAAAGAAAGTTCTTTTCATCGTTTTTAATGGAAAAAGGATGTTTCTAGTCGTGTATCGTACACTCAGAATGATAAAGAAGCCTTTTTATATAAAACTTTACAGAAATTATCTCTAGTTGCTTTACAATTCGCTAACATTTGGTCTTGTTTTTCCTAAAGATAAAGTGATTGATAAAATTGAATGGTTTTAAAAAGAGAAAATTATCGACCAGTGCCCGGATATCGTCTGCAGAATGGAGACATGCATTTACGTCATGACGTCATTAGGTCAAAGGTTATTCTTCTGAATTTAAAGGGATAGAATCCTCTAATTGCTCGAAGATTAAGTGTATTCGTCAACTGTTCGATCTTCCTTTCTCCCATTCGGGCAAGTTTTCAAAATGGAAATCGTGACGCCTGGTTGTTCTACATCAGATATAACTGGACCACTAAAGGCGACTAAAAAAACTTACTAAAGTTCAGCTGTCCTACCGGTAGCTTAAAAAATTAGATGACAGAATCACTTAAACTAAAAGATGTAACTGGATGCAAGATTTGATTTTTATCGGAAATTTCTAGGAGGGAAAAAAGATGAGCCATTAATGCAAAGTTGATTATCTGAAAATCTCACGGTTTCTTTTATTTATGTGATCTCTCGATTCCAAGTTTTGCAAAATGATTTAGATACACAAATTTACCAAGGATACGAAGACAATTTAAGTCTTGGAAAACGATTATAATACATTTAAGTTTGTCTTATGTATTTGTAGACGAGCTGGGTGTCTGAGTTTTATTCTGAAAAGAGTACGAGTAGCTGTATCTTTTCGCCCAACTGTTCTAGCAAAGTGACTTTTGCGTCGAGGCAGAGGAATAGTATGATTAAAACCCACTTAATATGGGTTCCAATCCGCTTTAAGCTTTTAATTAAAACTTCGGACAGTGCTTTCGATCCGTCAGCCCAAAGTCGACTATGAACTGTTATCCAGTAAATGAGCCAGTTTTGGTAGACGGTGTCAAGTAGATTTGGTCCTATGTAATATTTACCTTCTCTATTGACATAAATTACATAGTTTACGACGAGTGCGAATAAATCATTTGATGTGTTTGAAAATTTCAAGGATACCGTCTTGACCTCGTCATCTTTCAATGATGTCACTCTAATGCGTGGGTGTGCTAACTTAAAATTTCTTATAAACTTGCTCCCAGTTGTTATTTTCATATTTTTAATTGTACTTCGTTCCGGTTTTATATCCCTTTCACGGATTCCCGATTTAAATTGAGAAATGTGTGAGCAAGAAGTCGAAATAATTGAATTTAAAGTCTAAATAGATACTAATTTGTTTTAATATTTCATTGAAGAGACAGTTAGTTCGACACCCCTTTCAGAGAGTCCACATAAGTGGCTAACAATGTTAACGTGGTAAATTTTGTCTGTGCTGATTCTCTTTTTGAAAACTGACAAGTCCTCTTATAAGCCCAGTTGTATCGTCGTAAAAACACATAATTTTCAAAATTTAGTCATGGTAGATTCCCCGAATTTTCGAGCGACTGCATCGATTCAAAAAGAACAAAAAAAAAATAAAAAATAAACACAGACGTGTGATAGCAATTCGTTGAGACTTTTTTTCTGTATCATTGTTTTATTATTTTACCTTTTAAATAACCTGGGGCAATATTCAAATTAAAAATATATTCATAAACACGTCTGTAGGTAATATATATATTATTTATTTGATATGAAATTAACATAACAGTTTGTGTAGATACCATGGTGAAGAGGAGCGATGGGCGGGGTGGGGGGGGGGGGGGGGTTTGGTTAACAATATAACAGCACATATTTTATCTGATTAGATGCGCTCGAGAATCATTTCCTACTGACAGATGTTCATTGAAGTTATCCGTAACACTTTTAAAACTACCAATCTTAACGTCTGCGTCGTCTACAATTACATAAATTAGCAATTTAGACAGTGGGGATGTTGTCAATGTTACAAGCATCAAAATTGTCTTGTTTTTATGACCATATCGGGACGACACTTGACCCATTCAGTGTGAATAATATTACAAAATTTTAAAATCAACCTGGGTCATGACTTGAAATAGACTTAGATAAGAGATTTATTGCCCTGAAGCCACTGTTTACTTAGATACATTTCATATTTGTCGTATACACTTACTCATATTCAACATACAAGTTTATATATTATAGAGTTTATACACAGTTTAGTTCGATAGGTGTAGTTTGTCAATCGCAGATCGTCAACTATATAGGTGTAACTTTTAATTTGCGTTTTTTTGATATACATCGTCTATTTACACCTGGTTCCATTGATATATTTCTCATATACTCGTATATGTTACAGCCAATATTTAGGTTTAATGTTTTATGCGTAAACTTGGATATAATTTTAGACAAATTTCATGTTTCTCATATACTTATATATGTTACATTCAATATTTAGGTTAAATATATTCCTTATTGGGATAACACTTTCTTGGTATAGCACAGATTCTAGTGCTGAAAATTGGTTGCGACCCGAACGTTATACCAATAACGAAAATATTGTTGCAACACCACTTTCTAAATGACATATCATCTAATATTTAGGTTTTTTATTAATGTGTGTCAACTTGCATACAATTTCAGACAAATTCCCCAATTAAATAGTCTTCTAGTATTTATTTCACATTTTCTTGAATATAGAACACTGTTTATTGAAACCTTTTGATCTAAATATCAGACATGTCAGCAGTTCGTCATATCTTTTGACTTTTAATTGTCGGTGAACACCTTACGTACTCCGATGATCTTTATATTGTCTGTCGTTGGATTTTGGTTCTATGTCTGTAGTTAAGACATACGAAGCGTCTGAGCCACCTTAACATGCATTTACACAAGAAGTGGGTCAGTTTAACACATTTTTGATCATTTGAAAACTTACAATATACTACCCCCCCCCCCCCCGCTTTCTTCTATTTCCTCTCGCTCTACCTATGATGTCCTTACCATCCCTAATATCAAAGACTAGCATAGATTGCGACATCGTACCCATATACTTGTATAATGTTCAATGGATTGCTCGTAATTTACAATAAACTTTTGAACTAAACGTGTTAAGATATGATATTCAGTCCAATATCTATTGTGATCCAGAGCTCAATACATTATATCTCAAACATTATAATTCATACAGCGTATTATAATTCCGCTTTTATGTTTGAAATTACCCTCGGATAGGGCGTGTGAAATATCAATGCTGTAGTGTGATCAAAGGAATATCGCTAACGCATATCACCCCTTTTCTATTACCCCAAATAATATCCTCAATCGGCCTGAAAAGTAAATTTAAATGACGAATGTACCTGCTGATATAACATCCTTAAGTGGCATTCTGTAATTGATGGATACCTTAATGGACACAATTTTATGGATAACAATTACTTTATTAAATAACTTGCGATGTTCCAACCTCTCATCATTGCTTGATAAAGACGAGAGTATCCTCGTTGAAACGTCTCAAGTTATTTAATAAAGTATTTGTTATCCATAGAAATGTGTCCAGTTACCTGCGCATATAATTAAAAGAATGCTGATATTTACTGTTTATAAGACACATAGAAATAGGCATAGGTAAAGAAGCACAAGATATATGGATATACTATTTCTGATATTTATTAACTCAATGTTTCACATGCTCATACAGGCAGTGTTATCAATAGAAAAAACGACTGTCTGTATGAGCATGTGAAACATTGAATTCATAAATGTTAGAAATAGTATATCTATATATCTTGTGCTTCTTTAATTCTGATATTGTCAACGAATACCCCTCCCCCCTTCCCTCTTCACTATTTTGGTACACATACCCGATACGTTCTTTAATCGTCTTTAAAATGAAGTTCAGTTTTGTTATATTCATGTTTCTACATTTCAAAACATTTGAAAAAGCCCATAATTTCCTCAGTCGTCCTTAAAAATTAAACATCAGTTTAGTGATTTTACTCAAGCATTTGATAGAATCAGCACTAACAATCATTCCACGGTAGAAATTAAAAATTACGAATCTTACCTGAAAGTGAGAAGACACATGCTACTGCCAGGAATAGTCTGCTACGATTCCACATGACTCGCTACTCTACCAGGCCTAATTCCAGCCTCACTCTATTGGCTATGATATAATACCGTTATTATCAAAACGTTCGATGATTTGAGATTTAATTCAGTTGTTATTGACGATTTTTTTTTTATGTTTATTCTTTTTTTCACTCTCAATAGAAATTAGTATTAGGTTCTAGATGAGAAACTCCCCTATAGAAGAACTGGCCTAGGTCACAAATATTAAGTGTTATCAGAAATACACTCCTATAGAAGCACTGGCCTGGGTTACAAGTATTAAGTATTATATGAGATACTTTCCTATAGAAACGCTGGCCTTGGTTATAATCGAAATTTAAACACAATGTTTCACTTTAAAATTTAACAAACTTTGAATATGATTTATCGCTAAATCAAAGTTGAACACAATTTTATCGTTGGTCCACTATACCACTATAAACAAATTCAAAAAAGGAATTTTCACTTTACATTCAATTCATTTTCAAAACGAAATTCGAACACTGGTTTTATTCATAATTCAGTCACTGACACTGTCCATTGAACTCCGAACATCAACCACCGTGTAAAGTTAAGACGCAACTTTCGTTTTGTTGAATCAATGTACAGTAGTCAATAGATTGTTCAGTAGCCAAGTCACGTGACGTTAACTAACGGTATATAGGTGTCACGTGATACAGGTGTATGGATAACCTGTGTCTAATGAAGTGTGTATATATCAATGTTGATATACAATATAATTTAATACGTAAGATGATATCAATATACAATAGGGGTCTCTATTGTTATATATAAACCATATTGTACCTCACACAAATCTTATAAGACGTGCCTATAAAGGTATATATTCGTCTAATGTTTATATATGACACGTTATGATTTAACCATAAAGGAGCAGATCGCTATTTTCGGGGTTTGACTTCTAAGTTCAAATTGAGAAGAAATAAAACTTACACGAAAATCACACAATTCCTTCAATAATACCTCAAATTAAGAAATTTTATTTTTATATATCCCAGTGTCTCAAGACTTAACTCTATAATATTCAAACGCTGTTAATTCGAGATACACCTAGAGGCCTTAATTAAGCTAGACGCACCCACGTGCCATACGCTCAAACAGAATTCATTCGTTCACGTCTCCTTAGGACGATAGGTTTCGTTACTTCACAGACGAGGCTGATGCCGAGGCCCATCAAAATTTACCTCATTGCTTGGTTTTCATTAGGTGCAGAAGAGTAGGATGTAAAACTTTGTTTCAGTCACCTCATACCACCATACGCCTTGGTTCGTCAACTCGAGCTGAATTTCGTGAGAAACTCCGTTGTATGTATACTATGATGATGGGAATTGGTAAAATATTGTAATATATTCTCGGCCGATTGAGAAAATTGAAAAATTGTCGAAAGAAAAGGTCAAATTCAGAATATATTGCTTTATAAATAAGCTTCATTTGGGTCATTGGGTTTATATTATGCAATTGGCAATTGTGGGTGGTGGAGACGGGAGGGGCAGGGGGGAAGGGGTGTAGAGAGAAAGGGTAAACGGAATTGCTATGGAGTCTCAATGTGGTAGATGCTTGTTCCAAATCGCTTATTTGCGTCACGTGATTTTAAAATCTTCCAATCAACGATCTCGCATGTATCCATTATAAAGTTTTGTTTTGTACAAATTAACACACACACGCATATCGTTGATAAAATAATATGAGCACGAAAAAGCTCATTCATATTCAAAATTTCCCTCATAGCACCCTACATGGCATTACCCGTCTTCATTAGCCCATAAGGTGCAGAAGAGTAGGGCGTTAAACTCCAATTATTTCATTGAATTTCGAAATGCTTGCATTTTAATATTCGTAAAGTTGAATCTTGGATCTCAAACTGCTTACCGTGAAAATACGCTTGCGATCTAAAAAAAAAAAAACTGGTATTCAGCTTTACGTAAAACACCGAGGATTTCCGAATGGCTGAATCTATCTTGCATAGCGTTAGCGAAATTTTCCCGAGGGACCGTTTAATTTCTTGATCGTCTTAAGAGCTCATCGTAAGACCGAGCGATTATGAAGTTCAGCCGCGATCATCTAGAGCTTATGAAGCTAATGATGGAATAACAGTTACAGACCATGTCGCCTCTATCATCCAGTCTGGCTTTGTCTACGACGATATATTCAGGTTGCAGAGAGGAGAAGACTAGGTGTCCGAGACTACAGGCCATGTGGATAAACAATGTATAAGAGATTGTAATAAGGTTCATTAGTTAATTAGGACTAATTGATATATTGTATAATATATTAACCTCTATTTGTTACAATGTAACTTTGGACTGTTAAACAACCTAACACGTGTTTGATAGTCATTAGACAGTTTAGTACCATAGTTTTCGTTCCATTGTAGTATTGGTCAGAAGGTGATTCAAATTCTTGTTTCCGTGGCCAATATCATTTCGATGTTGAAGGTGGGCTCTTAATAAAGGTGTGTTCGCTTATCAGTCTTTAATTACATTGAAAACTGGTAGGGGGGAGGGGGACTTTATTGTGGTCGTATAATGAAGGTGGACTCTTAATAAAGGTGTTCGCTAATCAGTCGTTAATTACATTGAAAACTGGTAGGGGGGAGGGCTTTATTGTGGTCGTATATGAAGGTGGATCTTATAAAGGTGTCGTATCAGTCGAAATCATAACTTAGGAAAGGTGGCTTTTATTAAAGTGGTCGTATGAAGCAGGATATACTGTAGAGAGATCATAGTATTATGAAGAGGGTTTGGGTCTAAATAAAGGTGGTCGTTTTGAGCAGGATATACTGTAGTAGATCATAGCTTAGTAAAGGTGGCTTTTAATAAAGGTGGTCGTATGAGCAGGATATACTGTAGTAGATCATAGTTTATTGAAAGTGGGCTCTTATTCAAGGTGGTCGTATGAGCAGGATATACTGTAGTAGATCATAGCTTATTGAAAGTGGCTCTTATTCAGGTGGTCGTATGAGCAGGATATACTGTAGTAGATCATAGCTTATTAAAGTGGGCTCTTATTCAAGGTGGTCGTATGGCAGGATATACTGTATGTAAAATGGCAAGCAGAACTGTGCACAGAACTCTTATTGATTCGTAGACAGGTACTGTGTAATCATACTTAATATGGATAAAGGGTGTATATATACTGTATATTTAAGATGCGCATCATTGAGGCTTTCACCATGAAAACTACATTATAATAATGCTTTTAAAATCATTGCTTACATATTTCTATAAGTATACTAATAGACAGAGTGGAGTTTTACACCCTAACTTTTAACGCTCTTCAATACGTTATTAGGATAGTTCCATATATATCTGTAATTTGAGTGGTCGAGTACACAATTTAGCATATCCCTTTTCATATTGAAACGGCTTACTTGGAATAAAAAAGGAATTTTACTTTCTTCTTTTCAACATTCTTGAATCTACCATTGGGCCCATTGGGGTTCATGTATTTTAGGTTGCGATTTTAAAGTACACAAAGTATTTAAAGTATGTCACATAAGCGCAGACGCAGGCATGAAGACGTAACTGTACAGGACAGGACCTTTCTTTCTATTTGTTATGTTAGTAATTAAGTAGGCCTACACATTTGAAGATATGTCTATCATATTCCTCTAGGCCACTGGATATAAAATTGAAATGATTTTGCGACCTATTGGGCTTAATATATTTATATGAAGACAGACAGTGTGCAATCAGGGAAAATTCGGTAATGTTCTAATAATAACTAGTGTCTTAGGATAATAATAATATGTCGCAAATGTCGAATTTTACATTGAGAAATTTAATATTTGCGGCAAAATATATCATAAGATAAGATAATGGGGCCTCGGGTTTTTTTTTCCATTTTTACTTAGAACACTCATTCATTACTAGCTCTTCTTCGACAGTTGGAAAACGCAAAAAGCGTAGGCTAATGCTGCTGTACTAACAAAATTTCTCTCCTTGCACACTGCATGGCGTTGCTCGTCTTCATTAGCCCATTAGGTGCTGAAGAGTAGGACGTAAAACTCCATTCATTTCATTTCAATACCAGCCCCACTGAGACAGGGGACGTTTTAAATTGTCACCACGGCCACTTTAAGCCTTATAGAACTAGGACTCTATATTAAGCCTATCGAGTTACTGTTTATATTTAAAGAACATGTTTGGGTATATAATATTTTCCAGAATCATGGTTTATCAATTTGAAGATAAAATGACTCGTGGTTTTATGATGAATAGCTGCTATTTACACATCTTCACTATGTCAAGCTATCAAACTATACCTTGACAACAGTAGGCACCTTTCTTACATCTTCACTATGTCAATTTATCACCTTATACCTTGACAACAGTAGGCACCTTTCTTACATCTTCACTATGTCAATTTATCACCTAATATCTTGACATCAGTAGTCACTTTTCTTACATCTTCACTATGTCAAGCTATCAAACTATACCTTGACTTCAGTGGGCACTTTTCTTACATCTTCACTATGTCAGGTTATAACGAACAACGTCAAGTTATCAGGAGCTATGTCTAATATCTTGACTTCAGTGGGCACCTTTCCTGTATCTGAACCAGGACCCTCAGATTAGCGATCAGGCATCTAACTCACGCAGTCACCTCATGATACAAGAAAAGAGCCCAATAACTTGACATAGTGAAGATGGCATTGTTCTGCCTTTTATCTTAGCTATAAGTCCTTAGTCTATATTTCACGTAGAAAATAACATCGTATTTATTTTAATAAATTTAAGCTTTGTGCTTCGTTTTGACTATTTGTTGTTCAGTATTGATTAATTTGAGGGCCTTCCGTCTAATGCCTTGTCTGTTATGATGGTCCCTTAAGACGAAAACTTGCGTTTTCTTGTGTTTTTGGTTTTTTTTATTTTTTGGATACTTATGGATGTTTTAAATGTAAATATTTTTACCTTTTTAGAATTCCTCTATGAAAGGAACCAATACAGTCGCTATAGTCAGAGTCAATGTAAATTACCACAGTCGATTTCCGGACTGGAGATCCTTATCAAAGGGAGATAAACACCATTAACTAAACCTCGATTATCAAAATACAAGGGCTCGTCCACCAATTCATTTGCCATCTATTTCCATGTTGATTCACGAAATTCAACCTTCTATAACTTTTGAGGGAGGGGAGGGGGATGGATATACACAATGGTGCGAAGTTAATAAGCATAACATTGTTGCTAAGGGAACACGACTTTACCTACTGATTATCTGAGCAATTTCTCCAAGAAATCTCGAGGGGGGCGGGTCTCATTGACTTAGATGCTTGCTTGTCTAGGGTTTAATCCAAAGGTCTAGATAAACTTTCGCATTTTGGATTTTTCATTAGCCCATAAGGTAGCCTACATAAGAGTAGCACGTAAAACTCATGGGCCAAAAAAAAAACATATCTTTTTAATTGAAAACTGATTTATTTATAAAAATACGAAGAGAGATTCTGTATTATGATAAAATAGGTTATTATTATAAAAAAACACGGGGTTTTATTTACAGTTCTAGTCGAGAACAACTAAATACAAGATTTAAAAACATTCTAAAAACAACATGCCGATTATAAAATTGAGCAGAGCAAAGTTTTCCATGATGAAATTCCAAAATGGCAGCCATTTTGAAAAAGTGGCAGCCATATTGAAATTCAAATAAATTCACCATCTGACAAAGGTCGGCCAATATGGATAATTCAAACATAGCAACCATCTTAACGAATTAGTAGCCATATTGAAATTAAAAAAATGGCAGCCATCTTGAAAAGTGGTAGCCATATTTGATTTTCGAGCTCTTGCACGTTGTAAAAATGTATAAAATGATAAGGATATTTATGTCTTCAAAGGAACAGCTGTTCCATTTCTATTTTTTCTACTCAAAAAAAAAGCCTCAACTAAAGAGCTTTAAAAATCACTGAGCAATTTCTGTAGAGGTATGCTTGAATTTTGCTGCAAACTGCGTATTGTTGTCTCCCCTTTGTAATAAAAAATTGTCGGGAGGCGCTTCGAGATTTTGATTATAGGAGTATATATTATGAATGAAAGCTACACGAAATAAAAACGATTCTATAATTAAAGAATAACTTCGATTTGAATAAGCTATAAAATTCATCATATCGAATTGAGTTTCGATACAGAATCGAAGATACATGCAATGAGCGGGCTGTGGAATTACGTTGATAGACATACCACACATAACGGTACAACAAAACTGATTACAATATATTTGTAGGGATCAGACGATGTCGTTGTGTTATGGAGTATCCGGCAACACGCCCAAGGATAAAAATGGAGGAAAAAGGGTGAAGTATTTACAGGCGTTGATATAAGGACGTTAATTAAGTATCGAAGGTCGACATTTCTCTTTCTTCATATTCTCTAGCTTCATATTCTTTATCACGTCTAGCATTTCTCCCGCCATCTCCACCAGACGGCCTTTTCCCGCCATGAGAACCATTACGATGGTGCTTTTGATGTTGCTTCCTGATTTCGGGATATTTTCCTGTAAATTGGATTAAAAAGTATATGACAGTATCGAACAAGAACGTCCCCTTTCCCCGAAACAAATTGTATTGTTAGGCCCCTGTACGCACCCCCTCCCCCACCCCATTAAAATGTCAAAGTGTGGGTGGGGCGTGATTGTTTTTAAACATTCAATGGTAAATATTCACTGATGAATTCTGAATTTATACAAGTAAAAACGACGAGAAGATTGGAATAAGAATTATCAGTTTTCTCCAGTTAAATAAACCTTCTATCTAACAGCACGAATTTCTACTTACCAAATCCAGTAGCATGTTTTTTAGCGTATTTACTTTTGGATCGTTTCAATAAACAGTACACGGTCAGTGCTGTTATACCAACAACTGCTATACCTAATACTACAAATAGCAATATAATCCAAACTCTGAAACAGAAACAATAGAAGCTCGCATCAAAACAGACGGATAAAATAACGTCAAGTTCGGATGTGTTTACTACGTCTTGGAAAGGACATAGAATTTACGTTCTCAAGAATGGTCAATATGAGTATATATTCATCAGTGAACTTACCTAGTGTCATAAAGTAACAGAATCCTTGTAAAATCTAGTGCAATTATTGAAAACCTTGAGGTACTTTTAAGAAATTTAATGGTTTTAAGGTGATTGTCACGACCGACAACTCTGCATGGCTCTTCCCTGAAGGCAAGATGAGTTATCGCCCATACTTAAAGGAGTAATCTAACTTACGGAGTACAACAATGTCTGTTGCTACTGATACCACAGCAGTCAAAGCTACAGGTAATATAGGTAGGTTGTCGGTCAAACAGTTTCTCATATTTCGCACATTGATAGCTTACAACACCTGGAATATAACACACCAAATATTAACCTTGTAGACTCTCTTAATAAAATAATACACCAACAATATAAGCTTTGTGGACTCTCTTAATAAATAACACACCAACAATATAAGCTTTGTGGACTCTCTTAATAAATAAACACCAACAATATAAGCTTTGTGGACTCTCTTAATTAGATACACTAACAATACAACCATTGTGGACTCTCTTAATAAAATACACAAACAATATAAGCTATGTGGACTCCCTGAATTAGATACACCAACAATAAAATCTATGTGGACTCTCTTGAAGAATTTGGGAGGCATAATCTGTCGGTTATCCTAAAACTTTTATACTACAATTCAAAAACATGAAAAAAATTGAATGGAGTTTTACGTCCTTCTCTGAACCTATTGGGCTAAGACAAGCAACGCCAAACAGGGTGCAATGAGGGAAATTTTACCAGGACATAAGCATTCTAATTGTCCCATATTGTATGAATTAAAGAGATAATTTCTTGCTACCATTTTATTGCCTCGACCCATCGTTGTCAAAACTTGTCTTTTTATTTCAATCAACTCTGAATCGGCATTAAAATATTTAGCATTTTATGTCCTAGAAGCGAATGAAATTCGACATGAAACATTATCGTCATAATTATCAAGGTGTTGTGTAAAGCGTTATTAATCCATTTATTGTTATAGATTGTTTATATATTTATTAAGTAATATTTATTTTTTAATAATAGCTCATTAACAGTCACTTTCTTTCAAGTTGACAATTGACAGGTACTTCGTTTTTAATATATCGCTGACTGAATATCGTCCGGAGGAGGGGCAAACATTGATTGACAGTTGTATAAACCAAGTCCAATATTGGTCAAAATACATTGTAGTGTGGTCCATTTCCGGTCATTAATTACGAATGCTCCTGATCAATTGTTAAACTGCTGGTTTAGGGTTCACCGATAGTAGTTCTGCTTTTAAAATGTTCATAGTGCTACTGGATGTGCACATTAACGATCCCTCGACAGTTGGATATAGCAAAAAGAGTTGGTTAATACTGATGACCTGGCAAAATTTCCCTCATTGCACACTGCATATCATTGTCCGTCTCCTTAGCCAATAGAAAAGGTGAGATGTAAAACTCCATTCATTTAATTTTCGTTTAAAATACACGAATATTGGTACAGAGGTGTTATGTGTCCAAGTCATTACTCCACAAATCTTATTTATATGAAAACATTTTGTTACAAGTTGTTATTGGTCAATGATACGATTTCCCACCAGGGTGGGAGAAACAAGATGTTATTGGTCAATGATACGATTCCCCACCAGGGTGGGAGAAACAAGATGTTATTGGTCAATGATACGATTCCCCACCAGGGTGGGAGAAACAAGTTGTTATTGCAAACTTAGTCAATTGTTTGGTCATTACGATTCCCACCAGGGTGGGAGAAACAAGTGTTATTGGTCAATGATACGATTCCCCACCAGGTGGAGAAACAAGTTGTTATTGGTCAATGGTACGATTCCCCACAGGGTGTTAGAAACAAGATGTTATTGGTCAATGATACGATTCCCACCAGGGTGGGAGAAACAAGATGTTATTGGTCAATGATACGATTCCCCACCAGGGTGGGAGAAACAAGTTGTTATTGGTCAATGATACGATTCCCCACCAGGGTGGGAGAAACAAGATGTTATTGGTCAATGATACGATTCCCCACCAGGGTGGGAGAAACAAGTTGTTATTGGTCAATGATACGATTCCCCACCAGGGTGGGAGAAACAAGATGTTATTGGTCAATGATACGATTCCCCACCAGGGTGGGAGAAACAAGATGTTATTGGTCAATGATACGATTCCCCACCAGGGTGGGAGAAACAAGATGTTATTGGTCAATGATACGATTCCCCACCAGGGTGGGAGAAACAAGATGTTATTGGTCAATGATACGATTTCCCACCAGGGTGGGAGAAACAAGATGTTATTGGTCAATGATACGATTCCCCACCAGGGTGGGAGAAACAAGATGTTATTGGTCAATGATACGATTCCCCACCAGGGTGGGAGAAACAAGATGTTATTGGTCAATGATACGATTTCCCACCAGGGTGGGAGAAACATATTGAATTCATCCCTAAATACTAAAATTATTGAAAATTTCAATGTAGCTTATCACCATAGTTTAGAATTTTACATTAGAACATAGAATCAACCCATGACTAAGAAAAATACTCATCGATAGCTTAACACAATAATATATAAAAATAACAACAATTTACGTGTTAAACTCTTAAGATACTATGTGACAAACGAAATCGCAGAATGGCATTAAGTGTGTATCGAGTGTGCTCTAGTTTTGTAACACAACTTCATATCATATCGCGGCATTGTGCAGGGTAGAACGTAAAACTCCATTCATTTCATTTTCACTATCATATCAGTGCATCACAATCCGATTCATCCGATGACTAATACAATACAAATGTCAATTATGATATCGTATCTCGACGATAAACAAATATATCACGACCCTTTCTAATAACGCCCTTCAATAACTCATTTAAATTTGACAAAATGGACGAATAATTATTCTTGAATTCAAGGCCTACCTGTAATTAGGGAGAGAAAGAGTAAAAGCGACTCCTGTTCCGCCATTTTGTGTCCCAAAAAAATACCAGTTAACGGTCGACAGGTGACCTAGATTCGTTTGTCCTATTGTCACTGTCAGACTGGGTAATCGTGTTCAGGTGAGAATATAGACTTGATCAACATGACTGAAATATTACTGTTGGACTGGATAATCCTTGATAAGTGACAAGTGTTTAGTCTCTTCCATCATGACTTACATGAAAATTATCTTAACACTTGAATCGTATACACTTAATATGGAAACCGTGATAAAGATTACGAATCTCCAGTATCAAAGGGTATCAGGAACCGAATATTAACTTTGCTAAATGTTAGAACCATTCTTTAACAACAGAAATAGAATGGAATGAATGGAGCTTTACGTTGTATAACAATAGAACCAAAACCCTTCATCTTTGACGTGACTTATGACGTCAGTTTCCAACGCTCTAACCGAATGTGCTACAGTCGACCATCGAAGATGTCGCTGCCAAACCCCGACATCAATAAACAGTAGAAAATCGGTTATAACTTATAAAAGTACTTCCTCGTTTTCAACCTGCCCTTGGACCATGTCATCCATAATAACATTGTCATTGTCCCAACTGACGGGCTTGTAAATCAAAAGTTATGTTTTCGCCTGAGGCATACCCAGTTTTTAGCTAGAAACTATATTTTAATGTAGAATGTAAAGTTCTCGAATACGTACGTGTATTTTTTTTTATCTCGTTTACTTGCAATGGAGTATTTCAGCGGTACAGTTTTAATGAAATGTTTGATTTTTTTCATTTAATTTCATTTCACAATGTTGCAGGTATGTTTTATTTTCATTTCATTTCATCGTGTCGTTATTATGTCTTCATTTTGAACGATATTTTGGGGGGGTTTTTGTATTTCAGTTAATTTTATTGCATTTGGCTTTTGGTTTCAATTCATATCAATTTTATTTTTATCAGTACTGTACGAAAGTTTTTCAGGTAGGCAAAGGGAAACTGATTAAATATGTTCGTTATCACTGGCCCTAATTTGTAGAGGAAAGTAGGACGTAAAACTCCGATTAATTTCAAATCGATATAATTACGAATTTGACAGAATCAACAACTTTGGTTTCATTTCCAGGGTTTTTGGGAGAAATGTGTAAAATAGATACATACGATGTTCATTTCTTCGGGCGAAGAAAACGAGCCGAGTTTTGTGAACATGGATGCTGTAAGTTCGGCGAGAAGACTACATGCTGTACGACCAAGTAGGTTAACTTAATTCTGTGGAAATATCGTGAATCGTAAGGGGGTAGGGGGATTTGTCACCCCTCAGACATAAGACAATGCATTGAAAGAACAGCAGATATATACCTTCGATTTCTAACTGTTGAGGGATCTTTAACATGTAAAGACCAGCACACGGTGCCTCGGTTTAGTGTATCATCTGCACGTCTAGAAGCTTTTTCATTTCAGCTCCTACTTTGGATTTTTCTTCGTTAGTTTTATAGTTTAGTAGTTTAGTTTTGTGGATGTTCTATTTCAGTATTGGTTTAATATCTGGCCTGGCTGTGTCTGTAATTGTCTTAATGACGATAGCTATACTCTATCTATATTGCTGCTACTGGAAGAAACAACAGAGAAAATACCCTGCCGTCATTCATCTACCAACTGAAATGATCAATATACAAGGTAGGGTCAACCTGGGCAATCCTTCCACTTGGGTTGCGAACTTGAATAAGAAGGAAAGAAAGAAACAACTATATTTTACACGGATAACAACTTAGGTTCACAAGTCCGCTGTGACAGGGATCCTTTCTACCAGCTAATCCTTGGCCAAACCTTTTGGCATTGATCTTTCCCGGATTATCAGTACCCATTTACAGCTGGGTGGGCTGGAATTATGAGTGAAGATGACTTATTCACTAATGATAGACACCTAATTATACATGGGTCAGAATTAGGTCCTGTCTAACATTCAGTCATTTAACCCATGGCAATTGGTATAAAAAAAAAAACTAATCTAGCCCGGAAAGTCAAATTTAGATACCACTGTGTGGAAAAACACCTTTCATTCATTTGTTTTGCTTTATTTCAGAAGATACGAAAGTGCATATAGTGAATCCACCAGCATATACCCCGGAAGACAGTCCCCCTAGTTACGAAGAGGTTGTCAGGGGCGACAGTAATAACGCACACCTTAATACACGTGTTCAAGTGACAATTCGACGGTGAATTTCGAATTTTTGAAAACAGTTTAAATCTTAGTGTGGACGCAATGTTGTGGTGTTTCTATGGTAGGGTGAGGTTACTCTGAAAGTTTGATCTTGTGGGCTTTTTGTGTATAGAAACACCCCTGTACATTGATGTTGTGAGAAGGACGTTTTGATTGGATTCTTTATGTTCATGAAGATTTTATGGCGAATATAGGCCAGTGGTTTCTGTTGAATAGTAACTTGTTACCTTTCAACCACCCTAATCTTTGACCTGTACCAGTGCCTTCTGTTGAATAGTAACTTGTTACCTTTCAACCACCCTAATCTCTACAATTAGTGAACGCTGCTTTAACCCTGCACCAGTACCTTCTGTTGAATAGTTACTTGTTACCTTTCAACCACCCTAATCTTTACCCTGTACCAGTACCTTCTGTTGAATAGTAACTTGTTACCTTTCAACCACCCTAATCTCTACAATTAGTGAACCTGCTTGTCCAGTACCTCTGTTGAATAGTTAACTTGTTACTTTCAACCACCCTAATCTCTACAATAGTGAACACTACTTTAACCCTGTACCAGTACCTTCTGTTGAATAGTAACTTGTTACCTTTCAACCACCCTAATCTCTACAATAGTGAACACTGCTTTAACCCTGTACCAGTACCTTCTGTTGAATAGTAACTTGTTACCTTTCAACCACCCTAATCTCTACAATAGTGAACACTGCTTTAACCCTGTGCCAGTACCTTCTGTTGAATAGTAACTTGTTACCTTTCAACCACCCTAATCCTTTGACCCTCAACTCTCCAGAAAGTATAAAGAATGTAATTTTGTTATAGATATTTTTATTATGTACATTATTTACAGTTTGATAAAAAAATTGACAATTCAGATGAGCATTTCTTCACTTCTAATATACTCGCCGATATCAGCTTGATGGAATACAACTATCGACATAGGATCACACTGTCGACATAACTCTGTAGATTTGGCTGCCACTCCAAAACCCTGGAATAGAACATTATTTATTGACTAGAGCATATGTTACGTTTCAGATACATAACCCTCATCAGGTGGACTAGTTCCAAAGAAGATCTTAAACTAACTAAAGGGAGACAACTATTCACTCAATCAGCCCAGTCATCAGGAGGGCCATTATGTCTTGTCCTGTTTCTGAAATCCAGAAACCCAGAGTATGTATGTCTGACGATTCCGAGGCGCCAAAATCCAATCAAAAATTTTTTTTGTAAATTTTTGTAAATTGCCCAATTTCTGCTAACTGAAGAAAGTTTTGAGAGAGGACAATTGGTGGGGCTCAATTCTCACTAGCCTGGCCCCAACCTCCGTAGACCCAATCCTGACGACGGGGCAGCACTCAACAAAGGGAGATAACCTATACTTACTAAAGGGAGGTCATTCATGTTATAAACTACCACCCCTTGATATTGTGAGGTATTTTCTGTAATCCGTCCTAACCCTGCTTTCATCACATGATGTCCGTACAAAAACTGTTGTTCTGCATTCGGCTTTAACCATACCTTAAACTAGAACGAAAAACAACCAATTTAAATTTTACAAAATTATCTAAAAATATGTTATTGATTAATAAATTAAATGTTTTTCAATAATTACTGAGTTTTTGAGTTTTCCAGATTTGACAGGGATTCTGTTACTTTATGACACCAGGTAAGTTCACTGATGAATATATACTCATATTGACCATTCTTAAGAACGTAAATTTATGTTCATTCTCAGACACAGTATCACTTTAATGCACTGGTAGAATAAGCAGAATTTTGTAACCTTGGCCAATGCTTTTATAGGAGAGCACTTCACATATATCTAGAATAAGTATCATAATAATAATAACTATCTACAGTTAAGCAGCTTAGTAAGAATGTAGGACAATGTAGAACAATGTAGGACAATGTAGAACAATGCAGGACAATGTAGAATAAACTTACCTTGGCATATGGAGCTAGGTAATCTAAGGCTGTTATGTGAAGTCTTATTCGTTTAGTTTTAGTAAACTTTCCAAAACACGTACCAATACTTAATAAATGTTTCGGGTCCACACACGTAGCTTTTTTCATTATGTCCTCTCTGAAATATACATTGTACATAATTACATCAATTTAAGAGGGTTCACATCGCTAAGGTTGAGGCCATGCTAAATATAATATTGTGCAATAATGAATGAATGTAATAGAGAAAAGCCACATTGGCAATAATAGAGGCATAGATCCAAAGGTATATTGTGCAAATTTGCATATAGGCTCTATTGTGATCCATCATTTAAGAGAGTCCACACACATAGCTAAGGTTACAGCCATGTTAACATGAATTTTACATCCTTCTGCACCTTATCGGCTTGTGAAGGCGATCAACACTGTGCAGTGTGCAATGATGGAAATTTTGCTAGGGCAGTGACATTAAAAACTGGATGAGCCACCTTTCTCTTACATAATTATAATCAGATTATCTGACGACATCTTACTAGTCAAAATTGTAGTCGTAGAAAAAAGGGGTTTCGCTTCGTTACACCTACCCTTCACGTTTATAACCGAGTCGAAAAGTGGATGGACCATCTTACCTGACATAGAATATTCTGTCTTTTTGAAGTCGGAAACAGAAATTTCCATCTGGTCTGTCCAATAATAGTTTTATATTGTCTCCAATACTGAAAGTATCAAATAGAATTCATTGATAGAAAACATCGCTCAATCTTAGGCCTTATATTTTTTATATGTGAAATGTGTGCAAAATCGAATGGTGGCTGTGTTTGAGATTCGACCCCAACATACACATCTATACTCACTATTTTGACAATTTCTCAAAGAAAATTTTGGTTTCGTCTTCAGTTAAAGGCCTCATTTTCTACGTTTTTCAGTTTGTTTTTATTTTTTAATATTCCACACGTGTTGAATGTCAACTTCCGGTACAGTCGCGAGTAAGAGTCGCGAGTTTAGTTGTGGTTACTTCCCTTTGATTATTTTCAAAATGCTAGAATACAGACCACAACTGTGAATATAAAAACCCCGCTTTTGTCATATATGACTAAATGTGGTCCGTAGGAAAGGCTGGATATATTTTTTATATCCATCTGGCCCGAATCATACTTTTAAACATAAACCTACTTTCTGAAGTCTGAAAAACCATGCTTTTGATGTCATTTCTCTTTGATATTATAAAAGACAATTTTGCCAATAATTAATTAAAGTGAAACGAAAAAAGTAATTTTCAAAAGAAGACTATGAAAGTAGTCGTAATTGACTTTAAGGATGGTCTCCTTTCCGATAATTGAAATCATCTAAGAAAAAAAAAAAGCCATTTCAGCTATCTGTTGATTAAAAAAAGAAGAGAAGAAAAAAGAAGACTAATTAGAAAACGTTTATGGCGATCTACAAATAGATAGCTTTCTTGTCTACACTGTGAACTTATCGTAGGCGAGGATGACATTGTTTAGTTGATTAGCAGAACGGAACTTTAGTCTTTAACAGCATTAGATAAGATACAAAGTTACAAATGCAACACCATACAGAAAGATAATCATATTAATTAGGTATACTAATATGAACAGTATTACATAATTCAACGAATGACGTAAATATAAATATCATTGGACAAAACGTATCTCAAAAGTTAGATTGACGGTGTGGATGTGGGATAATAATATTGATGAAGCACAGCCTTGAGGGTAAAGCCAACTGTACAGGAGGCAGGCATACAAGTAACAGGAAAGGCAGATATAGCTGAAATGAAATGAGCAGACCCACTCTTCTGTACCTTATGGGTTAATAAAGACGGACAACGCCATGCAATAAGGTACCGAACAGTAGGATATAAGATACCGAACAGTAGGATATAAGATACCGAACAGTAGGATATAAGATACAGAACAGTAGGATATAAGATACAGAACAGTAGGATATAAGATACCGAACAGTAGGATATAAGATACAGAGCAGTTGGATATAAGATACAGAACAGTAGGATATAAGATACCGAGCAGTAGGATATAAGATACAGAACAGTAGGATATAAGATACAGAACAGTAGGATATAAGATACAGAACAGTAGGATATAAGATACAGAACAGTAGGATATAAGATACAGAACAGTAGGATATAAGATACAGAACAGTAGGATATAAGATACAGAACAGTAGGATATAAGATACCGAACAGTAGGATATAAGATACAGAACAGCAGGATATAAGATACCGAACAGTAGGATATAAGATACCGAACAGTAGGATATAAGATACCGAACAGTAGGATATAAGATACAGAACAGTAGGATATAAGATACCGAACAGTTGGATATAAGATACAGAACAGCAGGATATAAGATACCGAGCAGTAGGATATAAGATACAGAACAGCAGGATATAAGATACAGAACAGCAGGATATAAGATACAGAACAGTAGGGTATAAGATACAGAACAGTAGGATATAAGATACAGAACAGTAGGATATAAGATACCGAACAGTAGGGTATAAGATACAGAACAGTAGGATATAAGATACAGAACAGTAGGATATAAGATACAGAACAGTAGGATATAAGATACAGAACAGTAGGATATAAGATACAGAACAGTAGGATATAAGATACAGAACAGTAGGATATAAGATACAGAACAGTAGGATATAAGATACAGAACAGTAGGATATAAGATACAGAGCAGTAGGATATAAGATACAGAACAGTAGGATATAAGATACAGAACAGTAGGATATAAGATACCGAGCAGTAGGATATAAGATACAGAACAGCAGGATATAAAA
Organism: Nipponacmea schrenckii; assembly: GCA_030562195.1. Taxonomy (NCBI): domain Eukaryota; kingdom Metazoa; phylum Mollusca; class Gastropoda; family Lottiidae; genus Nipponacmea; species Nipponacmea schrenckii. The sequence goes on along the minus strand of JAUJPP010000005.1, from coordinate 8,019,839 downwards.
CCAAATTTCATTTCGTTGAACCACGAGTCTAACAGGTGAGTTTAACAGTGTACTTTATCTGATTCATATTAAGTCTCATTCGTGGTCTATTATAGAACACTTCTCTATATTCATTTTAATAGGTCTATAGAGACGACAGGAATCGTTAAAAGGGTGTGGTTATCTGGCGTCGATAGGACATGAGGGACAGGACGGGTATTTAAGAGGGTGAACCCGGAGTTTTTGTAACAACCGATGCTTGACTGCTGCGTGGCCTACTATGCTCAATGCGTGAATCCGATCGGAAGAGGACCTCAGTAATCGTTTGTTTGTCTCTTACTGAAAACGAATTAATTCAAGTGTGTTATTTTACCATTTTGGAATCCGATTCGTGTTCAATGGACTTATTTATTTACGACTAATGAAGTTTTGACAGTGTAAGCTACATGCAGAATTGCTGACCAACGTTTGTCTGTGTATGGATTGTGAATTTACATAAAATATCGGAATATTTGTAGTGAAATTTTTCTAAAGAATTGACGGTAAAACCAATTAAGGTGTTAGAATCACGTTCTTGAATTCTGTGAATATTGAATTATCTGTATGATGTTAGACTGAAGGGATACCTGCTATGGATTCTATTTAGCGTAAGTTGATGTATTTATTTTGTGTTAGGCTATGGACTGATGAATTAGTTGAGTTGATTCGACCCTATTAAAAAGAAGTAGGACAGAATGATGAAAAAGAAGCTTAGAATGTATTTGTAATCTGGAGTTTATAAGATTGGGTACATGCTTTGTTTTATAATCCTTGATACTTTATCGATTTCTTTAATCAGATTATATTGGATAAGACACCTCTTTCATCTTTCCTTTATTACATGATCTTTTTAATATCAATAATCGATTGAAATTATAAAGTGACGTCACGAAGGGATTTCCCACTTCAATTTTAATAATAATAAACTCTTTATTTTACATGGGTCAGAATTAGGTCCAATACACAAGGACATGGTCCTGTCTAACATTCAGTCTATAGAGACAAACATAGACTCTTTATTTTACATGGGTCGGAATTAGGTCCAATACACAAGGACATGGTCCTGTCTAACATTCAGTCCATAGAGACAAACATAGACTCTTTATTTTACATGGTTCAGAATTAGGTCCAATACACAAGGACATGGTCCTGTCTAACATTCAGTCCATAGAGACAAACATAGACTCTTTATTTTACATGGGTCAGAATTAGGTCCAATACACAAGGACATGGTCCTGACTAACATTCAGTCCATAGAGACAAACATAGACTCTTTATTTTACATGGGTCAGAATTAGGTCCAATACACAAGGACATGGTCCTGTCTAACATTCAGCCCATAGAGACAAACATAGACTCTTTATTTTACATGGGTCAGAATTAGGTCCAATACACAAGGACATGGTCCTGACTAACATTCAGTCTATAGAGACAAACATAGACTCTTTATTTTACATGGGTCAGAATTAGGTTCAATACACAAGGACATGGTCCTGACTAACATTCAGTCCATAGAGACAAACATAGACTCTTTATTTTACATGGGTCAGAATTAGGTCCAATACACAAGGACATGGTCCTGACTAACATTCAGTCCATAGAGACAAACATAGACTCTTTATTTTACATGGGTCAGAATTAGGTCCTATACACAAGGACATGGTCCTGACTAACATTCAGCCTATAGAGACAAACATAGACTCTTTATTTTACATGGGTCAGAATTAGGTCTAATACACAAGGACATGGTCCTGACTAACATTCAGTCCATAGAGACAAACATAGACTCTTTATTTTACATGGGTCAGAATTAGGTTTAATACACAAGGACATGGTCCTGACTAACATTCAGCCTATTGAGCAAGTTTAAAATTTTCATATTTTATGTATATTCTAAGACCTTTAAAACAGTTGATGTATTTATAACAAAATTCAAATTTTTTAAAAATTTGATCCGATTATTATTGACCGGTATTGTTTTCGTCATTAGAAATTACTTTGTAATGTGAGCTGTTTGTGAACTTTGTTCAACAATGTATAATAATGTTTGTACAACCCCAAGGCAACGTTTGGTTTCTTTTCTTTCAAATTCTAATTATTTGTCCTGATGTTCTTAAATACACTTGCTTGGTTGGTTTGTAGATGACAAGTTGACGTTCGCTTCCAGCAAATGCTGACATCTTGAAGAGAAATTTTTGGGTTGCGTTTAATCAATTAACACATTGTTTCTCTGCTTACCTGTAGTACTTTTTCAAAATTCAGGACTTAACATTCAGTTCGTCTATAATTGGATATTGTCATAAACAGCCTTATAATTGGTGTGATAAACATCCATTTTTGTCAGACAGTCTAAGACGAAAAGGTTTTCAACTCAAAATCCCTTTTAGAAATGGAATCTTCTGTACCTAATTGGGTTAAAGAAGGCGGATAAAATTCCTTTAGAGAGTACACAAGCTAATATTGTATGTATATCTAATGGCATACTTATCACATACTCTACGGCTTAATGCTATTTTGATGTCGTTTTTCAACCTTTTGATATTATTGCTGGATTTACCAGTTTGTTCTAGACACCACCTGCTGCTATATCTGCTATACTTACTATTTTCGTGCTAATAGAACTATTAATAATGTAAAACTGACTTCAGGCTAACATTTGTTTTTAAATCTGATATATAAGTTAAAAGTGAAAACATTCCGTCACGAAATATAATATTATTAAACCGTACATTAACCATTTCTTGCACAAACCGGAAGTACCTTTTTTGTTAGGCATTGCTCAAATTTGATTTCTTTCTTCGTTGCATTTTTTATTTCTATTTTGGCTGAGTAACAAAATCTCATTTCATTTATCTTCTATGAAGAACTGATTTCTGATTTCATTTTCATTTCTTTATTTGACTAAAAAACTTTCATCTTTGCTTCTTTTGATTCGAAAAGGATTACAAATTTCTATTTTCATTCCATATTTTACTTCTTTTTTTTATTAAAAAGATCAACAAACTTTTCATTTAATAACAAGGTTCTACTTCAATTTAAATCTTTTTCCCACGTAAAGTAAATTGTACTTTTGATAATATTTCACCTTCGTATCGATCAATAAAACCCTGTTATCACTGAAAACATTGTCATTTTTAATATAATAGAATTATCGTCCAAGAAAAATAATAGACTTACTTTTATCATTTTTAACCAGCTTAGGTTTTTATATAAGTGTTATTTTTATTGAAAAACAATCTATTAAATCTTGCCCAGAGCAGCTCAAGATCTGAACGTTATGGTAAGTTCAATACAAACTTTAAAAATTTCATAAATTCGTTCGATTTTCATAGAGTTTTAGTTGCCGTCTTATTGAAATAAATAAAAATAAAGGTGTTTTTCTCAAATGAAGATATTTTCCACCAATCACAACATGTCACGTTGAACCCGTCCCTAGACGATCTGTTGAATTGTGCGATAGCGAGACCCAAAACGGCTGTGATGAAGTTCTACTTTGGGTTTCGCTTTCTCACAATTTGTTATTGTTATTAATAAATATGTTTTGCTTAAAACGCTTTGATTGGTTACAATTACGTTATTAAAACGAAAGTAAGTGAAAAAGACTGTCAGATTATAAAAGACTCGAAAATATAAGAAAAGAAGAAACAAATATTGGAATTTAAGTGTAATTAGGTTGTATTTTAGATTTTGATTAAAATGTTGCTTTGAAAACAGGAAAAAACTTCTTTCTACTTCAGATGCTAATGCTGTTTAGGTAGCCTAAATCGGAACAGGAAAGATGTTACTGGTGGTCATTTTAACAGCGTTTCTTAACCGAGCAGTAACAGGTTTAGATGATCTATACATACTAGGCTTGTTTCCATTTGATGGTGTAGCTTGGCGTGGTGGTTATGGTATGTTGACGAGTGCTGAAATAGCTATAGAACATGTGAACGAGCATGAATATATTCTACCTGGTTATAGACTGAATCTGATTTATAACAATACGATGGTAAGTTATAGGGCACTTTATATACATATTTAGTGTTAAGTAATCTTCTCTTTTGGTTAATTCCCATCATTTTATTGTTGTACTAATTTCAGTGCGATCCAGGTCAAGGTATTAAAGTGATGTACGACAATCTTTACTCTCCACCGACCAAGCTATTAATCATCGGTGCTGGTTGTTCTCCTGTCAGCGAAGCCACAGCCCAGGCATCTCATCTTTGGAACTTAGTGCAGGTAAGTCATATACATGGTCGAATTCTCATAAGCTCTGGCACCTGCATGCAGTTAAAGCGTCGATTGTCTAAGCGAAGGATTGAATCCTAAGCATCCAGTGGCATCAACCCTTAGATTTTGGTGCTGTTTAGACGACTATATTCTGGAGGATTTTAATCAAATAGCCCGATTTCGATATCTCTAGAACATTAAGCTTAACTTTCCAACATGAGAAATCACCTCTTTCATATACAAACAGGCTAATGTTATGGACATGGCAAAAGAAAAAACATCATTTCATTTTAATTTGGCTTACAAACTGGTATGAGATCGTCTGAAAGCATATGCTCATCTTATTTGACACGTTCGCACAGAAATTAAGCTTAAACTTGAGCTGAATTAAAATCCGAGTTAAAAATCAAGCTCACATGCGATATCAATCTAGTGTATTAGAAGAACGTCAATATAAAGAGTTATTGAATATATATCCCGTCGATGTACTTCAAGTATTTGACAGTGTATTATTACAATCAATACTCAATTGCCTGAAGATATCACTAGAATTTAAAAATTTTAAATCAAAATATAATATATCGACTCAACAGAATTAAAGAGACATCTTCGCCATTTTTGGAGTTTTATTTGGGTTTACAGTTTCTGAGACTCAGGTGTGATTGATCAAACGAATGTCGAAATCGTCACTTTAAGCATTCGCTTTCGCGATTCAGTTCTTTCAATTACTAATGGTCCAGCGCTTTATAATTTTCAGATTTGACCACATAACTCTACAAGTGTCTAACATTTGAAAGTGCATTTAACATTTATGAAATGAGACGTAACAATTTTCTATATTGCTTCGCAAAATCTACCCCACAAAGAGTTCAATAAAAACTTCGTTATGAAACGTCACAATAGTTACGTTATAAAATACATATAATTTCGTTCTGTTGTCTGCAAATTTGCATATTTTTTTTCCTCCTGTTTGTACAAGGTTTCCTACCAGCCCTCCTCAGTACCAATCAAGATATTCGGTCCAATTTTGCTGGGTAAAGTCTTTACGAATTGAGAGTCGACTATTATTTTTGTTTTCTTCCTTTTGAAACAGCGTAATATCAAGCCTTCAGGGATTGTTTTTGTTATGAATAGAACATAGTTATAAAAGGGATTCCTCAGATTCTGAAAAAATATTTTATTCTGACTTTGTCGCCATTGTATCAGAGCTTATTCACTATAATATGGAATAATTAAATGCTATCCAATTACAGGCTGGGTGACCGAGTTTTCGTAAATAATTAATAAACATAGATAATTACTACTTTGATAATGAAACAAACAGATATAATCCTCAGTGTGTTTTCGTGTAGGGTAACTACGGTAGAGATCCTGGCGGTCATGATGGCGAATCTTTTATTATTGACCTTTGGTGCTTTTTATTGAAGTAATATATTGCATTAAAAGAATATCCCACCTTGTGTTTTTATAATAAGTATCTTCAAGAGGAGCCCTGGCGGTACACTCGGCAATACTCGACAGTTTCCGCCAAGTTTTATCTTTAACAATAGTCTGATTGCAAACGTCAGTACTTGGATTCTTAACCCTCGTTTCTATACCAACATAGTCCGCCATTTTTCAAGATGGCGACGCCTATGCAATGAATATCAACGTCCAAATCTACGAACTCAATTCAATCCCGAAACTCGGTCCATAGTTGGTACAGACTTACAAAATCTTCGTATCTATAACACACAATATCCCAACAAACCAAGCTCTAAAACTCTGAAACCCTGGAGGCGTAAATTTGAATCAGCCAAATCACAAAATAGTATGTGATTTTTAAGATGGTGGAACCGATTGAGAGAAAATCAATGTTGAAAAGGGAAAATGATTGGTACAGACATACTACGTATCTCTAAAACCCAAACCATCCCTTGAAACTCAGTCATTTGAAAGTAAATAAAAAGCTGATGTTTTTGATCCACACTGGTTTATTAGAAATTGAAAACCGTTTTATTGACTTGGTTGATTGACAATCATATTGTACAGCCTTGATTATATGCTATTAACAAAACGGTAGCCATTGGAACTACTGCCATTGTTCGGGTTAAATTGGAATTTTATTGAAAGAAGCTATTCTTGCCAGGAACATTTGACACATGACATTCACAGACAATGAATAATTAGATCTCTATTGATTCTTAACAAAAATTTCAAAAATAATTTTCATGCAAATATTTTTTTAAAGTTATGAATTTAAAAAAAAAAATCACGATGTTAACAACGTGACTGTTGACCTTCCAAGATACAGAACAGTAGGATATAAAACTCTATTTCATTTCATTAGTCCAATAAGATACAGAACAGTAGGATATAAAACTCTATTTCATTTCATTAGTCCAATAAGATACAGAACAGTAGGATATAAAACTATATTTCATTTCATTAGTCCAATAAGTTACAGAACAATAGGATATAAAACTCTATTTCATTAGTCCAATAAGATACAGAACAGTAGGATATAAAACTCTATTTCATTTCATTAGTCCAATAAGATACAGAACAATAGGATATAAAACTCTATTTCATTTCATTAGTCCAATAAGTTACAGAACAGTGGGATATAAAACTCTATTTCATTTCATTAGTCCAATAAGATACAGAACAGTAGGATATAAAACTCTATTTCATTTCATTAGTCCAATAAGATACAGAACAATAGGATATAAAACTCTATTTCATTTCATTAGTCCAATAAGTTACAGAACAGTGGGATATAAAACTCTATTTCATTTCATTAGTCCAATAAGATACAGAACAGTAGGATATAAAACTCTATTTCATTAGTCCAATAAGATACAGAACAGTAGGATATAAAACTCTATTTCATTAGTCCAATAAGATACATAACAGTAAGATATAAACTCTATTTCATTAGTCCAATAAGATACAGAACAGTAGGATATAAAACTCTATTTCATTTCATTAGTCCAATAAGATACAGAACAATAGGATATAAAACTCTATTTCATTTCATTAGTCCAATAAGTTACAGAACAGTGGGACATAAAACTGTATTTCATTTCATTAGTCCAATAAGATACAGAACAGTAGGATATAAAACTCTATTTCATTTCATTAGACTAATAAGATACAGAACAGTAGGATATAAAACTCTATTTCATTTCATTAGTCCAATAAGATACAGAACAGTAGGATATAAAACTCTATTTCATTTCATTAGTCCAATAAGATACAGAACAGTAGGATATAAAACTCGATTTCATTTCATTAGTCCAATAAGATACAGAACAGTAGAATATAAAACTCTATTTCATTTCTTAGTCCAATAAGATACAGAACAGTAGGATATAAAACTATATTTCATTTCATTAGTCCAATAAGATACAGAACAGTAGGATATAAATTTTATATCATAATATATTTAATTCTCTATCATTGCTAAGCAACATCCTATAAAGAAGTGGATTGTAAATGAAATGAAATGAATGGAGTTTTACGTCCTTCTCTTCTGCACCTAAGTGGTATTGTATAGGGCATAGAAAACTTCATTTCATTACATTTCATTTCTAATCCCATGTCTCCACTGATATGTCTATAATCAAGTCAAGTCATTGTACATGTAATTGATTAACTCATATGATTTGCTGCCTGACTGGATTCTTTAATTATAAAGAAAAAGTAATATCTGTCTTCATATTAATAAATGAAGGCAGATATCATATTGGTTTGAGATGACTTCTATTTATACCATCCTGATTCTTAGTCGACATCGTTTTGCTGTGATAGTGAAGTCAAATTTGTAAGGATAGCGAAATTAGAGTACTCTTTTTATCAATTTATGTAAAAAATGAAATGGAGCTCCTCATCCTACTGTTCTGTTTATTATTGGACTAATGAAATGAAATAGAGTTTTATATCCCACTGTTCTGTTTATTATTGGACTAATGAAATGAAATAGAGTTTTATATCCTACTGTTCTGTTTATTATTGGACTAATGAAATGAAATAGAGTTTTATATCCTACTGTTCTGTATCTTATTGGACTAATGAAATGAAATAGAGTTTTATATCCTACTGTTCTGTATCTTATTGGACTAATGAAATGAAATAGAGTTTTATATCCTACTGTTCTGTATCTTATTGGACTAATGAAATGAAATAGAGTTTTATATCCTACTGTTCTGTATCTTATTGGACTAATGAAATGAAATAGAGTTTTATATCCTACTGTTCTGTATCTTATTGGACTAATGAAATGAAATAGAGTTTTATATCCTACTGTTCTGTATCTTATTGGACTAATGAAATGAAATAGAGTTTTATATCCTACTGTTCTGTATCTTATTGGACTAATGAAATGAAATAGAGTTTTATATCCCACTGTTCTGTTTATTATTGGTTTAGCCAAGACCCAGAGACAAAAGGATCTATTGTGAACCTAATTTTTTAACCTGTTTAATATTTACTCTTTCTCTTTCAGATGTCCTATGTTTCTCTCTCTCCCTCACTGTCCAATAAACTGAGATTCCCATACTTTTTTCGGACCACGGCTCCGGATGTGGTCGTGAATCCGGCAAGGATTGACATTTTCAAACAATTCGGATGGTCGCAAGTTTCCACCATTCACCAATCGTTTGAGCTATTCTCGACGGTAAGTAGGCACATTTAACTACCCAGTGATGATGATGTAAATTATTGAAACGTTCCAAACGTAAACTCAGGAACGTAAACTATTGACGTAGAAACGTTGTACCATTGAACCTAGGAGAACTGTAAAATATAAACTGATGATGACAATGTAAATTGTAGAAACAATGTGGACCATAAAACCAAGGAGAACTATACTCTATGAACTGATAAGTACAATAAAACTCAGGAGTAGTATACTGTATAAACTGATAAGCATGTAAATTATAGAAACGTTGTATACAATAAAACCCAGGAGTAGTATACTATATAAACTGATGATGACAATGTAAATTGTAGAAACATTGTGTACTATTTTCTAAGGAGTAGTATACTATATAAACTGATGATGACAATGTAAATTATAGAAACGTTGTGTACAATAAAACTCAGGAGTAGTATACTGTATAAACTGATAAGCATGTAAATTATAGAAACGTTGTATACAATACAAGTGATGATTTTTTCTGATTTTCAGGTAACTGACCATTTAAATATGTTAATGAAAGAAGCCAACCTGACCATTATTCGATCTGAAATCTTCACACAAAATCCAGAAGTTCAGATCAAAAATTTAAAGGTAACTACGCCTTTATGACTTCATTATCGCAAAGGTCCTTATATAGGCATTATCTTTTCCAGCCTTGGCGATAATTATGCATAGAACCAGTGAAAACCACAAACGCCTGACTGAAAATTAGAATTCTGCGAACCGTTGCCATTAGTGACCCTCCCAATAAACAAAACTCTTTACCAACCCTTTAAGTTGTGGTAACTAAATTTACGAGTTGTCTTTCCTTGTCCGTGATATAGAGGGCGACATCTAGGACCTTAGACGGTAGCGCCAGCTTCAAGGAAAGATAAGTTTGGTTTCCTCTCCCTTATACACGTATATTGGCTCTAATCCCAATAATAAATCATATATTAATTTTGTTTCAGGAAAACGATGCCAGAATAATAGTGGGTGGTTTTTATGAAGATAAAGCAAGGAAGATATTCTGTGAGGTAACGTTTTACCTCAGGGTGAGGTTCTTAGGGGCTGGGCCCGGGCTAGTGAGAATTTAACCCAACCAATTGTCCTCTCTCAAAACCTTCTTCAGTTAGCAGAGATGGATTATTTCTCAAAAACTAAAGAGATGGAACATTTTGATTGGGATTTTGTCGTCTCAGAAACGTCAAATAGATTCTCTGGGTTTATAGTTTTCGTAATTTCCTAGGGAGGGCGAGAAACAGGACTAAACATGATGACGGGGCTGATATTCAATGCTTGAAATGTTCGATTTGGACACTTTCGTCAGTAAATCGAACTGAATTATCAGGCACAATAACAGTACTGTTTATTCTCGGAATTTGCGATTGGATTCGGCTGCTTTAAAGTTATTGACGAAGTATTGATATGTATAAATTACAATTGTTATTTTATATCCGATGATTGTTTATTAGTGGAAGGTTCAAAATTCGCTTCTGTTGATTTATCTACAGGGGCAGTGTTCATCTGCGCTTTTAGGGTGACTGGCCAACTGTGATGGCATCCCTTTGCAGCATGGCTGACAGTAAAACAGGACGTTTGTAAAACAAAAAATTAAAAAACAATTGATAATGAGAACACTCAAAAATACACTGTTATCCAGTTCCTTTATCTTGACCGATAGAATTGATTCCTTATTTAAAATGAAAAGAATGGAGTTTCACGTCCTACTCCTTGTTTTCTCATTGATGGATCAAACACAATAGCCATGGTCTTATTAACTCGTAACACTAACAAACTTGGATCAAGTCACTTCGTTACTCAGAAAATGAAAAGTGTTTATAACAAGCAACTTCATTTAATTGGCTGAGATTTCCTGGAAAGATTCTAGGACCAATTTTGATTGGACAATATTAAGCCATTGTTAGCATACAATTTCCCAACTTGTATTACCACGGTCAAAGGAAACATGACGATGGGGGTGTAGTTTGATTTCCACTCCTCACATCTGGTCAAAGTCTTTACGGTCTATTTCCAGGCGTATAAGGAGGGATTGTACGGTTCGAAAGTCGTCTGGATTTTAGTTGGTTGGTATGACGACGACTGGTGGAAGACCCCTGATCCTAATGTGGACTGTACCGTGGAGGAACTGTCGGCTGCCGTGGAAGGATACATTGCCATAGACCATATCTACCTCAATCCTAAGAACTCGCCATCTATTTCCGGTGTCACACCGGAAGAGTTCCAAGATATTTTCAATAACCGTACCAATAACGAGAACATATTCGGCAAGAAGTTGTCCCCCTTGGCTTATGATGCCATATGGGCTATAGCCCTTGGTCTTAATGAAACCATCGAAGATTTGGCCAGAAACGGTAAGTGTAGCAGACATTGGGAGTAAGTAAGTCATGTTTTCGGTAGTTAAAAGCCAACTTTGTCGGTAATGTATGCGACAATATATACGTTTTCATTGAAATATAGTTGACTTTTTACTACCAAACAGATAACTTTTAAAACAGAGTAAAAATAAATGGAGTTTTACGTCCTACTTTTCTTTTATTGTCTTATAAAGACAGAGGCCATTGTTCCACACACAAGTTAGTAATACGACGCGATATATCGTATACGTGAACGCTACCGACTTTTATCGTTACAGGCACGCAGAAGAATTTGACGGATTTTACGTACACAGATAACGAGTTTGGTCACGTTCTGTTAGAAAATATGAAGAAAGTCAACTTCCAAGGGATAAAGGGTCCGATTTATTTCGACAAGAATCACGACGCTGTGTCATTACTCCGAATTATCCGAATACAAGGTAATGTAATTTCCAATATGTCAGTTCTCAACAACCGACGTTAAGACCACGCCCCTGTCAATTCTATACCACTCGACAACCGACGTTAAGACCACGCCCCTGTCAATTCTATACCAATAGACAACCGACGTTAAGACCACGCCCCTGTCAATTCTATACCACTAGACAACCGACGTTAAGACCACGCCCCTGTCAATTCTATACCACTCGACAACCGACGTTAAGACCACGCCCCTGTCAATTCTATACCACTCGACAACCGACGTTAAGACCACGCCCCTGTCAATTCTATACCACTCGACAACCGACGTTAAGACCAAGCACCTGTCAATTCTATACAACTAGACAACCGACGTTAAGACCACGCCCCTGTCAATTCTATACCAATAGACAACCGACGTTAAGACCACGCCCATGTCACATCTGTACCACTATTGACGTTAAGACCACGCCCCTGTCAATTCTATACCACTCGACAACCGACGTTAAGACCACGCCCCTGTCAATTCTATACCACTCGACAACCGACGTTAAGACCACGCCCCTGTCAATTCTATACCACTCGCACACCGACGTTAAGACCACGCCCCTGTCATTTCTATACCACTACAGACGTTCAGACCATGCCCCCGTCATTTCTATACCACTACCTACGTTCAAACCACGCCCCTGTCATTTCTATACCACTTTGACGTTAAGACCACGCCCCTGTCAATTCTATACCACTCGACAACCGACGTTAAGACCACGCCCCTGTCAATTCTATACCACTCGACAACCGACGTTAAGACCACGCCCATGTCACATCTATACCACTATTGACGTTAAGACCACGCCCCTGTCAATTCTATACCAATAGACAACCGACGTTAAGACCACGCCCCTGTCAATTCTATACCACTCGACAACCGACGTTAAGACCACGCCCCTGTCAATTCTATACCACTCGACAACCGACGTTAAGACCACGCCCCTGTCAATTCTCTACCAACAGACAACCGACGTTAAGACCACGCCCCTGTCAATTCTATACCAACAGACAACCGACGTTAAGACCACGACCCTGTCAATTCTATACCAATAGACAACCGACGTTAAGACCACGCCCATGTCATCTCTATACCACTATGGACGTTAAGACCACGCCCCTGTCAATTCTCTACCAACAGACAACCGACGTTAAGACCACGCCCCTGTCAATTCTCTACCAACAGACAACCGACGTTAAGACCACGCCCCTGTCAATTCTATACCAACAGACAACCGACGTTAAGACCACGACCCTGTCAATTCTATACCAATAGACAACCGACGTTAAGACCACGCCCATGTCATCTCTATACCACTATGGACGTTAAGACCACGCCCCTGTCAATTCTCTACCAACAGACAACCGACGTTAAGACCACGCCCCTGTCAATTCTATACCACTCGACAACCGACGTTAAGACCACGCCCCTGTCAATTCTATACCACTCGACAACCGACGTTAAGACCACGCCCATGTCATCTCTATACCACTATGGACGTTAAGACCACGCCCCTGTCAATTCTCTACCAACAGACAACCGACGTTAAGACCACGCCCCTGTCAATTCTATACCACTCGACAACCGACGTTAAGACCACGCCCCTGTCAATTCTATACCACTCGACAACCGACGTTAAGACCACGCCCCTGTCAATTCTATACCACTCGACAACCGACGTTAAGACCACGCCCATGTCATCTCTATACCAATAGACAACCGACGTTAAGACCACGCCCATGTCATCTCTATACCACTATGGACGTTAAGACCACGCCCCTGTCAATTCTATACAAATAAACAACCAACATTAAGACCACGCCCTGCCATTTCTATACCACTTTGACGTAAAGACCACGCCCATGTCGATTCTATACCACTACCGACGTTCAGACCACGCACCTGTCAATTCTATACCACTACCGACGTTCAGACCACGCCCCTGCCAATTCTATACCACTTTGACGTTAAGACCACGCCCATGTCGATTCTATACCACTACCGACGTTCAGACCACGCCCCTGCCAATTCTATACCACTTTGACGTTAAGACCACGCCCATGTCGATTCTATACCACTACCGACGTTCAGACCACGCCCCTGCCAATTCTATACCACTTTGACGTTAAGACCACGCCCATGTCAATTCTATACCACTACCGACGTTCAGACCACGGTCATATAATAAAAGAAATGTCGTTTTAAACTACTTGACGATATCTGTATTTTATCGGTCAAGATGTTCTGTATCCTTCAATTTATTATCATAATTATTTTGTCATTAATGTGTATGGCTAATTAGTGTGGAGACGATACTCATATAACAATTATCTATAGAACACTTATTAGATAGGTAGGATACTGTTTCGCTTCTATATTGAGGGCAGAGGAGGAAGGTTGGTGTGGGGGGGGGGGGGCTGGAGGTGTGTGTTAGGGAGTACGATGTCCGCAGAAAATAAATTGACCCTGACATCAGCACAAGTCGGGAATGTGCATCTGGTTAATTTCCTGGTAGCCCCTGTTGACAATATTGCCTGTAGCCCAAAACCGATCGCTCTACCCACACTTTATCCCTTTAACCGTTAACCGTTACCAAACACCACCTAAAGAGAGACACAGACACGGGCTCGTAGCTAGCCTGCAAACCTGGGGGTGGGGGGGGGGTGCGGCTCGATTACTGTGATGGCGCAAAACTGACGATCTCTGATTATAGGGAGAGAGGGGGACAAGAAAGATGTCAAGGTCCCTTAGTCATCCATACCTCACACAACCCCCCCCCCCCCCCCATTGGCTACGGGCCTTATTGGACAATCCTTCAACTTAACGAGTACGTGTTCGATTCAAATGGCCGCTTAGGGCCTCTATATTTTGCCGTGAGTGTCAGTAGTGTGCTTGTCCTCGTGTAGTTTGTTGACCGAACAGTTTTTATCTGGATGTTAATATTATTTGTTTTATTTCCGACGTGAATTATTAATAATTAGTTATCGAGTCGGGTTATATCGATATACAATTGTTTCAATACGTATATATATAGCATTGGATTGATATACTTTATCAGCTGAAAAGGTCATTAGCTGCCTGCTTCCATTGTAATCCATTAATAATCTGTTCTTTGGATATAGCATCCTATAAGAACGCAACTGTGATAGAAATGGTGTTAGATTACAATGAAGAAACGAAATGATAATCTAATTATAATGGTATACTTATAATACTAGTATAGACCAATTGATTGATTGGATATAGCATCCCAAGAACGCAACTGTGATAGAAATGGTGTTAGATTACAATGAAGAAACGAAAACGATGATCAAATTATAATGGTATACTTATAGTACTAGTATAGACCAATTAATTGATTGATTGATACTAATTTCTTTGATGTTGTTCTCCTTTTATTATTCTTAATGAGATGAAAGGCGATGTTGATCTATTATAATAAAAATATAGAGCAGTGTATCTGGTGGCGACAGCAGTAGAGGACCACGGGTGGAGTCGACCCGGGGGGGGGGGGTCATATAGTTAGGTTCATGCTCCTATAAAATTGTGTTTTGAATCCTTTCTCGATATCTGCTGCTCTGTGTTCTGTCCGACCCCCTATTCCATCCAGCACTTTCAACGTTTCGTAACTTGTATTACACGTGACGTAAAGGAGAATATGGGCGCTGTTTCCTTGTGTTCTGTCCGACCCCCTATTCCATCCAGCGCTTTCTACGTTTCGTAACTTATATTACACGTGACGTAAAGGCGACTATGGGCGCTGTTTCCTTGTGTCTGTCCGACCCCCTATCCCATTCAGCACTTTCAATGTTTCGTAACTTATATTACACGTGATGTAAAGGCGACTATGGGCGCTGTTTCCTTGTGTTCTGTCCGACCCCCTATTCCATCCAGCACTTTCAGCGTTTCGTAACTTGTATTACACGTGATGTAAAGGCGACTATGGGCGCTGTTTCCTTGTGTTCTGTCCGATCCCCTATTCCATCCAGCACTTTCAACGTTTCATAATTTATATTACACGTGACGTAAAGGCGACTATGGGCGCTGTTTCCTTGTGTTCTGTCCGACCCCTATTCCATCCAGCACTTTAAACGTTTCGTAACTTATATTACACGTGACGTAAAGGCGACTATGGGCGCTGTTTCCTTGTGTTCTGTCCGACCCCCTATTCCATCCAGCACTTTCAACGTTTCGTAACTTATATTACACACGACGTAAAGGCGACTATGGGCGCTGTTTCCTTGTGTTCTGTCCGACCCCCTATTCCATCCAGCACTTTCAACGTTTCGTAACTTATATTACACGTGACGTAAAGGCGACTATGGGCGCTGTTTCCTTGTGGTCTGTCCGACCCCCTTTTCCATCCAGCACTTTCAACGTTTCATAACTTGTATTACACGTGATGTAAAGGCGACTATTGGCGCTGTTTCCTTGTGTTCTGCCCGACCCCCTATTCCATCCAGCACTTTAAACGTTTCGTAACTTATATTACACGTGACGTAAAGGCGACTATTGGCGCTGTTTCCTTGTGTTCTGTCCGACCCCCTATTCCATCCAGCACTTTCAACGTTTCGTAACTTATATTACACGTGACGTAAAGGCGACTATGGGCGCTGTTTCCTTGTGTTCTGTCCGACCCCCTATTCCATCCAGCACTTTCAACGTTTCGTAACTTGTATTACACGCGACGTAAAGGCGACTGTGGGCGCTGTTTCCTTGTGTTCTGCCCGACCCCCTATCCCATCCAGCGCTTCAGCGTTTCGTTACTTGTATTACAGGTGGCGTGAAAGAGACTATTGGGATATACAACCCGACCCTAACAACAGACGTGAAGATAGAATGGCTACCGGAAACACCCATCGTTTGGTCAGGTAGTAACATGTGTTTGTGTTGTCATACATCGCGTATGATTGGTCCCTGGATCTACTTTTGACCTAACTAGTGACTAAATTAGTAGATTGTTTGGTACAATGACTGTTTTCTGTTGTCAGAATGAGACCAAAAATACCAAAAAATATGTCAACGGAGGCAGAAAAACTTCAATATTAGATTCTCCTTTTCTAGCCTGCATGTCAAATAACTATAAATTGTCCACGATAAATGTTATTGTCACAATCTATGACTGTTTCAGTTCCTAAATACACCATCATTGAAATAGCCTGTAATATTTTTCAGGAGGACTTCCACCTAAAGATTCCACGATTGTCTACTACGAGACGGTGGTATTATCGTTCTCTATATACGTGGCCTTCTGTTGTATATCTGGCATCGGTATGGTGCTCGCTATTCTATTTCTAGTCTTCAACATCATCTACAGAAATGCCAGGTAGGTTTTCTAGAATGAATTTCCATATTTACCGAAGACATCATTTGCAAACTTACCACCTCTCTCTCTTAAGCAGTGCATATCGTCGAATAAACATTATTTCTAGAGGATTAATTTATATCGTAGGTAGACACAAATTCATACGCGACGAATTACAATTTGAATGTCAAGGTCGGGATTAACCAATCAAATAATAGATTTGTGGAAATTGCGGTTAACAATGGCTGCGTATACGTCAATGTCAAATAGACAAGAAGCTTCCAAGACTTTCTTCTCAGTCCGTGGTGTATAACTAGACCTTATGTCATCGGAAACTATCGCGTCTTTCTTACGTCATAGAAATAACACACCCGAACCTAATTAGAGTCCATTAAATTACAACACCAGACTAAATCAGTCGAATGATGTAAAGGGTCGTGATATTTTCCGGAATAGAAAAGTTGTTTGGCGAGATCACACCTTTAAAAATGTCTCCTAATTATCCTCGTGTCCTGATTCTAGTAACTAGGTCAGACGTGTTCTCATATGAACCTTATGTCAGAAAGAAAGATAGAATCACGCTTTAGTACGGTATTTACACGACTTGGACGAAATCAAGCATGAAAAATCGACAACTTCCCCGGCATTTACAAGCAAATTTTTATTAATGAAGCCTTAATTAGTGGTCCATTTTAATTAAATGGACGGTTACAAGCCTTAATTAATACTCTCTTTAATTTAACTTGATAATAGTTTATTTTTTATAATAGAACTAAGAAATAAGTTTATGTTAATCGATGCCCCACCTTCATGTTCTCACTTCCGGCCTTAATCACTCATTCACTTCCTTTCTTCACGTCTTAAAAAGATTGTAAATGTAAAAATGAATGGAGTTTTACGTCCTACTCTTCTGCACCTTGTATGTTAATCAATATGCAACGTGATGCTGTGTGCAACGAGGGAAATTTTGCATGACAGCGGCTTTAACCTACTCTTTTTGCGATTGCCAACTGTCAAGGTATCTTTAACGTGCACAGCGCCTGTAGCACAAGGGGTCTCGATTTTTTGTCCAATCCGTACGACTAGACGATTGTTCAATGTTTAAAGAGATTGTAAAGAGGTTTTATAAATTTTGTATGTATATCAGGGACACTGATAGCATCAATTTACACCATTCTAATTTTCAATCAGACGTCTGTGGTTCCTGTAATTCCACTAAAACTAAGTATTTATTGGCGTCATTATTTTCTATTTTGATTTTAGAGTGGTAAAGATGTCGTCGCCGAGGTTAAACAATCTAATCCTGATTGGCTGTATCCTGATCTATATCACTGTATTTCTGTATAACATAACTAAGGACCATTCTAGCCTTATATGCCAGGTAAATATATAACATAGCTTCAATTGGGGGAGGGTTGTAGTCGATGAACTTGTTGTCTTATGACGTCGGTACAATATCTAAAACAGTATAAGGATAACAACTTAGGTTCACAGTTAAGGAACCTTTCTATCAGCTGGTCCTTGAGCAAACCTCTTGTCATTGATATTACAAGGATAACAACTTAGGTTCGCAATTAAGGATCCTTTCTATCAGCTGGTCCACGGCCAAACCTCTTGGTATTGATTTTACAAGGATAACAACTTAGGTTCACAGTTAAGGAACCTTTCTATCAACTGGTCCACGGCCAAACCTCTTGGTATTGATTTTACAAGGATAACAACTTAGGTTCACAGTTAAGGAACCTTTCTACCAGCTGGTCCACGGCCAAACCTCTTGGTATTGATTTTACAAGGATAACAACTTAGGTTCACAGTTAAGGAACCTTTCTATCAGCTGGTCCTTGGTCAAACCTCTTGTCATTGATATTACAAGGATAACAACTTAGGTTCGCAATTAAGGATCCTTTCTATCAGCTGGTCCACGGCCAAACCTCTTGGTATTGATTTTACAAGGATAACAACTTAGGTTCACAGTTAAGGAACCTTTCTATCAGCTGGTCCACGGCCAAACCTCTTGGTATTGATTTTACAAGGATAACAACTTAGGTTCACAGTTAAGGAACCTTTCTACCAGCTGCGCCACGGCCAAACCTCTTGGTATTGATTTTACAAGGATAACAACTTAGGTTCACAGTTAAGGAACCTTTCTATCAGCTGGTCCACGGCCAAACCTCTTGGTATTGATTTTACAAGGATAACAACTTAGGTTCACAGTTAAGGATCCTTTCTATCAGCTGGTCCTTGGCCAAACCGCTTGTCATTGATTTTACAAGGATAACAACTTTGTTTGCAGTTAAGAATCCTTTCTACCAACTGGTTCTTGGCCAAACCGCTTGTCATTGATTTTACAAGGATAACAACTTTGTTTGCAGTTAAGAATCCTTTCTACCAACTGGTTCTTGATCAAACCTCTATATTATATTAATTCTTCCCGGATTATCTGTACCCATTAACAGCTGAGTTGACTAGATTTATGAGTGATATCGACAGCAAGGGATTAGTTCAAGTGTTGAACAATATGGAATACATGTGAAGTGAAATAGTAAATAGGTACTTACTTTCAAATACAAGAACATGATTTTATGATTGTATTTACAAGGATTCTGGGTTCATTTCGTATTTATTTAAATAAAAAATTGATTATACGTTCTCGTTAAAAAATAATTCATATTGTTTGCCTTGTGGAGCTGTCAATACTGGATTGATTGGTACAATATAATTCTTGTCAATTTTTAAAAGCCTTTCTAACGCATTTCCTGTTTACGAATCGTTCAGATTTAAAGATTCATAAATTGCAAGTACGACGTCCTTCTAGTACCATTAACAATCGATTCAATCGAAGTCAAGGCTTGGCTTTCCTCTAATATCATGTATTCCTTTTGTTATAGGCCAAGATATTTTTGATGAGTGTCGGGTTTTCTTGATAAACTTAATGAGTATGACATCGTTCCCTCTCTAATATCATGTATTCCTTTTGTTATAGGCCAAGATATTTTTGATGACTGTCGGGTTTTCACTGGCGTTCGGAGCCCTGTTCGCCAAAACATGGAGGGTTCACGTTATCTTCACAAATGCCACGAAACAGAAAAAGGTACATCAGTTTTAGATTCTTATAAAATCTTTACTTGAATAGGTCAAAGTTGAAAGGTAAAAAATGGAGGGGGGGGGAAGAAATCGTAAAAATTAATGTTACGTTTCAAAATCTGCTTTTGATTTGTTTTAACCAAGCAATGGTTCATGAATTACTAGAGAATCTGATTGGTCGAGAAGTTAGTCATCGACCAATGAAACTAAGTGTTGATAAATGGGCCTGGTGACCTAATTTACTAAAAAATAGGCCAATCATCAATATTTTTTTTTAAATTAACAATATCCAGGTCAAAGTGTAAATTATGGTAATCTGATTCTATTATAACATTTGGGCTGCGGCCATTGTCGTTTGACTCGTATACCATTCATTCAGCTTAAACTTCGGCAATGTTCGTTAGTTTCCGTGAATTTGATATGAGTGATGTACCCTTGTTAAATAGTTTGTTTGATTGACAGATAGTCAAGGATATCCAGTTAATATTCATGGTATTAGGACTAACAAGTATCAACTTAGTGGTCCTGATAGTCTGGGCTATATTACATCCCATAATAGTCGTGACAAATGATTTACCAAAGGAGGTTAGTATATATAAATATTTCATCTTTGTACTTATACCTTGACTACAATAGTCACCTTTCTTGTATCACATCTTCACAATGTCAAGCTATTATAAACTTTGTCTTATACCTTGACAGCTATATGGATGGTCCAGGGTTCAATTCAGAGTAGGCTAATGCTGCTGTCCAGGCAAAATTTCCCTCATTGCACACTACATGGTGTTGTCCGTCCTCATTAACCCATTAGGTGCAGAAGAGTAGAACGTAAAACTCCATTTATTTCATTTTATTTCTGTTTTGTAGGTAAACGAATTGAACGATTATGAAATACGAAAAGACTACAGTGCGTGTACGTCAGAGAATGAAGTTTATTATACTAGTACACTGTTTGGCATCCAGGGAATACTCATGCTGCTTGGAGCATTTCTGGCCTGGGAAACACGGAAGGTGGGCTAATATAGAAATTACTTTTTACTTCAATTCTAGACCCAATCAAACACTTTTTAGTCAACATGGAGGTGGTGTTCGTACATCATGTCCAAACCACACCCCACTATTCGTCATACTTCGACTATTAAGATCCCGTCAGAACTAGTCTTCGGGCTACGATGGTCAACGCCATGCAGTGGGAAATAAAGGCGACGTAGGTTTTTAAATTTATTTGAGGCCCAATCAGGTCAGTGAAATCGTAAGGTGGCTTTTGAGCCAACGTGGAAGTGAACAACGCCATGCTGTGTGCAATGAGATATCGCTCACATACCGTGCTGGTTTTGATAATTGTATTTTTTTCCACTAAACATTACAGGTGAAAATAGAAGCATTAAACGACAGTAAGCTTATAGGGGTGTGTATATATAATGTTGTGGTGTTAAGTATCCTGGGGGTGACAGTTTCCTTTGCCCTGGGGGACAACATAGACCTACGATACTCCCTAGACTCGGCTGTCGTCTTGTTAGCAACCACTGTCACAGAATGTCTTATATTCGTTCCTAAGGTAAGCATAAATATTACTTATCGTCCAAAAGCAAAACAAAACGTAAGACTAGCTGCATTTAAGTTTGATTCTAGAATACTCTTGTCTGAAGGTGCAAAATGGTGGCTACCGGCTACCATAGCACTGTCTGAAGTTGATGCGAAATGGCCGCTACCAGCCACCATAGTGCTGTCTGAATGTGATGCGAAATGGCCGCTACCGGCTACCATAGAGCTGTCTGAAGTTGGAGCGAAATGGACGCTTCCAGCCACCATAGAGCTGTCTGAAGTTGAGCGCAATACCTCGTCTGAAGTTGATGCGAAATGGGGCTACCAGCTACCATATAACTGTCTGAAGTTGATGCGAAATGGGCGCTACCACCCTACCATAGTGCTGTCTGAAGTTGATACGAAACGGCCGCTACCAGATACCATAGAACTGTCTGAAGTTGATGTGAAATGGACGCTACCAGCCACCATAGAGCTGTCTGAAGTTGATGCGAAACGGCCGCTTCCAGCTACCATAGAGCTGTCTGAAGTTGATATGAAACGGCCGCTACCGGCTACCATAGAACTGTCAAGAAGACATTCCGCAATGACATGGTCTGTCACTTGACTTCCCTAAATAGCTACACTGACATTTATAAATGGGTGATCAGAATACAAGTACATTCACTCATGAATGAAATTTAAACTATACTCATCTCTATAAGCTATGTGGACTCTCTGAAAGGGATGCTGAGTTGACAAACCTAAATACCAAATAAACATTATTAGCTATGTGGACTCTCTGAAAGAGATGCTGAGTTCAAAGCCAAGGAATTAGCCATGTGGACTCTCTGGATGCTGATTGAAAAAAATAAAAAAAAATTAAAGGGTTTTAAAATCTAGTTTGACAAACCCAAATAAAATTTAACTTATTAACTGGTTTTCAACTCTAGTAACCCGTATCTCTTTTCATTTTTAGATTTTGGCGTATCGTTACTACCAGATACACCCTGAATTAGAACCTAAAACCAAGATGAATATGACCGTCGATCAGCCAGCCTCAGCCATACCCAATGCACAGATCACGTCCTTAGAAAACAAGCTCAAGGAGGTGGGTACAGGACTAACTGCCCAAAACATTTGCCGTTACTTCAATCGTTTTTCGAACGTTGTGATTTGAGCCATAGTCATATAGCGCCCATTCCGTCTTTGAAAGTTCAATTAGGCTTAAAAAAAATAAATATAATATTTGTGTTAGTTCGACCTTGGTCATTTTCTATTAAAGATTTAACGAGTTACTGTCAAAATACGTCAAGGGCATATATTTTAGACTTAAGTCTAATTTGGTAATGGATCTTGTGTCGCGTACGTAAAGTGTAGCACACAGGGCCTCGATTGATGATAATCACGACGCTTGAAATAGACTATTGCATATTCATGAAGCAATAAAAGCCTATGTTAATGCCTACCGAAGAGTGATTTTATTTGACAAATAGTCAACGCCCTCTCGTCACATAGTCTCTTTGATCCGGCAATAAAGTGTCATTAGTACATCTCGTTATCTATTTCTGGGTTTTGATTTATGGCTCACTCAGTCCAATATTTCATTGTAAAGGAGAATTGGTGCGAATTTACTATATGGTCGTTGAATCAGAATTGTTTATCCTTGAGGTAACCCCGTCGTTAGGGTGGGGTTACACGTGGACAAGGCACCGGCTAGTGAGAATTTAACCCCACCAATTGTCCTCTCTCAAAATCTTTCTTCAGTTAGCAGAGATTGATTAATTTACAAAAACCAGAACGATGAACATTTTGATATGGATTTTGGCACTTCGAAATTGTCAGAAAATTCTCCGGGCTTCTAGTTTTGTCCTACCAGTTTCTCGAACCCTGAACCCACTGGATATTAGCATGGGAAGGGCCAGCTTCGTCCAGGATTCGAACCCACGACATCCGTGATCACCAAACAGCCTCATGGATTACCAAATTCCTTTTTCAGTATAAAAGAGTTTAAATCCATCCTTAAATAACAAAGGCATTTTCTTTCAGATCGTCTATGAAAACTTCTTGTATTTTTCTGATTTATTCCAGGCAAAGGCATCCCTCAGAGAATCGGAGGAGGAACGTAAAATGTTAAAAGAAGCCTTTGAAAAGGCCAAGGAAGAACGCGAATCGTCCTTGAATCGAGTGGAGCCGGAAGGTGATAACGAAACCACTGCCACTACTACAGTTGATTCTAAACTGGATTAGAATTCCATCTTAGCTCTGTTCGATTTGTCTCTCCATTCCCAGAGTATATACCTGCTCGATTTATTTTCTCTGACAATACCTTTTCTATTCTTTTTATCATAGATAAGGTACAGAAGAGTAGGACGTAAAACTCCATTTATTTCATTTCATTTATTATAGAACATTCCGAGAACATAAACCTATTCGATTTGTTTCTCTAGAACAATACCTATGCGATTTGTTCTTTAGAACATTCCGAAAACAATATCCGTTCGATTTGTTTTCTGTAGAACATTCCAAGAACATAATATACCTGTTCGATTTTTGTCCCGCTAGAACACTCTGGGAACATGCAAACAGTGCCTTCAGGTGTGGAACAGACAGAGTTTGACGCTATTGATGGAAAATGGTTTGTGGTTTTTTGGAATGCACATCGAAGCCAGCTTGCATCCTTCATAAATCACCTATCGGGAGCTAGCTAAAGTGTTTTTAGGTTAGTTGTTACAGTTGTCGAACCATCCATAAATAGAGTGGAGAAACCAGATCCTGCCGAAGATGTACACAACTCATTCGAAACTGGTAACTTGGTCAGACGCGTTCTCGTAAGGTAGATAACCGTGCAATGAAAGAGTATTGAAATGACTTGCATATTGTGCAGTGTGACGTCCTGTCCACCCAAAGTATATTTCAATAAAGCGTGTGTAAGAAGAACGTTAAGCCATGTAGTAAGCTATGTGAACACTCTGAATGGATCAAGTAGTGTTAGATGTTTACAATTGATAATTGTTGTCGTATTACAAATTAGTTTCAATGTGTCCATTTTTATTTTACACCAGCCCCATACCACCACGGTGCTTGTGGACAGAATATAATAGATGCCTATGAGTACTCCGCATGACCCTCCTCAAACCAACCCCCCCCCCCCCTCCTCCCTGAAAAAGAAAAAATTTGTTTCATTTCCTTCCACGGTAATCTTTTTTTCAACCTTGCCCCCTCCTCTTGCATTCTGAGAACGTTCTTTAAAACAATTTAAAGTCTATGGTTGATGTCAAGATCGTCACAAGATTGAATACCCCCTCCCCCCCCCCACCCCATCCTACGATATGGCGAATATAATGACCCTTTAAGATTGGAGTAGGCAATCCAATGAACAATTTGAGTGATCAAGTAGCCACAAATCTTTTTCACAAACAGTTCTGATGAGTGGAGTGAATTATACATCGTGAACTCTTGTTGTACTGGGAGAAAACTTCATATACGTGCGTTAATGCAGCTACATAGACATAATATCTGTTACATCACCTTCATCAGTGAACGGCAAAAAACCATAATGACAGCTGTCAAGAAAGCTGACGAAAACCAGTTCATGTCATACTTGCAAAATCCTTTGACAAGTTTATGTCCGTTATCCCTAATATGATTTATAAGGAACGAAAAAACGAAAAAAAAAGAAGAAAATTATCACGGCGCGGTAAGTTGATGATCGTTCATTCTCGGGAAGCAGTCTAGGAAGAAAGAGAGGTTTAAAATGGCGGTGCTGAATTTTAGGCTTCTCGTGTCCTGGTTGTTGATTCTGATGATATTTCATGTGAATGGTCAACATGGTCTCCACGATTCCGATAGCGACTATGGTATGTATTTTCTTTATAATGATATGAGTGGGCTCTAAACTTAGTCAGCGTTTGATGACCTGATGACCTTGAATATGTCATCTTTCCTCATTATTCCAGTCAACCCAGCTGTAAATGGGTACTGAATAAGTCATCTTTCTTCATTATTCCAGTCAACCCAGCTGTAAATGGGTACTGAATAAGTCATCTTTCCTCATTATTCCAGTCAACCCAGCTGTAAATGGGTACTGAATAAGTCATCTTTCCTCATTATTCCAGTCAACCCAGCTGTAAATGGGTACTGAATAAGTCATCTTTCCTCATTATTCCAGTCAACCCAGCTGTAAATGGGTACTGAATAAGTCATCTTTCCTCATTATTCCAGTCAACCCAGCTGTAAATGGGTACTGAATAAGTCATCTTCCTTATCCAGTCGAAATGGGTGGCCTATGTGAGTTACTAGACTACAGGGTGCCTAATTCCTTTCAGGTTTGAAAACACCTGTTTACAGCTCAGATAAAATTAAATTATGTCGTGTCGTTAGTGCGGACTACGATTTTTAATATAGGAGTTAGATTCACAGATATATTACATGGACTCGAAAAGGGAGCATTTTGTCAGACCGACCCAGACAGCTTATTATTTCGGTAGGGATTAATAACGACAGTAGGGTGGGGGCTTTGACCGTAGCAGTTTAATATGCTTCAAAATATCAAGTCAAGTTTATCCCCATTGATATACGAGAACGTACAAAATAAAAAAAATCAAACACAGTTATAATGTATAATTTAATGTTTTCGCTTCAAAAAAAACTGAATCAAGTTTCTGTGTTGACACTTTAACAAGTTCAAACTGGAGTTAGAAATGACGGAAGCGAAGAACATGATCAATTTATAGGCCTAGCAAACTATAAACATACCTGCTTAGTATGATTCATAGATTAGATGTACTGGGTTTTATTGTTTACACCGTTTCTACAATTTACATTTTCATCATCAGTTTATATAGTATACTACTCCTGAGCTTTATTGTTTACACCGTTTCTATAATTTACATTGTCATCATCAGTTTATATTGTATACTACTCCTGAGTTTTATGTACACAATGTTTCAACAATTTACATTGTCATCATCAGTTTATATTGTATACTACTGCTGAGTTTTATTGTACACAATGTTTCAATAATTTATATTGTCATCATCAGTTTATATAGTATACTACTGCTGAGTTTTATTGTACACAATGTTTCAACAATTTACATTGTCATCATCAGTTTATATAGTATACTACTCCTGAGTTTTATTGTACACAACGTTTCAACAATTTACAATGTCATTATTAGGTGAAATAAGGAAATAAAACACGAAAAAAAATATATATATATTTATGATTTAATATTTCCAATTATTTCAGATTCGTCAAGAAGCGATAGCAGTAGCAGTAGCAGTAGCAGTAGCAGTGAATCGGACGAATATCATGGTGACGTCACTACTCCCTGCATTGGCACCTCTATGCTATTAAAAGGACTATGTGAATACTATGCCTCTCAGGGTATATCTATTAGTTTGTGTACGAACGGGTTACATTAAAACTGTAACGTGTAGTTATTTAATGGTGGAGGAACTGGGTGCAAAACTTAGAAGCAATCAGTAATCGGAAAATACAT
Source organism: Nipponacmea schrenckii (assembly GCA_030562195.1). NCBI lineage: Eukaryota > Metazoa > Mollusca > Gastropoda > Lottiidae > Nipponacmea > Nipponacmea schrenckii. Next base: position 7,992,683 of record JAUJPP010000005.1, on the reverse strand, counting down.
GCGATTTATCGTTCTTTGATAAGAATATGAGACTAAATGGAGAAATATTTTTAAGGTGAATGGGAAAGACAGGAAGAGCTGGGGAGAGATAATTAAATTCGTTTAAAGAATATTTTGATTTGAATTGTACATTGCTTTTCTTCCTGATTAAAATGTTCAACTAGTTATGGTTTGATTTAAGCATTGATCTGCGCATCCTAACTACTTCAAGCTTATTTCTTGTCCAAACTATACCCCCCATTCAACATACTTCCTCTCTATTCGTGTGCACCCCCCCCCCCCCTTCCTCCTCTCACATCCATCATTGTTCCTCTCTATTCGTGTTCGAATCGACTCAACGAAGCTCTGACTGTATTTGTGTCGAAGCGTCTTGATGGTGTCACGTGACGAAACAAAATGGCAGAAGGGAAACACAATTCAAAGTTGACGTGTAGCATTTTACATTTGAATCATGTCCGTTTAAAGCTCAAAGTTTATGTTGGTGGGCTTAATCTACATTTTTTCTGACGAATAATTACTTCTATGTAATATGACACGCCATGAAGTAACAGTCTAGATCCAATGGCTTATCATGAATGTTTGAAGATGAGGTACTTTGAGACGGTATCAAGAATTGTGTTGTTGGTTTTGGTAGTCTTATTTCTATGTTCTACTATTACTATTACATGGTTAAGCATCATTAGTGGCACATGTCTTGTAGGTAAGTAAAATGAGGGGTCTTATTTTATAGGCACCGGTAACTAGAAATGGAGAGGGGCGACGTGGAAAATCAGACTTTGTGGAACTGTTGAAATAAGACTAACCATGTCAAAAATTGAAGAATTCATACTTCTGTGAGGAGATGTGGAGGGGTTTGACTGAATCCTAAGAACTCATATAAAGTACATGTTTCTTGATATTTCAGGCTATTTTCTCCTATGTATGTATATAAAACGCTTGAGTAAATCACAATCCGAAGGAGAGCAGCTAGTCAAGGGCCATAATCCATTGAAATATGACAGAAAAACCAGGACTGTTAATGAAAGAGATGATGATTCTAACTTTATAAACCAATTAATCGGCTTCACAACTTACGATGCAACGGACACACCATCTTTAAACCATTTTGAAGTTATTCAGAGGAACTCGGCCTGTCTCTTTGCTAAGACTGCCAATATCTGGGGCTCTCCAGAATGGAATGATAAACTATCTTTAGGTACGGAGATCTTTTAGTTTGTTAGATTTATCAGATTATATAAAGATTCTGTTATGTTATTTATGACAACAGGTTTATCTACTGATGAATATATACTCTTATTGACAGTTCAAATTTTTAAAATTTAATTCTTAAAATCAGAATTCATCTAAGAAAATTTTGATGCAGATGCACTCTCCAGGTTTAATGTCTTTCCTATTTTTTAAGTTTCTGTCTAAGGTTTTTCGTACATCATTACATTACTCATTAAATTCCACTTAGTCATTAGTAGAAAGTTACAACCTGTACTCCCCTTGTCAGTGATGCAGGTCGGAGGGACTGACATGGAAAAAGTCGTTCGGATGGGACAATAAACCGAGGCCCCGTGTGCTACAGGCTGTGCACGTTAAAGATCCCTCGACAGTTGGAAATCGCAAAAAGAGTAGGCTAATGCCGCTGTCCTGGCAAAATTTCCCTCATTGCACACTGCATGGCGTTGCCCGTCTTCATTAGCCCATAAGGTGCAGAAGAGTAGGACGTAAAACTCCATTCATTTCATTTCCAACCTGTACTCAGAAAGACCACGGGCCCAATGGAAAAGGGAAGCAGTTCTGTGAAAGTAAATATATAAATATATATTATAAGCCTTGTGTCTTATCAATTCTTTTACTTTCTTTTTCAGAAGAAAATATATTTCGGTGAGTTGAACTAATAAATAAAGATGGTGCTTATGGTGTACCATTCTTATAAAAAATAGGAATTCAGAAAATTAATTCTCCAGTTTTGATAATTTGTGGTTTTATAAATATTACGAAATCTATTTTAATTTAAAAATGACAGATTCAGATAAATTATTTCATGCATTCCTTTCATGTTTTAGGTTATTACCAACATTTTTGAAGTTCACTGTAAAATGTTCCGATTTAAATATTGATGGGTTTGTAATTCAGTTGCCTGCTGAGATTTCTTCGCATCTTGAGGTATGTTCAAAAAAAAAATATTTGGAGTTTTACATCCTTCTCTTCCGCATCTTATGGGTATTATGAAGACTGGCAGGGGGAAACATCTAATTCACTGAGCCACCGCCGCTCCTGAGATATGTTATAACATGAGCGATTCCTCCATTATAGAAAAGACAAAGATAAAAATTATTATCTTTAAAAAGATTGTGCGATTTGCCTGCAGCTGCTAGATCTTCTGTCAAGACTATTTGAGTATTTCAAACCCAAATCAACCCCTTATAGAGTATATATGAAATAGAAAGTTTTAATTCCTAGCTCTTGAGGTATTTATAGAGGATATTATGAAGACTTTGTGTATTTGTAAACATTCTGAGTCACTGACTATTTACATATATTCAAGACACAAATCAACCCCTTGAATTAGTGAACCTTGGCCTAAAATATTAACTAATTTGATAAATTGTTCACAAGTTTAAAATTAACTCCCTTGGTTCTAAGGTCCAAGGTCTAACTTAATCTTGTGTTCAAATCCAGCTTGATAATGATTGAATCTCCATTGTTTATCATTCTAGGTATTCTCTACCAGCGTTCGTAGAGTTTTAAACGTGATTAGTGACCATGACCCTGGTAGTGGACAGGCGATGACGAAATCATATATTGATAAACCTGGTTGGGTGTTTGAGTTTAACAAGATTACCATGTTTATCACAACCTTCGCTCCGTTTTACCCAGACACTAATTCCCGATATAGTTACCACAGTCCGTATGGTTACATTCTCTTTCAACCAGAACTTTCCTTCGCGAAGCACGACCTTCCTCCAGATACGGTTATCACCAATTGGGACGCCCCTCGGACAGTGCGAGATCGAATCAGGATTGCTTTTAAAGACAAAGGACAAGAATACACGATTCCTGCGACTCTCAATTATCCTATGGTTAACGACATCGTCAAGCCATTAAAGGAAGGTAACCCCGTTGTTAAATGGTGGAAAAATAAAGAAGAGTGATTTTTGAATGGTGTTTTTATTTGGAATATTTGTTAAATGACAGATACTGGTGTTATATCTGTTTTAAACACAAACTTCAAGTTGTATTCCGAAATGGTCAGACAGATTCCACTTGCCCACTCTTCTGGTGAAAACTCTCTGATAAAAGGGAGACAATAGACTTTATTGTTGGTGAAAATTCTCTGAAAAAAAATTTTTGATTAAAGGGAGACAATAGAGTTTATTGTTGGTGAAAATTCTCTGAAAAAAATTTGTGATTAAAGGGAGGTAATAGAGTTTATTGTCTTAAGTTTCTTTCAATCAATCAAGCCTTTACAGATATCGGCTTTGTTATCACCATGTTAATTGATCACCAGAAGTACTGTATATATCCTCTTGGTACTGTTATCATTGATAAAGACAAGAGTATCCTTGTTGAAACGTCGTAAGTTATTTAATAAAGTAATTGTTATCTATATAATTATGTTTATATATATATTCTCTACTTACTAAATGCCACGTTATTTTGCTTGATAAAGACAGGCTATTTAATAAAGTAATTGTTATCTATAGGTATCCTTGTCAAGTATCCTTGTCGAAACGTTGTAATTTATTTAATAAAGTAATTGTTATCTATATAATTATGTCTAGTTATTTATCCGCCAATATGTTATATAGTAATAAAAACCATTAAGATATGTATGAAAAAATATTAATTTATAATGAAAGAGATAATCCTGGATTATCAAATCTCTTATTGCTCTACTTTTGGTTTGATCAATGACTTAACTATCATGGGGAACCGTTAAACCAAGTCCACCCCCAACCCACCCCACCCCTAAAGGTAAAAAATGAAAAGTAGAATGGTTCACAGCTTATGCTGGGTCCCTAAAATGGCAATGTGTCTATATTATAAAACGCTTCTGGTAAGGGGGTGGGGCAATCTAGTTATATCTAACCGAAAATTTTGAAAATAATACAATATCTTACCTTTGGATTGGTGAACGACTGTCGTTTCAGTAAGATGTGGTCAACTAGCGAATTTCTAGTTTCGTTTTTATGAACGTTATTGTAGTCGCAATACGTACACGTACCACCGTTCATCTCGTACGGCGAAATATAACCAAATTCCTTCAATAGTTGATAATTATCCGGTAGATCCGTCCAGAGATTTCGAGACGGATCGTACGGTCCGGTGTTCAGATCGCCCAGTATGACGTGATCTTTATTTTTGAAGTTTTCATGAAGTCTGCTAATCTCGTCTGCTTGTTGGTCTTCTGTAGAGTTATACGGTAAATTATCTGTAAAAAAGTATAAAATGAATAGAGTTTTACGTCCTACTCTTCTGCGTCTTATGGGCTAATGAAGACGGGCAACGCCATGCAGTGTGCTATGAAAAAGATTTTGCCAGGACAGCGGCATTAGCCTGCTCTTTATCGATTTCCAACTGTCGAGATCTTTAACGTGCTTAGCCTGGAGCACACGGGGCCTCGGTTACTTTTCTCATCCGAACGACTAGACGCTTTTTCCATGTCAGTCTCTCAGACCTGCATCACTGACAAGGGGGAACCGGGCTGAAAAATACAAAGGTTCATCTCAACCTTTTCCGGGATGGAACCCGAGATCCTCAGATTAGCTAGCAAGCGGGCGCTTGTGCCATTCTATCATTAAAAAAAAAACATTCTACAAACCTTCTATCGGACTCCGGCTGACATTGACGGTAAAGTGGGTACAGACGATGGTGCCAACACTTTCAATCTGAAAGATAATGGATCACGGAAATCCTTTCCGCTGTAAATGGATACACACGGGTACAGATAATTAATATCTATATTAATTGTAAACAAAAGGTTTTTGACCAAGGATCCTTCTTTGTGAACCTAAAGTTTTTATCCTTGTAAAATGAAGGCCTAGCTGTTTCTTTCTAATTGTCAAGGGTGCCCTGTGAAGTTTTCAAGTGATGCAAATGAAATTCTAGACTTGGAAAATCGATATCCCACTTCTACAGTTGTCTAGTAAGAAGCCTACTTCTATCTTTAAATATTAAAGTAAGTCAAGGGATGCTTCGTGCGAAAGACGAAATCAATGGAGTTTTAAGCCCTACTTTTCTGCAATGATTGGTTTTTAAAGACGTCTGACGAAGCAAAATTAAGTAGCTTAACTAAGTCCTAATGAATGAAAATAATTACCTCTGCCTCGATATAGCCCCGTGGTAAAATCTGTTTAATCTGTTGGTCTTGGAAAACTTGATGCGAGGCCTTTAAAATCCTCTTCCTGCTGAATAGCATCAATCCTTGGGTATTAAAGCGGTTGTACTGTCTACCAGAAAAGCACCTGTCTAGTACCGTCCTTACGCCAGACAGTCCCATTACAAGACAGGATATGCAATCTTGTGGTATCATATTTAAATATGTCCGGCAATTCTGTTCTAGACACAGTAACAAAGAGAGTTTGGACGTCCCCCGACAGTTCCAGACATAACATAACATTAATGGAGATACGCGCCAAATAGCACAAGGTGGACTGGATGCACGTGTAAACGCGCGTGTCCAGAATGAAGGCAGCGTCTTCAACTTATTCACTTCTTCGTTAATGGTGCTGTAAAAACTGAACCCTCGACGTGACATTCCATTCACAAGTCGTTTCATATCGTCTTCGAACCACATTTCCTGTAGGCAAACAACATCTGTATCGTGATGTGGTAACGTAAGGGTCAGCTTCTCCCGTCTCGATTCGTACCCTGGTAGATGGGGTGTTAATCCGGTATTGAACGTGGTCAACTTCACCTTGTTTCCACATTCTGACCCGAAAGCACTGGCCAAGCTCGCTAATAACAGTACGATGATCATGTTCTAAGTATTATATATATGAATACGATTTTAACTCAACCTGTTTAGTGCAGCAAATTTAAATATAAGCTGTGTCAGCGTATGTCATAACAATTTTCATAAAATAAATAAAATTCAAATTAAAATATTACACAATTAACTATCTGCAGTCAAAGTTACTCCAATATGGAGTTTTACGTTCTGCCTTATAATGGTCTAATTAAGTGTTGAACTGTATTAGTCTGTTTTGTATATTATTTGGCTAAAGAAATATAGTTTAATATCCTACTGTTCTTACCCCTGTTGGATCTCTTTTACCCCTAAGAAATCCTCCCCACAGATCTCTTTTACCCCTAAGAACTCCTCCCCATAGATCTCTTTTACCCCCAAGAACTCCTCCCCTATAGATCTCTTTTACCCCTAAGAACCGCTCCCCATAGATCTCTTTTACCCCTAAGAACCCCTCTCCATAGATCTCTTTTACCCCTAAGAAATCCTCCCCATAGATCTCTTTTACCCTAAGAACTCCTCCCCATAGATCTCTTTTACCCCTAAGAACTCCTCCCCATAGATCTCTTTTACCCCTAAGAACTCCTCCCCATAGATCTTTTTACCCTAAGAACTCCTCCCCATAGATCTCTTTTACCCCTAAGAACTCCTCCCCATGGATCTCTTTTACTCCTAAGAACTCCTCCCCATAGATCTCTTTTACCCTAAGAACTCCTCCCCATAGATCTCTTTTACCCCTAAGAACTCCTCCCCATAGATCTGTTTTACCCCCAAGAACTCCTCCCCATAGATCTCTTTTACCCCTAAGAACTCCTCCCCATAGATCTCTTTTACCCCTAAGAACCCCTCCCATAGATCTCTTTTACCCTAAGAACTCCTCCCCATAGATCTCTTTTACCCCTAAGAACTCCTCCCCATAGATCTCTTTTACCCCTAAGAACTCCTCCCCATGGATCTCTTTTACTCCTAAGAACTCCAACCCTATAGATCTCTTTTACCCCTAAGAACTGCTCCCCTATAGATCTCTTTTACCCCTAAGAACTCCTCCCCTATAGAACTCTTTTACCCCTGAGCCCCCGTGAATCTCTTTAAATCAGTGTACTTTAAAAGCATAAAGGTTAAAGTATGTATATGTAATACAGTGGAACCTCTCCAAACCGCATCCTCCATAAACCAGCATCCCCTGTACACCGGCAACCCCTCTTAATCGGTTTAGAAGACTTTACCTTCAAATTCCATTCGCTCCCTCAACTATACACGGAATCTATTGTCAACTTATCGACGCCAGATTATTTACATGGATCCAATGGCAACCAGGTAAATAAATTATATACCATGGCCTAGATCAATGAATCGATCCCATATTTGCTGATTGATCTACATTTTTTTTCTATTCTTAGTAAGTTACGAACTGAATACGTTCAATATAGGGTATTCAAGAATATCACTACATATGTGCAGTGATTAGTGATATCAATTAGATAAGTGCCCTGTGGTCTATAGACCTCTCTACGGATATTGAGGAAAAGTATGATAAATGATATTATGTTATTGAAAGATGAGGAATTATCAAATGGCGGACTACACAATGCCGATTCTAAATCCTCTCTACTGAAACGGCGATCGTCTACGGCACCGAATCAATCGGTGCATACGGCACGGAAGAGAAAATTGGTGCTTCATTTTGACATACGGAACACGATTCTTGTAGCGGATTCAGTGACTAACGTTAGTGTGGAGCACGCCCTTAATAGTTTTTTAACCGGAGTAACGTGGGGTAAGGAAGTAGAGGGAAAGTGGCAATGGGAATCAGACCAAGTGTCCCTCAAACCTCCCGGAAATGATCAATTGATGACGTACTATAAATATTTGGAAGGAAAGTTAGTCCGGACTCCCTCAGACCGTAAAGATCTTCGAATCCAAACCGGGGATTTCACTCACAGTTCAATCGGAGAAGATTTTAAACCGAATTTCGAGCGACATATGAATTTATTGAAGTGGGATTTCGACTATGTTGAAAGTCGAGATGAGAAATTGACCATGTCTGGGTTAGATGGTAAACGTTATCATTACGTTATACCATCGTTTTATAAACTCATCCATTTTCTAAAGAGCAAACATCGCGATTTCTCCATCATTCTCCGGACGTACGGACTGGACGCACCTAACGTGTTAGGAAGTTTGGCGTACGGTTTAAAGGGCAATCATCCCGGATTTTCACAAAGTTTGAATATTCCGATACATAGACGTACCGGAAACATCCGGCGATCTAATGACGGGTTGATCGAAATCGAATTGTTAAAAAGTAACGGTGAAATTTTACAGAAGATTACCCACGAGCGAGACATGTATCGTCTGTTTTCACGATCAGAGGGGATCATGGCTTTTCAAGACGATTTCCAGCATTGGCAGAACAATTCTTATTCTTTTAGTGCCGGGAAACCCATGTGGATCGACCCTACCGACACTTCAGTGCAACATATTTTCTTCGATGATAACTTTCGTAGTTACGAAGAAGACAGCATCATAGATTTACGAATTTTTGAGGACGATGTACCGAAACGGGCTCGGAGTTTGACTCACGAGGAGGTGGCTCGTTTTGAAGAGATGTGTTTGGTGCAAGCCGATCTTCTGGAGAGTATCGAAAATGAAGACTACTTCATCAACCGGTTAGCAGACTGTGAAAACAGTTATAGTAAATTCCTGAAGGACAGGTTTGTGTAATAACTTTGTGAACGCTATTAAATTGTACTGTGATAATGACTGATATCCCGTTCTATTGTTTGCGAGCTCGTACCAATGGAATAAATCTTGCCCAAAACTGGAATTTTGCGTCTACTTTTATAATGTTGAATGTGTGACTGACTACGGACTTGATTGGTTTAAAAACAATGATGAAATGAAGTTGGGTTTACAGCAAGACGTACTGTTTTGCAGCTTTTTTAGGACTCATGGCATCGAGTTTTACATACTCCATTCTGCTTAATCGTCTGTGATAATGAAAAAGGTAGGAATGAATGAAAAACAATAAGAAGTGTGCAATTGTGGAAATTTAAATGCAAGGATTTGCGTGAAAGACGTTGGTACTTGTGTAGAAGTGCTAGCACCCACGTTTACGCTTTGACCTCACGATGACAGACGCCCCATGGGTGCGACTATTTCTCAAAGTCACATATTGTGGATGGTTATTTGAGGCGTTTGAACTTTCGTTCAATGAGACATATATACTTCTTTATTCATTTCGCCACATAGAAATGTATGAAGTCTGGTTTTAATTTTGAAAAGTACTAAGGGTAATATTGTTTGAGCTCGTATTCAATTATATAGAGTGCAGTTATCTCCCTTCATTTCGCCAATTTTAAGAACTTTATTGATCATTCCTTTTATATCTATCTTGTTTATTTATCGCCATGTTAGGTATTGTGTTGTCACGATGACTGGCTAAGAAGAATAGTGTAAATTTAATCCATTGATTTTTTTTATGTCGGCTAGCACTGGTTCACCGGTTTATAAAAACATTCTTACCCAATTGTTAGTCGAGGTAATATTCTTGGTGTATTAATGAAATATAATTAGCGAGAACAACCAATAATATATTAGATAAGTTATATCCACGTACTGATTTTATACTTCGGTTTGTAAGTATTACTGGTTTGTAAAACTAACCTACCTAAATCTGTAATCAGATATCGTTAATCAGAATTTTGTGCATTTTTTTATCCGTTTGTTGGATTTGAAATATTATCCCACTTTTGTCTAAAATCAGACTTTTAAGGATTTTAATATCTGTTTGGGTTAGGTTTATAAAACCTACATTATCTTTAATTAGACTTTTAAGGATTTTAATTTCCGTTTGGGTTAGGTTTATAGGTTTGTAAAACCAACCTACCTTATTTTTAATCAGACTTTTACGTATTTTAATATCCGTTTGGTTTAGGTTATAAGTTTGTAAAATCAACCTACCTTATTTTTAATCGGAGACTTTTACGTATTTTAATTTCCGTTTAGGTTAGGTTTAAAGGTTGGTAAAACCAACCTACCTTATTTTTAATCAGACTTTTACGTATTTTAATATCCGTTTGGTTTAGGTTTAAAAGTTTGTAAAATCAAACTAACAAAATCTTTAATCAGAGACTTGGCATCGAAACTGACATAAATTTAACGATTATTTAACAGGTTTATTGGGTTCACTGATTTGTAATACTGTTTTACCCTAATCGATAATCAGATATTGAATAACGTACCATCCGTTGTAATCAGAAATATATGTATTTTAATGATAGGCTTACAAAATGCTATTTGCTCATTCTATTTTACATTTTATAAATTACATAGTGGTAGAATGATCTGGTACTCCCCTGTGTAGCCCCTGCTTTCCCCTACTGCTTCCCAAAACACCTCTGTCGGGAACTCTCGGTCATTTCCGCTAGTTAACAGTCGGGAACTCTCGTTCGTTTCCGCTAGTTTAGTGCTTATTGGAGTCTAGTGCTGTGAATTAAGTGATATTTGTCGAAACGTTGTGTGCTATATATAAAGTGATATTGTGACCCCATCCGTCCCAAACTTTTACATGCCATTATGTTATTTTATAAGTTGTATTTTTAATAACGTTGTTATCCATAAATTATGTTATTTTTGTTATAGTTAACCATCACTTAATGCCTTAAAAATAATAAAAATGTTATTACACGTTGAGAATCTTTGTTATTATGTTCTATTCTCTATGGCGTTTTGATTAAACGATGGGTAAGGCCTATAAGCTCCCTCCCCTCACGCATACACCCCCCCCCCCCCTCGCCCTGCCCTACAATAAAATACACAGTTAGGATGGTTACAGCGCCATGAGCCAGCTTTTTGTTCGATGTCCTACTCTCGAGAGATATTTAAAGTGAACTCTCTGCAGTAAGCACCGTCTTCATTGGCCAATAAGGTGCAGAAGAGCAGGACGTAAAACTCCATTCAATTCATTTCTGCAGTAAGCAAGCGTTTAAATCCCTAACTCACGGCATTTACAAAACGACAAATGAGAACTTTCTAAAGAGGAAATTCCCAGGATGAAAATCAGAAGATTCACAAGTAGCTATGACAAATGATTCTCGACTTGCATTAAAAAAACTCCATTTTTATATTTGTTCATTTTTCACTCCATTTTAGAAAATATTTCTCATGCGGTGATAAGACGCACCTTTTCAGTCTCGTATGAAGATAATAACTCATTTTCATTGGTCAATATTAATAAAATGGCGGCGCCCATGAAATGAAAGTTCGGTTTAAGAATTATTAGTTAAATGATCATTATTTCTTCAGCAAACCTGAACGACATCAGAAATCTTACTAGGATTCTGTAATACAGGATTTGTCTTCAAACAAAACAGATAAAGTTTTGAATATGACATTGTACGATTTTGATTTCTGATTGTATTTATGTGAGGAGTTACATAAGTGAAGTAGCGCCAGAAGTTTCTATTCGTTCATCTGGCTGCTTTTGTTCTTGAAAAACTTCACAAATTGCACACTGAATAGCCTGTCTCTTAAGCTCAATTAAGTACAGAGTAGCCTTATGCTGATGTTCTGGTAGAGTTTCCCTCATTGCACACTGCATATTATTGCTTGTATTCATTAGCTTATTAGGTACAGAAGAGTAGAACGTAAAACTCCATTCATTTCATAACATATCTTTCATACTGTTTTGTTTACTTCAGAGATATGGACAGATCACTGGCCTTTAACAGTCTACAGCCAGTCTGTGTTGCCGTATCCAAACAGCCCACTAAGGAGAATATTTTAAAACTGAGAGAAGAAATATCAAAACTTGATATCAGTTTATTACAAGATTTCCAAGAATATGTGATATTTCCTCTTCGACTGGTTTTCAAACAAACCAAAACAATGCAAGTAGACCTACTAATCTTGAGAACATAAATTTTAATGTAAGGTTTATAACAGGGATGTTGATCTTGAGAAAATACCCAACCAGAAATTTGAACTCTTAAATAATGATCTTATTTTCATCTTGAATGCATGAGAATACACAAAAAAATAACAGATTCAAATAGAAAATGTCCTAAAGATCAAAATTCCAGTCAGTCATTTAGGAACTCCAATCAGACATGACCGGCAAATACAAATAAATCAACAGCCCTGGATTAAGAGCTAATATCTTAATAGAAAACCCTGATGATCATTGGTATTATTTGGTCTTGTATGATAAATATATAAATTGCAAAAAGAGAAGGCTATGCTGCTGTCCTGGCAAAATTTCCCTCATTGCACACTGATAGCAATTCCTTTCTGCATTAACCCTTTGGTTATTAGGTTGCTGGTAAATTTGTATTTGATTGTAGATGAACATGATGTAAAATTCCCATTGTAATAAGTGTCACAGATGGTTGAAACCAAGCTTTAACAGCTGATGAAGGGATGGATTAGACCACAATAAATTTAATAGTAAATCAGATATGACTGGCTAATTAATCTAAATTATATTTTTGAAATATTTACAGAGAAGAAGAAACGTATATTAAAACGTGCGAATGTTTGAAATATATTTTTGACAACTCGACGATAAGTAACTGGCAAATGGTACAAGATTTATTCACCACTTTCTGTTTTCTCATAAACCCTCCTCAACCAGAAACCAAACGTAAGATTATTGTCTGCTAACCGCGCCCCTTATTCTGACTCAGACAGGGATGTTGATTTAAAAGTTCCCAACCGGACATTTCAACACGTGAATAAAGATCTTCTCCTTATTTTCATTGATAATGTATAAAAATTGACCATTGCTTCAATATTTATGCAATAATCTTAAGTAAGTTTAGACAAAGAGCTGACATATTTCCCTCATTTCACACTGCAAGGCTATGTTTCTATTTTGATTTCAGATGACAGTAAATCAGAAGAGTGGATGTTAAGTTTGTTGAGTTGTTTGACGAGTTTGATAGCTCATACAGAATGGAGGTAGTGCTTATTTTCATTGTATTGTTAACAATGTGTATTGGTCCTTGAAGGTGATCACTAATTAGTCGTTAATTACATTGAAAACTTGTAGCGGGACATGACAGTGGTTGTATATTGAAGGTGGACTCTTAATGAAGGTAGTCGCTAGTCAGTCGCTTATTTCATTGATAACTCGTAGCGGGGACTTTACTGTGGTCGTATATTGAAGGTGTGCTCTTTAATAAAAGTGGTCGTGTGAGCAGGATATACTTTAGAAATATACCAAGAAGTTAAAGATCTTATCTCTTCCTAATTCTTTAAGATTTCAATATTAATAAGTTGACCCAACCTGAAGTGTTTTTATTTCCAGTACCTTGCAACATCTGTACGAACCTTCGTCTCTACCAGCTCTCGGCCATTGTGTTTCCGTCTTGTTAAAAGAAGCAGAATTAGAGAGATCCAGAAGTTTGCAGATTGCTGCGTTAAATTGTTTAGATTCTCTCGCCCAGTCTCATAGGAAAGGTAGGCTATTAAACTCTATTGTTTAAATGTATACAGTTATCTCCCATGCATTATATGGGTTTACGTTGAGTTATTGTCCAGTAAGGGTCAGAAAGTAGGATGTAAAACTCCATTTTATTTCATTTCACCTTTCTCTTGAGAAATTGAATCAATGCCAAATAGAAGCCATCAATTTTTGTCCTTCTAAACTTCACGAATTTGCTGCCCAGAACAAAATAATTTCACTACTAAGCCAAACATTTTGATTTTTCAGTGGGTCGAAGAGAAAGACAGATGTTGGGTGATATCTTGGCATCGTTTTTACCAGGTATCTCCATGGCGCTAACTAGAGTTATTACTGGTGATAGTAAACAGGGACAGGCCGTTATCGTGGTACGTTTATTATCAATCAATCAATTGTTATTCTCAATTAGCAATGATAATGCATTCAGAGCAGAAGGCAATAAATCTTCATTTGATTTTAATATTTCTGTCCTGACGTATTTCCAGAAATCGTTAGAAACATGGAGTCTAATTACTAGTCTGGTGATGAACAACGAGGGTCTAGACGATGAAAATAACGCCACAGTTAAAATCGATAGTAGAGGTACAGTTACTAAACCAATGTTAATTCGGACAGGGTGTTAAATAGGCTTGTATGTCATTCGCTCAATATTTGAGAGGCCATTTCTTCATTAGCCTTGAAAACAAAATTAGCCATGCCAAAATATAGATAGATGTTCATTGCAAACAATACAGAAATGAATTCTATTTAAGAGAAAAATGTTCCTTTGGTATTTCCATTCTTGTAATGATTAGCAAGAAAGTTTGGAATAAAGGCACCCCCACCCCACAATGACAAAATTAGATGATTTTTTAGTCTCATAGTTAAACCCCCTTCAGTAGTTTTGTCCCCCTCCTTTTGGTTTAGACAATGATCAACTGGTTGTTGTTTCATTTATTTCTTGAGCCATGAATATTGTTACAAGTCTATATCATTATGGATTTCATCACGAAAGCACATGCCGGGTTATTCTTATTTGCTATGATATTTTCATGTTTTTGTAACAGTGAATGAGAAAATCAAAGATATCATGATAAAAAGAACCAAAGAATGGTTTGAATCAACAGGGAGTAAATTAGTCATACTAATTAAAGAAATAGTAACCGTTAGAAACAACAGTAACTGGAGAGTGCGTATGGCGCTTGTCGAATCTGCTGATCTTTTGCTGAAAAAATGTAACAGGTATGTTTAAGACAATTCAATACTCAAATTGTGTAAGAACTATTTCAGATAATTGTGTTGTGTAAAAGTCTTGAAGGGTTAGCAGAGTTATTGCCCTTGACCTCAAAAAATAAAGTTTTAGATTCTTTATATCTAAAGTTATGACAGACAGGAGTAATTGCCCTTGTTCTCATTAGTAGAATTTGTTATAGCTCTTTTATTTGTAAAGCTGTGACAGAGACAAGTGTTATTGCCCTTGTTTTCAAACTTGAACTTTCTTGTTTTTGCGTCCAGAACGAATTACAGAGCCAAGAGTTACTGTCCTTGTTTTCAGAGTTAGTGATGCCTTATTCTATTTTTATTTCAGGACTATGTCGGAGGTAGTTCCTGTATTATTAGATATTTTAGTAGGCTATATAGGTGATAACTACAGCAATATCAGGAATAAAGCCCTGGCTACACTAGAACAGTTCAAACAGCGCCAGCTGGATATCTTGGATTCCAGAGCACTGCAGGAAATCCTGACTGAAAATTTACATAATCTGACAACAGCATTACCTCGGCAAATACGCATGGCAGGTTGGTGCTGTTTTCTTGACAAAATTTCCCTCATTGCACACTGCATTGCGGTGCCTGTCTTTATAAGCCAATAAGATGCAGAAGAGAGGGACTTAAATTCATTTCTTTTTCATTTTACAAAGTTTCCCCCATTCATTGAATTGTTAATGTTGTTTCAAAAATGGGCCAAGAGTTCCCTGGACAAGTAGAGTTTGTTTTACACTGTTCAGTTGGATTCTGTGATTGAAAATAAAAAAACCAAATGTACCCATTGTACACTGCATGGTGTGGAAACTCAATTTATGTTGTCTATTTATAGATGAAGAAGAGAAACTGTTTATTGTCAATCTTTTAAATGGTTATCTGACATTACTGGGTGAGGTTTTTTTTTTTTGAATCAATTTTAATAAGATTTATTAATGTCCAATTTTCCCCTTGCTTTTTTTTCTCACATGTACATGCTGAATTTTAAAATTTGTTTTTGTCTAAAAGTAGTGTTTATTGTTCAAAGAATGTTGATAAATTTATAACAAGTAATATATCTATGTTGTTGTCTCCCTTGCATTGGTTCGTCTGCTTATTCGTTACTCTGGAAGTTGGAAATTCCTTCATTTACCGGGTCCAGGGTTCATGGTCAATGACTTTGAATTTTTCTGGAAATCAAAATGTGCATCAAAATTTTAAAATTTGTTTTTGCACAGTTAGGGGTTGAGTAGTTCAAAAACATTGATTTCATTTTAAGGAAGTGACATCAATAAGTTTTGGGGTCTGGCCTTAAAAAATTGGGTTTTATCGCTTGGTACATTTCTCGGGAAAGTTGGACTGTTCCTTCATTTTAACCCATTCCTCTCACATAACTTTGGTAAATATATAGACCATACTGTGCCTGATACAGTGTTCTTAAAAATTTTACCTCATTGTACACTTTAGTCCATTGACATTGGTAGGATATAGTTTTGGATTTAAAGATCGCTCTTAGTTACTGGAAAGTTGGAAATTCAGATAAACAGTTGGCTTGATCCGCCCTTCTAAATTTGCTAATGTGTCTCTAGAATATATTGTTTTTTATTAGAAAGTCGCTGTAGTTAGGATGTTCAAGAAATGTAGGTTCACAAGGAATTGATTCAAAACCAGTCGTTTTAAACTTTTCGAGACAAGAAAATAGAGGCTGGGTATACAAAGTGCTGTTTTTAGGTCAATATTACGTTTTTTAATTTAGTCTTAAATTAGTTTTTAAAATTAGTATTTAAAAGCCTTGTATGGTATTAAATAGTTGATACAAATAAACAGAAGAAGTCTTTATGATTACCTATTGTTTAAAATTAATAACTGTAGTTTCAATAAGTATTCTCTTATCATTATATATATAACACAGAAGAAGTCTTTATAGATTACAACTATTGTTTATTATACTGCTACGTTTCAATAAGTATTCTCTTATCATTATATATATAACACAGAAAAGTCTTTATAGATTACAACTATTGTTTATTTATACTGCTACGTTTCAATAAGTATTCTCTTATCATTATATATATAACACAGAAGAAGTCTTTATAGATTACAACTATTGTTTATTAATACTGCTACGTTTCAATAAGTATTCTCTTATCATTATATATATAACACAGAAGTCTTTATAGATTACAACTATTGTTTATTTATACTGCTACGTTTCAATAAGTATTCTCTTATCATTATATATATAACACAGAAGAAGTCTTTATAGATTACAACTATTGTTTATTAATACTGCTACGTTTCAATAAGTATTCTGTTATTGTGATAACAATAAGAGAATACTTATTAAAACGTAGCAGTATTAATAAACAATAGTTACAATCCATAAAGACTTCTTCTGTTTTGTAGTATTAAATTGTCTACAGCTCATCTCCTGCTGTTGATGTTAATGTGTGTTTTGGATGCACAACCCTCATCAGGACAGTCAGGTTTAGAAATGGAGTTTAAATTTCTGAAATAGGAGCTAAAGCAATCATTTATTATAGTCATGATGTTCATTGTCCTGTTCATCATCATGTTCGTCATCATCTATCATCATAATCGTCATTATTATCTTGTTCATCATCATTATTATGTTCATCATCGTCATTATAATTATGTTCATAATCATCATCATTATTATCATCATCATCATCATCATCATTATCATCATTATTATCATCATCATTATGATCATCATCATTATCATCATCATTATTATCATCATCATTATTTTGTTCATTATCATGTTCATTATCATCATCATTATTATGTTCATTATCATTATTATGTTCATTATCATCTTCATGTTCATCATCATTATGTTCATTATCATTATTATTATAATCATCATCATCATTATCACCCTCATAAATCATGATGATGATGATGATGTCAGATATGATCTTCATTATTATCATCATTAATCATTCCATTATTATGATGATTGACTGTAGGTGATAGTGATGTTATGATAGATCATGTATTAGATATATACCACGATACCAGTGTGTATAGACTACAAGCTATGTTAATCATCAATAACATAATCCAAGGTTTATCAACCACTGAAAATAGTAAGTTAATACCAATACTCATCTTCTAAAATTATTACAATTTTCTACCATGTTTCACTGTAGCAGGTAGTTCTTATAAAAACCTTAAATGTTGAAGCTACGTGTATTTTAAATTGAAAATTTAGCATCTGATTTGCATACAATTAAATACGAAAGTTTAGAGTTAATTAATTCAGATTTAGAAACTATTTTATTTTTTTTTACAGATACAGAAAGAATTGAAAGAAAATTTGGAATAGTTAGGTAAAATTAGTATTTTTCAGTATTTACTTTTATAAGTTGCAATAGTCTGCCAACCAGACCATAAAGAAAAATAAAATATTTTACAAGGATAAAAACTTAGGTTCACAAGAATCCTTTCTACTAGCTAATCCTTGGTAACCTTTTGGCTTTGATCTTTTTCAATGTACCCATTTACAGCTGGGTGGACTGGAAATTCTGAGTGAAGATGACTTATTCAAGGTCATCGGACTTTCACACACCGAATAAAATCAAAATCCACAGCTATTAATTTTTTTACCGTCCCTTTTAATCTGGTTCTTCAATTATTTCAGAATGCTTGTGGAAGAATATTTAGCAGACGTCAATTTCGACCTCACCGTATCGAATATTGTCTCTGGTGATACTAATGACTCAATACAACTCAAACAAAACAAACAAGCTTTAACACTGGCTACTATGAACTCCAATATAATGCAGATTTGTCTGATATTGGAAGGAATTGGAATATTTGCTAAAGTGAGTATTAATTTACGGTAAATTGCAGAGTTCTGCTTCAATCAATCCATTTACCCTTTTCAATATTTAGTGAGGCTCGGCTTTCTCTCTGTCAGTGATACAGGTCAGGTCAGATGGGCTGACATAAAAAAAAAACTATCTCTAGTTGTGCAGATGGCTCAATTAAACAAGAACCAAAATTTTCCATTTTTGAAAAGTGTTACAGGTAATATCAGATTTGATACTAGGAAGTTTTTTTGTGTATTGATTACACCAAATAATCATTTTCTTATTAAAAAAGTTTTAATCATACTAACTCAATGTCAGAATTCATTTTTGAAAAGTGTTACACATGGAGTTTGATATAAACTGTCTTTGGGGAATGAATGATGGGGAATTATTTCTAAAATACCAATTTGTGTATTAACATGCTAACTCAATGTCAGGTTTTAAAATTAAAAAGTGTTACAGGTTGGATTGTATTTTAAGACCTAGCCCTGTAACAAAATGGCTCGGAGTTATAATTCTAGAATACCAATTTATGTATTATAGCCATACGAACTCAATTGCAAATTTTAAATTCAAAAAGAGTTACAGGTCTGACTTATTCATCTATCTATTCAAGGAAGAAATAAAAATCGGAAGTATGTTTTTAAACGTGCCAATCTGTATATTGATTCAGGGTTATCAAAATGTACCTGATGAAAATGATTAAACTTCAGGTGACAGGTGGAGAGTTTACAAGCATGTTGATATATATCTTGTATCCTGTGTTAGTAAAACTGGGAGAAAATAATAATTATGTTAATAATACTGCTTACTTGACATTAATAGAGATAACCACAGCTTGTCGTTATAGGTAGGTATTATTCTTGTTAGTCAACTTTTGTTTTCCATTTATTATGAAGTCTGGTTAGAGAGGGTTTGGTTGGGTCTTGTCTAATATTTTGATAACATCTTTATGATGCAAAGCTAAGTTGTTATCCTTGTAAAATTAATACCAAGAGGTTTGACCAAGGACCAGCTGGTAGAAAGGATCCTTGTGAACCTAAGTTGTTATCCTTGTAAAATCAATACCAAGAGGTTTGACCAAAGACAAGCTGGTAGAAAGGATCATTGTGAACCTAAGTTGTTATCCTTGTAAAATCAATACCAAGAGGTTTGATCAAGGACCAGCTGGTAGAAAGGATCCTAGTGAACCTAAGTTGTTATCCTTGTAAAATCAATACCAAGAGGTTTGATCAAGGACCAGCTGGTAGACAGGATCCTAGTGAACCTAAGAAATCAGCCAGTAGTTACAACAGGTCATTGCAATCTTCTCCTTCAGATCAATAGATGAATTGATACGAAAAAATTCTGATTATTTGGTTAACGCAATATCATTAAAACTACGCCAACGTCAAGATGGTTACCGAGCTCCGCGAGTTCTCCAAGTTATGATACAGTACAGTAGTGTAGTAATAGTACCACTTATACATGATACAATACAAGAGGTTAGTAAGAACACTAAATTTCTCTCCCTTTGATTTTGAATTAAGAAGTTAGTTCTCCTTTTGTTAACCCTGACCTTATTTGAACGGTACAGAGTTCATATTTCAACATTCCAAATTCTACTTTCTTTTTCCTCTTTCTGCGATTTTTACCGTCTTCATTAGCCCATTAGGTGGAGAAGGGTAGGACGTAAAACTGTTCATTTTCGCCGTTATAAAATCTGACCACCCCTCCCTTTTTTTCCAGCATGCCTGGAACAGTGGAATATATTTATTCTGAATTCTGTCGTTAATTCCATCAATCTAAAACATTTAGAATTAAAAAAAAACTTGTTTCAAATTTTTTAAAAATCTATATATAAGTCTGAAATCTGATAGAGTTGTAAGTTCGGCCAAATACCAGTTGTATGTGTGTAAGGGTTGGATAGTCCTTTAGGTTGGCCCTATGCGGATCACTAGGATACGGGGGCAATTGGTACAGAGATGTAGATGAGTGGTAGATCGGTAGCACAGGATCCGATAGGATTGGCCAACTGATTGAAATAAAAAAGTCTCTAATGAAAATTTTTAAAGACGAGATTTATAAAGATATAATCATGAAAGAAGGTAAACTTCCTCGATTAAGTACAAACTTAGACTGGCTGAACACTGTCATTGTTGATATGGATTTAACAATGATATTAACTATAATAGGGATAAGTACTATGTTATTTTCTTCTAATACAGAACAGTAGGATATAAAACTTCATTTCATTTCTATTTGTATTATATTTGTGTTATATTTGTTTTATATTTGTATTATATTTGTATTATATTTGTATTATATATGTATTATATTTGTATTATATTTGTTTTATATTTGTACTATGTTTGTGTTATATTTGTACTATATTTGTATTATATTTGTTTTATATTTGTATTATATTTGTAGATTTTAGAATCTTTAGATGATCATTACGAAGAAGAAATATTAATTTATTTAAATGTTTTGAAAGAATTGGTTGTATCTGTCAATCGCTGGTTTCCACAGAAACAGGAAAATCAAAATATTCCAAGTGAATCCAAGGGCTTGGGGGACAAACCTCATGTTAGCGACGAGTGCCAAAGATTTGAGAAGCTGTCCATAGAAGATATTGAAAGGTATTTCAAAGAGTATCATAGGAATAAAGAAATTGAAAGTAACCTGTCCATGGATGAAGAAGTTGGTGAAGAAGTTGATGAAGAAGTTGATGATTCTATGAAGGATGAAGAAGGAAACACTCTGATGGATCCAGAGACCACTGATACTAACAAACAGTTACCTTATCATATCACTGCTGTTCAACAGGTATTGAAGCTCCTTTTCTACCATGTTTCACTTTAGTAGGTAAACCTTATATTTTGAATATACTCTTGAGGTAATATAAAATAGGTATTGAATCAGCACTATTTCTACCATGTTTCACTTTAGTAGATAAACCTTGTTTTTTGAACTGAAGTAATATAAAATAGGTATTAAAATGTGACACAATTTCCCTACCAGCCAATCAATGACAGGAAAATAGTATATATTTTTACACTGAAATTAAGTTTCCAGGAAAAAAGGCCACTTTGATACTTAAAGTACGAAGTTTGTAAATGATGATATTCACACAGTTTTGTATTTGTGTTACTTCCAGATATTGACCCGAACAAAACATTTATTATCATCGAAGAATGGTCGTCATAGATTATTGGTTTTACAGATCATACAACATTCTGTTACAGCTTTAAGATATCACCAAGGTAACTGCTGTTTGTCTTATTTCTTTTTTTTCTCTCTGTTATTGTTTACTTTTAAATCTATTGGATAGAATTCAGGCCTTAATAGGACCACTGCACTTTTAATTCTTTTTACAGATGAGTTATTGCCCTTGTTATTCTATTTACAGACAAGTTATTGTACTTGTTATTCTATTTATAGATGAGTTATTGCCCTTGTTATTCTATTTATAGATGAGTTATTGCCCTTGTTACATGATTTATGGGTGCCGTTTTCGTTGAGATTCTCTGATGAAGAAAAACTTGTGACTATTAAGGTACCGGTACTTCCATACTTCCTGATTCTTGTAATATTTATATAAAGAGAAGTAGTATATCTATAATAGTGGTCTTATTTATCTAAAGTTACTATATCTATTATTGTATAACTTGATAAAGATTCCTGTATGTGAATTGAAACGTTGCTTAAATTAAAGAGAAGTAGTATATCTATAATAGTGGTCTTATTTATCTAAAGTTACTATATCTATTATTGTATTACTTGATAAATATTGCTGTATTGAATTGAAACGTTGTTAAATTAAAGAGAAGTAGTATATCTTAATAGTGGTCTTATTTATCTAAAGTTACTATATCTATTATTGTATACTTGATAAATATTGCTGTATGTGAATTGAAACGTTGGTTAAATTAAAGAGAAGTAGTATATCTATAATAGTGGTCTTATTTATCTAAAGTTACTATATCTATTATTGTATAACTTGATAAAGATTCCTGTATGTGATTTGAAACGTTGCTTAAATTAAAGAGAAGTAGTATATCTATAATAGTGGTCTTATTTATCTAAAGTTACTATATCTATTATTGTATAACTTGATAAATATTGCTGTATGTGAATTGAAACGTTGCTTAAATTAAAGAGAAGTAGTATATCTATAATAGTGGTCTTATTTATCTAAAGTTACTATATCTATTATTGAATAAGGAGTAGTATATCTATAATAGTGGTCTTATTTATCTAAAGTTACTATATCTATTATTGAATAAGGAGTAGTATATCTATAATAGTGGTCTTATTTTTTTAATAATATAATAGAATTATCTATCAAGTTACAATGTAAGTATATATATATTACTAATTAGAAAGTGCTAATTAACTAATTAAGTCTGGATTATATTACAGGCTATGGAAACGCTGACTATAATGGTGGACAACTCCGGTGAATTTTTAATGAAGAGGGTTGTTAGAAACGTCTGCCCTATAATTAAACATTTTTTATATAACCAGTCTAAAATAAGGTAATTATTGTTATAATCTTCAGCTGGTAATTAACAGATATTAATTAAGGGTTGTGTTGTTCGGATCAAAACTGGGCCTATTGTGTCATCTGAAACTATTGTGTCTTCTGAAACTATTGTGTCTTCTGAAACTATTGTGTCTTCTGAAACTATTGTGTCATCTGAAACTATTGTGTCTTCTGAAACTATTGTGTCTTCTGAAACTATTGTGTCTTCTGAAACTATTGTGTCTTCTGAAACTATTGTGTCTTCTGAAACTATTGTGTCTTCTGAAACTATTGTCTCGTTCTTAAAAACAACAGACTGAACCTTATTGAAGTTTATATTTTTTCCCCTAATTCTGCACTGCATGGGATATATTGCCTGTAGAACCCACACATTGGAGGAGGAAAGGCTGATATAAAACTTCCAATTCATAATTTGGATAATAGATCTGTATTATCTTTGCCAATCATCATTTAAACGCCCCTTAACTTTCGAATGAACTGTTCCAAACATGCATACTGTCTATCAAAATTCAACTGTAAATGTATGATTAGAAGAGTTCATGTTACAAATGAGGGGTGTTTCTGTTGCAAACTCAACAAAAGACTGGTTGCCCAGTGAATGTAACCCACTAGGCTTTGAAGGACCTAGTTGATTGAATCCTCCATCAATTTTTGAACTTGACACCATTTTGATTGTGGGAAATCACAATCTGCTAGAAAGGAAGGAATTTCTATATTGTTTACTAACAGACTTCAATTATATTTTTTCCAATACCATATATGTACATGATCTTTGGGACTGTCTGAGAAAACCAGACTTTCAAATGTTTGTTTTTATTCCTAAATCAATTTTTTCACTTAAACATGTGAGATAGATTTAGAACGGATCCATGACAGCCTTGGCCTGGCTTTTTGTTTTGTTGTATTGTTGACAAGTTATTTTAAAATGTCTTCCTTCAATAGAGGCGCATGTGGAAGGCTTAGGTATAAAGTCAGTTTACCCTGTCCCCTATTTGCCACCCCTGTCTTGACATTTGTCCCCATTTAGTCAGTCTACTCTGCCCCCTACTTGAAGCCCCTGTCTTGTCATTTGTCCCCTATTAAGTCAGTCTACCCTGTCCCCTATTCGCAACCCCTGCCAGGACATTTGTCCCCCATTAAGTCAGTCTACCTGCCCCCTACTTGAAGCCCCTGTCTTGTCATTTGTCCCCTATTAAGTCAGTCTACCCCGCCCCCTAATTGAACCCCTGCCTTGACATTTGTCCCTATTAAGTCAGTCTACCCTGCCCCTACTTGAAACCCCTGTCTTGTACATTTGTCCCCTATTAAGTCAGTCTACCTGCCCCCTACTTGAAGCCCCTGTCTTGACATTTGTCCCCCATTTAGTCAGTCTACTCTGCCCCCTACTTGAACCCCTGTCTTGTCATTTGTCCCCTTTAAGTCAGTCTACCTGCCACCTTTCTTGAAACCCCTGTCTTGACATTTGTCCCCATTTAGTCAGTCTACCCTGCCCCTATTTGCAACCCCTGTCTTGATTTGTCCCCTATTTAGTCTAGTCTACTTGTCCCCTTTTTAATTAAATGAAAACCTTTAAATGTGTACAAATAATCTAGACCATAAAAACTTGAAAGGTTCAAACTATACATAATTAGTTCTACCGATAATGAAAAACTGTATAATTCAAAAATAGTGCTGAAATAACTAATTAGTCCTTCAGTTTAACGAGCAAACGTCTAACTCACTGAGCCACCAAGGCTCTCTACTGACAGGGTTGAAGTATTATCTCTACCTATACTAGGATTGAACCCTGGACCTTCAGGTTAGCAAGCATCTAACTCACTGAGCCACCACGGCTCTCTACTGACAGGGTTGAAGTATTATCTCTACCTATACTAGGATTGAACCCTGGACCTTCAGGTTAGCAAGCATGTATCTCACTGAGCCACCACAGCTCTCTAATGACAGGGTTGAAGTATTATCGCAACCTATACTGGGATTGAACTCTGGACCTTCAGGTTAGCATCTAACTCACTGAGCCCCCACAGCTCTCTACTGAAAGGGTTGAAGTATTATCGCAACCTATACTGGGATTGAACCCTGGACCTTAAGGTTAGCATCTAACTTACTCAGCCGTTGTCACTCTCCCAGTGAAGTGCAGGTCGAAGCAGCTGACGAAGCAGTTACCGTCGGCTACAGGCTGTGCATGTTAAAGATCCTTCAACAGATAGAAATTGAAAACGTGCTGGTAAATGCAAGTGTTTTTTGTTTTTTTTTGTCGAGAAATCTTTTCCCGTGACTCACAGCATGTTTTAAGATAATATATATCTAAGATTTCACCCTACCTACTTCCGTTAATACTTTACATTGATTAAGATTGTATAGTACACACAATTAATATAGTTGTTCACAGCCCTCGAGCGTTTTCTAATAATTAACGTAGGTTCTTGTGATGCTAATAAACTAGGTTTTGTTTTAATTAACATTTTAAAGGAATAGCTAAATCTATTTCGGTAATTTTAAAAATATTGTCTTGGTAACGTTTGTTTCTTAATACAATACAGCATTGGATTTAATAAGAATAATTTTGATTGGTCAAGGTTAAAGCTATTGACCAATGAAATTGATTGAAACAAAATACTAAAATATGCCCATTGAATTAAAAATTTCTGAATTAGATTGATCATTCCCTTTAAGATTGAAAGGATTTTCTTAGAACAGAAAAATGTTTGTTTAACTTTAATCTTTCACTGCGTTCTTTTGTTTCCAGTTTTTAAGAGACCATGTTGTTCAAGACTTCAAGATGAAATTAATAGAAATTACATGAAACTTTGCGAATTTAGAAATGATTGTTTATTGAATATTTTTTTATTTCGTTGTAAATGGCCTTTCAGAGAACTTAGATTTTTTTCTTTTTTCTATTTATTTTTAAATATTGATTAGAAATTTGTACAAGAGTTATTTTAGTCAGCCATGCTTGTTACAAGCTTCATAATGCTCAGATTTGATTTTGATGTTAAAGAATTATTGATTGATTTGATTTGATTTGATTTGATTTGATTTGATTTATTTCATTTTATTTCATTGATTGATGCATTCATTCATTCATTTCATTTATTTATTCATTAATTCCATTAGTTTCATTTTATTAATTTATTTATTTTATATTTTATTTTATTTATTTATTTATTTATTTATTTATTTATTTATTTATTTATTTATTTATTTATTTATTTATTTATTTATTTATTTTATTTTTTATTTATTTATTTATTTATTTTTATTTATTTATTTATTATTTATTTATTTATTCATCCAATTAATTAATTCATTTATTTATTGAGAAGCTGATTATATGTGTATATTATTATTTATTTTCAGTATAAGAAGTGGCAGTTTATATTTATATACTGTTCATTATAAACTTCAGTTGGTTTATTTACAATCACTGGGACATCTAGCTTATATGGTATGTAACTAAATATTCAACAAGTTTATTAACTGGCTAGGGGAGCCACGGTGGCTCAGTCAGTTAGACGCCTACTGGCACTTTTTAGCCTGAGTATCAATGTTTTAATCCTAGCAGAGGTCGAGATGAACTTTCGAATTTTTCAGCCCGGTTTCCCATTGTCAGTGATGCAGGTCAGAGGGACTGACATGAAAAAGCGTTCAGTTGGATGGGACAGTACACCGAGGCCCTGTGTGCTACAGATTGTGTATGTTAAAGATCCCTCAAAAGTTGAAAATCGCAAAAAGAGTAGTCTAATGCCACTGTCCTGCAAAATTTCCCTCATTGCACACTGCATGGGGTTGCCCATCTTCATTAGCCTGTTATATTTAAATATTTTATCATTATTTAGTTAAAGCTACAGTCCTATGATTTAGATGTTGTAGTATCTAGTTGTATACCGTATCTTAGTTGTCACCAACCAATAGCCTTACAACAGGTACACTTCCTTTTTTTACCATACCTTTTATTGGTTCAATATCTGTAGCAATGACTGTGTATGCTTACTCTTCTAGACACCTGATACCACTTTTCATTATGATATACTTACTCTTCTAGACACCTGATACCACTTTTCATTATGATATACTTACTCTTCTAGACACCTGATACCACTTTTCATTATGATATACTTACTCTTCTAGACACCTGATACCACTTTTCATTATGAAACATTTTCTTATTTTTAACACTATATTAGTGTCTGGGGGTCAGCTGGTGCTAAACAGGCAAAAGACAATATTGAGTTGAGAGCCAAAAAGACTGTTGTGAGAGCAGAAATGTGGAAAAAAGCTTAGCCATTGTTTCTACTGTAAAAAAGATGGAAGTAGCATAATTTGTATTTACTATGAAACCATTTCGCATATATTGTTCTAGCAGACGACATTTATTTTTTTGCAGGCGTGTTTGAAGACGTTTGACTACTGATGAAACTAGACAGCGATATTGTCTGGTTAGCGTTAAATAATATTTATAGAGTGACCACTGTAACACCTCCCTCGCCATTATTTAAACCTATTATAGTAAGTATATCAGTACTGTAACTTGATGGGGAGCCACGGTGACTCAGTAAGTTAGCTGCTTGCTCGCTAACCTGAAGGTCCAGGGTTCAATCCCAGTATAGGTCGAGATAATACTTCAACCCTGTCAGTAGAGAGCTGTGGTGGCTCAGTTTAGATACTTGCTTGCTAACCTGAAGGTCCAGGGTTCAATCCTAGTATAGGTTGAGATAATACTTCAACCCTGTCAGTAGAGAGCTGTGGTGGCTCAGTTAGATACTTGCTTGCTAACCTGAAGGTCCAGGGTTCAATCCCAGTATAGGTCGAGATAAACTTTCAGATTTTTCAGCCTGGTTCCCCCTTGTCAGTGATGCAGGTTGGAGGGACTGACATGGGAAAAGTGTCTAGTTGTTTGGATGAGACAATAAACCGGGGCCCTGTTGGAAATTCGCATATATTAATATGAGATTATAATTTCAGTTGAGAGGAAGTCAAAAGGAGGATAGTGAATATAAAGAAAATGTCACGATGTTATTGCTATCTCTAGACGAAATAAAATAAAACTCAATATTTAAATCTGGTTTATAATAATTGTGATCAGACATATTACTCGAAGTTACAGTGACAGCCCAGGTTGATCGATGGTTGTCAGAAATTCCTTGTCTCTTTCCCAGCATAGGTGAGGTTCCATCTTTGGATTTTTAGACCTCAATTTTTCTGTATTGTGTTCGAGAGGATGTCATGAAAACAGTTGGACCTGCGGTGGCTCAGTGAGTTAAATACATGCTCTCTAACCTGAGGGTCCAGGGTTCAATCCTAGTATAGGTAGAGATAATACTTCAACCCTGTCAGTAGAGAGCTGTGGTGGCTCAGTGAGTTAGATGCTTGCTCCTAACCTGAAGGTCCAGGGTTCAATCCTAGTATAGGTTGAGATAATACTTCAACCCTGTCAGTAGAGAGCTGTGGTGGCTCAGTGAGTTAGATGCTTGCTCGCTAACCTGAAGGTCCAGGGTTCAATCCTAGTATAGGTTGAGATAATACTTCAACCCTGTCAGTAGAGAGCTGTGGTGACTCAGTGAGTTAGATACTTGCTCTCTAACCTGAAGGTCCAGGGTTCAATCCTAGTATAGGTAGAGATAATACTTCAACCCTGTCAGTAGAGAGCTGTGGTGGCTCAGTGAGTTAGATGCTTGCTCGCAAACCTGGAGGTCCCCTGTTTAATCCCGGCATACCGTCAAGATAAACTTTTTAACATGGCTACCCCTTGTCAATGATACAGACTTGAGGGACTGACATTGAAAAAGCAAAATTTCCCTCATGGCACACTGCATAGCGTTGTCTTCATTAGTCAATTCAATGAAGAAAAGTAAGATATAAAATCATTTCATTTCATTTCTGTGTAAGAATGGCAAATCTATCATGGATGCTTAATGTTATAGAGATCTTTCCTTGACGCAATGACTGTTTACTGTGTTTAGAACGTCCATTGAAGATATTTCAATCTAAAATCCATTAATACCCCTTATGTAATATTCCTTTGAGATAAATACTTGCAACACTTTTTATTTTTTGTGTATCCGCTTGTTTCGATGACATTAAAAGGAAAAGACTATAATACATGTAGTTTTTATATCCGGGAATTCTGAAAGCCTTATTATTAAAGCGATACAGTGTCTTAGAATGAATATACAATAGACAAGTTTAAAACTTCGGTCAATAAGAGTATATATTCACCAGTAGATATACCTGCTGCCATAAATAACATAACAGAATCCTTATATAATCTGATAAATTCAAAAACTTAGTAATTATCCATAAAAATGGAATTGATTATTGAAAAACGCTTACTAAATTGATTAAGCTTTTTTCAATAATTACTTAGTTTTGTAAGTATTCCAGATTTTAAGGTATTCTGTTACTTTATATATACATTTTTATATATACTCATATTGACCATACTTATATTTTATCTTCATTCTAAGACACAGTATCACTTTAAAGAGATTGTAAAGAGGTTTTGTTACGTGAATCAGCAGAGACACTGATAGCATCCATTAGTAAGGTCAGTCGTTTGAAAATTATTGATGGAATATCTGTCGGTTTTAAAACAGAATACAAATTTACACAACCATTGAAGCCCTTGTTCAGAATGCATCTGACTTAATTTAATAGAATTGGTTTAGAAATATCAAATCCCACCCACCGCATTGTAAATAGTTACGTAATACAGGTAACTCATTCCTTTTCAAAAAATATTAAACCTTTTTAATGAAAGGTTTTTATTATTTTCAACTTTGTGAAATTAATCCCAATTTCCAAGTCCAGCTGTCCTGATGAGGGTCGTATATCTGAAACACGGTAAAAGACTTGGAACTGCATCTGTTAAAGCAAGCTCACCATTGCGCTTTTCCAATTTTGGAAGTTAACCTCATTTTCAACGTTGGGAAGTTAATCCCCATTTACACGTCCCAGTGGTCCTGATGAGGATTGTATATCTGAAACACGCTTAGTCAGAACCGCATCTGATTAACCTAGCTCACCATTGAGCTTTTCCAATTTTGGAAAGTTAACCCCCATTTACACGTCCCAGTGGTCCTGGTGAGGATTGTATATCTGAAACACGCTTAGTCAGAACCGCATCTGATTAACATTGCTCACCATTGCGCTTTTCCAATTATGGAAAGTTAACGCCCATTTACACGTCCCAGCTCTCCTGATGAGGGTTGTGAATCCGAAACCCGCTTACCAAGAAAGCCCTAAACTGTTGTTAAGTACTCTCGAACTAATGAAGTACAAGTGTATGATTTAGTAATAAAAGTTTAATCCAATGGGAAGATAGCGTTATTAATTTCTATGGTAACAGAAGAATCAATATATATATTATACCAATATATCCTGAAGTTTGTCAACTGATTGGAACTTTCTACTCTCTGACACCGGTGGCACGTCAGTCATGTTTCAGTTCGGTCGCAACTGTCAGGAATTTATGGAATAATTGGAACTTTACTGATTTTAAATAGAAATTAAGGTAGGGTGATACTTATTAACTTTTTTTTTTAGAGAGGGTGGGGGAAACTTTTGGGTAAGGGATTGGGGAGAGGCCTCGGGGTGTCATTTTATTGGACTTATTGTTGTATCCAAAATTAACCAATGTTATGGTTTCTACGATAACGGTTTCCACGACGGTGTGCGAACCACATTGAAACTTTAAAACTAATAAATATTCTGCTTGGTATTTTTTTTTTTTTTTTTTTTTTTTTTTTTCGACTTTTTACCATTTTTGCCACTCATGGACGTCTTACAAAATTTCAAAAGAAGAATCATTTGGTTTATCCTACAAGTTATGAATATGACAATTTTCCAGCTTCACCGATTAAAGGCGTTTTTCAAACAAATTTCTCCAATTTTTATTGTAATTATAAGACGTAGAAATTGAGATTTTTTGAGAAATTATGAAAGACCATTCCAAATCTAAAGCGGCCAGTGAATAAGACTATTGCTCGCTAACCTGAAGATAAGGTGATACAGGTCTGAGGGACCGAGATGGAAAATGCGCCTAGTCATTTGGATGAGACCATTTGGATGAGACCATTTGGATGAGGCCCTGTGTGCTACACAGACTGTGCTCGTTAAAGATCCCTCGACAGGTGTAAATTGCAAATTAGTACCCTTGTCACTGACTGTACATTTTTCCTCATTACACACTTCGTGGCGATGCCCGTATTCGGTGGCTAAATATTTGCAGAAAAGTTGGATGTAAAACTCCATTCATTTCATATTTTAGGAGTTAAATTTAATATTAATACTCTACTCCTGAGACTTGAGACCGTGGCTGGTGTCCTTTGAAATACTTTCTTTATCCTCTTAATTAGAAATCTAAGTCTCGTATTTAATTAAACTAGCCACCGAAGGGCCGATATTAATGAAAGACAAGTTGTTATTAGTGAGAGAAGTAAAACCTGAGACAATGCGATCTTCTTTATTATTGTTTTTATAAATTGTAATTTTTCATAAAACGTCTTTCCGTCGTAAAAAGGTTCTTCAAAGCCGAGAGTTATCACATCAAAGAGTGGTACTTTATCTCAATAATGTCAAAGTTGAACGAACCCCGTCTTATACCTTGACATCATGCATCCATCGATTTTTTTGGATTTTTACACTAGCAAATACGGAATCGTCGACATACATGTAGCCACTGCACGGTGTTTACCGTCTCTACCCAGTGTTTCGATGTAAAGTTAAATGAATGGAGTTTTACGTCCTACTTTTCTTCACCAAATAAGCTAATGAAGACAGGACAATGCTATTCAATTAACCTCTCCATGATTCAAGAAAAGTGTCTAATGATGTCATGGTCTTAGACGGAGTTCGTTATACCTACACGATGGTACTTATAAGCGGAATTGATGCAGACTTCGTGTTGAGTAAACATTAAGGACATTGTTCTCACGAAGACAAATGATGCCGTTAACAAACTTAGCAGTTTCTGTTCCTTCAAAAGCAGACTCACTTTGATTATTTGGGTAACGGGTTATTGGTTGGTTGTGATGGTTACTAGTGTGTTTCAATGGTTACTGGTGTGTTTCAAAGGTTACTACTAGTTACTGGATTACTAGTTGAGCAAATTAATGCGGGTGGTATCGGTTACTATGGGTGGTACGGGTTACTCTTGGTGGTACTGCTTACTGCAAGTCGTACGGGTTACTAGTGTGATTCAATCGTCACTAGTGTGTTTCAAGGGTTACTACTAGTTACTGGATTACTAGTTAATCTAGTTATTGTGGATGGTATGGGTTACTATGGGTGGTACGGGTTACAACTTACTAGTGTGTTTCAAGGGTTACTAGTATGATTCAAGGGTTACAACGAGTTACTGGGTTACTATTTGATTGGCAGATATATAACATACTAATCTTTGTTTTGATATTACAGGAACTGCATTAAAATGGTAATATTTCGAAACAACTCGCTTTGTACTGGGATACAAACAAACAGTGAAAACGTTACTTTGTTATTAAATATCGAAGCCGGTATAGAATCTTGGGAAGCTCTCGTCATCATTTTATTTACTGGGGTCTTTGCTTCGATTATGGCCTGGAGCTTCAGTTTTATTAGAAAGTTCGTCTACAATGATAAAGTAAGTTTTTTCGTTTTGTGAGATTGTTGAGTTGTCTTCCTTGGTCCCTATAGATCCGCTCCTGGTCGGCTCTCTTTAAATATTCCAGAAAAAGCTGAAAATCAACAGGTTTTATTCTGAAATATTTATCTTGGATAAATTCCAGATATTATTTCCAGAAATACAGTAATCGGATTGGATAACAAAAAGATCAATTTTAGTGATTGACCAATCAGATGACTGGAACACTAAAATTATTATAAAGTAAAGTTTTCTGAAGCCCCCATAAGCTAATATTATTGGATCAATTGTTGATCGTTAAAGTTTATCTTCGGACTTCGCCTTACAATTATTTGAATGCTATTTTGAATTCAATGTATTTTGTAATAATTACGTTTCATTCAATATTTTTCAATATTATTTTTGCATTTTGTCCTTTTTATTTTGTGTTTTATTGGCTTTGTAAATTAATATCTAATTTTTTACATACTTTATTTGATTTTTCCTGTAATTATAGAATTCATTGGATACGTCGTTTGATGCAGGAGGGAAGGTAAATGTCGGTTTGACGGCTACCACCATTGTTTCTCAATGGACCTGGGCTGCTACATTACTCCAGTCCTCTACTGTAGCCACCAAGGTAAGGAAAGAATGAATGAGTTATTCAATGAATGAATGAAAAAGTAAATGAATGAATAGATAAATAAATAAATAAATAAATAGACAACTTAATAAATAAAATGAATTAAAAAAAAAAAAAATAAATATTAAATTAAGTTAAATTACATGGAAATGTAAAGGAATAAAAATGAATGAAATTGATTCAATCAATCAATCAATCGATCCCCACATTTGTCAGAAAAGGTCACGACAAGTGCCTGGAAAGTCGACCTAGAGTCTTGATAGACTCTATAAATAATTAAGTTATCATAATGGTTTTGTGGTTACCAATTCCCTATGGCTTTTGACAATTAGTGTTCGTGTTTTGTGGTGTATTAACTTCAAACAATAAGCACTATTAACTGTACAGACTGAGATTCAGACTTGCCATTAGCATAACTTCAGGTCCAGGCCACTTAGGATATAATTCACTGCATCAATAATATTGCTTGTAGATTACCGCAAAAATAACAGCCACGTTCAGAATGATATATAAGTAAAAATAACGACTCGTGTTCGTTAGACTAAACCGTATAGAAATAGAAATAAAAAGTTTCTAATTGTACGCATATATAAAGAGATTATGCGATTTTTGTGCAATTTAGTGCTTTATGAAGATATTTATATATTTTATATAAGTCCTTAATAATAAACCACGAAAATATCAATTTAGATCAAACACTTGTGTCTGTAAAAGTCAACACAGAACTTATTACTACTCTCTCTCTTCTTGACACCTACAACTGGGAGAGTCAAATCAATTAATTAAAAGTTAATTAAGCTAAATGTTGATTAAATAATGTGGAGGTTTATAGTGTAGAAAGATGAAGGGTTTTAATAACCTCTCTAATAAAGTCTTAACATAAATTATATATTATTGATAACCACGACGTTTCAGAAGTCGACGATATATCGACACTCTGTGATTTGAACAACAATAATAAAATAAACTCTTTATTTTACATGGGTCGGAATTAGGTCCAATACACAAGGACATGGTCCTGTCTAACATTCAGTCCATAGAGACAAACATAGACTCTTTATTTTACATGGGTCAGAATTAGGTCCAATACACAAGGACATGGTCCTGTCTAACATTCAGCCCATGGGGCAATAAATTGGATTAGAAAAAACAAGAAAAAAAAATACGCAATATTTCAATATACAATTCGTTGAATAATATGAAGTACACGTGCATTGATCGAATATGTTTTAATTGTGTTTTGGTTTCCCGGTGTCAAGTAGATAATACATTAGTGACTGGCGTTAAGTTTCAACATCTCTAATTACCACGAGTCTTCAGTAAGCTAATTAATTTCTATTTCATAATTAATAATATTAATTAGCCCGAGACCCACTGACTCTGGCCTTGGGGGTAATACAATGCGAAAAACCCAAAACGCAAATATTTTAATGTACATTTTGTTTAAAAATGCACAAGTACATATGTATTAGATGGGCAGATCTATGTTTCTCTGATCAAGTACATATGTATTAGATGGACAGATTCGCGTACAGTACATGACCATAAAAGAAGTACATATGTACACGAGCACACGTGTACGAGAAAACAGACATCATAATACATATGTACAAAAAAGCCAAAGGTATGAGTGGAATGTGTATATGAAAGTGAAAAAGTATGCCATAAGAAAGTATGACAGAATGATAATGTGTACTGTATATAAAAT
This sequence comes from Nipponacmea schrenckii, assembly GCA_030562195.1. Classification (NCBI taxonomy): domain Eukaryota; kingdom Metazoa; phylum Mollusca; class Gastropoda; family Lottiidae; genus Nipponacmea; species Nipponacmea schrenckii. The sequence goes on along the minus strand of JAUJPP010000005.1, from coordinate 7,957,722 downwards.
ACAATCAGAGGAGGCCAAGTAGGACTTTCTTTCGGACTATATATTAAAGCATGATGGAATTAACAATAATGACTTTTCATCCCCTCGGCATAATGATATCTAAAAGTAGCTTTTGATTTATGGATTTTATATCTGAAATTGGAGAGAAAGAAAGATTAGATTGAGGGAAATCTCTTGTTGAAATGACTATCATTAAAGACATCCGGCAACTCTCGGGTATTTCCGTAAAGATGAATCAACCTCGCTAACGAATGGATTGAGTCCATCTTGAGAACTTCTGTATTCTTTGGCATTTGATGGACGTAGATTACGAGATTTTGTAAAGTATAAATCTCCAATTCATTTCGTTTCATAAACTTGGACCTAAATTTGTCCGTTTGTATCGTTTCAGTATGGCATCAGTGGACCGTTTTGGTACGCAGCCGGAGCGAGTATTCAGATCCTGTTATTTTCCATGTTGGCCGTCCAGCTGAAAACCCGAGCCCCCGGGGCCAAAACTTTCTTACAAGTAATACGGGCCCGGTTTGGAAAAAGCTGTCATAAAGTATTCTGTTGTTTTGCTTTGGCTACCAATATTATCGTTACCTCCATGCTTATGTTAGGTAAGTTTAGTAATCGACTTCCGGTCTGTCTGACTGTGGCAAAATTCCTCTTAGCTATCTGACCTGTGGTTAAACGGACATAAAGCTGACACGGGTAAGTTCACTGAAAATATAGGCTAGGTAGGATTAATAGATTAATAGAACAAGCCGTATTGACCATATGAGAGCTTAAATTTTATGTCCATTCTAAGACACAGCGTTATGAATACTATTTTTATTTACAGGTGGAGCTGCAGTAATAACTAGTCTAGTTGAGAATATGAGTCTACAATATGCTACAATGTTGGTTGCCATGGTTACCGGAGCTTATACAATCATAGGAGGACTTGGCGCCACTTTTTACGTCTCCTATTTTAATACCGCCATTATTTACATCGTCACCATCATCTTTCTGAACAAGGTATACCATGATGACGATGTCGAAAATCCTCTAGGTGAGTATCCCTTTGTTGGTACCATCTTTCTAGGTATGCTACCTTGATGGACATGGATGCCGTGATCTCTCAGTGAGTTAGGCCCTGTTTATATGGAGCGGGCTGGCTCGGTTTGCCGGAATACTCGGTCGTGACGTCATCCTCACACTTTTCTTTTGACTTTTGAAATATTCATGTTTATATGGTAGTTATGAATGTCATTAAACGGGCCATCTCGCTGCCATATAAACGTTGGAAATTTCAGCCCGGGTACATATAAACGGTTGTGTTTTTCAGCCCGCCTGTCCGGGCCAGCCCATCTACCCGGGCCAGCCTGCTACATATAAACAGGGCCTTAAACGCTTGCTAGGTCCATGATTCCATCCCGACAAATATTGAGATGAACTTTCGAATTTGTCAACACCGTTTCCCCTTGTCAGTGAATCAGATGCTTGCTGGCTGACCCGAAGGTCAAGGATTCTATGCCGGCAAAGGGCATTTGGATTTTTCAACCCAGTTTCAGAGATTTAACTCGGAGGAGCTGGCATTTAAAAGGCGTCTTGTCGTTCGGATGGGACAATAAAACCTAGGCCCCGTATGCTACAGGCTGTGCACGTTAAAGATCCCTCGACGGTTGGAAATCGCAGAGAGAAGACTAATGCCGTTGTCCTGGCAGAAATTCTATTCATTAAACATTGCCTAGCGTTGCTAGTCTTCATTAGCCCATAAGTTACAGAAAAGTAGGGCGTAAAACTCCATTCATTTCATTTTATTGCCAGGTAGTGTAGAAAAGGTATATAACCTCGTGTATTGCAATATGGCACCGGAAGGAAATCAAGAAAACAGTTATTTTACCATCGTTTCAACGGAAGGTCTGATGTTTGGAGTCATTAATATCATAGGTGATTATATCGTCTTACATTATTATAGATCATTTAGGAATTAAAATAGAGTTAGGCGAACAAGAATAATGGATAAATCGACTGAAAAACAACATTTTTGTTTTTTAAATCGAAAGTAATTGAGTTGTCTACTGCGTGACATTGTCCGTAATCATTAGTCTAGAAGAAGTAAAACTCCATTAATTTCATGTTCCATGATACAAGATAGTAATTGATGCCAAGGTATTAGACGCAGCTGTCTAGAATCGGGTACTAAATAAGACGTTATCTATACGCACTAGTTCAATTGACCCAACTTTTCAAACTGTATGCAATTCCGAATTCAAGATTTGGTGAACGCGGCCCTCGATGTTTCATTTCAGGTAATTTTGGGACGGTGTTCGTGGATCAGTCGTACTGGCAAAGTGCTGTAGCTGCCAAGCCCAAACAGGGCGTGATCGGATTTCTTCTGGGAGGACTAGCTTGGTTTGCCATACCGTTTACATTGTCAACAACCATGGGTTTGGCTTATGTTGCTTTAAGCACTAGACAGGGTCAACCGTTGTTAAAGGAAGCCGATGTTGGTGCAGGTAAGTATTGAAATTAAAAATCGGTGCTGGAGCAATAAAAGGAATCTAAACCTGTTCTCTCTATTAGAGACCTATAAGAAGTACCTCTATAGAACAGGATGGGTTGTTGGACGGGTGTTAAAAGGGAATCTAAAGCTGTTCTCTCTATTAGAGACCTATAAGAAGTACCTCTTTAGTACAGGCGGGGTTGTTGGACCAGTGTTAAAAGGGAATCTAACACTGTTCTCTCTATTAGAGACCTATAAGAAGTACCTCTATAGAACAGGATGGGTTGTTGGACGGGTGTTAAAAGGGAATCTAAAGCTGTTCTCTCTATTAGAGACCTATAAGAAGTACCTCTATAGTACAGGCGGGGTTGTTGGACCAGTGTTAAAAGGGAATCTAACACTGTTCTCTCTATTAGAGACCTATAAGAGGTACCTCTATAGAACAGGCGGGGTTGTTGGACCAGTGTTAAAAGGGAATCTAAAGCTGTTCTCTCTATTAGAGACCTATAAGAAGTACCTCTATAGAACAGGCGGGGTTGTTGGACCAGTGTTAAAAGGGAATCTAAAGCTGTTCTCTCTATTAGAGATCTATTAGAAGTACCTCTATAGAACAGGCGGGGTTGTTGGACCAGTGTTACAGGGGAATCTAACACTGTTCTCTCTATTAGAGACCTATAAGAAGTACCTCTATAGAACAGGCGGGGTTGTTGGACCAATGTTAGAAGGGAATCTAAAGCTGTTCTCTCTATCTCTATAAGAAGTACCTCTATAGAACAGGCGGGGTTGTTGGACCAGTGTTAGAAGGGAATCTAAAGCTGTTCTCTCTATCTCTATAAGAAGTACCTCTATAGAACAGGCGGGGTTGTTGGACGGGTGTTAAAAGGGAATCTAAAGCTGTTCTCTCTATTAGAGATCTATAAGAAGTACCTCTATAGAACAGGCGGGGTTGTTGGACCAATGTTAAAAGGGAATCTAAAGCTGTTCTCTCTATTAGAGATCTATAAGAAGTACCTCTATAGAACAGGCGGGGTTGTTGGACCAGTGTTAAAAGGGAATCTAAAGCTGTTCTCTCTATTAGAGATCTATAAGAAGTACCTCTATAGAACAGGCGGGGTTGTTGGACCAATGTTAAAAGGGAATCTAAAGCTGTTCTCTCTATTAGAGACCTATAAGAAGTACCTCTATAGAACAGGCGGGGTTGTTGGACCAGTGTTAGAAGGGAATCTAAAGCTGTTCTCTCTATCTCTATAAGAAGTACCTCTATAGAACAGGCGGGGTTGTTGGACGGGTGTTAAAAGGGAATCTAAAGCTGTTCTCTCTATTAGAGATCTATAAGAAGTACCTCTATAGAACAGGCGGGGTTGTTGGACCAATGTTAAAAGGGAATCTAAAGCTGTTCTCTCTATTAGAGATCTATAAGAAGTACCTCTATAGAACAGGCGGGGTTGTTGGACCAGTGTTAAAAGGGAATCTAAAGCTGTTCTCTCTATTAGAGATCTATAAGAAGTACCTCTATAGAACAGGCGGGGTTGTTGGACCAGTGTTAAAAGGGAATCTAAAGCTGTTCTCTCTATTAGAGACCTATAAGAAGTACCTCTATAGAACAGGCGGGGTTGTTGGACGGGTGTTAAAAGGGAATCTAAAGCTGTTCTCTCTATTAGAGATCTATAAGAGGTACCTCTATAGAACAGGCGGAAATGTTGGACCAGTGTTAAAAGGGAATCTAAAGCTGTTCTCTCTATCTCTATAAGAAGCACCTCTATAGAACAGGCGGGGTTGTTGGACCAATGTTACAAGGGAATCTAAAGCTGTTTTCTCTATCTCTATAAGAAGTACCTCTATAGAACAGGTGATAAACGATGTTGTTTATTAATCATGTTATATTTTATATATTATTAGGTTTAGTACCACCTATAGTGGCTCAGTCATTACTCGGCAAGTCTGGTGAATTATTAATGTTAGTGATGATTGTAATGGCCATTACATCAACTGGATCGTCAGAAGTGATGGCCGTTACATCTATACTAGTATTTGATGTGTATGCTCTCTATCTGAAGGTTAGTTCTGACTTAAAGCCCGATATCCAGGACAGATTTTTAACGTCTTAGAGAAAGGACCTTAGTTCAAATTTTCAAGGTAAAAACGAAGGCACGTTAGGGTACGTCAACGGTACGCGATTTTCGTATAAATCTTTACAATGGGTACCAAGAAAGTAACCAAACAAATCAGATATATTTTGATAAATTGAGTTGCAATAAATTCTAGCCCATACAGAACAATAGAAAGTTTAATTCTCCGTCGTTTTTGTTTCAAGCCATACAGACTAACCAACGATACCAACAGCTGTATTTTATGTGGTAAAAGTCGAGGACGAATGGCCAACCCCAGAGACAAGTGTAAATGTAACAGTATGACACATTGTTCCTTCGTGTTACCAAGACGACAAGTAAGTATAAACGTCCAGACTACTACCTAGTTTGTGATATCAGCATCCACTGGAAACGAACATTAACTTGTCATCTACCAACAACTACCTCTTTTGTGATATCAGCATCCACTGGAAACGAACATTAACTTGTCATCTACCAACAACTACCTAGTTTGTGATATCAGCATCCGCTGGAAGCGAATGTTAACTTGTCATCTACCAACAACTACCTCTTTTGTGATATCAGCATCCGCTGGAAGCGAACGTTAACTTGTCATCTACCAACAACTACCTCTTTTGTGATATCAGCATCCGCTGGAAGCGAATGTTAACTTGTCATCTACCAACAACTACCTAGTTTGTGATATCAACATCCACTGGAAGGAACGTTAACTTGTCATCTACCAACAACTACCTAGTTTGTGATATCAGCATCCACTGGAAGCGAACGTTAACTTGTCATCTACCAACAACTACCTAGTTTGTGATATCAGCATCCACTGGAAGCGAACGTTAACTTGTCATCTACCAACAACTACCTAGTTTGTGATATCAGCATCCACTGGAAGCGAACGTTAACTTGTCATCTACCAACAACTACCTAGTTTGTGATATCAGCATCCACTGGAAGTGAACGTTAACTTGCATCTATTAAACTAAAAACTTTTTTGAGATATCAGCATTCTGCTTCCAGTTGTTGGTATTTCTAAGAGTTGTTTGATGGATTGGTTGAAGTTTTTTTTTTCAATTTCTGAAACTAATGTATTTCTAGAAACAGAAATGAATGTAAACGAGCTATTAAACCGGATTACAAGTGTACAGTACACGGTAGCTACAGGGTTTATTTGGATTATTTAAATGGTCTCAAGAATTGGTGTATGGTTATAGTATCCATCTGTATCGTGCCTTTAACTATTCTACTCGATATCATCCAGGTAAATATTTTATTGAATTTATCGTAATTATACCATGATAGCTTTAAAAACCAAGGTTTTCATTTAGATCTTTCGTTCGTTAGTTTTCATTCATTTATTCATGTCTGTAGCCAGTCTGCAGTGGGGAGGGGATTGGGCCCAATCTCTTAGGGTGTTGGAATCGTAATTTGACATCAATTGTTTCATAATGAAGCACCCTACCCCCACTCCGGCTACGTGCCGCAATCTTTCATGCATTTATTGATTTATTGATTTATTCATTCATTCAGTCAGTCATTCACTTTTCCACTCATCCATTCATTTATTCCTTCACTTTTTATGTTCCTTTCCCTTCCTCTTTTATTACATTAAATTTACTATTGATATTTGATTCAAACCACCAATTTGTTAACTAAACACAAGTCGTTTTAAATTTGGGATATAGACATCTTCTGGTTTCTGGACCTTTAGGCCTAGTCATCAGTTGCTCTTCCGGAGTCTTAATTACAATAATTCAGTCCAATTTGGGTATAAAGGATTTTCTGTGTTCCTTTGAACATCTGAACTGGATGAAATTACATGAAAATGTTTTTATCCCACGGACATTTTTTGAAGAGTTTTTTCACTAATTGGATTGTCATTTATTTTACTTCCTACAGTCTCATTTTAAATGAAAATTATTTGCGTCCTTTTTTAAGTTAATGATAGTTATTTGTAATTAGAACATAGATATCGAAACTACAGATACAAAATCCCTTTTATGTAACTTAATTAATACCTAGAGCAACTTTCATTCCATCAGCATTCGATATATTGTGGCTCACTAATTTGTTTAAGAAGTTCACCATCACGTGATGTTTTGACTGACTGCAAACATTTAACGTCATATCCTGTATTACAGCTGAACCTGGGATGGGTGTATCTGTTTGTGGGTGATAAATTTACCATACGTCATACCCTGTATTTCAGCTGAACCTGGGATGGGTGTATCTGTTTATGGGTGATTTAAAATTTTCCATACGTCATATCCTGTATTTCAGCTGAACCTGGGATGGGTGTATCTGTTTATGGGTGTTAAATTTACCATACGTCATATCCTGTATTTCAGCTAAACCTGGGATGGGTGTATCTGTTTATGGGTGTTAAATTTACCATACGTCATATCCTGTATTTCAGCTGAACCTGGGATGGGTGTATCTGTTTATGGGTGTTAAATTTACCATACGTCATACCCTGTATTTCAGCTGAACCTGGGATGGGTGTATCTGTTTGTGGGTGTAAATTTACCATACGTCATATCCTGTATTTCAGCTAAACCTGGGATGGGTGTATCTGTTTATAGGTGTTAAATTTATCATACGTCATATCCTGTATTTCAGCTGAACCTGGGATGGGTGTATCTGTTTGTGGGTGATAAATTTACCATACGTCATACCCTGTATTTCAGCTGAACCTGGGATGGGTGTATCTGTTTATGGGTGTTAAATTTACCATACGTCATATCCTGTATTTCAGCTAAACCTGGGATGGGTGTATCTGTTTATAGGTGTTAAATTTATCATACGTCATACCCTGTATTTCAGCTGAACCTGGGATGGGTGTATCTGTTTATAGGTGTTAAATTTATCATACGTCATATCCTGTATTTCAGCTGAACCTGGGATGGGTGTATCTGTTTATGGGTGTCCTAATTGGAAGTGCTGTGATTCCAATATCTTTATCCATGTTCTGGAACCGACTTACAGGAATGGGAATGGTGTGTGGCAGTATTTCAGGTTCCATTCTGGCTCTAATAGTATGGATGTCGGTAGCCTCGCTTTATGAAGGGGGGCTCGGCGATTTTCTTATAAATACAGGTAAATATAGGAAATGAATTCTACAATCGTTATGATATAAATGTCGCTTTGACAAACCTAACATAAAATATGCATAATTAGCTCAATGCACACTGTAGGGTGTGACGAGATAACAGACCTGATATCAAACTTGCATTATTATCAATTTCGCCACGAGGACACTCTGAAAGATTACAAACTTTATTTGTAATATAATAAACATTACTATCTATTAAGTATGTGGACTCTCTAAAACTCCCTATATCAATCGCGGTTTCATTTGGACGGATGTTGTATACGCAATACTTAAATATTTCCATACGCGTCTAACCTAGTTACCAGAATCAGGACACGAGGATAATTAGGAGACATTTTAAAGGTGTGACCTTGCCGAACTACTTTTCTATACCAGAAAATATCATGACCCTTTACATCATTCAACTGATTTAGTCTGGTGTTGTAATTTAATGGACTCCAATTAGGTTCGGGTCTGTTATTACTTTGACGTAAGAACGATGCGATAGTTTCGGAAGGGAAATATCATGACCCTTTACATCATTCAACTGATTTAGTCTAGTGTTGTAATTTAATGGACTCCAATTAGTTTCGGGTCTGTTTTTTCTATGATGTCGGATGACACCTTCCTTGTATATTGTAGGTAAAGAAATCCCAATGTTATGTGGAAATTTAACGTCGATAATAGCCGGCGGTTTGATCACCGTGTTGGTCTCGTTAGTCACCAACCGACATTACGACGCCATGGCTGGTCGAGAGATCTGGGAAACAACACGTGACATCGATAATCCGCTTAATCCATGGACGGAAACATTTGCCAAGTGAGTGAAGACTAATTTCGAGTGACGTCAATGATGGATACAGGGGGGGGGGGGGTTGTTGTAAATATATGCTTTACTAAGTGCTAAAGCGCAAGTTGAGCTAGCTGTGTCAACTTTCAGAATCTAAATCGGACATTGTGTTCGACAACAATGCAATTATGCTGTCGGCATTCAGATTGTTTTAACTGCTATTTAATCTAAATAAACCACTTACTAAGATGTATTTAACGATGTATGAGATGGCTTATTATTTACTCTACCATTGCATAGACATTCCACCGTCAATGTCCCTTGTTCAAACAACCTAGTGTCAATCTTATGTATTGTCTTTGAGAGAGAGTGATATCTTATTTTAAAAGAAAGAAAAAAGAAACAACTTTATTTAGAAGGATAACAACTTAGGTTCACAAGTCCGTCGTGACAGGGGTCCTTTCTACCAGCTGGTCCTTGGCCAAACCTCTTTTGGCATTGATCTTTCCCGGAGTATCAGTACCCATTTACAGCTGAGTGGACTGAAATTATGAGTGAAGATGACTTATTTTATTGTCATTTCAGAGATTTAAACCTAAGTGGGGCTCATCAGTTAGACAACCGACCCTCTTTAGAGGAGGTTTCCAATACCTTTAAACATGCCAGATATTTAGCCATCGGTGGATCTCTAACTATAACCGTGTGTCTGATTTTCTTATGGCCGTCCATAATGGTAGCTGTAGAAGTTTTGGATTTATCGGGATTCTCAAACTGGGTAAGGAGTATGTTGGTAAGGTACTCGCTGTGACCACTCTCTGTTAGGGTGGGACCGTGGTTCACTTGATCTAATTAGGTTTGTATAAAGCAGTTATACTAGCTATTTGGACACGACGGACAACTGATATTGCCCCAAGCACAATCTGCTAGCTTGTTAAATTGTCTATTATAGTATCCTCTTATCCAATTCTAACCATAGACAGCTGCAGCTGCCTCGTCGCTTTTTTCCCATATACATTTCCATTTTCTTTCCAGGTTGCTTTATCTGATGTGTGGGCATACCTGGCCACCGTGTCAATGATAGTCATACCACTAATTAACGAAATCTACGATGTGATTCACGCTGTGAAATCTAAAAAGCAGCGTATATCAACACACGACGAACGTCTAATAGACGTGGAAAAACAATCTAGTGTTGTCAAATCTAAAAATAAAAATATTTGTATTAATACCATCGAAAAAATAAACAGAAGTGACGAAGGGTCGCAAGTTCACCTTTCCACAAACCATCATAGTGCTACCTCTTTAGATATACCCGGAGACTTTGAAGGAACGAATAATGAACCTCGTGTGCCGTCAGGATACACTATTCCCGCGGATACGCCCGAGTCCAAAAGAACAAATCAAACCTCGCCGTTATTCGATTAATTTTTAAAGAAAGTGACTTAATGTCTTCATTCGTCCATGGTTGAAAATGGATCTATGGTGGACCTAGGTCTAAAGCCTAAGTGCATTATCAGATAATTGAGCTGATAGTTCAAATGAAATGAAATAATTTACAGCCCATTAAATATGACCAAAGTATGATATAGGACTTTCAGGAGTCCAGGTATTATAACCCTCCTTTTTCCAGCATGGAAAATTTGCCGGACTTATCTGTACTCTGTTTTAATGGCACTACCCCGATAGGTATGTCCAATGTACTTAAATATCCTTATTGATCAAAATGTGAACTTTTAGCTTCGGAATTATGGCGAATTAAATTTCTTGAACGCTGTCGATTCGGACACTAAAATCTACACAAAGCCCGTAACCTGCATCCAACTTTTTTCCAAGGCTACGATTTCTTTTACAACTGATCTATAATCAGGATAGAAACAGGAATCTGTTATATCAACCCACGTGATAGAGAAATATATCAACACTATTCCAAGACTATTATTCTTCTTAATATATCATTTGATTTATCAAACTTTTTTTACTTCAATATATCCAAGACCATGTATGAATGTATGTGTTTATGTATGATTTTAAGCTTCGATAAATATAACATGACTTTTATTGTGTATCTAAAATTCTGCATTTAAAGTCGGGGTATACGCCGATTTGCTCACAGAGGTCAAATTACCATAACCATTGGTTGAACCATGTTCTTGCGACCCATCTGTAAAAGGGCTAAAACGCCACACCACTTCCCCAAACAAGCAGAAGCGCTTATGCTACAAAGCTAATTTCCTGTGGGAGGCGACCCAACCCACTGAACGCCACGGGGCCCATTTATCTAGTTGAGTTGTTGAATATAAAGAAGCGAAGAAATCAAAGTCCATCTGGGACAGTAATCGCGGTGTATAGGACGATTCCAGGGCAGTCGTTTTGCAATTCTTTCTCAGAGACCCTTTATGAGAGGTTTCCGCCCATGTCGCCCCCGTATTGAACCAGTCCTTCGACCCATCTGTAAATAGTATTTTCCCCTCAAGCTACCCATCTGTCCCCACTAATTTGTTCCACCAGGCTAGAAGGCTTATGTACCCCAGGCTAGAAGGCTATGTACCCCAGGACTAGAAGGTTATGTCCCCAGGACTAGAAGGCTATGTACCCATCTAGAAGGTATGTACCCCCAGTTCTAGAAGGCTAGTACCCAATTCTAGAAGGCTATGTACCCCAAATCTAGAAGGTTATATACCCACGATCTAGAAGGCTATGTACCCCAGTTCTAGAAGGCTATGTACCCCAAGATTCTAGAAGGTTATATACCCACAGCCTAGAAGGCATGTACCCCCAGTTCTAGAAGGCTATGTACCCCAAGATCTAGAAGGTATATACCCCACAAATGTACCATCTAGAAGGTACTGTACCCCCAGGGTCTAGAAGGCTATGTACCCCAGGACTAGAAGACTATGTACCCCAGGACTAGAAGGCTATGTACCCCAGGACTATAAGGCTATGTACACCAAGCTCTAGAAGGCTACGTACCCCAGGACTAGAGGTATGTACCCCAAGATCTAGAAGGTTATATACCAAGCTCTAGAAGGCTACGTACCCCAGGACTAGAAGGTCATGTACCCCCAGCTCTAGAAGGTATGTACCCCAGGAAGAAGGTTATATACCCCCAGCTCTAGAAGGCTACGTACCCCTGGATTAGAAGGCTATGTACCCCAAGCTCTAGAAGGTTATGTACCCCAGGACTAGAAGGCTATGTACCCACATCTAGAAGGTTATATTCCAAGCTCTAGAAGGCTACGTACCCCAGGATTAGAAGGCCATGTACCCCCAGCTCTAGAAGGTTATGTACCCATAGCTCTAGAAGGTTATGTACACCAAGCTCTAGAAGGTTATGTACCCCCCAGGACTAGAAGGCTATGTACCCCAGCTCTAGAAGGTTATGTACCCTCAGGACTAGAAGGCTATGTACCCCCAGCTCTAGAAGGCTACGTACCCCTGGATTAGAAGGCCATGTACCCCCAGCTCAAGAAGGTTATGTACCAAGCTCTAGAAGCCTGGAGATGCTAGTGACCTCCCTCCTGGGTAAGGAGGTATGTAACTGAGGAAATCGTCTTTGTTCAAGCAGAAAAACCTTACAAACTTTTTGACTGATTTCTATATTATCCGATTGTAATTCACAGCAAGATAACGTACTTTTTAAATCGTTCTAATAAAAGCCGGAAGCCTAACTCTGGTCGATATTATCCGATTTTATGCTGTAGCGTGTACATAACTATAAATCATCATAATATACAGCTTTTATATTGAATTAACCCTTCATATATCATAAACGTTTTTAATCACCACATGTTCGACCTGGTTTAATGTGTTATTAATAGAGATAATCTTATGAATATTATACCAATTCCTATTGTCACTGAACCCATAATAGAAGTTAGAATTGGAAGATGTTGTTATCCAAGAAGTTACTTGGTATATAGTCCGAAACTTGCTGACTCTATTCCCATCCTCTGATTGGTATATGGACAATTATGTTCTCCTTCAGCCAGTTGGTGCAGAAAAGTTAGGGGGTAATAACTATTCCCACTTTCCCACCCTGTTCATTGATATCCGGTAATGAATAGTCACCTTGATAACTGTCTATAGCCCTCAACGCTGGATAATCGAAATATTTTTTACTCTTCTTCCCATAAGTCAAAGAAATTACACCAACTGATGTATTGTCCTGTCTTCATTAGCCCATAAGGTCAGAAGAGTAGGAGTAAAACTCCATTTATTTACTGTCTTTCATTAGCCCTAAGGTTCAGAAGAGTAGGACAAAACTCCATTCATTTCACCGTCTTCATAAGCCCATTAGGTACAGAAGAGTAGGACGTAAAACTATATTCATTTCACTGTCTTCATTAACGCATAAGGTGCAGAAGAGTAGGGCGTAAAATTCTATTAATTTCAACACCTTCATACTTCAAACGAGTTTGTTTATTTCCCTCCATCATATTTAAAAGAATGTTATTTTTTATCTTTCTTCGGATTACCGCTTAGTCATCATAAAATATACTAGAGTAATTATCTTGGTTATAGTCTTGACCTTCCAGTAGCTACCATAAAACAGATACGTTGACCTTATCTGACATTTCTTGGGTTGTTTTTGTATCTTGTGCTTTCTTGGTACTTTGTTTTTTGGTTGGTTGGTTTTATTCCCTGACCTATAGATAAGATTTATCCCGTTTCATAATCAAATATGTTTTCTTGTATCTGCGCGGAACGGAACTTCGTAAAATGCCCACAATGTAAGGAACCCTATCTTGGACACAATGAAAATGTCCGATTTTAAAAGAGACACGGATTCGTATAGCAACTAATAGGTGTTTGGTTTTATAACACGTTGGTCAGGGCTAAGGCGAGATCTTACTGACTCGCCCCCCCCCCCATCTCTGAAAAATGAGAATTCTCAGTTAAACGTTTAATACAAGAGGTATGATATACAATGTGTTACAGTTCAGATTTATCAAATGATGTGACGTGATTCAACGTCATGTCGTATTGCATCACTTCCGGTAAAATCAAATGACCAATCATCTTCAAGGCTTTAACAAATGGGCTGTAACCTTCACCTTGGTAGTTGCCGAGTAACCATGGATACCATCGAATTGGGGTCAAGGCCATGTGACCGAGGTCATGAGCTACAGAGCTATAGCAGGACGCCATGATGTTGTTGACGACTATCGTACCCAAGTCTGTCAGTGGAACGTACGCACCTGAAAAGGTAGATTATATATCGTCTCTTTAAAATATCATATATTTCTATGGTGTTTTGTCGGGGCCACTTTGCATAAGGAATTGGAATTTGGTCAGTAAATATTGGTTATAAATTAGAGCAGGAGGGGGGGGGCTAAGAAATATAAAAAAGGGGAAGTAACCGATGTTACCTTGTCTGACAGTTCTTTGAATATGTTTAATCCGAGTGGAACAGACTGTGTGGGTATCACAGTTCTCTGTGGTGTAAATATAGTCACCGGTGTTCAATCTACCTGCGAATCTAAAATACGGTAAATAAAAACGGTGAGTTATAAAAAGGTGGGTGGGGATGGAGAGTATCCATATAGGGATTCGCAATATAATAGTGGATAGAGATCGCACCCTCCTGTACAAGCATAACATCCAATGGATCCTGTTTATCAGCAGGTCTTCAAACTCAAGGCATCGATCTTTTCCTATCCGTAACTATTTACAGCTGGTTCGACTAGAATATGAAGTCAATATCACGTAATATTGGCCAACATGCGAGACCGCGTCTCACCTAGTAGGCGGAATCAGGATGCTATGGCGTAAGGATGAAGGCGAAACTACGCGCCTGATCTAGGTCACAAGACACACACGCGCCGACTGTGAGTAGAGCCCACGACCACTTGCCAAATCATACCCTTACTTACGTGGAGGTAAAGGCTGAAGAATTCGATATCGAAGATGAGAAGATGACATGGCTCTCAGACAGGGAAATCATCTGACCATCCTCGGTTATAACGTCCAGATAAACAGCTAGATCTTCTGGTAATCTTTTAAGAAACGTTCGAACTTCAGAATATACCCTCTCACCACTTTCTGTCACTGTAATAAGTTCCACTGATATAGTTATTACGTTGATATTTCAAAAACCAACATAATGTACTAAAGGGAAGTAACTACAGTTTATGAAGTCATATCTATATTGCTGTGGTCTGGCGTCTCAAACGCAAACTGGACTAATTGTGACTGATGATTACAAACGTGCAACTAAAACATACGCAAAGTAAACATTATGTCGATCTCAGAAAGACGTGTCAAGTTGAAAAACCAATTAGCGTGATGGTATTAAGGGAGCACGCCCATCGTATTGAAGCTTTGAGTTGGATTCAGTTCAGAATGAATGTTACCTACCTGCCAAAACTCGATCTTTGGGCTTCAATTCGCTCATTTTGATTTGAACGTCAGGTTCCAGAGTAACCATTACATCACCTGGGAAACAAACGCTGTCCGTCCACGGACAGTCGCAGCAGTCCCATCCGTCTTTCATAACCTTGCTGTAACATTTACATTCACATACATACTCTCTCTCCGTTCGATCTCCGATCTGCAATCGGACAATATAAAGTAACTACAATACGAGAACATTCAAAATATCTTTTTACCATTAAACAATGTAAAAGTCCTTCGCGTTACCGTCTTACACGACCCCTTGACGGAAATTTTTATTATCTTTCTGTGCACCACATACGTGCAACAACTATTTTTTTTGTTTTTTTTTGCCATGACACGACCTGGGAGCCGTGGTGGCTCAGTGGGTTAGACGCTTGCTCACTAACCTGAAGGTCCCGGGTTCACTCCCGGCAAAGGCCGAGATTAACCTTCGGGTTTTTCAGCCCGATTTCCCCTTGTGAGTGATGCAGGTCGGGGGGACTGACATGGAAAAAGCGTCTAGTCGTTCGGATGGGACAATAAACCGAGGCCCCGTGTGCTACAGGATGTGCACGATAAAGATCCATCGACAGTTGGAAATCGAAAAGAGCAGGCTAATGCCGCTGTCCTGCAAAATTTCCCTCATAGCATACTGCATGGCGTTGTCCGTCTTCGTTAGCCCATAAGGTGCAGAAAAGTAGGACGTAAAACTCCATTCATTTCATTTCATTTCATGACACGACCTAGGACAGTGCTTTCATTGCGGCTCGTCTCAATACACCCTAACACTGACCTTTAATTGCTGACCATCGTCTATTCAAATATATTAAATAATAAGATGACGTCGTTTTCCAAACAAGGATCTGAAAAGATTTTGCTTGTGATTCTTTAACTTCGGCAGTTTCCGTAAAACCGAGAGTCGGTGGAACTATCCAGGTGGATCGTTAGATGACGTTGATGATGACAGAAAAAGACTTACGTTTCTACGATTGGGAGTATATTCCATCTCTACGCCATTGTGAGTAAATCGGATTCCAATAGCTGGAAAAGTTAAATATAAATAATAACAAGAATTACAAGTAAACAGTCAAGAGCAACGGTAGCAACGGTACAAGATTATCCATTGAACATGGCGAGAGAGCATAAATATAAGAAAATATGATATTAAGAAATATTTGAAAGCATTGAGATAGGCGTTCGGATGGGACAATAAACCGAGGTCCCGTGTGCTGCAGACTGTGCGTTGGAGATCCTTAATTTCTCTTGATAACACGCTGCCTGTATGAGCATGTGAAACGTTGAGTTAATAAATATCAGAAATAGTATATCTATATATCTAGTGATTCTATATAATATTTGATAACGCTGCCTGTATGAGCATAGTGAAACGTTGAGTTAATAAATATCAGAAATAGTATATCTATATATCTAGTGATTCTTTATAATATTTGATAACTCTGCCTGTATGAGCATGTGAAACGTTGAGTTAATAAATATCAGAAATAGTATATCTATATATCTTGTGATTCTATATAATATTTGATAACACTGTCTGTATGAGCATGTGAAACGTTGAGTTAATAAATATCAGAAATAGTACTGTATATCTATATATCTTCTACTTCTTTACCTATGCGTATTTCTATATATCTTATATACAGTATTAAAACAGACATTACCTTGGGCCGCTGAAATCCATTGGATAAGAATAAAACACAAAGAACCTAACACAATCAACCCCATTGTGCACTTCAGAGAGACAAAGATCTAATGCCAAACTAATAAATAATAGCGGTTTTAATATTAATCCAATTTAAACGATCACCCGAAAAATTTCGAAATGCCCGACCATAGATATATAACTCCTAATATAGGCGAACTATGAAAATAATGAGTTTGATATTTAAGTTATCTACTGTGGATTATAATTAAATATAATTATATATCAGCCTCATATCCGCAATTTATAACGCACTACGACTTGTGAACTGGTAAAAATTAGGGTAAAACGTAGAAAGGGGGGAGGGGGTGGTAGTTTAGATGATGTTTGGGGTAAGTCTATGAGAAGGGCACAAAACAACTCAAACTGAAGGGGATCTATCAATATTCAAGGTATCAAATTTAAGTTAAAGTGTTCACAAACATTGCAAAGTGTTAGTTCAATGAAAGGGAGGGGAGGGGGGGGTCCCAAATCTGTGTGAAGCCCATGGGACGGACTATAAGCTTATGAAATAACTGTATTTTGTGAATGTATTCTAATATAATGGTCCTATTGTAGACCGAAACATCTGCCTCTAACCTAGACTCTGATGCTATTTATACAGATGTCAACTATCAATGACTGGGGTAAAAATACCGCATTGCTTCGGTCTAACCCTTTTGAAAACCATTATTCAGTTAAAACAGTTGAAACACTCCAAGCTACAATAGTTGACATTTAAAAATTTAATATTATATTAGGTCTATCATTAACAGGTTTAATAGATATAGCCTTCATAATTGAACAATTGGAATGGTTGAGGGCGAACATGGGAATATCATCAGATGGATGAAGCCTCCCTCAAGAATGCATCTACTCGGTTCAAAATCATCACAGCTCTAGAACCCAATTATCATTGGGACCAAGTCTCCAGAGAGTTCATATTATCCAAAAACACTTCCTTTTTAGCGCGTTTTTTTAAGCCAAGTGATGATGTGGCCTTACACTGTCTAGTAAGCAACCAGCTTCTATGCACGTGCTTTATGTAACGTGATATGGCCACAATTCGTCACGTGATTTGGCCTAACACTTTCTAGTAAGCAACAGGCTTCTTTGCACTGCTTTTGATCACGTCATATGACCTAACACTGTATAGTTAGCAACAAGCTTCTATGCACGTACTTTTTGTCACGTGATATTGCCACACTAAGTCACGTGATATGATTTGCTGTTTGTCATGTGACACTGTCTGATTTTGCTTATCATAAAAACACAAACAATCTATTCTACATCTCACTTTATTTGATCTGTATAAGTTTTAATATTGGTATATCTAGTATAAATCTTGGAACTATAATCTAAATAATGTTACAAAGAACTAGAAATAAATATTTAAATACTAAAAAAGTCTTTCTGCTGAGCTTTTTTAAGTTTTTTCAAATACTCTTAAAAATAATTTCTGAAAACAGATTTTAGTTTTAATTTCTGGTATTACCATATGTGTGTTACTAAAACCAAAGACCTTATAAATAATATGGTTTTTGCAGTAGCCCCAAATTACATTGAGAGTAAAAATATTTCATTTTATTTTACCCTAACCCAAAAATTAGATTAATATTTTTCAAATAATCCTGATTACACTCTTCAAAATTTGATATTTTTAATAAATAATAATATATAATATTAAATTATTGATATCAAAATAATAAACAGGGCTCAAATATTAAAATTTTTGAATTGAATTGTTAATTGTAATTAGTATTTTTAATTAAATATTAATTAATCATTATCATTAATTAGAATACATTCAAAAACATCAAAGCTTAAAAGTTAAGTATGGCTTATATATATTTACTAGTACAGCAAAGAACACTATATTTAAAGTTTGTTAATTAAGCAGTTTAATTGGTTAATTGGTTAATTAATCATCCCATTCATCATCATCATTTTCTTCACTGTCATCATCATCATCACTGTCAGAATCATCTGAAATATAAATCATCATGATTATCAAGTGAAAACCAATGAAATCAAGTGAAGTTTTACACAGGCGCTTGTCAATTTATTGTATGCCAAGGCATAATTCTATACTTTATTCAAATGAAACAGGACCAATGGGCATATAGAAATGAAGAAAGACAAGGGAGGTAACCACCATACCTGAACCTTGTACAGCTTTCTGTCTATTAGCCAATGCTCTAGCTAAGGCTCCGACTAATCCATCTTGTTCGTTCATAGAGGGAGCTCTGCTCTGAGTCGGTTCCACCTGAATAACGAATAAATACTGATTGAGTTTCTGGCGTTATGGTGAGGGAACGCCATATTGGCATTAATGCGGACTCCCTGTTAGGAGGTCAAGTTGATAACACCACACAAGATACAGCGACTCTTTGAATGGTATGCGAAGTTAATAAATCTCAAAATGGATAATTAGGTATGTGGTACTGGGCCTGTAGTCTAGATGATTTACGATAATTTTAGCATTCCACTAGTCTGATTGGTCAATTACTAAAATTAATTATAAATTCAGTTTTAATATCCATTGAAATTTCTGTAAAATTTTGATTATTTTTGCTTCAGTTTTCGAGAAAAAGGCCCCTAATCTCTTGTTTCGATTTCAAGTAAACAAATTCATGATTTAAGAAAGGTTTTTTTGCTGACCAGTGACAAGAAATTAAACTTACTGGTTTCAGACTCTTTCCAGTTTGAATCTGTTTCAACAACATACCATGACCATCAGAATCATCACTGGAACCCTGGTTACTCGGTGTGGGCGTGGTCAACTTCTTCCCCTGTCTGATAGCGTCCATTAAATTGGCTCTTCCATCAGTTACAGCACCAGCTGGGGCGGCTGGTGTAAATCCAGTAGGTGGGGGTGGAGGGGGAGCAGGTGCTGGGGGTGCAGCAGGAGGTGGAGGGGGAGGAGGAGGAGCACCTACACCAGGGGGTGGGGGAGGTCTTGAAGAAGGAGCAGAAGATGGAGGAGGGGGTGGAGCTGCAGCAGGGGGGCGTGCAACTCCTCTTTGAGCCGATGAGGGTCTACCACCTGTCACTCGAGATGGTGGTGGTGGAGGGGCATGGTTTAATTGACGAGCCGGAAGAGACGGAGCTGGAGTTGCCGGCCCTGGTGATCTCATTGGTGGAGGTGGTGGACCAGTCTTCGTACCTGCAACAATTAAAAGTACCTTTGTTAACTGTTTCAAAGAATTCTTTTTATATATTATAGATATAATAGACCATTTCAAAAATTCATTGAATGTTACCAATGTATTGTCAAGGTGTATTTTTTATTTCTGAATCCTGAATTCCGTTTTGGATGCAGCTTCCAATGTTGTTTGGGATAACCGTATAATTCCGAATATAGTGCGCAGGCCTGTATAATGCGCACCCCTTCCTTGCCTCGGCGAAATTGGGTAATCTTCATTTACCCATATATAGTGAGGACTCCTTTTTGCAGCAAAAATATGACTTTAAATTGACATTTCACAGACACCAATATGGGGACATACTTTCTTTGAGGTTGGAATCATTAATTTCAGATTTCAATTCCTTAAAAAAAATTGTGACACTTACTCAAAGAGGTTGGAGGGGGTGGGGGAGCTGGTCTTTGGGCAATCTCTTTTTTGACAGCGTCTATCCCACCATGCTTCTCTACGAAATCGTAAATAAATTCCACAGTATCCTGGTCGACATCGGAGTTAATTCCAACAGATTGAAACAGATTCTGCATGTCAGGTTCCAGGTTATTCATCTAGAAATAAACAAACATTGTTACAAAATGAACAGATTAAATCCTGCTTCTACAAGATCTGGGGGCTTATTCTCTCAACAAATTAAACTTAAATCCAGATTTTAAGAAATACAGTAATCTGATTGGATAACAAAACTAAATTTAAAATCAATTTTAGTGATTGACCAATCAGATGACTGAAACACTAAAGCCATCTTAAGTTAAGTTTAAAAGAATGAGGTCCCTGTATGTTAATATGAACATAATCTTCACTTTCAGTTCACACACTGTGCCTATATGATAGTGTGCCCAATTTTAGTGTGCCTAATTGAAAGTGTGCCTTAAATGCTGTGCCTAAATAAACTGTAAAAACACTTACATCAAATCCCTTGTTAGGATCCCATCCAACATGGCTGACATGCCTGAAAAATAAATTAACAAATAAAACTCAGTATTTGAAACCATATTGAATTATTCATTTCAAAATGAATTTTACGGCTACAGAAATGAAGATGATGAAAACAGACGGATGGTTAGAAAACTTACTTGAAGTTGGTTGGAGTACCAATGTCCTCTTTAGTCAACCTGCCCTTTTTCTTCTCTTTCTTGCTTTTAGATTTACCAGTGTTCAATGTATTGGTTGATCCATTTAGTTTACTGTCAATACTGGTAGACATTTTTGGTGGGTTGCTTGCAGAACCTTAAAGCATAAAAATTTGAGAAGTGTTTGCTTGTTATGTGTAAAGATAACGTTCATTTCCAGCAGATGCTGATATCGCAAGTCCAGCAGATACTGATATCACCAACTAGGTAGATCTTTAGCTACTATCATCATTTATTGTGAACTCAAATATCTCCCCCTAAAAAAAGTCCTGAATTCATTTTGAAATTTATTTTGAGAACGTTCAACTAAATGTTTGGATATTTGAAAACTTACCAGGCAAGGGTGGGGGTCTATTTCCTGAAGGTGAAGGTCGGTTCTGGGTGCTCTGTCTTTGTTTCTTTTCTACAAAAAAAATCATTTGTTATAAGTTTATGTTGAAATGGAATGATAATCGAAGGAATAAATAAAAATAATTCCATGAGACGGGTGTGACTGATATTCTTGTCCCCCACAGAGTTGCTGCACTTAGAGATCACCCTCGATATTTGTCCTCCCATAAAGTCAGCCTTCCCTCTATTTGTAGTGGTCACATATTGACAAGATGAAATGGGCTAATGAAGACAGTTTCAGAGAAAACAGAATGAAGAAACCATACCCATTTTACGTTGGCTCCTCTCATGAAGTTTTTGTTCCACAGCACTTTTAAACAAGTTGGCTTCATCTTCGCTAGCGAAATTCAACCCAGCTTGCTGTTTCTATAATTTACAAAATTGTACTTTGTAACACTCTTATAGAATTTCCACAAGAAATAATAACGTATGATAAGGAATGTGTATGACCTAGTTACCAGAATCAGGACACAAGGCGACCTCGCCAAGCTACTTTTCTATACCAGAAAATATCATAACCCATTCATTCAACTGATTTAGTCTGGTGTTGTAATTTAATGGACCCCTAATTAGATTCGATTCTGTTATTTCTATGACGTAAGAACAATGCGATAGTTAAGATATAAAAGAACTTACTTCACATTCAAAGGTATGAAAATAATTCCTGGGAGACTTGTATCTAAACTGATTGTACAGTTCTTGTTCCCATAGCATCTGCTTTTTCTGAAAAATACCACACAAAATTATTAAAATTTATGTGTACTCTTAGCAATGGATGCTCAGTTCACAAACTCAGTTGTAAAAGTTGATCAGGTGTTTTCTAGAAAATGAAAATAAGAGAAAGGATATTAACGATACCTTAAGGTCATAGACCCTGATATAATAGGATCGTTTGGTGTTATCTTTAATTAACGTGGCCACCCCACAACATCGTTTATTCCATCTCTGGCCATCTTGAGTATCCGATAGATACAGCTGTACCACTCCAGTTGCCAAAGTCTGAAATAAATATCAGAAATATATGAACGATAAGCCGGATATAAAATAAATATAGGCATGTATATCATACAATGTTTTTTTCATACAAATATATGAAGACGCAACCTCTGGAGTGAAATAATTAGAGTGGAGGTCGAAAGAGGGGTAAATGATTGCTCAGTAGGTCTACCACTGCATGCCAACTCCAAATATTGACACTTTTTTTTGAACAAAGTCATGTCTATTAGTCTACTCTTGGGACATTTTTTGGGGAACACATCTACAAAAGTTAACATACCAAACTTCCATGTTACTCATTAGCTTAATAACAAACAGGGCAGTGGGTATAACACTCACTGAAGCTAATATTCACAAACAAGAATAGAACCAGATGACGTAAAACTCCACAGAAATAATTTATGAAGTCCGAACTTACCACACACCCCTTCCCCAAACAACTAAACAATGTCTCATTTTCATCCGCAGCTAGCAGCAAGGAATCTTTATTCGTCGGTTTAACTCTATTGGATGTCATTTTTTCCAAAATAGGGCTGATCAAATGAGTTTTTTCTAATTTGACAATCTTCCTTGTCCTTTACTCTTCCTAGTTGACGAGGATGATTAATCAGTGACCATTACGTACCCATTTGAACTTAAACCTATACAACTACGTACCCATTAATTTTCTACAACATTAATGGCTTAATTGTTATCTATTAAGTTTAGAAATTTTAGGTCACTAGAGCATGTTTTTTCTTAATATTATCGTATACTGCTCTCCGACTAGATTTATCAACTATAATCCGTTTTTTCTAAAACTTTAATGGATACGGTTTATACTTTTTATAAAAAGTTGCATATAAAATAAAGTTTCGGATAAAGAAAAAAGGTGAATCACTTGATAAAAGAAATTTTTGGTGTGTACTTTATAATCATTGAGCTAAATATGAAGCAAATGAATGCAAATTTTGATCAAATTACCAAGTTTTATTTTAAATGATAGAATTTGGATAATTAGATACAACATTTTGAGCCCATAACTTGAATTTAGACGAACATATTGCGATGTGATCTAGAAATTCTCCTTCACGTATGTTTTATCTTACACAAGCCGCTAGAAATTTTAGATTTTATCCAAAACGTGAAAATGACAAACTTTTTAAGCTAAATATTAAAATCTTTAACGGGTAAGTCTTGACTTTGTACATTTAAACGTATTGTCCTTGTCCCAGATACGAATTTTATTTATGGTGTCTATGATTTGCCAAAGACCAACCAAGTAAGGGGATGTAATGGGGATTTACGTCCTTCATTTCCCTTCCTGATGAAGACAGGTTACGTCACTGGCCTTGATCACAAGAAGAGACTATGCTATGGTATTTCAGTATACCGGTACATCAATTTGATGATAAGATATTATCAACTTCTCTGGAGAGATAACATAACTAATGATCAAAAAATGCAAAGCGATTACCGGTACTTCAGGGAGATAATGAAAGGGGATCTCATCTACCATGTACAAGAATATTACTAGAATTGGTGGCAAGCTATTAGTTTCCTTCTCAGGTACAATGATTGAATGGCTGAAATCAGGATAATAATTCTGTCAGCCAGTCAAGCGTGGAATTAATAAGCTATCAGTGTTTATCATGATTATTATGATATGATAGGCAATTATTGAAACCTGTCTGCTTATTGATTTTTGAAGTGAGGAATATCTCTGAATATAGGTTACTAGTCCATTATATTACGTAGAATTACTTGAAACTGTGTTGTTACCGTTTTGACCAAATTTCTCTCACTGTATTGGTAGCGTAGTTGCCATTTTGTTTTAAAATTTGTCACTGATTTGACATGTTACCATTATAACTGGATATCTTTCAAATTCCTTAAAGTGGTAGTATGCTTCAACGTACTTGGTAGGTCTGTCTATTTGAAATAAATACCAGCATATCAGTGTAATTTATTTTAAAGGAAAATATGACTTAAAATGGGCAAGTTCAAAATGCCTTAAAATTTAGAATGGTCATAAAAATGTAAATACTATTAGATGTAAGGATTCTTTGTAAGGGATGTTGAGGTGGCAATCCCAGTTGTAGAGTGACAGCGTGTGAGAACAATCACTACAACATCAACTGCAGCAATTGAATAGTTTTTAATTTGCTTTATATTTCTAATTTCAGGTAAAATAAACCATCCACAATAACATGGCAGCACCGAAGAAAGGCTCGAATCGAGTCAAAGGGAACCTAAAACCCTCTAGCAGTAGCCAAGCTGCCTTTTTAATGGGTCAGTCCCCTGGTTTTATTGGCTTTGGGGGACAGTCCGCACCATCGTTTGTTCCTCTTAGTTCCATGCTAGAAGACGTTGATAGTAGTTTAGATGCAGACGTACGCCTTGTTTTAAGAAAACTGTCCAAGAAGGACGCCATTACGAAGATAAAAGCTCTCCAGGAATTGAGCGACTTGTGTCAACAGAAAGATACAGAGATTCTAAAATCGATGCTTCCATTCTGGCCAAGACTTTATAACCGTTTGTCGATGGACGTAGATTGTAAAGTGCGTGAAGCAGTCAACAATACGTTTCTAGTGGTTTCCGTGAGAGTCGGTAAAGAAATTGCTCCGTATTTAAAATCGTTAATGGGATGTTGGATTGCCAGTCAGTGCGACACCTACCCAACTGTTGCCTTCTCAGCTATAAAAGTCTTTCAGAATACTTTTCCAGGAAATAAACAAAATGATGCCTTGACTCTATACAGGCAAGAGATCTTAGACTTTCTTGTGGACAATTTGGTGAACCAGACACAACAGTCTCTCAGTGATCCAAAGACCACAGACCAAGTAGAAATGGACAGCAAATATTCAAGAGTTGTTGCGTCATCTTTAGCTGCTTGTAGAAAACTGTTTACGTCTGTTGCCGAAGCGAAATTGTCAAGTTTGGAATCAACTTTGACAGAATTATTCGATAACGGGAAATTTTGGAAACACAGTAAATCCACAGTTCCTGGAATTAAAGGAGGTTTTTATTCCTTCCTGGCAGTCGTTTGTCAGTGCTTCCCTGACCTAGCAACGAAATACGTCAGCAAAATTACACCTATAGTGCTTCACAATCTAGATATATCCAACCCGGTAATCGTGGCTCCGATGTGGGAGGCCATTTTGTCACTAGTCAATCACGTACCTGACTGCTGGAATCATGTCAGCTGGCAGAAGGCCTTTTGGCCAAAGCTGAGAAAAAATTTGGAAAATGGATTTGATGGAAATGCTGCATCAGTGTCTCTTAACTTGATGCCTTTGTTGAGTAAGATTCCTGATTCCGCTGTTCAGGATAAAGATGGATTCTATATCGAGTTTCTCTCTTCGTTTCGGAAAGGGTTTAACGAAGACAGTGTTTTAAACAGTTCCTCAGACTGTGCTGTTTTAATTAAGAGTTTTGTAGAGTGCTGTCAGTATCTGATTGTCCAAGCTGTGAATCACGACCATCAAGAATTAGCTGAACATATTTTGGACCAGTTTTTAGTAGAGATTGTAAAATCTGCCATTTTGGACGAAAAACCCATACTAGCTTCATCCCCAGTATTTTCTTGCGTGGCATCCCTTATGGAGTCTTTTGAAAAATCAGTCAAGATGCTGACTCTGGCAGAAATGTTCTGGAAGCATTTTGAAGATTTTGCTAGCCAGTTGATTGAGGATGAACACAAATCCAAAAAGATTCTTAGACTTTTGAAGCTTATCAAAGGTTTTGTGACAAAAAATAAACAGTCCAAGAAATCTGTGAAATTTGATGGTGATTTGAAGATTCCAAAATTAACATCATCTGACGATTCTGTAGAAATAGGGTCACAGAATATGATGAAATTTTATACCAAAGTTTTAAGTGAAATTTTCCATAAAATTGACATTAATCAAGAAGTGGACATCTTTTTCGATCTTTTTACAGAAATTTTTCTGCTGTTCAGTAATGAAAACATAATTTCCTCATTTTTAGGAAAGGACCAAGCTGAAGATG
Organism: Nipponacmea schrenckii; assembly: GCA_030562195.1. Lineage (NCBI taxonomy): Eukaryota > Metazoa > Mollusca > Gastropoda > Lottiidae > Nipponacmea > Nipponacmea schrenckii. The sequence goes on along the minus strand of JAUJPP010000005.1, from coordinate 7,931,483 downwards.
AAAATGTGTACGTCTGCTTTTTGGATGATTTTATTCTACCTCATTTGAAGCATCACAGCAAAAACCTGGAAAGGTCTTCTTGTTTGATGTCAATGTCTTTCAAATGCATCGAGGATAACCTGAAAGATGTGGACCTTTCTTCAGCCTTGCTGGATAAACTGATTGAAAACTGTTCCAGTGTTCAGTCCAGTTTACTCTTTGAAAAAATGGTAGAGATGCAGAAGAGTCAGAAGCTTCAGGTGTTGAAGGTGAATGAAGAAGCTGTGTCCAACCAGCTTGTGGAACTGGTGAAAGATACAAGCTTGATGAGTACCAACAGTAGTGAGCCAGCCAATGTAAAGTTAGTGGACATGGGATGGACTGTGATAAGCTCCGTCTTGGCTGTGTGCGAAGAAGAATCAGTTTTCAACTCGCACTGTGCTGAAAGCATCTTGTTCTCCATTGGTCAAGAGCTAGTGGTCCATATGAAGAACTCCAGTAAGAAAAGCACTGTGAATCAAGCTATTCAGTTCGTCACTAAAGCTGCCTGCTCATTTTTTGATAATCTGAAGGGTATACTCTGTCAGACTGCCACCGAGGAGCTCATGATTTCATTGTTTGGGATCAGCTTTGATACCAATATCAAACTAGAGGAGTCCGTTTTGGATAGCTGTGAAGAAGCGTGGACCAAGGGATTACAAGCTTTATTGAAATATAACAGAATTGCGATTTACAATGGACCATTTGTTGAGATGGCTTGTGATGTATTAAAACAGACCACCCTGTCCCAGGACACCACTTCTGAGCTTTTTGAACGAGTACTGCGAAACTTAGAAATTTTGTTTGAGATGCTTTTTACAGATTTGAAAGATGATGAATATGCTGAAGATCTCTTTGAGCTGTTGCTTCAAAGGCTGTTCATTGACAAGCGGTACACTCCCGAGTTGAAGTATCTTCTTAGTTTGATTTATGTCCACCAGAATGTGGTCTCCATCACCGACGGCTTCACCAACCATTCTTCTAACTCTTTACCCAATCTTCTAGTAGTCATACATCAGACGATGTTCAACTTGAAGTTGATGAAACAGATGTTCACCATCAATTCATCCTTTGATATAAAAAATCAAGGTTCAGATGCATTGAAGACCTTCGAAAAGAGATGTCTCTTAAGCGTCTTCAGAGGCTTGGCTTTAGTGAAGAAAGTAATGAACTTTGAGTCTTCGAAAGATGAAAAAATGTTGTTGAAGCACCTAGATGAATTAAAATCAAATGTGGATTTCATCATCAAAGAGATTTCGGAACAGGATGTCAAGGAAATCTTCCAAGAAGCGAAAAAGTCTGCTTTGGAACATGGCGAATTCGATGCTGTCTACCTCAATTGCATGTACGAGCAAATAGTTCCAAGTTTTTTCGATCTCGAGGAAGCGGAGTTGCTGAAAGACGGTGGAATGCCGAGTAGCGGAAGGTTCCACACTCTTCAAGTCTTGCTTCCACTGTTTTCCGTAGAAGGTGTGCGAGTCTTACTGCTTGCTCAGGTTACGAACTTTTTGCGGTCGACGAAGACAACTGACCTTTGGCAACCATCAAAAAGTTTGTCGTTGTCTTTATCTTGTTTGAGAATTCTGCAGGATCATCCACAGGAGAAGCAGTATTCAGAGAAGCTGTGTAGGGACATATTGCAGCAGCTGTTGGTCTGGAGAGAATCGGATGAAAAGCTTTTTATGACTGCTGATGACGATACTGATGAACTAGTTAAAATTGTAAATAATATTGAGATAATGAAGTTTCTATCATTCGTTGTGGATAATTGTACGGATCTGTTGTCTGATAAGGACTGGGATTGTATTCTCTGTGCATTGGTGGCTTGGGTAGCCAAGGTGACCAGTTATGACTCGTACGACAATCTCGAAGTCCATGCTGTGCTTTTTGCTGTTACTGTCTGCAACCTCCTTACCAGAGTCTCCCACTGCATGCTTGCAGCTTCCAAATGCCGGCCGATGTATTTCCCACCGAAACTTTTAACAGAGTGGGACGAGTTCTTCTGTGAAGGTCTGTACGGTGAGCTGCTCCCGCGGTACGTGTCCCTTGCAACGGATCAATCGGACTCGGATGATGTGTTCAAGAAAACTGTTGTTGACTCCATGGGCGCAGCTCTTTCTAGATGTTCCAGGGACCAAATTTTAAAGCACAAACTACCAACGTATCTTTCTGCTGAAGATGATCCCGCACTTTCCCAAAATACACAAACTCTTCTGAATCACGTCTGTCCGCTGTTGATAAGTTCCCGTTCAAATGTCCAGACCACAGCCTTTAACATGGTCGAAAAGCTCATGAACGAAGAGTCTTTGTTCTCAGAGAAACCCGAAGAGGACCCTACATCCTTCGCGGAGGAAGCTTGTGTGAAATCTCCACCAAAAGCAATCATGGATGTTATCAGAAAGTGTAGCGATGCTTTGGAAATTTTGCTGGCTGATCATTCCATCGGTGACTATGTTACCGTCGATGACAATACTGAAGAACATCAGTATACTTTTGGATATTTGTTGTCTTGGAAGCTGGTGCTTTACCTCTTTAAAACTGCCAATCCACAATTCAGGGCAATGTATGCAAGTTATCTTAAAGAATCTAATCTTTTTTCCAAGTTTCTTAGTCATCTGTTCACACTTCTTCCGCCCGAGAGAACTTCTTCTGCCGGAGACTTCAAAATCTCTTCCGAACATTTGATGGAGAACGGGACGCACGATCTTCAGCAGATATCATTTGAGTTGTATTACCAATGTCTAGAGACGACTCCAGCGTTGGTTCGTCAATGGTGGACCGATTTGGATCGGAAGACCTCGTCACACGTTGAAAAGTTCACCAGCAAATTTATGAGTCCAATGCTATGTTCGGATGAAATTTCTTCCGTCTTACCTTCGTCGGATGATTTGGAAGGCATCACCATTAAGCCACGTCCATCAACTAGAGAAGTGGTCGCTACTTACATCATGGCGGAAGTTAAGATAGTTGTGACGATCACACTTCCGGAGAACTTTCCACTGGGCGTAATAGCTGTCAACAGCGACAAGCGAGTCGGTGCTACCCAGGCTCAATGGGATCGCTGGCTACTTCAACTGAATATATTTCTTCAGCATCAAAATGGTACGATTATTGAGGGCTTGAAGCTTTGGAAGAAGAATATTGACAAGCGATTCGACGGTGTGGAAGACTGCATGATCTGCTTTTCGGTTCTGCACGGCACCACGTTTCAGCTTCCGAAGCTACAATGTCGTACGTGCAAGAAGAAGTACCATTCTGCCTGTCTCTATAAATGGTTCAGCACCAGTATGAACTCGACTTGTCCTTTGTGTAGAAATTTGTTTTGATCTGTTCATTTAGAATACAGTTGCAAGATTGAGTTACAACCCTGTGCTTGGTGGCGACCACCTCGGCCCCGGCGACCACACACTTCAATTAAAATCTGCGCCATTCCATGTACTTCTGCCTTGATGAAGGGACATAACTCGTTTGTTAGTTTAAAGTTGAAGTGTGTCATAATTCTTGATTTTAAATTTAATCCAATTAAGGTATTTCTTTAAATCAGGGTTATGTATATAACAGGTATATATCAGGTTATATGTAACTTGGAATATTACGTCGTTGATCACTGATACTTGAGTTCGAACTCATTTAACTGAGGGATGCTGTCAGATCGTGGTTCGAGTAAAGTAACCCATAGAAATCTTGAGCTGTATTTTAATCTGAAACTTGTTTTTAAATTATAAAATATATAATAATAATTGTTATCATATCAAATCTGTTTTACCCAAAGAAAAGATATTACTACTATCATGTTGTTTGTACTTACACGTATTTAACCAATGTAACATTGGTACTTCAGACTGCCATCCATGCTGCTTACGATTGAGCTATACGACTGTCCTAGCAGACGACAATCCAACAAGCTCACGATGGAGCTACCCCAATATCCCAGCAGACGACTATCCAACAAGCTTACGATCCCACTGTCCTAGCAGGCGACAAACTTACGATTGAGTTATCCTATTTAGGGCTAACCAGCTGTCAATAGTGCAAATATTCGATCACAAGTACTTTAACTTATCGCTGATACAGGAGGAGGTACTGACTGAAAAAAGTGTCTATTCGTACTGATGAGACAAAAAACCGAGGCCCCGGGTGTTACAGGCTGTGCACGTTAAAGATCCCTCGACGGTTGGAAATCCGTCTGCATTAACCCATTAGGTGTAGGAGAGTAGGACGTAGAACTTGATATATTTCATTTTCATTCAGAAGATAAATAGTTCTCAAATGTGCCGAGGTTTAAGTGGGAGTTATATCCATAACGAGTTATTGCCCTTTGAAAACAATAGTGACAATCATAAATATGATTTATTAACAATGGCATTTTCTTTTATCGGCTTGTGGTAGATTGTTGGTGTGTACCAGGTGAGTTAGACCTGTAAATAGAGACAGAGTTTATTAGCTTAACAACATTGAAGCAGGGTAGTTCACGTCAAAAATCGCCTCTGGGTCAAACCGCTTCTTGGGGGACTTCAAACATCGCTAAGGATGTGTCCAACCTTTTTCTAAATGAGATAGACTGACCACCTTTAAAGCTTCATCAGAGGTCTTAAAGTGAATAGTTTCTGTAAATTCTTGAAAGAACTATAGCGAAAGTTCGGGCTAGCACAAGCTGGTAGAGAGAATCCTCGGGGAACTAAGTTGCTTATAAGCATGAGCTTTTATCCCGTATCACTAAAACACCAAAACAATGTTCCCAGTAGATTACCAACTTGCAAGCTGGTAGAGAAACCTTGACGATCTCAGCTCCTTAATAAGGGGAGTGTGTGAGCTCTTGTTCCTTGTTCTTTTGTTTCATAACCGTATCAGCACCCCTCCGATCATCTCAGCAATTAACTCACCTGCAAGAGCGGACTGGAACCCAGCGTTGTAATCACAAGCCACTTCATTGTGGACATAGTCATCTCTTTTATCTACATAGTTATCATGTTCATCAGGGCCACCTACCAGAGCACCGACTAGGACGTGAGGACTGGGAGCTGAACTGTGGAGAATACTAGAATCACAGTGGGCATGACAGGATCTGGAATAAAACCACATTGAAAGTTATTGGTCCGCCTGTTTTTTTTTCAATTGTTGATAGTTTCTACTTAAGGTACAAGGTGCCAGATTGAACTGTCACGGTACGCCCCTGCCAAGACATCAGGCTATGACGTCACTATCTCAAATACCAGATGACCTGAACCAAAACTCTGATACTCACGCTCCTCTATGATGGGGTCGCAGTGGATAATGATGACCAAAACCAATCATATAACTGAAACATTTGTTGTTATCGCCCAGAATATAGTTGATTTGACTCTGTGCCCATTTCCTTAACGACAGGGCATCGATACCATGATCGGCAGCCATTACAGCCATAAAGGCAGAATTTGCTTCAAAAATAAAAGGATGTATCTTAAACTTGGATGATCAAACCCCGACCCATTGGGTTCAGGGTATCAAGAGAAACCCCTCAAGCACAAACTGCTAAGTCCTTGAACCTTTCAAACTACAGACATGACCGTAAAACTAAGTTGGTTCGAATCTAATTTGCGCCAAAAAAGATCTCTCTAGTGAAAAAACCCGTGAATTTAGCTGGTTCTACCTTAATACGGGTCTACCAAAATTGGAAAGTCGGACAGTTCATACCTGCATATCTAGTAGAACCCCACTGATCTCTCCAGGCGAGGCCACAAGGTGTGTATTTGATTCCACCGCCTTGCTTCCATCCTTTAAAATATCCTTCAATTTCCTGTTTATATTGATTGTCTTTAGTAGCTTCATATAACAGCATCTGTAACAGGTAGAATAGATGGAGTTTTATTAGGTGTGTTAAGATGCTTTGTCTTTACCTATATATATACTTGTTAACTTTTATAATATTAGTCATTGCTTGATTGCTTGATAACTGACCAGAGAACACTGGTTGAAACGTGGCTTAAATAAAGTTAGTACCGGTAATTCATATTGCTTGATAAAGACCAGAGAACACTGGTTGAAACGTCGCTCAAATAAAGTTAGTAATTTTAATCTATATTGCTTGATAAAGACCAGAGAACGCTGGTTGAAACGTGCTCAAATAAAGTTAGTAATTGTTAATCCATATTGCTTGATAAAGACAGAGAACGCTGGTTGAAACGTCGCTCAAATAAAGTTAGTAATTGTAATCCATATTGCTTGATAAAGACCAGAGAACGCTGGTTGAAACGTCGCTCAAATAAAGTTAGTAATTTTAATCCATATTGCTTGATAAAGACCAGAGAACACTGGTTGAAACGTCGCTCAAATAAAGTTAGTAATTGTAATCCATATTGCTTGATAAAGACCAGAGAACGCTGGTTGAAACGTCGCTCAAATAAAGTTAGTAATTGTAATCCATATTGCTTGATAAAGACCAGAGAACGCTGGTTGAAACGTCGCTCAAATAAAGTTAGTAATTGTTATCCATATTGCTTGATAAAGACCAGAGAACGCTGGTTGAAACGTCGCTCAAATAAAGTTAGTAATTGTTATCCATATTGCTTGATAAAGACCAGAGAACGCTGGTTGAAACGTCGCTCAAATAAAGTTAGTAATTGTAATCCATATTGCTTGATAAAGACCAGAGAACGCTGGTTGAAACGTCGCTCAAATAAAGTTAGTAATTGTATCCATATTGCTTGATAAAGACCAGAGAACGCTGGTTGAAACGTTGCTCAAATAAAGTTAGTAATTGTATTCCATATTGCTTGATAAAGACCAGAGAACGCTGGTTGAAACGTAGCTCAAATAAAGTTAGTAATTGTATTCCATATTGCTTGATAAAGACCAGAGAACACTGGTTGAAACGTCGCTCAAATAAAGTTAGTAATTGTATTCCATATTGCTTGATAAAGACCAGAGAACACTGGTTGAAACGTCGCTCAAATAAAGTTAGTAATTGTATCCATATTGCTTGATAAAGACCAGAGAACCTGGTTGAAACGTCGCTCAAATAAAGTTAGTAATTGTATTTCCATATTGCTTGATAAAGACCAGAGATTGCTGGTTGAAACGTACGCTCAAATAAAGTTAGTAATTGTAATCCATATTGCTTGATAAAGACCAGAGAACCTGGTTGAAACGTCGCTCAAATAAAGTTAGTAATTGTAATCCATATTGCTTGATAAAGACCAGAGAACGATGGTTGAAACGTCGCTCAAATAAAGTTAGTAATTGTAATCCATATTGCTTGATAAAGACCAGAGAACGTGGTTGGTACGCTCAAATAAAGTTAGTAATTGTAATCTATATTACTTGATAAAGACCAGAGAACGCTGGTTGAAACGTCGCTCAAATAAAGTTAGTAATTGTAATCTATATTGCTTGATAAAGACCAGAGATCGCTGGTTGAAACGTCGCTCAAATATAGTTAGTAATTGTATTCCATAAGAATTGATTTATTTTCATTTTTTTTTTAGTTGTATTAGAGTTCCATATCTTTATTCTCGATCTTTTTGGACAAATGAAATGTGTAAACGGATATTCGTTTCTATCTGATCGAAATTTGAGTTTGAGTTTTGGGTTCGATAACTTACCTGACAAGCGATCTTCTTATCGTCCCAAGACAAGGCCCAAGCCCAGGCGTTTTCATGGAACGACTTGGCATCATTCAAGTATTGATGATCATGGGTTGCTTTGTATAACCACATGGCGGCTTCACACAGCTCGTCCTTGTACCCAGTGGATCTGTTGAGATATATCATGAAATACAAATATCAAAATGGAAATTAAACGTATTTTTTAAAAGGGATTATAGAGGATATTGCGGGGACAGCGCACTGACTGTATATTGATCTTAATGTTTGCTTCACAAGGCCCCAAATCCATCAGCCCGTATCATTTTCAACTCTAAGACCTGAAACCATCATCGTCTAAAATACAAACACTATTAACTTATAAGAGAACCGAACATCAGAATTGAAGTCCTTAATGTGCAATCGTTATCTTAGAATAAGCCCCTTGTATAACAGAATTCTAGACGACTGAGAACAAATACAGTGTGATTAAACAAAACTAAAGCCAGGTACTCGATCAGGATTCCATTCCTTACCTGTAAAACTGTGATGCTTCAGGAATGCTGGAACTGTAGATTCCTTTATGATTCTTAGCGAACTGGTACAGACTTTTAGCTGAGTTCAGGAGTTTGGTAGAGTAACCATGATCTGAAATCAAGGAATAAAATCGAAAAGTTGTTCTTGATGAAAAACTACTACTGGATCATCAAGAATGGGGCTTTTGGATTAGTGAGTTAATTCCCTTTGTAAAAAGAAATTTCAAAGCTCGCTCATTAAATCACACAGCCGTGATACAGTCTGATTGGAAAGGAAATGAAATGAATGGAGTTTTACGTCCAAATCGTCTGCACCTAATGGGCTAATGAAGAGAGTGAAATGAATGGAGTTTTACGTCCAAATCTTATGCACCTAATGGGCGAATGATGATGGTTATATTATCGGAGAGAAGATGTATTGGATCGGATTTGCACGGAATCGGACTGTCAAGTTATTTCGATCACTGAAAAATATAATTATATCTTTTTAAAATCAGCATCTTGTATAACACGATCAAAGTTGGACCACTCTCTAGAATATAAATCTACCTTTAGACTTGAAAGCAATAGAACCAGCAGCCAGGGCTGCAGCAGTTTCACCAGCTACGTCACTTCCGGGTTTACTGGTAGTCACCTTGTAAGCAGGGCGTGCCATGGTCATGTCTTCTGGTCTACCCCAGAAAGAATGATCGGCGTTTCCGTTACCAACCTGAAATTTCAGAGGGTAACATGTTTGTTTTTCAAACATAATCTCGAACAGTACCCTCATAGTTCATCGTACCGTACCACGCCGTTCATCGTACCCTGGCGTACTGAACCGTTCGGTACACAATTTCTTCTCACCTTTATGCAGCTATTACATAATCGTCTTTGAGGAGTCCAAGGATTACCTGTGCGTAGTAGGTCTGACTGTGAGAGTTCCAGCATTTCAGAAAATAATCAAGTGGCCATTTGACACTGTCATACATCTGGTTTATCTGATGACTGGATTGGTAGGCGTCTTTCCATTGAATAAATCCCCAGAGCAACAAGGTGGTAGATGAGGCCATTGGAAGGTTGAACTTCACGTTGTCTCCAGCTTTATAGAACATACTGGAGGTTTAAAATAAATCAGTTTCTCATCCTACGTTTGAGTAAAGGAAGATGAGCAACCCTATGCAGTGTGCAATGAGGAATAACTTATTATTAACAGTGGTCTCAACTGTCATCGCCATTGTCTGTGTCGTAAGGAATGATAATACGTAAACCTTGTTTTTTAGCCCTTTCACGTGCCTATGCCTGTGTTTTCGTGACAACACTTAACCGCAATGTTACAATCTACATTCCAAAGATTTAATGTATTATTCATGTTACCAACATGTGATCATGTGACCTCCTTGCCAATGTGTTCCTCTAAGACTACTCCTCCCCCCTCCCTCTTCCCCCTCCCACTTAAGTTGACATGTGATCATCTGGTGATGTAACTTACCGTCATACCACCCTCCTGTAAGATCTTCACCATGAGAGCCTTTATCGTGTAGAGCCGAGTCTCCCCTCCATTTGATTGGATTATTGGATGGTAATTTACCAGAACGTTGTGCGTCAAAGAACAGGATTGATTTTCCCAGAGCATCTCCATAATTATACGCTGGCTTACCACCTCCTGTCGAGAGTAAATTATAAGATTAGTCAGTCCTACCACAAGAAGCTGTCATTAATTCTGTCAGATGAGCTTAGCCCAGGCTAGTTTCCCTTACACGGTGAGGACAGTGGCATTAGCCTAGTGAAACTGTTACGATTCACAATTGGTGAGGGATCTTGAACGTTGGTTATTGTCCCCATCCGAAGGACTAGACGTTTTTTTGCACGTCAGGGCCTACATCACTGACTGGGAAAAACATGGGGTAATCACAGACTGGGAGAAACAAGGTATAATCACAGACTGGGAGAAACAAGGTATAATCACAGACTGGGAGAAACAAGGTATAATCACAGACTGGGAGAAACAAGGTATAATCACAGACTGGGAGAAACAAGGTATAATCACAGACTGGGAGAAACAAGGTATAATCACAGACTGGGAAAAACAAGGTATAATCACGACTGGGAGAAACAAGGATATCACCGAGAATAATCACAGACTGGGAGAAACAAGGTATAATCACAGACTGGGAGAAACAAGGTATAATCACGACTGGGAGAAACAAGGTATAATCACAGACGGAGAAACAAGGTATAATCACAGACTGGGAGAAACAAGGTATAATCACAGACTGGGAGAAACAAGGTATAATCACAGACTGGGAGAAACAAGGTATAATCACAGACTGGGAGAAACAAGGTATAATCACAGACGGGGGAAACAAGGTATAATCACAGACTGGGAGAAACAAGGTATAATCACAGACTGGGAGAAACAAGGTATAATCACAGACGGGGAAACAAGGTATAATCACGACTGGGAGAAACAAGGTATAATCACAGACTGGGAGAAACAAGGTATAATCACAGACTGGGAGAAACAAGGTATAATCACAGACTGGGAGAAACAAGGTATAATCACAGACTGGGAGAAACAAGGTATAATCACAGACTGGGAGAAACAAGGTATAATCACAGACTGGGAGAAACAAGGTATAATCACAGACTGGGAGAAACAAGGTATAATCACAGACTGGGAGAAACAAGGTATAATCACAGACTGGGAGAAACAAGGTATAATCACAGACTGGGAGAAACAAGGTATAATCACAGACTGGGAGAAACAAGGTATAATCACAGACTGGGAGAAACAAGGTATAATCACAGACTGGGAGAAACAAGGTATAATCACAGACGGGGGAAACAAGGTATAATCACAGACTGGGAGAAACAAGGTATAATCACTGACTGGGAGAAACAAGGTATAATCACTGACTGGGAGAAACAAGGTATAATCACAGACTGGGAGAAACAAGGTATAATCACAGACTGGGAGAAACAAGGTATAATCACAGACGGGGGAAACAAGGTATAATCACTGACTGGGAGAAACAAGGTATAATCACAGACTGGGAGAAACAAGGTATAATCACAGACTGGGGAAACAAGGTATAATCACAGACTGGGAGAAACAAGGTATAATCACAGACGGGGGAAACCGGGTATTAAACGGGGCTCAAGGTTATTTGGATGCCGAGAATATTCTGGAAGGATGTGATGTAAGAAGTATCCCTACCTGTATGTTGTCCACAGACAACTGATAACCCCACAACACACACTAGCAATACGATCATCTTGGGAACTGTTGATTTCAGCGATGTAAAAAAAACCAAAAAAACTTATATTTTCAAATGAATTACTCTTTGTTTGGGTCCAAACTATTGAGGGATCATTAACTTTTTCTGAAGTATACGGATTCTCGTTTTATTGACTAGACGCTTGTTTCTTGCCAAACTCACCGACCTGCATCATTGACAAGGTGGAAAGCAAGTTGACGGCTTTAACACTAAAAAATTGACTTGAACCTACCTGCCTCACTGACGGCCTTCCTAGAAACTGCCTGTCTCGAAACCAAGTCTTGTTTTTTAACTGTTATCTTATCGAAACCATGTGCTGTAGTCTCACAACCTTGACCCAGTCTCAGTCACACTTCCGAACAAAAGTGCGGTGTATTGGTGGGAAAAGCTTCTTGACGTTGGGATGGGACAATAAATCGCCAAAAGGAGTAGGCTTATGTCGCCGTCCTTGTAAAATTGGTTTTATCATCTTTCAGTAAACCTTTAGTTGACAATCTCAATTGAGGAGTTGATTTTGGACAATGGACTAACAACAAGGTTACAAGTCTGTCGTAACAGGGATCCTTTCTACAACTGTCCTTGGCAAACCTCTTGAAGATTGATTTTACAAGGATAACAACTTAGGTTAACAGTTCAAAGGATCCTTTCTACAACTGGCCCTTTGGGGTCAAACCTCTTGGGGTTGATTTTACAAGGATAACAACTTAGGTTCACAAGTCTGTCGTAACAGGGATCCTTTCTACCAGCTGATCCTTGGTCAAACCTCTTGGGGTTGATTTTACAAGGATAACAACTTAGGTTCACAAGTCTGTCGTGACAGGGATCCTTTCTACCAAGCTGATCCTTGGGCAAACCTCTTGGGGTTGATTTTACAAGGATAACAACTTAGGTTCACAAGTCTGTCGTAACAGGGATCCTTTCTACCAGCTGATCCTTGGGCAAACCTCTTGGCATTGATCTTTCCCAGATTATCCCGATGAGTCGGAGTAGGAGTTGACAAAGTACATACTATAATATACTTGAGATAAAATGAATGGAACGAAACGAATATTTGAACTTATAAACATTACAAGATTTTGAAGTGGTGTTAAATTTGAACTGTACCAAACAAAACCTAGTTGAGGAGATAAGTTGGTACGAATTGTATTATGACAGATAAAAGTCAATAGAAATCTGTTTATTAAAGAACTTTGCAAGAATAGAAATCTGTTTATTAAAGAACTTTGTAAGAATATTTGTTACTGGTATACGCCTGTTTTATCTACTATTGGTACAAACGGGTCATGGCCGGTTAAATACGTCGTTAAAAACGTCGTTAATTACGTCTTTTGGGAAAAGAAATGAACATTTAAATGCCCTATTTCATGATGAGACCGTCGGAAGGGTAAAGCCCATGGGACCGGACGCCCCCCCCCCCTTAGATAGATTAGAGCCCCATCAGTCATCCTCTCTCAAAACCTTCTTAAGTACAGTAAACATTTTGATTTTGGTACCTCAGAATATTCAGACCAGGCCCATAGCCAGCTCCCATACCTAAGTGTCGGGCATCGATTACTGTAAGGGGGAGGGGGCAGAAAAAATGACGTTCTCTGAAAGAACTCTATCCAAAATTTTTCCAAGGGAGCATGAAAGATTCCAGGATTGTTTTTTTTTTTGCTATGGGCCTGACTCTGACATGCGTTCAGAGAGCTTCTAGTTTTTGAACTTTGTTAGGGGAGGTTGAGACCCAGGATGAACATTATAAACCTCGATACCAATTCAGTCCTGGTGTCATTGCCTTAGTCAGTTGTGCAGATCTTACACTGGGAGGGGGGGGGGGGTGCTTCTTAGGGGTGGGTGTTGTTAAATGACTTCGTCGCGTGGTCATCAAAGATCATCTTAAGAAAATCTAAAGCTAACAATCCTAGTTGAGGAGTGACATGAAGTGATACCGACCCCAGGGGGTGAGATTGCTTCGTGGGGGTGGAGGCCACTTTATTGACCCGACATGTGAATCAATCATACATATTTCACATACTCCACGTCTTTAATATGCACAAAAGGAAGCAAAACTCACTTTATATTTACTTTAGCCCATTATATGCAGAATAGTAGGACGCAAAACTCCATTTCATTGCGCCTTTAATGTACGATTATAACGTTATCAACTTCACCCACCACAATATTTCAAAGTGACGAAATATATCACATCTAAGGGATTGAAAAGTAAATTTTGAGACAAAAGTTTAATACGCTATATACAGAGAGATAATAAAAAAATAATAAATATTTCTACAGATCATCAAAGTATAAGAAAATGAAAGTTTAACAGATAAAAAATGGATTTTTTTTTAAGTCGTTTTAACAAATTTATATGTATTGTTTGTGTTCGTGAAAATTTGCCATCATATTTTTTTTGTTGTAATAACACGTTAAAAATCCAGAGACGAATTTTACTGTCTCCCAAAATTTATCGTCAAATTTTTTGATTAATAAACCTTGTGTTGTGAAAATTTAAAAATTCATAAGTTTGTGTAAAAATTCGCCAAAATTCAACGTCAATTTTTTTGATAAGAATTAAATATCAAGTGAAAAATCACTCTATTTTCGTTATTCGATTTCGTTATTATAATATATGGCGAAATAATCACAGTGGTTTTTTACAGTGTAGATATAAACAAGTTATTATGGCAAGTAAATACATGCAATATTAATATTTATAATGATATACGCGATCTTCGATATCATAGGGCGCTTATCATTATTCATATATCAAAATATATCAAAGTTTAGTTGCCGAAGAGGGTTTTAGCATCGACATCAACGCATTCTTGTTGCGTTGGTGAAAAAATTCTTGGTGAACCACTTCGGGATCGAGCACAAGTTCCAGCCTCTAGGGTTCGACCATTATGGCAGTTGGCATAGTACGGCGAAAATGATCGACCCTCCCACTCCTGGAAACCATTTCGTTTACCCACACAGTTTGGGTATCTTACCCCACACGGGATACAGTGAGCCCGTGGACACTGGTTTTGTAGTTGGTCACCTGCAAAAACAAATGATAAAGTACACTCAAAGTTTTGAAATGAATTACTAAGTGATATTATCCTATGCAGTTCTTCTTGGCAATGGTTTAATAAGATTAGTCCTTTAGGTTCACAAAGATCCTTTCTACCATTTTTATCCTTGGCCAAACCACTTGGTATTGATTTTACAAGGATAACAACTTAAGTTCACAAGGATCCTTTCTACCAGCTGGTCCTTGGACAAACCTCTTGGTATTGATTTTACAAGGATAACAACTTAGGTTCACAAGGATCCTTTCTACCAGCTGATCCTTTGAGCAAACCTCTTGGTATTGATTTTACAAGGATAACAACTTAAGTTCGCGAAGATCCTTTCTACCAGCTAGTCCTTAGCCAATACATCTTGGCATTGATCTCTTCTGTATTATGCGACTCTCTAAAAAGAAAGCCTGTGATTCTGGTTTTCATACTTACATGGACTGGGTTTAATTTTTCTGTTTCCACATTGAGGTTCAATAGCTGTATAGTCGAAATCACATCGCTTGTTGACCTTATCGAATAAGGCTGGGTAGGGACACTCATCTCGGAATGGTGGGAGGTTTCCCGTATCGTCAACCACGACTTTAGAACAATTATAAAACCCAGCACAGTTTTCTTCGTCAGCGAATACAGCTGTTGGGTCAGTGTTACAAATAGATTTACCCTCGTCGTAAGATCGGGCTGGAATAACAAATGAAAATATATATGAAAGTATTTTGAGGTAACAAGAAAATAGCTTGCAATGCAGCTTCGGGTATCTCCGAATTTGCAATATATTGGAATAATAAATTTTTTTTAATGACGTCACTAATCGTGAAGAACCTTGTCTGAAAACGCACTTTTTCGGGATTAGTGACGTCATCCCTTTAAGACCTTTCGCTATTGCAATGAGTTAAAAATGCACTAAAGCCGTTATTGAATTAATCTCAATCCAAACGCTATTTTAAGAAAGTTAATCAAGAAAAGAATAACAAAGATTTTTAATATTCAAACAGTGTACCGGGGAATTAATACTGGTTTCTTAAGATGTTCTAACACCTCGTCACTAAACCAGGTGGTCCAGACGTCATTATAGTGGTAATACTTTTAACCTTCTGTTGACTTAAGGTTTTCTTGATACTATCGTATTGTTACTTTACTTGTTCAAAGGGCGAACCAAGATGTCATAAAAATAATAGTAGTCACTAGCCATTCGCTTTTTTGAAAAATGTTCTACTTTTGTTTTTCAATGAGGTTATCCCACCTAGGTTTCCATTCTGTCGTTATCCGAGATTGATATCCCCAGATACATTTTCTGACCTAACAGCGGCGTTATTCTAACTGAATATCAATAGCGTTATCCGACTTTAATAACCACAATGACTTTATCCGTCCTCGATATCTAAAAAGACGCTTACCGACCTTATAGTATCCATGGCGTTATCAGACCTCGATATACACAACTTAAGTATCAATGGCGTTATCCGATCTCGATATACACAACTTAAGTATCAATGGCGTTATCCGATCTCGATATACACAACTTAAGTATCAATGGCGTTATCCGATCTCGATATAAACAACTTAAGTATCAGAGGCGTTATCCGATCAAGAAATCCACAATGGCGTTAAGTGAGATGAGACTATTTGATATTTTGTTGTTCAAGATGACTTATATGATTTAAAAAAAATCAAAGCATTGTAAATTGTAAGATGACAGCGACCGTTTAAGGGAATGTGTTAAGTTATATTAAAATAGGAAGATAGGACTTTTTTTCAACACATTTTCTAAGACGTTCACTCCCCTTTTTGACACACTTCTCATCATTAGACAAATTTCTGATTAATCTAATTTCAGATCAGAACAGAAGATATAAATATCCAGCAGATCCTGCTCTTTATCCCAATTTCTCAATAAAATATTTGTTTCACCCTAGGTCTGTATATCTGGGAGTATCAATTCCTCTTTTTCCCGAAACCTAACCTTGACGGAACAGCTCTATTGGTAACAGCTATTAGATGACTTGGTTTCGACATCACCCCCACCCCCTTCAAGGTAAAGAGAATAACGATGCCAGTGACAATTTGACCGAGAGTGTATACACTGTAAATGAAATGAATGGAGTTTTACGTCCTGTGTATAGAGTGTAAAAGAAGATACTAACCTATAAGTTCCGGAGGTGATCGCATGCTGCAGTCATCTAACCGACCAAACTTGGTCACACATTGTTTGGTGGTGGCAGAAAACGTTTGATCCTTGCGGCATTTCAGCTCGAACTTGAAGACTGAGTTGGGACCGATTTGGAAATAAAATTTAGTACAATCTCCTTCGAATGGAAGCAGCTGCCAGGAAACGGCGGCGTTGGATAATCCAAGACACACGATAAGAGCACTGGTTTCTAACCACATTTTGTATTGATACTAACTCTCGCGTAAGGCGAGCGACTTCGTTTTAAATCTGTTATCTGAATTAAAATTCTGTCACACACTTTTTATATACTCGAAATTACGTCTGTAACGCCCTCTTTTGTGGACTTTAATAATACGTCATCGTCGATATACTCCTTTTATTTAATCAAATCCATCCCAGAATACGTGTAACGTTTATTAATGAACAATCATAAATAACAATTGAGCCAGTATTTCCTTTGGTAACGCCATAAAAGCTAAATGTTGATCCACTATTCGTGTTGTGGTTTATTGACAGGCGGGATTATTTTGCATGTTGTAATTGTGATTTGTTGAGTTTTTGGGGTACGTCTCGGCTATCGTGACCTTTAAAATCAACGTTTTTTACTTATTTTAGATAGATACCATTACTTCATTTAGTTCGTAAAATCACAAAATCTTGTGAAGTGAAATTAATTCATTAGAACTTAATGGTCTGAGCCATGTTTTAGTTTAATTGTATACGTATGTTAACCGAATTTCAAAAAATCGTAAGACACCATTATGGACAATCAATTTTGGGATATTTTTGAAACAATTATCCGGTAACTTCACCATCAGTACGTTCTAATTTTTGAAAAATTATTTTTTTGATATACATTTTCAACCTTTCGATTTATTTTTATATGTTTCCCAACAATTTTATCAATGTAAATCGATTCTGATTTTGAAACACAAATAGCGACTTGTTTGACTTTAGTGATAAGGAGAACAGTTTAAAACTTCTTCTCTTGCAATGTTTTACGTCTATCCACAATTTATAAAGAAGAGTGTATTTTGAAGTTTTTTTTAAAGTATTTTTAAGTGCGCAGCTCCTACTAGATATCATGTGGTTTCTTCTTTGTGTACCACAAAAATACTTCAATCAACCTCGGCCTTGTGGTGAGCTAAAAACAAGTACGACCTTTTTTCAGATTGCCGTCTAAGTATCATTTGATCAATGTTTTAAAACGTGTCCGAACGACTATTTCGAGGTTTAAATTTTTATAATTTGTCTGACCCAGCACTGGCCTTTCCGGTCAAAAATGGTAAACTTGATAAATTTTTAGTTATTTTCGTTCAATTTCTATTCCGTATTTTGGTTTCTTCAGAGGTCGTTTAACGAACACAACCCAGATATGAAATTTCACAAGATAGTGTTATATGGAAATTATACATCATTTTACAAGTTAAATAAAATATAAACATCACAAAACGTGGATAATTGCACTGCAACAAATTAATTTGTTTGTACTTAAAAGAACGTGTTGATTTTTTGGTCATTTCGTTCATTTTTGTTATGAAAATAAATTAGAACGCATTAAATATCGATAATGATAATACCAATATGCTGGGGGTAGGGGAGGGGGGAGGGGACAAGCTAGAAAATGGCACGAGGGTGAGAGGTGTCTTACCTGGTCGTGGTGCATGAGAAATCCAGTTCAGAGGTCAAAAGATGGCCCTAGATGTATTTGAGGATGTACTTCAAATTAAGACCTTTGTCGGGTAAATGCCCCACCCCCTCACCCCACCGGTCACAACACCTTATTTGGTAAAACTTCTAAAAAGAATCCGTAAACCGCATAGTGAGGTTTGTTTTCTTTGATCAGGTTTTGATCATGAGTTTCTATTTTTAGATTTTCTTTTCTTGTGACAAATTTCACGGATATTTCAAATAATTCAAATTAAAATCTGTTGCCATGGTAACGTAGGTAGGTATTTATTCTTTAAGAGATGTAGTCTAGTCTATATTCTCTCGAGTATTTACATTCGGCGTAACAAAATTGAGTAAAAGTAAATACAACAGCTCTTGAATGTTTTTCTGAATTGTCGACCATTGTTATTTTTTATGGACACAATACCAAGTTCTTGAGAATATTCAAAAACATTCATAATAATACCTATATTACCGAAAAATGAATTTAGATTATTAGTCCAATAAAATACAGAACAGTAAGATATAAAACTATATTTCATTTCATTAGTCCAATAAGATACAGAACAGTAGGATATAAAACTCTATTTCATTTCATTAGTCCAATAAGATACAGAACAGTAGGATATAAAACTCTATTTCATTTCATTAGTCCAATAAGATACAGAACAGTAGGATATAAAACTCTATTTCATTTCATTAGTCCAATAAGATACAGAACAGTAGGATATAAAACTCTATTTCATTTCATTAGTCCAATAAGATACAGAACAGTAGGATATAAAACTCTATTTCATTTCATTAGTCCAATAAGATACAGAACAGTAGGATATAAAACTCTATTTCATTTCATTAGTCCAATAAGATACAGAACAGTAGGATATAAAACTCATTTCATTTCATTAGTCCAATAAGATACAGAACAGTAGGATATAAAACTCTATTTCATTTCATTAGTCCAATAAGATACAGAACAGTAGGATATAAAACTCTATTTCATTTCATTAGTCCAATAAGATACAGAACAGTAGGATATAAAACTCTATTTCATTTCATTAGTCCAATAAGATACAGAACAGTAGGATATAAAACTCTATTTCATTTCATTAGTCCAATAAGATACAGAACAGTAGGATATAAAACTCTATTTCATTTCATTAGTCCAGTAAGATACAGAACAGTAGGATATAAAACTCTATTTCATTTCATTAGTCCAGTAAGATACAGAACAGTAGGATATAAAACTCTATTTCGTTTCATTTTATTATTTCAATCAAAGAAATACACTTATGAACTGAAAGACGTTTTATTAAAATATAGCATGAATATGAAAACATTTGATTCATCAAACGTGAAACAATCGAATCATTATCAAAAGATGGACACGACAAACACAGAGAAAGTTAAATTATTCAAGAATCTTGGGAAGTGTATTAATCGTAGATCTGAGCACATCATTGTCTGTGTTATCCTTTTTTAGAAATGTCCCCTGGTTCGTTGACGTGACGAACTATAATAGAACTGCAAGCCAAGCCAACAGCTTCACAAATCGGAGCCAAGCAGCAGTTGACGTAGGTACCAAAGAACTTCTGGAGACATCCTAAGTTGATCATCCAGTTTCGGAGACAAGGTGTGATATGCCAGACGTGCTCGAAGGTGATGACAGCAAACATGCATCCCCAACACAGCGAAAACGGCAAGGCACAAATCAGCGTCAGGAACTTGTAGCAGCAGTTTTTACTGCAGTTAAAACAAAATCTGGTACAGGTCCAACAGCATTGAAAACTGTGAGCTCCGTCAGGTTCGGCTATAACGTCTTCAAACTGGACCTGAAGCGAGAGTTCGGTGATTAAAAGTTACTGGTCAACAAAAGGCACTGACTCAGGATTAAAGAATTTGGGGAATCAATGTGGTGATGAGCTGATATAAAATGGTTATTGAACATTTTAAACCTTAAACCTAAATTCATTATTATTAAATAGAAAAATCTGTCCTAAAACGAAATCAAGCTATTAAAAATCCGCATTTAATTTATTTAGAAAAATAGAATATGTAAAAACAAAACTTCAAGGTTTGTCCCAAAAGTATTTCGCTAGTTGTAAGTTTGTGTATTCCTATTTATCACAACATAACAAGTTTCTTGTATTTTAACATCATTTTAAACTTTGTTTTTCCTTTTCAAGAGAAATGGACTAAGGTTATCTAACTATTATTAAAAACATTGTTTGTTAGCCCTCTTAAGACAAATACATCATTTATAGTAGAGTTGTGTTTTGGTTAGTTTTATTTTCGTGGGAACGTAAATTGTTTGATAAATTCTACGATAATTGGGCTACTACGAAAATTGGGACTTCGCGAAAATTGGGCTAAGGCGAAAATTGGGCTAAGGCGAAAATTGAAGCCTCAAGAAAATTGGGCTTTCAAGAAAATTGCACCCTCACGAAAATTGGGCTCTCACCAAAATTGGGCTCTCACTAACATTAGGTCCTCGCGAAAATTGAACTCTCACGAAAAATTGATCTCTTACGAAAATTGGGCTCTCGCGGAAAATTGAGCCCTCACGAGTCCTCACGAAAATTGGGCCCTCACGGAAAATGCATGAAAAAAATAAAGAAATTCATTGGCTAACCTTCAGATGATCGTTGATGTCATTCGGATCTCGGTTTAACATATCCATCCTGAAACGTCGACTTAACTCTCCGGGTTAAAACCAAAAAAAAAGGTATACGTCTTGAAGTCACCAACTTTAAATAAGGGTAGTCATAAATATTTGACTTTTGCTTTTATATCCAGACCCGATTCATCGACCTTGGTAACCAAAATAAATAGATCATTTAGGGTAGGGTTGGTATCGGAAGGATCTGAAAATAGGCCTGGGGAGGTTAAATGGGGTTCTAGGAGGGGCCAGGGGGTTGCGAATCAAGTGAGGCTTCCCACTCCTTAAAACATTTGAAATAAAGCAACATTAAAAACAGCTACACGATGGTTGGTTTTGTGTAAGTTAAAGCGTTCTTGATACAAGAGTTGCTTCCCTTACTGGTTTCAGAAGATTCTGTAAATGGCATCTGTTAAATGTGATGCGGCGATACCTCAACACATAAAACTTCCCCTCAATTTCACTAAAACCCCTCGGATATAAAATATGTGCGCCCGTATTTGCACCGAGTCGTTTTGTCACCCGATTTTGAATATAAAGAATTGAATTGTCTACAATGACGATTTGATATTAAACGCCTTGTACTTGTATATTGGAGTTATTGTGGATAGTTGACAAAACGCTGACACCATATACAATAGCTAGTACAATAATAAATAGCAGTAACAATAACATTGATATAAAGAAACTACAAAGAAAAAAAATGATTGAATTGGACATTGTCTAATACTATATATCAAGAGAACGTCACACTGACTGTTCTTCAATGATCGAATTAAGAAGGCCACCTTGCCGTATCTGTTGTAAAGCAAAACTCCGTTTCATACCATGAGGACGGCAACGCCATGGAGGGTGCAATGAGGGAAATTTTGCCATGAGAGTAGCCATCTTTATTTCTATGTGTCTATGCATCATTAAGGATTATGGCACATGTCTATTTATTGCACGTTCCTAAGTTATTTTGCCATCTCTTTATCACGCTTCATAGATAGGATCTGCCTTCATTTAATAGCAAAAGTAGTCTCGTGGAATCGTTCATTTGATTGAGTTACATAGAAGGATTTGCCAATGTTCATTTGATTGAGTTACATAGAAGGATTTGCCAATGTTCATTTGATTGAGTTACATAGAAGGATTTGCCAATGTTCATTTGATTGAGTTACATAGAAGGATTTGCCAATGTTCATTTGATTGAGTTACATAGAAGGATTTGCCAATGTTCATTTGATTGAGTTACATAGAAGGATTTGCCAATGTTCATTTGATTTAGCAATAGAGAAAGGACATTTGCCAGTGTGAAGTGAGCTTTAAGCATAGACCTTTACATAGAGTTAGAGTACAGAATACTTGTATTTTAATGAATGAATAAATAGATACGTAGAGCATTTATATTATAACTGACTATTATATTGTAAAGTCTTAAGAGATATTTTATATTAAATTCGGTCGATATTTTCTCTTATTTTGTTAGTTGGCCACTTAGTGATGTTTGAAAGATGTTCGAGTCTTACTGATACCCAACCCTTGATTAAGCGTGAGTCAAGGAGCAACAAATATGAGTTACGGTATTATCATTCGAATATTGATCCTATCAATGTCTCTGATACAAAAAAAAAACAAACAGTTGAGAGTAAACCTCATACAGGTGGTAAGTTGATAGAGCCCGTCCCGCATTGGTACTGGGTGTTTGGGTATACCAGGGTGAGAAGGGTGGGACGTATGGGGTAGTCTACTGTAGCTAAATTGAATATTGATCACAAAATTTTATTTACATTTACATCCGAGACAATAAAATATATTTACATTTATTATTCATGATAGAGACCCGACCAAGGGTATCAATTCCTAAAAATCAATAAAAAGGGTTCCACAGAATACCAGAACCCCTGTATGGGTCGGTGAAATATTTACAATTGTCAAAGGAATCTCGTGGCGCTCGTGACAACCTTAGATTTGGCCAAATGGAGACCCGAGGAAAATTAAAAACCATTTAAAATTTTTTAAATTAAAAATATAGAACTCAGCCGGGACTCCAAAAAATCAATAAAAAGGGTTAAGAATAAGAATTTTCAAATATTACAGTCATGATGTGCGCTCGGACAACCTAATTAAATGGAGCCCAGGGTCAAATTAAAACCCCAAAAAACAAAAATATAATCATAGAAAATCCCCTCATGGGAGACCCGAAAAGGTTTTACAAAAAAAAAAATATCAATATCAAATTTTAGGAACCAATTAATATCAAAAAAACCCAAAATACTAAAAATATCATAGAAAATACTCATGGAAACCATAACAAGGTTTTACAAAATATAAAAGTGATAAAAAAGTAGGAAAAAATATAAAAAAAAAATTGAAAATATCACAAAAACATCCCGATGGAACCCATGGGTATTATTTACAAATATCACAGAATATGCCAACGGGAACCCGAAATTGGGTATGAAAAAACGTCAGGTAAATTTATATACAAATATCACAGATTATGCCAACGGAACCCAAATGGGTATAAAAAGTCAGGTAAATTTATATACAAATATCAAGATTATGCCAACGGGAACCCAAAACTGGGTATAAAAAACGTCAGGTAAATTTATATACAAATATCACAGATTATGCCAACGGGAACCCAAAACTGGGTATGAAAAACGTCAGGTAAATTTATATACAAATATCACAGGTTATGCCGACGGGAACCCGAAATTGGGTCATTATATAAAAAGATAAAAATACAAAAAGTTAAAAGAAAAAGAAGTATTTACAATTATCACAGTAAATGCTAAGGGGAACCCAAATTGGGTAGCCACAAGGGAACAAGTTTTCAAATATCTAAAAATAAAATCAAATGCCAAACTTACAAGATCATAAGAAAATTAAAAACAAACTGAAATATGAAAACGCTTCACACTGTTTAACTAGTTAAGAAAATAATGTTGTTTTTTTTTACTCCGATGGATAAAAAATCGAAACCGAAAATGAAAAATCTCATTGGCCAGAGGTTATGGAATGCTTCAGCTGTTTACAGAAGCGAACTTCGTAGGAAGAAATTTACTAGAAGATGAAATACCATGGAAATTTCATCACTCGCTGGATTTGACAATGTGGTCCAAATTTATTTCGAAAAAATTGTCTATGCCTGTAGTCTGAAGAGTAGTACATTGTTCCTTGCTTCCAGTTAAAACTATTCCTTTTTAAAGGCATTACACATGAGTCCTAAAGATTCACAGCAAGGATCTAAACAACAATGGACACACATTCCATAAAATTTCTTCAAACAGCCACATTCTATTTCTAATACTTTAAATAAGGGAGTAATAAACCAAACATGAGTGAAGGCGATCGCAGCAAATTCACAGCCCCATTCAGCAGCTATACAGATTCCAAAACATAGAGTAGCTAATTTGTACCAGAAATTCTTCCAGAAATTAAAACAACAATAAGAAGCTTTCCATACACAATCTATACTGTGAGCTCCATCAGGTTCGCCTAAGATGTCTTCAAATTCAACCTGAAAGCAAAGCAAAGATTAGTTGAAAGTTCAATTCATTTCATTTCATTAGTTCCAGATATAGAACAGTAGGATATAAAACTCTATTTCATTTCATTAGTCCAATAAGATACAGAACAGTAGGATATAAAACTCTATTTCATTTCATTAGTCCAATAAGATACAGAACAGTAGATATAAAACTCTATTATTTCATTAGTCCAATAAGATACAGAACAGTAGGATATAAAACTCTATTTCATTTCATTAGTCCAATAAGATACAGAACAGTAGGATATAAAACTCTATTTCATTTCATTAGTCCAATAAGATACAGAACAGTAGGATATAAAACTCTATTTCATTTCATTAGTCCAATAAGATACAGAACAGTAGGATATAAAACTCCATTTCATTTCATTGGTCCAATAAGATACAGAACTGTAGGATATAAAACTCTATTTCATTAGTCCAATAAGATACAGAACAGTAGGATATAAAACTCTATTTCATTTCATTAGTTCAAAATTAGTTCAATCTTTTATAAACTTACCCCGATGTGATCGTTGATGTTGTTTGGATCTCGGTTGACTAAATCAATGTTCTGCATGTTGGCTCTGATTTCTCAAAAAGCTTCCACGAAGGTTCCTTTACAATATGGTAACAATCCTAACGAATGTCGCTGGCTATTTGAAAACTTTCACAGTTCGTGATAGACTGTTTAAAAGAAACGTGCAATGTTCCCTGTTGATGCGATAGAGCTGTACAAAGCTGATAAAACGATGTGATGCTTGTTCTAATGATATTGAAGCCTTATATACTACAGTATTTCTAGGTATCCGCCATGTTGTTTGTTGGTAGTCGTTGACGGTTGATAATATGTTTACATGTAAACAATATATCGCTGTTTACAATGTGTTGATGAGATTAATGAGATTATTCCGTTCAAGTGGCTCATTAACCCCCCGGATTACCGTTAACCCTTGATTAGCCATTGTGATTATTATGGAGCATTTGTTACCAGTATACTGTTACGATAACGGCGTGTTCGGACTGGTATTTTGTATTTTAGAGAAGAACGAACTGGACGGATTTCTTCCCTATATTTCCTGAAACTATCAGAGACAAAGGGTCCCTCTTCCTCCGTCTCAAAATAAATTGGCTTCATTCCCACTGAATGTCGTTTACACTACTTTCATTTTTATTGTTCACAACGTTTCGACAATTTACTATTTTATGCTAAACTACCCCCACACCATTTCATAATATGGTAGCCTAAAATACTGATGATTTTTATAATCATCAACGTTTCGACAATTTACATTTCGAGGATCTGTAATAATCGCAGAGAATTCAAAATCATGGGTATAATCTATTCTTCAATTTAAATGTATACAACGTTTCGACAATTTACATTGAGGGTCATTAGGCATAGGAATTAATTAATGAATCTATACAACGTTTCGACAATTTACATTTCGAGGATCTATATTAGACACAGAGAAATAACATACGATTTTATAAGCTCTTTTAACTGTATGCAACGTTTCGACAATGTACATTATTTGACTTGATAAATGATCATTATTATATTTATCAGGGCGATCTAAACAAATACATCAACAATGGTAATATAGCGCCATATTATTAATTTACAATGAAAATTGATATTAATAATTAAATCCAACTGGTCAATTTGATTAACTGGTGGTCATTTAACGATATATTTGTCCATATTAAAGTACGGTTATAATCCCTTTGGGAATTCATTGCCAGGATTTAGGAGCAGGTGGTTTTCAGACGAGGGGTCAATATGAAGAACCTTGTGGTCCGAGGGGCTGAGCATAGGCGAAACCACAACTTCCTGGGTAAATACACTTAGTAGGATATTCGATTAAGTCATGTAACCCGCGGCCAAAACTGAACAATTGGAATGTTGTTTTTTTTGGTAGGGAGGGGGGGGGGGGCTTGTTTATACGGCTGTGACAAAAGTCCGGTACAAAAGGACCAAGCGACGAAATGAACAGCTACTGCCAAATCTTTGTAATTTACTGTAAAAAGGTGAATGCAGCTTTCAAAACTTTTATCAAAAACCATCGAATACAAATAACCATCGTTTCTGGCAAGCATTGATCTTTGGGTCAAAAATGTTTCTTCTCATATGGAGGATCGACTCGACCTATGGGCACAACTCGATCGTTTCCTAACTTAAACAGATTGGCATAAAATGCAATTGATCTCATTATTGGCAGAAAACACGTAAAACTCGTGATAAACATGAAAGTTTAATCATAAGGCGATTATTCTGTTGATTAATCCGATTTAATTGATTTGATTACGTCATCAGCTTAACGAGGGTCTGTTGAGTATTTTGGTTACGGTTGGTCATGGAAACACAGACAACAGAAAACAACTTCTGTCCATATTTAAGGTCCAGTTAGCGGTCATAGAATCATACAGCAATTCATCAGCCTTCAGCAAGGTTCAGCGGATCTTTACGGACTTCAAGCAATCCATTACCAACTGATTTCAGCGCTGCCTCAGGCTTTAAGCTGATTAATTCTATCGGAGATTTCTCCAACGTGTTGCTTTTTCAAATTTAACAATGGATAACATTGACTTGGTCAACCGAGATCCCAACAATATCAACGATCACGTCGGCGTAAGTTTCTTTTTTTATTCCTTTCTCTTAAAAAAAAGAAGTTTTAAATTGTTTTCACTCGGTCGGCCAATTGAAATGAAATTTATATCCTAAGTTTTATATTATGTATCTCATTGGACTAATGAAACGAAATAGAGTTTTATATCCTACTGTTCTGTATCTTATTGGACTAATGAAACGAAATAGAGTTTTATATCCTACTGTTCTGTATCTTATTGGACTAATGAAAGAAATAGAGTTTTATATCCTACTGTTCTGTATCTTATTGGACTAATGAAAGAAATAGAGTTTTATATCCTACTGTTCTGTATCTTATTGGACTAATGAAACGAAATAGAGTTTTATATCCTACTGTTCTGTATCTTATTGGACTAATGAAATGAAATAGAGTTTTATATCCTACTGTTCTGTATCTTATTGGACTAATGAAACGAAATAGAGTTTTATATCCTACTGTTCTGTATCTTATTGGACTAATGAAATGAAATAGAGTTTTATATCCTACTGTTCTGTATCTATTGGACTAATGAAATGAAATAGAGTTTTATATCCTACTGTTCTGTATCTTATTGGACTAATGAAATGAAATAAGTTTTATATCCTACTGTTCTGTATCTTATTGGACTAATGAAATGAAATAGAGTTTTATATCCTACTGTTCTGTATCTTATTGGACTAATGAAATGAAATAGAGTTTTATATCCTACTGTTCTGTATCTTATTGGACTAATGAAAGAAATAAGTTTTATATCCTCTGTTCTTATCTTAATGAAATGAAATGAATTGAACTTTCAACTAATCTTTGCTTTGCTTTCAGGTTGAATTTGAAGACGTCTTAGGCGAACCTGATGGAGCTCACAGTATAGATTGTGTATGGAAAGCTTCTTATTGTTGTTTTAATTTCTGGAAGAATTTCTGGTACAAATTAGCTACTCTATGTTTTGGAATCTGTATAGCTGCTGAATGGGGCTGTGAATTCGCTAGTATCGCCTTCACTCATGTTTGGTTTATTACTCCCTTATTTAAAGTATTAGAAATAGAATGTGGCTGTTTGAAGAAATTTTATGGAATGTGTGTCCATTGTTGTTTAGATCCTTGCTGTGAATCTTTAGGACTCATGTTTAGTGCGTTCAAAAAGGAATAACGCTGAATAAATGAAAAACTATCTTTCGCCGTCCAAAACCAGATAAATTTCGAACCCTTTTATATTGTGAAATAAAAGGGACAAAACTCTTTTTTGTAAAATAAAAAATTCGGATCTATGCTTTTTAACGAGAAGCTATATTGAATCGATTGGTCTCTTCACACCGTTCTCGGGTTGAGTTCCTCGACTCGGCTCTTGTTTTATTGTATTTAGCCTACAGACTGATTTTGTGATATTTTAAGTATTTTAATTCTTTTTTTCTGTATTATAAATTTATATTTTATTATTAAAATTATTTATTGAACAAGTCTCCAAATTTTTTGAGAAAATTCATTCAAGTAATGATCTAACAACAGTGCGTAGCCTATGAAGTTTGCTGTATACGCAACTAATCGACAAGATGTGGCAAATTTTCACGATATATTTTGAAATGTTTATATAGAAAAAATAGAAATATCCCTGTGTGCCACAGGCTGTGTACGTTAAAAGATCCCTTGACAGACGGACATCGCAAAAAGAGTAGAACAATGCAACTGTCCTGGCAAAATTCCACCATTGCACCCTGCATAGCATAGCGTTACCCGTCTTTATCAGCCCATAAGATACAGAAGAGGGGGACTTAAACCTCTATTTATTTTGTTTTATTTACTAGTGAACAATGGGAAAGGATACATCTTCTGCCCCCCCCCCCTTCCATTGTCGTGCATACTACAGCCATGTATAGAGCAACGAATAATTAAGATCCCTTTTTAGGGTAGGAGAGAATACCCCCCCCCCCCTTTATTAGGGTAAATATTAGGTTGTACATAGGGTATGAAAATGAAATGAAGTCCCCAATTGACACTAACAAAATATAACCCATGCAGACCCAAAGACAGTCTATTTTACCACTTTGGGGTTTAAGGCTTGAGGAAATATGAAAAGAAATGGGCGTATTAGACTTATATTAATCCCCTTGCTATGTCAACTAGAGGCCTCAGGCTAAATCTTTCCCCATTAACACCTGTCGATATCCTCAGCCAATGGCTGTGGTCTGAGCTAAATGATTTATAGCAGAGTTATCTTTCTTCCGCCTCGCTCTTCAGTGACACGTTCTCTTTCAATATGGCAGCCACCACACACAAGATGTTTCTCATAGCTTGCCTTGTTTTTCTACCAATTTTTGCTTCAGGTATTGTTCAAATTATATTTTTAAATCAAGAATTTTTTAGTTTGTTACGTTTGGATTTCGACAAGGTTAAATTTTGTGTGAGTTTTGCTTAGTTAAACGAAATATCAGTGTTGTTGTTTTGTGAAGTGTTACTGTTTGCTTGCGTGGCATCAAACACAAAGTAAAATGTGATGATCGCATTCCTAAAAGCTTAGCCTTCGTATTTAATAATTAAGTGCGTTTCTTTTGCAAGCTAGAACTAAATAGTTAAAGAGAATTGCCTTCTATATTTCAATTCATAAGTGGAAAGCAAAATTTTTTAACAGTTGTACTATCGAATTTATTTCCTTTTATAACAGTTGATTGAATGAATGCATTGTTGGGATTAGGCCTAAGCTAAGCCCTAAATAGATAAAAAAAATCCTATCTTACTGACAAAGTTTTCTCATTACATTTTTTTCAAAAGGGGAGACTTTACAAAGTAGCGAGGCCAACTAATTTTCAAATTCATAAAAAGTAAATTATTTGATGATATTGATTTTTTTCAGCCGACACCTGTCTAGGTCCCTCAGTCTCAGCAGAAACCTACACTACATCAGAAGTGACTGTCTCCACGGAAACAGTTTTTATAGCTCAATTTACTCTAACTTGTAAAAATGGTCTACAGGTGAGAACTTAACTTTTATTGATATACAGCAGTTCATGATAATCCTTGTAAGACATTTAGAAGTATAACTGCACATTAAGAGAGAACAATTGTTATGGATATAGACTTCTATTTATTCAACAACAGCAACAACAACAACAGTTGAATAAATAGAAGTCTATATCCATAACAATTGTTCTCTCTTAATGAGCAGTTCATGATAATTGTCAAATATGAAAATGTGGTCAGTTGATTTAAATTAGCTTCAGCTTTATCTCATGTGTTGGGATTTAGAAGCTAGTGGATTTGAGTTTATTAGGCCTTTGATTTAAACATAAATTTATGGAAAATGCTTATAATATTTTATAAAAGAATAAGCATGTACCCTCTGGTTATTATCAAACTGGCTTAACAGAAACCCCTGAACTTTGACACACGAAGTACTGTTACTACGGTTACATATTGCATTGTGCAGTCTCTAGAGTGCTCAAACTGTGAGCTGTGAGCATGAGCTAACCTTAAAACATTTGTTGAATGCCCCCAAGGGATGTATTCTCCACCCCCCAGGTTATCTCCATAAAGCCATTGACAACTCCTAGACTCAGGTAAAGGAAGTACAGTTACATGTTAAGCAAAGGATTCACCTTAGGGCCCAAACTCCAAGTAATAAGCTATTAAAGCATGACTTCATGTTTGATATTACTGTGTTTTGTAGAATATAAACCTTTATGCTGATGTTGCCGGAAGAATGATCCCGGCTGTTAAAACCAGTAAACCAAACGAATATCAGATCAGTATAACTGATGAATATAGAGCGCTACGATCCGGGACATATGAAGCCAAGTTTTATGATGAAGAAAGTTTCTCAGCTTTAAAAAAGGTAAAGTTTTTACTGAACTTGTCATTTTCTTTTCTGAACCCTGTTTACTACAGGCTGTGCATGTTAAAGATCCCTCGACAGTTGTATTATGTTCAATATAAAGTATATAATAGATTGGGCCTATATTCAATGCAGCATTTTTTGTTGTGGTCTGTAGTATACATTGAAGTAAAATGTAGTTCTCTCCCTTGATTAATGTAAAAATGTTTTATTGTAGGCTAAAAGAAATAATGATGATACCAACGCCGTTACACCGTTATTTTCTATTAATATTAGCCATTCTGTAAGTTTATTTATTTAATTTCTACAAATAAAGCTTGTGTCTTTGTTTATTCAAAGAAGATGCGTTGATACTGCTTGCTTTGTTAGAAACATACCATCTTCATTAGCCCATTAGTTGCGTAAAAGTAAACTTATGCTGCTGTCCACAAAAAAATCTTCCCTCACACTGGAAGGTGTTGCCAATCTGCATTAGCCCTTAGTCTCAAAGGACAGGATGTAGTAGACCCAATTTTTTTAGAAATATTTTCGCTTCATAATCAATAAGAGATTCTGTGATCCTCTCTTCCTATCAGCTAAATTCTGATGCTTGGCCAGTACTTTCATTGATCATATTTCGTGTGTATTTCAGGGTCTTTGGCAAGGAACTTATATACAAAGTGAATTCGTAGCCGCATGTGTGGCCATCTTGGTTTGGTGGTTAGCTTTTTCTGCAAAATCCAAACTTTCTCCTTAATTTAAAAAAAATACATTTTCTAGTTTCATTTTGTAAAATATTTTAATAAAAATAAATTCATTCCTTTTAACAGTATATCTGTGTTTTATTTGAACCGGTCTTATCTTAAATAGGCGTTGACTCTAAAGTATTCTATTAAAGAGATTGTAAAGAGGTTTTCTATATTTTATATGTGTATCAGAGACACTGATAGCATCAATTTACATCATTCTAATTTTAAAGATGTTGTTTCCTTATTTCTAAATAAACAGTTTTATAAAGATTAAATTTTTTATATTCTTTTATTTTCAATCAGATGTCTGTGGTTCCTGTAATTCTACTAAAACTAAACAGTTCTATTAAAGAGACGTAAAGAGGTTTTCTATATTTTATATGTGTATCAGAGACACTGATAGCATCAATTTACATCATTCTAATTTTCAATCAGAAGTCTGTGGTTCCTGTAATTCTACTAAAACTAAACAGTTCTATTAAAGAGATTGTAAAGAGGTTTTCTATATTTTGTATGTTATCAGTAATCTGTGTCTTTCTAATTTGAATCAGTTCTAATTTATAATCAGATGTCTGTGGTTCCTGTACTCTAAAAAAATTCTATAAAGAGATTGTAAAGAGGTTTTCGATATTTTTCATATATATCAGGGACTCTGATAACATCAATTTACATCATTCTAATTTTCAAACAGATTGTCTGTGGTTGCTGTAATTCTTTAAAGTTTTGAATAAACAGAAACTCGTATACCATGAGGCACTTCATTATTAGTGGGTCAAAAACTTGATTTCGTTGATAAATTTGAATCTTTCCTATAGAATTCTTTGGCAGTTATCATGGAATAATTCTCCACCCCTGGTCTAGACTCTGTACACCTGGTTTGGTTGATATAGTAAACTGAGACCACAGTACTAATACAATATTTAAAAACTTTCAGTGTTTTTTGTACACGTTTAATATTGACTTATTTGTTCTGTTGTTTTTTTGCCAAACAGTGGGATCGATTTCACCATTTTTCAATCACAAACAGTACTCTTTATTTGTGACGTTATTAACCCCCCCTCTCAATTTTCCCACTAATTAAAACCCCTAGCAGAGTAGAACGTAACACTCTATTCATTTCATTTTATTTCCCGGAACTAACCCTACCCCGCTACTGACTCTGGCCCTACCTCGCTCCTAGCCCTACCCCGCCATTCCTGAAGTATTTAAAGAAATCGGATCGCCTATTCAGAGTTGAGGTGTACTATTATCGCAGTAAGTATTTTAAGAACTGCAGTATGAATGAGATTGCCTATTGTTAGGTTTCTATTAAAACTTGTCCGACCAGTTTTTTTACAAGGTAAAATCATTCAATTTCTTGTTTGGTATTATTGACAATAATAGAGGTAGGTGTGAATTGTCGTAGTTCACCGTAAACCAATTTTCATCGGTAGATATCACAAATACAAGGCGATATTATTGAATAAACACACTTTGGTAACAAAATATATTTCTGTCGCCTTTTTAATATGTACCGTTACAAAACAAGTCACGTGCTATTTCCTCTGATGAGGGCACGTGTATCATTGTGTGAAAATGTTATATATTTGGTTATCAATGAAGTGTGCTTATTTCAGATTCAACCCCCAACTTCATTAGCCCATATAGTACAGAAGCGTAGGAGGTAAAACTTCATTTATTTCACTGTCTTCATTAGCCCATATATAACAGAAAAGTAGGACGTAAAACTCCATTCATTTTACTGTCTTCAGTAGCCCATATCGTACAGACGAGTAGGAGGTAAAACTTCATTTATTTCACTGTCTTCATTAGCCCATATATAACAGAAAAGTAGGACGTAAAACTCCATTTATTTCATTTTTTCCATAATATAACCCAAAACATGTAACACAACGCATAATACTTGATAACATAACCCGGAGACGTCAGGCACCTCAAACCAACCATCTTATTGAATTCAAACCGCTAATATTATTATATAGCGGAAAGTTTTTCGTATCGATCACTGGCTATACCGTTATTATATAATATAGTTACATTTAAGAGGATACAATAAGGCGTAACGGTTTAAATATTTCAATTTTACCATTTGACCGGTAAGTTTAAAATTTTCTTGTTTATTTTGAAATATTTCCTCGGTTAATTGATTGAAATGAAACGAAAGAGTTTGCGAATTTGCTGTCTTATTGTTAGGGGGCAGAGCATGCTTTCACTTGTTATATACCCGCGGTCATCGTGCGAGTCGGTATGCCTTTTAAATAGCCCACATACCTGATTAGGTATTTTAATCTAACGCCTAAGGTGCTGAATAGTAGGACGTAAAACTCCATTCAATTCATTTCATTTCTATAAATTTTAATAAAATATTTATAATTTCGAATACTTTTATTTCAATCGAATTTTCCTCAATTGTACAATGTTAGGTTAAGCAATAACTAAATTATACGCTGAAGAAAAATGAATAGAGATTCCCCACCCCCCGGTATCCCGTTCCTTGTCACAAAAAATGATAAACAATGATAAGAAATATTAGAATAGGACTACATAAGTCCAATATTGATCTTCCCACGGGTGATTTAGTCTTCTAGAACGCCTCAAGACACCAAACAGTAAACATATAGTTATTATGGACAATAGATGTCGACTGTAGAAAATATATAAATATTCTTATTGAACTAATATTTGAGTTAATACTACAGACTACAATTAAAGGTATACAGTTCTCGAAATCTGGGTGTGAATTCCAATGTCAGTTACCTATCACTGTGGCAAGTGCTCAAGATAATAAAATATGTGGACTCTCTGAAAGGGATGTCGAGTTGACAAACCTAAATACCAAATAAACATTATTAGCTATGTGGACTCTCTGAAAGTGATGCTGAGTTGACAAACCCAAACACGTAAATATTTTCATCTATGTGGACTCTCTGAAAGGAATACCGAGTTGAAAAAGTTAGTTGCCGGTTGTCTTGTCCTGATTTTAAATGCATGTGCGTGTATGATTTGACCTAATTATTTAAAACATCTTTATTTATGTATAGAGTTATGTGCTATTGTGCAAGAGACATAGTATATAGTAAAAGCATAATAGAAGTTTACAGGTAGGTCGACCGAACCCTAAATATCTTTTCAAATCATTCACAATGTTCTATAATAGCTATTTTACATTCCTCTACATTCTATATCGTATATATAGTCATACTAACAGTACCCTTTTTAACCTACCCTATTCACCTCTTATAGAAATTTACCTTTAAAAGGATTGTAACGAGGTTTTACGAAAATTTGGGACACTGATAGCATCAATTTATATCATTCAAATTTGTAATCATCTGTGGTTCCTGTAATTCTACTAAAACTAAGGGTTTGATAACGAGATGAGATGCAATAATATTTTGAAACTAAGAAACAGGAACCACGACATCTAAATGAAAATTATGTTGTAAATTTATGCTACAGTGTCCCTGATATGCATGAAAATTTAAAAATGTTTTAGTAGAATTACAGGAATCACAGACATCTGATTGAAAATTAGAATGGTGTAAATTGATGATATCAGTGTCTCTGATACACATACAAAATTTATAAAACCTCTTTACAATCTTTAATAGAACTGTTTAAGTTTTAGTAGAATTACAGGAACTACAGATGTCTGTTTGGAAATTAGAATGATGTAAATTGTTGTTATCAATGTCTCTAATACATAAATAATTTTTAAAAACTTCTTTTTAAATTTAAAAGTATAGGAATGTGTGTAGTGATAATACGATAATATCTTACAATTTTTACATTTTTAAGTGAATTTTGTGCCTAATAATTTTTTTACGTGATAATATCTCAAATTTTAAATTTAGTCTAATATTTCACTGATTATTTTGAAAATAAAAATATTTTGTTTTTAAATACTATTTGATCAGGCGATCGTAAAACGTAAAATTGCATCTTAAAAACTATTTATAACACAGTTCTATAACCTTCTATAACATTCGAGAATTAATTTTGAAATTTGTAAAAAAGAAATCGAAAGTAGACCATCTTTACAAGTCATAGTAAATCTGTAGTAAAGAATGAAAAAAAAAAATCCTTTTTAAATGATTTTATAAAAATCAGAGAAAAATTGACAGTCGAGCGTCTATAAGTGACCTAGTGTGTCATTAATATGGCTCAATTTGAACCTTTGCTTTCGGAATAGTATTTATAAAAATAGGGTAAATTGAAAGTAGAACGCCAAATCTATAGCGTATGGTTCCAATTTGCTCAATTTGAAAAAAATATTATTTCTATTCTATGATTTTGACCGCCGTCCTGGCAAAATTTCCCTCATTTCTCACTGCATGGCGTTGTCCGTCTTTATCAGCCATTAACATGCAGAAGAGTAGGACGTAAAAAACTCCATTCATTTTATTTCTATATGATTTTGAAAAATTAAAAAACGAACGTCAAACCTGGATTTTTAATTTACTAAATTTGAAACTTGACCCTTGCCTTTCGTAATAAATTTATGACTCTCCGAAAGAAAATTGAAAGTGAAGCGTAACGTTTATGAAAATTGATAGAATATTTGTGATAAGTGACAATGTTTCTATTGTATTGACCAGTATTTTATCAATTGTGAGTATATGTATAGCTTTAGGGTGCACGTTTATTACCCCGAATCATAATATACATCAGACAGGGGGTCAATACAACTCTTTCAATGTCGCTTGTCAACTCACTCAACCGATTAAACTAGACAGTTTATTGTCAGGGGTATCCGACTGGCTAATATCAAGGTATTTGAACGTAGGGTCATTTGTAAAACGTCGGAATTCATTTTAGTATGTGATACGGGTAATCTTTAATTCTGTCAACCCGTCTTAACGACAGTCATTGGTCACAGTTTGGTATTCGAGCGTTTGGATAGAAGCATTACAAGGTAGGATAATATTCTTTGTAAAAAGTCGGATTTCATTCTTGTAAGTGCTACGGGCCATTTTCAATTCAGCTCGAATGTGATACTAGTATTTCGTTGCCGCTTTTGATAGGAACATTTCAAGTTAGGATAATATTTATTTAGTAAAACGTCGGATTTCAAATCTGATAAGTGCTACGGGACATTGTCAATTCATACAAACGAATAAACTAGACTAGTGTTGGACTGTTTTATTTCGTTTCAAATATTGGAAGGAATCTCTTGAGGTAGGTAGGTGTTATGTAAATCGTTGGAAATTCAAGAAAAGTGTTTTTGAAATATAAAAAATATTCTGAACAATATTCAAGATGATTAAATGCTAATGCGAGTAGGGCGTAAAACTCCATTCATTTCATTTCATTTAAATGCTAATGCGATTTATATCCAAATTTCTCAACGATGCATAATAATAAGAACGATGAAAGATCAAAGAAAGAGAAGGCTTACCGACTGTTATATTGTCTCTATGCAAACGTTCCATTAGTCTATTGCCAAATTCCATCATTTAATGTTCAAAATAAAGTCAAATATGTTGGTTAAAGGGACGGTGCCACCACATCGAGTCTCCTTTCTTCCTTTGTACACATATTCATCAGTTATGTAAATTCTATGATTTCGAAATGAAATGAGTTGAAAGTCCTATTTTCCCACATCTCCTTGGTCTAATAGAGAATGGCAACTTAATGCAGTGTGCATTGAGGGAATTTTGCACGAAAAGTTTTAACTAGTATATCTGTCGAGGGAGCACTCGGTGCCATAAGTTAATATTCCAGTGATACATTTAAAACTCGGTGCATGGTGATGTTCCAAGGTGGGTATTACGGGGTGGGGCTGGTAGGGTGAGGTAGGGGGTGGGAGGGAGAGGTAAGGGTGCGAGAGAGAGAGAGAGCAGGTGCCTTTAAAGAATACCTGAGAAAGTAAAACTTGTTTTAATTTGTGAGAGAATGTTTAAATATTAAACCCAAGGCAATATTTAGAATGGGGTTTCAACTAATATTGACCGTCAACTCTGTCGTCGAAATTATTGACCCACTACAGATACCCTGGTCGCCATTCTCTCATTGTGTACACTCTTAATTTAACCCTCTGGATGATATTTCGATATTTATCGTTGTGTAGATCGGACGAAGTTTGTCCAAGTTTGTTTTTGTTCGATGTTGACGTTCATTGCGATCCAGGAGAGCAACAGGTGATAAGAGAAAACAGACCGAAACGCTTTATAATAATTTAAACTTTGATTCGTAATTTTGGAAAGTCATTTATTGCTGTGATTTGGATTGTGTTTTTGTCTTTAGATTGGAGACTGTTTTTGAATTCCACAGGAATAGTGGCACAGGTCAATCTTGTCCCTGGGTGTATTTGTGGCTGTAATTTGTTATTTTGGTAAGCACTAATTAATTAATTAATTGAGAAACGATTAGAAATGTTTTAAACGACAAGTAGCTTACGACTTTAACGAATATTTAAAGAAAAGTTGTTGTGTATGGTTACTCAATAATTCTATTTGTTTTTTTCCAAAAAATGGACAATATTTTTTACCTCTGGTCAATACAAAGGTGTACGATCAGATACTTTCGTTCTAGATTTTATATATTTATTCGTAATAGAAAAGATCTTTACATTCTCTAGGCTGGCTTATATTAATTTCAAACAACACGTGGGACGTAACACTCCACGTCTATGGTTTTGATCATAAGTTAATCGCTTTGTATTTTTCTCTACCTTGTAAATCTCTCCAGAAGTAGATATATTTATCTAGCAGTTTCATAGAAGAGATCTTTACATATCTCTACTTGTGACCTAAGCCAGTCTTCTATAGGAGAGTATCTCTTATAACACCTAATACTTGTGACCTAGGCCAGTGCTTCTATAGGAGAGTATCTCTTATAACACCTAATACTTGTGACCTAGGCCAGTGCTTCTATAGGAGAGTATCTCTTATAAAACCTAATACTTGTGACCTAGACCGTGCTTCTATAGGAGAGTATCTCTTATAACACCTAATACTTGTGACCTAGGCCGTGTTCTATAGGAGAGTATCTCTTTAACACCTATACTGGGTAAACTTTGTACCTAGGCCAGTGCTTCTATAGGAGAGTATCTCTTATAACACCTAATACTTGTGACCTAGGCCAGTGCTTCTATAGGAGAGTATCTCTTATAACACCTAATACTTGTGACCTAGGCCAGTGTTCTATAGGAGAGTATCTCTTATAACACCTAATACTTGTGACCTAGACCTGTGTCTCTATAGGAGAGTATCTCTTATAACACCTTATACTTGTAACCTAGGTCAGTGTCTCTATAGGAGAGTATCTCTTTGAACACCTTATACTTGTGACCTAGTCCAGTGGTTCTATATGAGAAAACTTTATGGATATTACTTTCGTTTCAGATTTTAATTTTCGAGAGGATTTGTACCATCAACCTTCAGCCAGATACCTGGCAGAAGCCGATCATTTCGTCAAGGTTTACAAACATGAGATCTTAAAATACCACCGAAATGTCGAGTGTGACGGTGACCTTAGTCTTGCTTTTAATCCAATCTGGTATAGTGTTCACGGAGGTTATATTTCACGTGCCAGGAGAAGAGGAAATCGTCTGCCTTTTCGACATCCATGCCAAATTTCAAAATGGCCGCTGCAGTGATTTTAAAGAGCAGACGATGGAAATGGCCTACACAACCTTATGGAAAATGGAGCAGTTGAACCAAACCAACCCCTCAACGGTTTCTATAGGTAAGAAACCCTTATATGCTTTCTGTGATCAAGATGATCTTTCAAAGGTAACGCGAGTTTTTAGAGTCCCTCTCTTGATGGATAATCTTATATGTATTCTTATAGGTCCGGGATGACTGGCAAACTAAAATCACCTAAAGTGAAGGTTTCAAGAATAAGGTCCCAGATGACTAGAACACTAAAATCATCTTAAGTTAAGTTTTCAAGAATAAGGTCCCAGATGACTGGAACACTAAAATCACCTTAAGTTTTCAAGAATAAGGTCCCAGATGACTAGAACACTAAAATCATCTTAAGTTAAGTTTTCAAGAATAAGGCCCCAGATGACTGGAACCCTAAAATCATCTTAAGTTTTCAAGAATAAGGTCCCAGATGACTAGAACACTAAAATCATCTTAAGTTAAGTTTTCAAGAATAAGGTCCCAGATGACTGGAACACTAAAATCATCTAAGTTAAGTTTTCAAGAATAAGGTCCCAGATGACTGAACACTAAAATCATCTTAAGTTAAGTTTTCAAGAATAAGGTCCCAGATGACTGGAACACTAAAATCATCTTAAGTTAAGTTTTCAAGAATAAGGTCCCAGATGACTGGAACACTAAAATCATCTTAAGTTAAGTTTTCAAGAATAAGGTCCCAGATGACTGGAACACTAAAATCATCTTAAGTTAAGTTTTCAAGAATAAGGTCCCAGATGACTGGAACACTAAAATCATCTTAAGTTAAGTTTTCAAGAATAAGGTCCCAGATGACTGGAACACTAAAATCATCTTAAGTTAAGTTTTCAAGAATAAGGTCCCAGATGACTGGAACACTAAAATCATCTTAAGTTAAGTTTTCAAGAATAAGGTCCCAGATGACTGGAACACTAAAATCATCTTAAGTGAAGTTTTCAAGAATAAGGTCCCAGATGACTGGAACACTAAAATCATCTTAAAGTTTTCAAGAATAAGGTCCCAGATGACTAGAACACTAAAATCATCTTAAGTTAAGTTTTCAAGAATAAGGTCCCAGATGACTAGAACACTAAAATCATCTTAGTTAAGTTTTCAAGAATAAGGTCCAGATGACTGAACACTAAAATCATCTTAATTAAGTTTTCAAGAATAAGGTCCCAGATGACTAGAACACTAAAATCATCTTAAGTTAAGTTTTCAAGAATAAGGTCCCAGATGACTGGAACACTAAAATCATCTTAAGTTAAGTTTTCAAGAATAAGGTCCCAGATGACTGGAACACTAAAATCATCTTAAGTTAAGTTTTCAAGAATAAGGTCCCAGATGACTAGAACACTAAAATCATCTTAAGTTAAGTATTTGAAAATAAGGCCCCAGGTTTATCGAATCGTCATTACTTCCGAGACCACTAAGCTGATATTGTTTATTTTGTATATGTATATATATATCCATTGTGTATAAGCAAAATGTGAAATAATAATAACAAACAATTTTAATACACGAAAACAACGCATGGCTGCCAAAATGAAAGAGAAGATATGCGAAGCTGTTGACTTGTGATTGTGTATTTTGACTGACCGAGAGTCAATACAAATATTAAAAATTCAACTTCCAATATTAACAACCAACAATCCACACATGCCTGTCATAACTTTCTCGTATTCTGCCAAAAGTTCTTGATAATGACCTCCTTATGTCAAATAAAAATATTGTTCTAGATTTTTGATTGCCAATCTGATTAAAATACATGTCTAGATATCCATCCGAACTTCAAGAAGATTTTTCCATGTCAGCCCCTCAAATCTACATCACTGACAAGGGGAAACTAGGTTGAAAAATCCGAAAGTTCATCTCGACCTATGCCGGGATCAAACCCTAAGTTTAGCTAGCAAGCATCTAACTCACTGAGTCACCACATCTCTCTACTGACAGGGTTGAAGTATTATCTCAACCTATACTGGGATTGAACCCTGGACCTTCAGGTTAGCGAGCAAGCATCTAACTCACTGACCACCACAGCTCTCTACTGACAGGGTTGAAGTATTATCTCTATCTATACTAGGATTGAACCCTGGAACTTCAGGTTAGCGAGCAAGCATCTAACTCACTGAGTTACCACAGCTCTCTACTGACAGGGTTGAAGTATTATCTCAACCTTTACTGGGATTGAACCCTGGACCTTCAGGTTAGCGAGCAAGCATCTAACTCACTGAACCACCTCAGCTCTCTCCTGACAGGGTTGAAGTATTATCTCAACCTATACTGGGATAAAATAGTAACTTGTTACCTTTCAACCACATTAACCTCTAAAAATTTTAAGACATGACAATATTTCGCCGAAAATTCACCCTAATTCTCTCGGCTTATAAAAACGTATCCTTTTTTTAAAATTTACCCTAACGTTCAAGGACCAAATTCCAATTAAGCCTATGCTAAAGATAGTTGTAAGTGTCACTGTTTCGAGGGAATAGAAACCCTGAGTTAATTTCTATTATTAAACTTGTTAACGGGTTGTATGTTTGAGTCGACTAGTATTTAGACAGTGAGCACAATGATATAGAAAGGTTCAATACAATTTAACGTTAGGTAAACACCTTACAACCATTTGAGATTGGTATTTCAACCTTTGGTTAAAGACGCAGATTCTTTTTTTTTACAAGACTCGTCACATTTCTTTACTGACAAGAAATAAATTACGATTTTCACAAACACCTTACAACCGTTAACGATTGATTTCTAAACTCAACTTAAAGGGATAATAGCTCTTATAACGAACATAAAATCCATCTCTTATTTGGATAAAAAATAAATTTGAGATTTATTACGCTTCGTCACTGACAAACAAAATTTCATCAACACCTTATAAGCGTTAACGATGGTTATTACGAATAAACATTTGTCTCGAAAACACCTCACACCATTGGCGATTGGCATTTCATTTCTAGAATTGGTTAAACCCATGAAAAATATATTATGATTCTTTACGGATGGTAATGTTTTTTAGATATGGGTGATAGTGCTGGAGCTCAATTTTGGAGTGCTCTGATCCTACCTTCTGCCATTTCCCGAATAGAAACGGATATCCTGTATAAGTGATATAATGTTTTTGTCCCTGTCAGTTGATTCTGAATCTAGATTATTTAGTT
Organism: Nipponacmea schrenckii; assembly: GCA_030562195.1. Lineage (NCBI taxonomy): Eukaryota > Metazoa > Mollusca > Gastropoda > Lottiidae > Nipponacmea > Nipponacmea schrenckii. Next base: position 7,889,083 of record JAUJPP010000005.1, on the reverse strand, counting down.
TGGTTTATCCTGATATTTTCAGGTTTAAGTGTATACGATGTTTGTGGTTCAGATAAGAAGGCTGTAGAGATTCTGAGTCAATATGTCCGAGCTGGAACTTCAGGCGGAAATGGCACCAGATTAGCAGGTATTTCATTTATGTTTAAATATCACTTTTGCTTTGTAGTATATCTCGTCTTATCCATCCATCCTTACTTTGTCTGCACCGAAAAGTCCTGGTCGGAAACACGAGAAGTCCGGGTGATAGAGACTTATTCAATCCAAAGTCAATTGAACCTTCAATACATACTTAAGTTATGTCGAAGAGACTGAACAATTGAGACTCACACATTCCAATTTGTGTTTTCTTTTTTTCTTTTACAGGAGTTATAAGTTATACAGGAACTACCACCGGAAGTGCCATCTCTAACATGTTACAGCATCTACATATTCCACACATACAATTCACTGATGACGTCATAGCAGACGAACAAGGAAATTTCGATAACAGAAAAATCCTGTCGCTGACACCATTGGCTAGAATCGAGGTACGTTTAAAGGATTAAGATTTGAATTCTAAGCTTAGTTTAAGATCTTGTTGAGGATTCACCTTTCAAATGTAACCTCAGCTTGCTGTTTTAGATACAAAAGGAAGCTTTTGTAAGAAATTTGACCCCGTTAACGCATTAACGCACGCCGTCTTCATTAGACCATAAGGTGCAGAAGAGAAGGACGGAAAACTCCATTCATTTCTTTTCATTTCATTTCATTGGGGCACGCTTTGGTGTAGTAACTCTTAAGCATAGTACCGCTTTTGGATTAATTGTTTAATTTTAAGGTATGTCTATATTCCGCACATTTTATCCGTTTGTATTGAGTCCGGCATACACTTGTTTTTCGTCATCATTTTCAGGCAGCTGTTGATGCCCTCAGTCTCCTGAACTGGACCTACGTATCAGTCCAAACTCTACCCACAACCTCTGCTACAGCGGAACAAGAATACTTTTCAAGAAGGCTGAAAGAGGTCGGGATCTGTCAACAAGAATTACAGATTTTATCTGATAACAACAGTACATTGACGTTACACAAAGCTGTTCCCAAAGCGATTGTTGCGTTTACTGGAGATCGATTCACGCAACAGCAACTTCTAAACGTTGAAATGGATCCTACTAACAAAGTGTTGCTTGTTGGAGATCTCGGAAACGTATCTGGATCAGAATTCGGAGACAATATTATGGTTCTTTTGGAACAATATACTCAAATTGATGGTTTAGCGGAATTTATTTCGGAAACGCAAAACTCAAGTGAACAGCCGTATCTTTACTTACAAAGATTCAATTGTTCAGATGACATGGTCGAGTGCAGACTTCCTACCATGTCCTCTCAGCGACATCATGTTACCGGGGATGCAGTAAGGACTCTATATAAAGTCATTGAGACGTTAGCCCAGATGGAATGCTCTTCCACTGATAACGTTTCATGTCCACCAGGCACCCTCCGGGAACAAATAGAGTATCATAGTAATGGGGGACAGGCAGAAAACTGGAATCCTTACGTACAGTTGATGACAATATCTGAAAGCTACCAAGGGGAGGTAAGATTCGAATTCGAAGACTTTTTTTAGTAACCGAATAACTACAGAACAAGTAAAGGTCTAATCTACCAGTAGAGTGGGCTCTTTGAAACATCATCCATTTTTAGTCCATTGCTGGCACGGCATCACGGTGGTCAGAATGAGAAGAAAATGGTCCATATAGTATTTCATTCTTTAAATCGGAGCGAAAAATGTACACTTCCTCAGTTTTGCGTCAAACATACATTTTAGGTTTGGTACACCGGAAGTAATTAAGTTGCTAGGTAACAATACGCATGCTCAGGTTTTATTCGTATCTGTTTCAGATTGATTCTACAATTCCAAAGCTACATGGCAGCGTCAAAGTTCAAGGTCGTCTACCGGAAGATGTGTTCGATAGTAAATGCGAAGAAAATTGTTTGGTGTGTTCGATGTGTGATGCCATATATTCGTCCAGTGAACGTATCATCCTACAGGATGCTGATATTTTTATCGTCGGATCGTTTCCCATTTACAAATCATCACCCGGTAAAGGGTGTGACTTCGCGAATCCCCGAGGTCTTCAAGCGGCTCGGTCCTTTCTGTCCGCCATTGACAGTTTCAAAACTCGATATAACGACACTATTGCTCTTCAAAATATAACTATAGGAGGGGTGGTACTGGATTCATGCCCTTATACGGACAATCTCAAAACCAGAATTAGTGACGTAGAATCCTGTGTTTACAATTATAGAGATGCGTTAGGTCACGTGGTCAGCCTTCCACCAACCAGAACAACTGGATATTTTAACTTTTTTGACGATATCAACAATATGGCTACCACTTCCGGTTTAAAAATCACTGGTACCGTTTCCCCTCTGGGATTCGGACTGGACGAGCATCTGAACGTTAACTTCGTCAAATCGTTGATCAAGGTCCTTAAGAAGGTCAAATGGATATATGTTAGGATAATACACTCGGCAAATACCAATTTGAAATTAATGATGAAAGAATTGAATGAACGTATCGTCGGAGAGAATGTGTGCGTTGGGGAAGTGATCGAGATTGGACCGAGTGTGGATGACTATTTGCCACAAGCTACCTTAATGAATGCGAAAGAAATTGGTACGATTCTGTTCACCACTTTGGAAGATACTGCGAAGATTTTGGACTCGTTTCAATCCTTCAACACTTCCATTTCTAAACAGAAGTTGTTTTTGTTTCCATGGAACGTCGAGTCCCTCATAGCTATTAAATATCCAACATTTTTGGAAAACGCGTTAGTGATTCGACCTCGCACGTGGCTTGAAACTCCTGACATACATGACACGTTGACAGATGACGTCATACCTTGGATCGACGGCTTCCAGACGATATCCAACGAGACGGATGAATCGAACGCAGACAAAACGGTGGTGGTCGGAGTTGATATTCTCATGTCTACTATCAACGCTGTTTACAGAGAACTGTGTCCAAAACAAAATGGCGTCTGTAGTGAATTTTCCGATTTCCATGCGTTGAAGCCACGTCTGGAAGAAACGTTCAGCATGCTGATTTCCGGTATGGAGTCGCCATTTGAAGTGTATGACGTCAGACCAGTGAATGGTAAACTTGATTCTGTGCAGGTGAGTGAGAATTTATCTTATCGACTTCCGGTTTATTTGAGAAAACTTCCGGTGGCGTATTGTTTTACGGCAAACTAGGATTTAAAACGTTTTAAAAATATCTTAACATTTTTGTATATAATTTTCAGATAGGGGAAGTAGACGTTGAAGGTAGGGTAAAACTGGAGTTATCGAACGTTGATAATGCTAGGCGCGGTTATCTGGACATACCGTCCAGTGTTTGCAAGACGTGGTGCCCGGAGTGTTACGTATGTTCACAAGGGAGACAATCTGGAGAAGATTTGTTGTATTTACCAGGAGATATCATAATTACTGGTATTCTACCAATACATCAGAGTGGGTTATCTCCCTTTACATGTGGTGATGTCGCAGACGAAATTTTTTCTCAACAGCTGGCTGAGGCGTTCATGTATGCTGTAGAAACTGCTCAAAAGCGGTATCCATATTTGCTGGGTAGAGTTAGTATCGGGGGTATGATTATAGACGGTTGCTCCAACCCGCACAAATCCACTCAATTGATAGGCAATTTTGAGACTTGCGACTACAAATTCCCAACAAGTGATCGTCATGCTCCGTCTCCTAAATCTACTCTAGCCTACATCATTCACGGGGACAACTCTACCATGGACAGTACAGTGAAATCTGTTCAAGAGTTGGGGAAATTAGCCGTGGCTACATACAGCTCAATTCAGAATCCTCAACAGATCAGCGGTGATTCTAGTATCGAGCAGAAAAACACGGCGATCGTGGATCTCTTAATCAAACTAAATTGGACCTACATCCATCTTGTGACTTCGGTCGACTCGAGCTACCATGATTCTCTCCAAGAATTTCTAAAAACAGCGTCAAATCGTGGAATTTGTGTAGGAAAAATTCTAGGATTAGGAGCTACTGTGGAATCTATTGTTGAAGTCGCAAAGTATTTGACGGAAGGTAACACAGCTGTCGTTATGATGGCCAAACGATCCGACATCAAACTCTTTTTTAACAGCCAGAGCACGGATGTTCCAATCCGTCCATGGATCATCGACATTTCCGGCGACGACTGGAACTCGGAGAATCTTTTAGATGTGAAAGTCCCACAAGGATCTCTATTAATCGACAAAAATGGAAAACAAAATGGCGAATTTGAACAATTTATGTCGGATTTTGACGTCACGTCGTCAAGGAATTCTGATTGGTGGAGACAATATTGGCAAATCAAATTCAACTGTAGCATGTCATGTGACTTTCATCTTCAGAAGAGTACGTGGAGACCATTTTCTGCGACGGCGGCTCGGATGATCCGGTCAGTTGATGTAGCTCTACATACTATTCATCAGCAATACCTGGCGTCGTGTCCGTTGACTGGTGGGATCTGTCCGAACTTCGTGAAATCCGGAATGTCCTTGATCCCTGATAGAGCGTTGGAAGTATATTTTCAGGAAGGCGACGAGCGAATGGAATTCAATGAAAATGGTCAAATTTCCCAAAAATATCAGGTTAAGACCTACAGCTCTGATCAACAGTATGAGGTAAGTGTTCTTTAGAAGTAAACAATTATTTAGGTTCACTCAAGATCCTTTCTACCAGCTTTTCCGTGTCCAAACCTCTTGGTATCGATCTTTCCCAGATTAGCTGTACCGACTTAAGCATGCGTGTTTCGTGAGCTACAAGAGGTTTTTATTTTACTCCATAAATATAAAGTTCAAAATGAGCCAAAAGTAATCCACGGTTTCAATCTGTTCGTTCTATTATAGGTCGGTGTATGGCGAGACGGTGTCCTGACTTTACAAACCTCGTTCTTCCAATATCTGTCCTCGTCCACCTGTACCGAAGGCTGTAGCTGTGAGAACCAGGTCAAATTTACCAACATCACTGAAGCAGTGGAGCAGAAGACCAACCCAGATCGCTTCGTCTACTGGAGAAATAGCGGAGTCTATAATGGGAAACTTTGGGCTACGATTTTAGTGGCGATGGCCGCCACGGGAGCTTTTATTTCAGTCGTTCTTATCGTTTATGTTGTTCATAAAGTTTGTAATAAGACATTGGCACGGCGCTATGTCGGCTTGGGTATCTTGCTTTTGGTTGGAGTGATGCTTTTGTTTCTTTCTGTTGTCCCTTTTGTGTTTACTCCTTCGGAGACGTTGTGTGGTTTAAGGTTTGTAATGCCTGGCTGTGCCTATGCATTCTGTTTTGCTACGATTCTTGTGAAGCTAACATCGCTGCGTGATTACAGATTAATCGGGCTAGGAGGCGAGGTGTCGAACCTGAATCAATATTTATTTGTCGTGTTCGTTACCGTCGTTCAGATCGGGATCGCTGTTCAGTGGTGGGTGCTGAAGACGCCATTAATAGCGATGAAAACTGTGGATACGGTAGTATTCTATGCGTGTCATTATGGACAATTGGAGTACATCCTTCACCAAGTGTACGTGATGTTGTTAATCTTGCTGTGTGCGGTCTACGCCATTACGGTGCGTCACGAGACCAAGAATATGGGAGAAGCTCGACTTTTGTTGTGGTGCTGTTGGTTATGTGTGCCGGTGTGGATCGCCTGGATCATAGTCTTCCTGATCCAAGATCCGGAGTATTCCGATCCGACAGTTTGTGTGGCCATTGTCTCTTGTGCTACGCTGATGATGACTGTTATTTTCATCCCGAAAATCCATATGGTGGCCAAAATAAAATATAGCATAGCCAAAGGCGCCACCAGCTTTCAAAATGGTTACAAACTCGATAGTGAGTTCTTTTACGAGAGACCATACTCTTTACCTGGTACCATGACCACTAACTACTCAACCATGAAAACTGGGTACTCAACAACCAAAACTCATCCCAGGAGCATCTCAAATTTTGATGCAACTTTAAGCTATTGAGCGTTCACACCCTTTTTTACAACTTCCTAGACCCTAGTTATAATTATAACTTTTGTTTTTAGCGAAACCTTGCTCAAGAGATTAATACGTAAGGAATACGACGGATACCTCGGTATAGTATACTTCTATATGTGTGCATGATATATTTTGTGTTGAATATGTCTTAGTTTAAATCTGGTAGTCAAGGCAACGATATCGAAACGTTGATCCCAATCTATGGATTAAATACACAATCGAACTAACAATTGTTTTGAAGAAGGCAAGTATACACAGACTGTAACAAACCCGAGTAAAGGTGAGATTAGTCCGAGAGATCGTATTATACAGACAAAACATCTAATTTAACCACGTCTGAGCTCTGAGCTTAATTTCGAGAACTTCTTTTATTTGAAATAAGAGATGAAAATCATCGTTTAAGCTCGAATTAACATTGATCTGAAAGTGAAGCTTAAAGTAACTTTGAGAGACATAAAGCTTAAATTTTGAACCTAAACAAGCTCTTAGCCGAAAGAAAGCTGAAAATATTAATTTTGAATCAAGCATTGAACTTACGTTGTGTAAAGCTAACCGTAAAATTGAGCTTTTGTTAACTGAAGCATTGAGCAAGCTTTGAGCTTAAATGTGACCCTGTGTGTGTATCGTGCTTCTATTTAAGCAATATCTGAACAGTAAGTCGAATGCATGACCATTTCTTTTGTCCATGTACTTTTACGTAAGAGAGACTGACTTGATATCCATGTACGAATTTACTTGTATGGTGCTTGCTTGAGTGTTGTTTTTGGATGAAATTTGGTGTTTGGCTGAACAAAAGCTTAAAGAGCTCAAAGGTACAGTACTGCTTCTTTCTTTGGATTTTGTATTTTGTGAGCGAACGTAACTTTATTGTGTGTGTCATACGTATTGCATGTGTGGCAGTCAAGGTATCAGACGAAGTTTGAAATATGAAATTGGCGAGAATTGTCAGCTTTTGGTTGCTTGTTTGTTGTACAATGATTAACACGATGCCTCTGGGCCTTTCTTCTCTCATTTCAGATTACAACGTTTCGATGGCTTACTCTGAACAGATGGCACGTAAAAGGACAGAATGACAACACCCACAGACCTACGAGACGGGAATGAAGAATATGTCTGTGTAATTAGCCGGAACCGAACGCGACGTCGTCAATTATTGAAAAGACAGCAAGAGTTAAAAGCACATTAAGCTTACAAAACTACCATTATACTCAATTAGGGACCGGGTCGTCAATTGTCAGTTAGTCAGATAGTGTCAAACTGTAATTCCTTTTGACAAAATTGCTGACTGTTTTAGACTATCTTGAACACCGCTATATACATAAATGAAGTAGCATTATTAGCCTGTCATTGAATAGAGGGCTCGGGACCAGTGGCCTTGGTCAATCAGACCTTATGGTATTTGAGTCACTATATCTGAGCAAACATTACGATACCGGTTGTTGAAACAACACTCACCTGTCTGGAGGAGGAATCTACTGCATAATATTCTCAATAAATAAACATTATAGTCCGTAGTAATCTAAGCGATGTTTATTGATAAAGGGAAGTAACTCTTAATAAGTAAACTGCTTTGGCATATTGACTAGTTTACCCCTCCATACAAGAACAAATGTATATTGAGTACTGCAGTTATACCGGTGTATTCTGACGAAGAAACCCTTCCATGCAAACGTTGTATGTGATATCATGACTTAATTTGACACTTATATCCTTCCATACTAGTTTATAAAAGTATAGATGTATAATGATATAGTTATATACTGCGTTAATATGAAATTAAATATCACGATTTTTATTCCCTTCTTGTTATTCTGTGTTACGAGCTGTGCACGTTCAGTATTCCTAGACAGTTGGAAATCGCAAAAAGAGTAGGCTAATACCACTCTCCCGGCAAAATTTCCCCTCATTGCACACTGCATGGCATTGCCCGTCTTCATTGGCCCATAAGGAGCAGAAAAGTAGGACATAAAACTCCATTCATTTCATTTTTATTCCGCTCTTGTTATTAACGTTTTGTTCGGTCGATAAAAAATGGTTTCAAAATATTTCCTTTGTCATGAAAGGTCTGTGTCCGTAATTTTGTCACCTTTACCCTTCCATAAAACATCATCCAAAATGCATAAAATGTGCTATTATATCAAAGCTCGCTCTTAAAAAACACGGGTTCAAAAATCCAGGAACAGGTCAATGCAGTATTGATTTTGCCATTTATCCCCTTCCATAAAGCCGCATTCGAAATTATCAAATGTATTATGGTATCAAAGTGCGTCAACACGCGTCAATTAAACACTAAAGCGCCTGCTTAGAAACGCGGATACAAAAATCAAGGAGTAGGTCAATGAAATGTTGATTTTGTCACTGATCCCCCTCCATAAATCCGTTCTTAAAAATGTATCAAGTTTATTACTGTGTCAACACACGTAAACTGAAGAGTAGAAGGCTACGATAAGTATGTAAGTATTACAACTGAAGGACATTCGACCCTACCGGAGACAAGTACCGCTAACACAGGGTGAAATCTGAAACGCTTCAATCAAACTTCAATCATTTCATTAATCTAACAAATTTAGCAGATTGTTTTATCGTAATTAAAGTTGCACTCCCACTAAAGATATCGTATTTTACATTAGTTTCTATGTCAGTGTAATTTGAAAGTGTGGGGGGTGGGGGATCTTGGTGAGAGACATTCTTTGTCCAAGCAGAATTTTACTCATCTCACACTGCATTGCGTTGCTGTCTTCATTACTAAGCACCAATTGATAAAATAGGACGTAAAACTACATTTCATATCAGTGGCCTTTGCGTTCTAGAATTAATTCCGGAATATAACTGTGTCGTAAGATAGGCGATATGACTGTGTTGAATAAAACATTATAAGGGTTGTTTTCTTTAAAAACAATAAATTTAAAGAGAGGCTCGATTTACTTTATTGACTGTGGGCCAACTTATTTGACGATCAGACAAAACCTGTAGGTCCTAGTATCTGATATTGAAAATGTCGCGTGTGTACGAATATTTGAAATAATTTCTGTCCATTGAAGAAAATTCGGGGATCAGTTTTATGTTGACTTTAGTATGTGAATCAACAAACCCTGTACCAATACAGGACAGGGGGAGTACGAGACGGTCTTCGACAGAGGTTCGTGTCCTTTGAAGAGAGGCTTTCCATGGCCCGAAATATTTATTGAAAATTCAACATGGCAACTTGCAAGAGTCACATATTTCAAATTTTCAGAATTTGTTATTCAAGCAATTTTGAACGAATATTGTCTACAGGGGATTTTCGGGGAAAAATACTTAATCACTTTTGGGAATGATCTCTCAGCTTCTAGTTTTTGAAATTTCCTAGGGGGAGGGGAATCTGGACAAAAAAATATACCAGTATCATTTCAATCCTGACGGTTGGGCTGGGTATTAACCACTCACCATCGTGGGTTCTATACTATACATGTCGTTATTTACCCAAGTAAATATAAATGGGTAACAATATAGATTGATTATAGATATATACAAGATAATTATCAGACTCTATAACCTATATTCATTATCAATTAACACGTAACATACACTCCTTAACGTTCAAATATTAAACTAGGCCTCGTTCAGGACACTGATCTGTATCTCGTATATCCTTGCTCGATTTATTTGATTAGGACAGAGTTTTGTCTCCAAATCAACATCATACGATTAAACGTTCTTCCTTTACAATCGATAAGCAGATTTAAGATTCCTTTCACGAAGTATATCTGGAGTTTGCTCCCTTTGTTGAACGTCTTAGATGAAACTTTTTGGTGAACCCATTTCATAGTTTTTTTCCCTTTGATGAACTATTTCCAGTGTTGTGTATCTTTGATGAACTCTGGCAAGAGTATTGCCCCTTTGATGAAGTAGGTCAAGAGATAAGTTTGGGAGAAACCCGAGCCTAGTTCAGGGCTAAAGGTCCCCCAGCCCAACCATGTAACTTTACTCTTATTGATACAAAGTGAGATCTGAGTGTGAAATACAAGCACGAAATGAAATCGGGGAACAATATAAGACCCCAAAAACCCGACCAGTTTCTTTTCGGGGTTGAATTATATTAAATATATCGAGGCCATTCTAGACGCTTCATCTCTATTCTCATCCAATATAACTCAATATTATGATCCTCTCCGTATGATATTAAAAACAGAAAATAAATCGACCTTTTGTAAAACTTAGGTTCACGATGATCTTTGTACCAGTTGGTCCTTGGCGAATCCTCGCGGCATTGATCTTTCAACTGTGTGGACTAGAATAATGAGGAAATGTGACTTATTCAAAGTCAGTTACCGGACGTACACATGCTCAGATTTTACAACTCACGATTACAATTTGTTATGTTACCAACCGTTTGACGTCATAAACAGATTTCAATATACTAACCGACTATACTACAGCCCGCCTTCAAGGTCGGAGTAATGCATTTCGTGACCTTTAAAAAAGCCATAAACAATCCGGGGGAGCCGCAGCCTAATTCATTATGATATCTAAATCATAATTGGGGTCTTTCCCTTTTAACCCCAGCGATAATGAGATGTCTTGTCACATACAGAATTCGTCAAATTTTCACATTGTCACATCCCTCACTCGCTAGACGGTGGCTGGGTGGGTGAATTATGTTATTGAGACCCCTTACACGAGCCATACAGAAATCAGCTGAGGCGAACCGAGAGGGTGGGGGGCCAATAGTCGTACATTGTAGGTGAGTATAAAACTCAATTTCATTTCATTAGTCCAATAAGATACAGAACAGTGGGATATAAAACTCTATTTCATTTCATTAGTCCAATAAGATACAGAACAGTAGGATATAAAACTCTATTTCATTTCATTAGTCCAATAAGATACAGAACAGTAGGATATAAAACTCTATTTCATTTCATTAGTTCAATAAGATACAGAACAGTAGGATATAAAACTCTATTTCATTTCATTAGTCCAATAAGATACAGAACAGTAGGATATAAAACTCTATTTCATTTCATTAGTCCAATAAGATACAGAACAGTAGGATATAAAACTCTATTTCATTTCATTAGTCCAATAAGATACAGAACAGTGGGATATAAAACTCTATTTCATTTCATTAGTTCAATAAGATACAGAACAGTAGGATATAAAACTCTATTTCATTTCATTAGTTCAATAAGATACAGAACAGTAGGATATAAAACTCTATTTCATTTCATTAGTCCAATAAGATACAGAACAGTAGGATATAAAACTCTATTTCATTTCATTAGTTTAATAAGATACAGAACAGTAGGATATAAAACTCTATTTCATTTCATTAGTCGAAAGACCTTTATTACTAAATTGTGCAGAACAGTAGAAGATGAAATATTGGTATTTTAATAACCTTATTAATGCAGGCCGTGGACTCGCTACGACACGCTTGGTGATAATGAACTAATAAACTGTTATTTTACTTGTTAAATCTTGAAAACAGAACGATAATATATTTATCAGTGATATAGATAGACTTGTCACTCTCTGGTACTATCTACAACTTTAACCTACATTTGATAGTCAATTAGTAATGAGATTTATTCGTTCTTACACGCATCTCCAGCCCCCGACCCAAAGACAGTCTTTCTTGGGAATTGCCCCCATTTCACACTGCATGTAGTTAACGTCATTAGCTCAGTCATAAAGTAGGATATGTGTTTTCACTCATTCGTTATTGTATATTAGACAGTCGAGTACTTTTTTTTTCTTCTCGTCTATCTTTAATGCTTAAGAGAGCCGCGGTGGCTCAGTGAGTTAGATGCTTGTTTGCGATCTGAGTGTCCAGGGTTCGATCCCTCCAAAGGTCAAGATAGCTCTATTAGTTGCGGACAATGAGAATGTTTAATTAACTACCTTTATATAGAGATAGGGGCCAGTGATGTGACCCTACTAATAAAATTCATTGATGCCCTTCGATGCCATCGACTTGAGTTGATGGATACAATCCAATTCCAAAGTGCGTCTGTGGTCTGTGGTCGTTCCCAGATTGGGATTCCTAGATACTAAGGATTAGACTTGCACACTAAAATCTTTGTGTGATTGACCACGTAAATTAAAATGTTTCCCGACGGGTTTATATATAAAAATACTTAAATGTTTTCCGTTCTATTTTAAGCCCCTCTTTCTCGAAAATTTCCCTCATTACACACTGCATGGCGTTTTGTTTAAATGATTAGTTTAAAAATGTATTTCATCGTGTTGTTATCCGATACAGCTTAACAATAATCAAAGAAAATTTAAACTGTTTAAATTCAGGTATTATGTTTTAATCAGATTGTTATTTTTATCAATCCAAGGTCCTCGAAATAAAATACAGAAACTGATGGAAAATTTCCTTTGAACATTGTCATACAAATAGTTTCAATTATCCGAGATAAAATTGCTTTCAACGTTCTTTTAAGGACGAAGTTCTCTTATAATTCACCTCTATCTATTCTAGCTTAATGTAACTCTTTTCATAGATACATATCCAGCGTCTAGTTCGTCTGCAATGAAGTAACCAAGCGTTAAGTTATGATGTAAATGATTAATGTATTTATATTACAGACGAACGTAACTTATATTTACGTTCTTAAATGTGATATAAGTAGTTGAAATTCCCTTCTTTCAGCTGGTAATGTAAATATTTTGACTACTGTATCACTTAAAGCTCCAAAATTAAAGAAGATTTTTAGACGACTGTATAAGTTAAAGCTCCGTCAGCTGGTAAAATTGAAAAAATATATTTAGACGACTGTATACCTTAAAGCTCCGTCAGCTGTTAAAATTGAAAAAAGATATTTACACGACTGTATAACTCGAAGTCTTTGAACAAGTAAGTAAATATTTAGACGACTGTATCACTTAATGCTCTATCAGCTGGTAAAATTAAAGCATATATCTAGACGACTGTATACCTTAAAGCTACATCAGCTGGTAAAATTAAAGCAACATATCTAGACGACTGTATACCTTAAGATTACTAGTAATGTCGCGATGATCCGCCATGTCACTAATATTAAACAGACGATCTTGTCAGTTTTGTCAAATTCCTAAGAAATACGCAATTTTTATTATAATATATCATTTTAGATCCTTGTTGTCGAAGGTCAGTAAATTTCTATTCATTATTAGATTTACTGATGATTGTTGTAGTAAATAACGACGCAGTAAGGGTTAACTTAATCATCTTACAATGTCAAGCTATAGCGAACTGCGTCTTATACCTTGACTCAATAGTCACCTTTCTTGTATCACATCTTCACAATGTCAAGCTATTACGAACTTCATACTTATACCTTGACTACAATAGTCACCTTTCTTGTATCACATCTTTACAATGTCAAGCTATTACAAATTTCGTATTTATACCTTGACTGCAATAGTCACCTTTCTTGTATCACATCTTACAATGTCAAGTATTACAACTTATCTTATCTGACTACAGTAGTCACCTTTCATACATCTTAACAATGTCAAGCTATAGCAACTTCATACTTATACCTTGACTACAAAGTCACCTTTCTTGTATCACATCTTCACAATGTCAAGCTATTACAAACTTCATACTTATACCTTGACTACAATAGTCACCTTTCTTGTATCACATCTTTACAATGTCAAGCTATTACAAACTTCATCTTATACCTTGACTACAATAGTCACCTTTCTTGTATCACATCTTTACAATGTCAACTATTACCAACTTCATTTATACTTGACTACAATAGTCACCTTATTACATCTTTTCATCAGCTGATACAAATTTCACCTTATACTTGACTACATCTTCACAATGTCAACTATTACAAACTTCATTCTTATACCTTGCTACATAGTCAACTGTATCACAGTTTCTATCAGTTATTACTAAATTGGTATTATACCTTGACTACAATAGCACCTTTCCTGTATCACATCTTCACAAGGGGACAAATACAGTCAAGGTATAAGATGAAGTTTGTTGTAGCTTATTGTAAAGATGTGTTGTCGGAGGTCAGTAAATTTCTATTCATTGTAAGATTAACTGATGATTGTTGAAGTAAATAACGACGTAGTAAGGGTTAACTTAACCAACTTGGAGACAACCGATCGTCTCTGTAATCATCAACCAAAACAGGGACACTGACTTCATTCAATCATAATACGTCTAATAGTTGAATGTTTTAGCAGTTACAGTTCAACTGAGGTTCGTGGAGCAAGCAGTGGGTGGGGGGGCGTCATTCTCACTTTTTAGAGCATCTGATACAATTCTGTCAACATGATATGTCTTTCTCAGAGACTCTTCGAATCTCAAATGTTTTGTAATGGTTATGACGAGGCTCGTGTCAAAAGCGAGAGGTGAAGGCTAAAAGGGGGTGGGGGTTCCTACTTTCAAGAAAACCTAGACCCATTTTTAGATTTGGATTTTTTATCTCTTATTCTAGTCTTTACGAGCGTCCTCACAGTCAATGTGTGAGGGTGTGTGTTTGTAGGGTGGGTGGTTGTTTCAGTGTACTAATGTACTAGAGTAAGATGTCAATAATTGATTAGTTTAATGGACACTTTTAAATCAAAATCTGCTGCAGTGCCATGTTCGGAGGGGTGGGGTAACGTATGGTGTATGGGGTGGGCGGTGTAACGTTCTTATTACTTGCTTCAACCATATTTTCGTCAGCTCTGACACGTGTTCAAGCGTCGACCGACATTCTGGGTACAATATAGGCCTTATAGCCTACTAGTGATCAATTAAAATTCATTAATTAATTAGGCAGGGGTCAAAGGTCATCGTCGATAGCCCAAGTGGTAGTGTATCCGTCTTGTGAATTGAAATACGGTCATGTCGGTTCGTTTTAATAGCAAACGGAAAAGAGATTATAACGAAACACTTCTGCACTAATTAAGAACTTGCCTCTTTAAGTTGATATATATCGTTTTAACTATGATAGACTTTAGATTAGATATTGAAGGATTAGTCGTTTCCTTAGGTTTCGATTCAAATCCTGGTTGGATTCATAATTTGATGACTGGCTGTTGCACTTTGGGTTAGAGTGTTGGGATAATATATGACGTCATAAGGTTGGTTACTCAGTCGGCGCGTGATAGTCTTCTGACGTTGAATAAGTCATCTTTACTCATCATTCCAGTCAATCCAAGATGTTATCCTTGTAAAATCAATACCTAGAGGTTTGACCAAGGACCAGCTGGTAGAAAGGATCCTTGTGAACCTAAGTTGTTATCCTTGTAAAATCAATACCAAGAGGTTTGATCAAGGACCAGCTGGTAGAAAGGATCCTTGTGAACCTAAGTTGTTATCCTTGTAAAATCAATACCAAGAGGACCAGCTAGTAGACAGACTCTTAGTGAACCTAAGTTGTTATTCTTGTACAAAAAAGAGGTTTGATCAAACACCACTGGTGAGATAAAAGATTTTATCCAAAATCTACACTGCATGGTAGAAACGTTTCGTGCACTCCCCGATAGGTAATATACAAGTCAGTCTTACTGAATAACTCAACTTAAAAAGGACAATGCATGCTTGAATTGATTTTTAGAAAAGAAAAGTCATTAAGGAAATTTTTTACTTGACTAACTCAACGCCCGTTATTTGTGTTTGGGTTATGTTTAGTAATATACCAAGAGTCGATGTACTATGGAAAATAAACATACCACTTTTATATAAGACATAAACCGCAGCGATAATCTTAAGGAATGTGAAAAATTACTTCAATAAAAATGTTCATGTCGACATTTATTGTTTGTCACCGAGTACACGAATAGCCCGAACTGACTTACTGACTTTAGGCTGGTTTGTGTTTGATTTATTACTAGCCCGAACTGACTTACTGACTTTAGGCTGGTTTGTGTTAGATTTATTACTAGCCCGAACTGACTTACTGACTTTAGGCTGGTTTGTGTTAGATTTATTACTAGCCCGAACTGACTTACTGACTTTAGGCTGGTTTGTGTTAGATTTATTATAGCCCGAACTGACTTACTGACTTTAGACTGGTTTGTGTTGATTTATTATAGCCGAATGACTTTACTCTTGTGCTGAGTCTTGTCAGCTTGTTCTTGGCAAACCTCCTGACAATGATTTCACAAGGATAACAACTTAGGTTCACAATGATCCTTTCTACAGCTGGTCATTGGTCAAACCTCTTGGTAATGATTTTATGCAAGTTAGTTTCCCTATCAGATCATCCGAATAACCGACTTAACATGATGGAATATGAGATAAAAAATTGAATTAGCTTTCGGAGGCTAGATGAGAGTACATTTCGGACTAGAGTATTCTAGACGTCAACAGGTCAAATTTAACACGGTTGAAAAGAAATGCATCTTAAGTTGATCCCTGCGGCACCCCGTTCACAACTCACTGCTATCTCGACATTTCGCCGCTAAAAGCCGATAGACCGATTAAAACATTTTAAAGGTTTTGCCATTTGATTGTTTGTTTTTCTACGGATTTTTCTTAAGGATAATTTTTACTTAGTATCTTAATAACACACGCTTAAAAATACATTTTAGCTATGGGTCTTGAAGGTTTTACAACCTATGCCTTCATTGCAGGACTCTCTGAAAGAGATGAACTTTACAAACCTAATACGAAATAAACAATATTAGCTATGTGGACTCTCTGAAAGGGATGCTAGTTACAAACCTTAATACGAAATAAATATTATTAGCTATGTGGACTCTCTGAAAGGGATGCTAAGCTTACAAACCTAATACGAAATAAACAATATTAGCTATGTGGACTCTCTGAAAGGGATGCTAGTTACAAACCTAGATACCAAATAAACAATATTAGCTATGTGACTCTGAAGGGATGCTAGTTACAAACTGATACCAAATAAATATTATTAGCTATGTGGACTCTCTGAAAGGGATGCTAAGCTTACAAACTGAATACCAAATAAACATTATTAGCTATGTGGACTCTCTGAAAGGGATGCTAAGCTTACAAGCTGAATACCATATAAATATTATTAGCTATGTGGACTCTCTGCATGAAATTTTCAGTATAGGAACCTCTCTGAAAGGGATAAAACCCTAAATACCAACTATTAAAAACGACGCGGAATTTGAAGAAAGGATTTTGAGTTGACCAATCCATACGTAAAAGTCAGCATGCCTTGCCCTGTTTTAACAGTAGTTTTTTTTAACAGTGAATCACTAATTGATCAACACTGTTCTAATTGACATCTTTAAAACACTCAGTCACATTGATGAGACATACGTTTTTATAGGCTGACTACCCACAGGGCACGGGGTGGTGGCCCAATTAATATTTAATGTACAGTCAAGTGAAACGAACAATCACTCGTTATTACTAATCTATGACAGTCTTTTTAGATGTTGATCCCATATACATGCAGTTTTTGATGCTTATTTAGGGGCAGGCCCTTGATTAGCCCCGTGTTTCAGATAATTCACGTCATCTCAATCCCCACCCCCGTCTCCCCTACTCCTGGCTCCCTTTAGCCTGGTTTAATGCCGAAAAGGGACAAGATGATACCAGCTTTTCCCTTGTCAGTGATGCAGGTCGAGGGGGGGGGGGGGATGGGCTGACATGGTAAATACGTCTAATCCTCCTGATGGGACAATAAACCGAGGCCTCGTGTAGGATTGAATAAAAGCAGGCTTATACCGCTGTCCTGGTAAAATTTCCCTCTTTGCATACTGCATGGCAATGACCGTCTTCATTGGTCCAATTATGCGCAGACATCTAAGGTGTAAAAAAGTCCTTTCATTTCTATTTGACCCTTCATAAGTTCACTCTACAAGGTTAAGAATATGCTACACTATGTATAAATTGTACGTGTGAATAGTTTGTATCTTTAGAAAGAAGTATTCTATATAATTATTCAATTCACATTTATTCAATAGTATTCTGATGGCATACAATCTCGATTTAAAGTGATACAGTCGTCTAAATATTGGCTTTACCAGCTGATAGAATACCGAGGCCTTTTTTCTCACCAACTTAACTTTAATATGAAATACAATAATCTGATTGGATAACAAAAATCAATTTTACTGATTGACCAATCATTTTCAAGAATAAAGGCCCCTTTTTTAACTATATCGCTTTTCAGGATGCTTATATGGGAAAACGTTCGTATGCAATTAAATATACGGCTTTAATTTAGATCATTATCGCCATTATCACTACTCTCCATGGAGATATTATTAATACGTCACTATATTTATTCATTTGCAGACGAACTAAAAGTCGAATCTTGAAATTATAAAGTGATACAGATATCTGAAAATAAGCTGTATCACTTTGTCAAGTTAATAAATATTCGACTAGATCACTTTAAAGGTATAAAGATATATGTAATAAATAAGAAATATCCAATATTCGATATCGGTTCAATGCCCTTAATACTTGTATCACATTCCCTTTCAATACGTTTACAACTTTCTCCAAATACTTATATAATTCATCAAAAAAATATCTAGCGTTGAGCTGTATAAACTCCAAAATATTCACTTCATTGTATATTGAATCACTTAATAGCCTTAAGAAACCTAGTCTACCTTAAACGATTTTCTGATATGTTTTAACATGGAAAATAATCTAATATGTTAACAAAAAGTAGAGCGATAGGATCAACTCTATTTCATTTCATTAGTCCAATAAGATACAGAACAGTAGGATATAAAACTCTATTTCATTTCATTAGTTCAATAAGATACAGAACAGTAGGATATAAAACTCTATTTCATTTCATTAGTCCAATAAGATACAGAACAGTAGGATATAAAACTCTATTTCATTTCATTAGTCCAATAAGATACAGAACAGTAGGATATAAAACTCTATTTCATTTCATTAGTCCAATAAGATACAGAACAGTAGGATATAAAACTCTATTTCATTTCATTAATCCAATCAGATACAGAACAGTAGGATATAAAACTCTATTTCATTTCATTATTCCAATCAGATACAGAACAGTAAGATATAAAACTATATTTCATTTCATTAGTCCAATAAGATAAAGAACAGTAAGATATAAAACTCTATTTCATTTCATTAGTCCAATAAGATACAGAACAGTAGGATATAAAACTCTATTTCATTTCATTAGTCCAATAAGATACAGAACAGTAGGATATAAAACTCTATTTCATTTCATTAGTTCAATAAGATAAAGAACAGTAGGATATAAAACTACATTTCATTTCATTAGTCCAATAAGATACAGAACAGTAAGATATAAAACTATATTTCATTTCATTAGTCCAATAAGATAAAGAACAGTAAGATATAAAACTCTATTTCATTTCATTAGTTCAATAAGATATAGAACAGTAAGATATAAAACTCTATTTCATTTCATTAGTCCAATAAGATACAGAACAGTAGGATATAAAACTCTATTTCATTTCATTAGTCCAATAAGATACAGAACAGTAGAATATAAAACTCTATTTCATTTCATTAGTCTTAATTTCAAATCATTTATAAATTATAGTAAAACGTTTTTCTGACCTCAAGACGGGGCTGAACTAATTTATGAAAAGCTCGTCACCAATCCATCACTCAACTGTCCCGTGTTGTGTATCACTCAAGGTTCAGGTAGTCCGAAACGTATGTCTTAAAGGGGGGGAATTAGTGTCCGGTTTACAATTAAAGAATTTGGAATGGAATGTATGTTATGGAATGACCTCCTTAAAGTAGAATTAACAGGAATCAAAAACTAGAAATAGAGTCCGCACTCCGACCTGCGCCATTTTGTCATATATATAGTTATAGTATTAACTTCCATCAGTAACCTTGATGCACTCGGAGGGTTAACTTAAGAAAGAGCGTCCAGTCGTTTCGGATAGGACAATAAACTGAGGCCCAGTGTGCTACGTTAAAGATCCCACGACAGTTGGAAATCCCAAAAAGTGTAGTAGACTAATACAGCTGTCCTGAAATATTTCCCCTTATTGCACACTGCATGGCATTTCCGGTCTTCATTAACCCATTAGGTACAGAAGAGTAGGATGTAAAAGTCCATTTCATTTCACTGTCTTCATTACCCATTAGGTGCAGAAGAGTAGGATGTAAAACTCCATTCATTTCACTGTCTTCATTAACCCATTAGGTGCAGAAGAGTAGGATGTAAAACTCCATTCATTTCACTGTCTTCATTAACCCATTAGGTGCAGAAGAGTAGGATGTAAAACACCATTCATTTCACTGTCTTCATTAGCCCATTAGGTGCAGAAGAGTAGGATGTAAAACACCATTCATTTCACTGTCTTCATTAGCCCATTAGGTGCAGAAGAGTAGGATGTAAAACACCAGTTCATTTCACTTTGGGCTTCATTAGACGAATTAGGGTAACAAAGTCCTAGGATTTGTTTTATGAAATAAAGATGATTTACCGTGAATTTCGTTTGGGCTTGATATATCGATAAAGGCGATCAATTCTTTAAAACGTCCTAAGTTTAGGTAAAATACAGAATTTACCGAAGAATTCTTGCGTTTTATGTCACGTAAACTTTAGCACTTAGGTCAAAGAATCACCAGTGCCATAAGAGGGAAAACTACTATATAAAAAGAAATATCGTGTGCGTATTTATGTACACGTAATACTTTTTAGCACAATTAGGTCAAAGGTCACCACGTGCCATATAGAGCAAAACTCCTTTTATAACAGAAAACTCTTATTTATTATCAACAATATTCGTATAATACTTTTAGCACAACAAGTTCACACATCAAGATGCATTAGAGCACAGCACCTTTCTTCAATGCATAGGCTAATATTCGTATACCGTGACAAAAAGTTCAACAGGCATAGGAACCGACTCCTTTACGTCACTGAAAACGTTACATAATATTATAATACGATCAAACACACAGTCCAACATTATCCTTGTAGCACAACATAGTTCGAATAGATATGCACATTAGATAACACATAAAAGAGCTAGCACTTTGGATAACACATGAAAGAGCTAGCGCATTGGATAACACAATTTGATTAAAACATACCTAAGTTAATACAAGTAAGTCGTTTCGTAAAATTACATTTCTTAGGCACCAAATTTAGTTCTATCTATCTTCTTTTGTCCCTAATTGAGTTTTTTTTAGCACATAATCTTACTCGCTAGCACATAAATAAGTCCGTTAACACATAAAAACACATTTAATATATATAAAATTTCAAAATATAAAGCACATGGGTATATAATTTTCAGTTTTTCTTGGCCACTTAGAATTGAGTATTTTTGATTAACATTTTGGACAATTTTTTTTATCGTTTTCTATGAACTTTCAGATGTTTTGATAAATGGTCCGATCTAGAAAAACGTTTTTCACACAACTTACATTGATAAGGCTTGATACCGGAATGTGACCTCTTGTGTCTGGCTAGCTCGTCGGACCGGGAGAACCGCCATCCGCATCCGGGCCACGTACACTCGAACGGTTTCTCTCCGGTATGTCGCCGTAGATGTGCCTTTAAGTGCGAACTTTTACTGTAAACCTTAGTACAATCGTTGTAAGTACACTGGTACACCTTCTCATCCGGGTTTTTCTCTTTCGATTTGGCCGGAATTGGTTTCTCAATTCGGATTTTCACGTCGTTATTATGAATGATGGTCGGAAGTAAAAGAGACTTGGCTTGGATGTTCTGAATCCTGGCAGCATTTGTAACCGTAACCGTAGGCGTAGGATGGAACGTTTGATGACGGAAGAACGTGGATGGTGGTTGAGTTTGGACGGTTCGGACGGGTGTTTTCATTTCAACTGTTGGTGCTGGTTTGCTGGCGTACGAGTGCATCAAATTCTGCAAGCCGACACCAAGCACCACTAAGTCGTTATTGGAATTATTGAAGTTGTTATTGCACAGAAGTGGATTGTTCAAACCGTCACCCACACTTAATGTTTGGAAGGATTCTATGGAAGGAAGAGCACCGGTCTGGGCTAATAGAGTATCATTAGTAGAGACAGGACGAGCAGAACCAGCACCTCCAGAAAATTGGTAATCACTCGAATTGGCATGATAGCCTCCGTTCACACTGGTAACTGAGTTAAAATCCGAGGACTTGGTATTTTGTATCGCGTCCTCCACAACTCCTTGTGAAAATAAATACTCCAGAAACAGTTCATCCTCCATTCCGTCCAAACTCCAAATACTAGACGGACTGATACTCCGTAGATCGTCATAACTCGCATCGCTTTCCTCACCGGATGAATTTAGACGCTGAAGCGTATACTGTTCTCGCTCCAAACTGGAGCTCAGCGGTATAAATTCGTCCATATCGGATAGAGTATGTATGAACTACCCCAGTCGTCGCTGTCTCTCCTCTCTAATATAAATATATATATATACTACTAAACGTGAAGTATATGAGTATAAATATAAATTAGATGACTCGTTCCGTTTAGTGACAATCTCGACTAGATGATGAGGGGTTTACCTCTTCTAGACGGAAACCCCGTGTTATTTATAGGTCATGCTGATTACGTGTCGACTGTCGTCTAGCGAGCTGATTGGTTGAAGACTCTGTACTCTATATAAGTATATATATTATATGTTTATCAAGGAGACGCATGTGACTGAATATAAAGCGATATACTGTAACTATATAAGATATTAAATATATCTTAACTTTGTCATATGACTTGTTATTTATCTTCCAGCTAACGGTTCTGATTACAATATAATCATAGATTATTAGTTTCGACTTAGTTCACGTCTCAAGTGGTTTCAAATTGACTTTGATTTAGACTTTCTCACTTTAAGCTTATCGAATTCCGTATAATATGATTCACACTTAAATAGTTACGCATATACATTGCTCGAATGTCACACCGTTCAAAGAGCAGTTTCACGTTAGAGAATCCTATACACACAAGGTTGATGTCAGTTAAACGAAATACATTCCGAACCTGATAAACGTTGTTTAAGGAATAATTTACGACAAAGATACCACAAAAAGTCGATGACAGTTAAAAAGCTTGTTATGGATATAATATTCAGCGATATCACTAGAGAGAATGATGTTCAAAGCCTTGGTCACTTTTTGGGATACTGTTCAATTCGTGTTCAAGAATGCCGTTCAAAGCCGAAATGACGTTCGAGAATACCGTTATAGAATCTATATCACTATTACGTCGAGAAACGTTGGAATCACTTTTACAATATCCTCAATATAGTTACTATAGCAATCCAATTTCAATATTCTTGTCAATTCAAATACTAAATTGAAATGACGTTCACGCAAGTTAACGACCTCACAATTTCGTATGAACACACATGCACACGTTTTATATAATCTCTCACAAATACGGTTTAAAATACAAAACACAGCCATGAAACGACCAGGAAGGCGACTAACCCCATTTTGATGAATGATATTTATTAAAAGGTGATTATGACTTGCCAAAAGTATTTCGCTGATTTACATCCGCGTTTTGTTGAAACTTGAAAAGTGTCAATAGGCCTACATGACGGCTTCATAAAATATATTGGTCAATCGCTCACAACGAGATCATTTCTTCCTTACCAATACTGAATCCCAGATAGCAGTAATATTCCCCGATATTGAAGTGGTTTAACACGATAGCTTATACCGTACTGAAACGCTATAACGTTATTCCCCGATATTGAAGTGGTTTAACACGATAGCTTATACGGTACTGAAACGCAACGTTATAAAGATGGTAGATTTAGCATTGGACTATCGCAATCATAACCGTAAGAAGTCATTTAAAATATATTACTATGAAAGTCTATGCGTTTTTACTTCCGTCGGTTGTGTCATTGAACAATAGAATTTACTTTACACGTATCTAACGCAACAAACTCTGGTGGCAAAACACTGCAGGAATATTCTTAAAGATTCCAAAGGTGGCTTAGGCTACTAGAATAGATTGTCCAAAGTAGGCTCACACAGGTTGTACAGTCAAATGGTGATACACAATGCTCGTGGAATATCAAATCACAATTAGTGCAAATTGATAATAGATAATGGCGTTTTCAAAGAGTAATTAGTGTTTCTGCCTATTTGAACATCATGGCGTGTTTAGACCTGACCTGATGCTCTTTCTGGTAGCAAAACGTTTAATTCGAGACTACGCCTTGTGCATTAAATATATTTATTGGTCACGAAAAAGTCACTTAATTATCGTAAAACCGATTTGCCCTTGATAAAAATATGATTATGACTTTTGTCTGTTTTTTATCAAAGGACTTTTATCAATCGTCCAACAGTGAAACGAATGAGAAACTTTTGATGTTCATGAATTGCAAATGGACGCACTTCCGGTTATGTCGTCAAGTGATAAAATGGCGTTGTTATCAACTATATTCTAACACTGCAGGTTTAACTTTCAACACAGTTTAATCCGATTATCATTGCCTTACTAATATTATTATCTATAGATCGATATGGCCAGAGTTTTTTCTTAATCTGTATGGTAAACAGCTCAGATAAAACTTGAATTCCTGTAGTAGTGTGTAGGTCCTCCTTTGTTTTACTGAAACAGTTCCATTAACATCATAACGGTATCGTCAATTGGTAATTCCTCGTTGCTAGGGACATATATATTCCTATAGAAAGCTTTACAGATTTTCTGAAATAAGAAATGGACATTTTAAATGAATGATGAATGAATGAATGAATGAATGAATGAACGAATGAGTATACTTGATGTCGAATACGCATTATTATATCTATTAAAGATACCAATAACGTTCGCACTGAATTTTCAGAATGGCCGACATACGTCTAGTTGAATGATGACAATTCTTCCATACAGTTATGATTATCTTGGAGTCATCTTGTGCCAATGATATTAAGCAAGCGTCTGATATGTAAGACCATGCCCGTAGCCCCCCCCCCTCACAATACTCAATGCCCCCTCCCAACCCGATGCAGACTGGCTACAGGCTTGTGTAATACCAGATACCCGATAATCCGTAGTGTCCAAGAAATGAAAAATGAAACGAATTGAAGGTCCTAATGTATTCCCGACCGATCCGATATGAAGCCTACGTTTCCCATGTAGGACCGGTCGAGGTCCCGCTAGTACTTACGTATTGAATACTGCGATATAGGGTACGAGTGTCCGTATGATGCTCCGATCAGATATCAAGCCTACGTTTCCAATGTCAGACCTGATGGCCGTCTGATGATACATTGTCAGATGACATGATGCGTGTGGAATATGACATGATCACAGACTGGGTGTATATTGTATGTATATATTAATATATAGAATAATAATGATCCTATCGAATACAGCATGAATGAATTTCTCTATTATCTCCGAGCTGTTGCACGAAATGTAGGCGTGACCTATTTTAACGTTGTTGGAATGAAGGTAAATTAAGGCTCTCCACTTTTACAAACTTACAAACCACCAACTACTACGAATACCACATAAGCCTACCTAGTTTGTGGTATGACATCCGCTTGAAGCGAACGTTAACCTGTCATCTACCAACAACTACCTAGTTTGTGATATCAGCATCCACTGGAAGCGAACGTTAACTTGTCATCTACCAACAACTACATAGTCTGTGATATAAACATCCACTGGAAGCGAACATTAACTCAACCGACCTACCTTACAAACTTACAAACCCTACCCTAAATTATATTGGCTCTATAGCTATTTTATTCTTTACTCTGTTACAAGGAATGCATATTAAGGCCTGCTACAATTACAAACTTACAAACTATATATTTTACGTTCTGCAGGGTTTGCATCTTTTACAAACTTAAAACTTGTTATTGTATTGGGGGCAAAATGCTTCAGAGAGACTTTTTCCGGCACGAAAAGCAAAAAAAAGCAAAACTCATTAGTAAAACGATTACTAGACAAAAAAAAAAGAATTAAAAGTAAAGCGATGATATTTCAGATTTTGTTTATCAGATATCACAGTCGCGATATGAAAACACACGTATTTATTCACGTATATGATAACTAGGTACGTACTAATATACCTCATTGATTAGACGTTCGACTCGAAACAAAATTTTTAAAGGGACACGTTAGCCATTCGTTTGCACTGAAACGTGGCGATTTTCAGATAAGCTTTTCAGTAATAGTGTTCACTCATCGTCGAAATTCGAGTCTTCGAATCCATGTGTGTTTAGAATTATTCACGTTTAAAAGTTAAAATGGAGACTGGTCATTTCGTGAGACTGCGATATATAGAACAGAAAACTTGTACATGTATATAGAAATAGAAAGTGAAATTCCTAGTCTTCGTGCAAATCTAGTAGGACTTCTTTGAAGACGCTTTACATATAGTGTAGAACTAAATATAGTCCTTAAATATCGTAGAAACTGTAATGGAAGTGTGGTTAAGGTACCCAAGAACTGCCATAGAACAATGGGCGTCTTGACATTCGCATGGAACAAGAACCGTGTTCTACAGGCTGTACATGTTAAAGATTTCTCGACAAGCAGATATGCCATTGTCCTATATTTCCTTGGGTGACATGACAGTGACATGACATAGAGTCCATTTAATTTGTTATTACCAAACAACCTTAAACAAAACCGTACTAATACAATTGAGTTTCGGTTAGAATAAGTACGAGATGGTCTGCGTCAACCAAATGAGTCAATTATCTAGTAATATTCTGTGCATAAGATTGTCCTTTGCCAGTGCCTTCTGTTGAATAGTAACTTGTTACCTTTCAACCACCCTAATCTCTACAATTAGTGAACACTGCTTTAACCCTGTGCCAGTACCTTCTGTTGAATAGTAACTTGTTACCTTTCAACCACCCTAATCTCTACAATAGTGAACACTGCTTTAACCTTGTGCCAGTGCCTTCTGTTGAATAGTAACTTGTTACCTTTCAACCACCCTAATCTCTACAATAATGAACACTGCTTTAACCTTGTGCCAGTGCCTTCTGTTGAAATAGTAACATGTTACCTTTCAACTAACTCACAATTGTAAATTAACCTGTAATTTCTTTATATAATGTCTGATAAATCGAAACCATCTCTACATAGTAATCACTCCTGCAGGTTTGGGACAACAATTCAAGCATACGTAATTATAGCAGACACACATTCGATTTGCGCTAAGAATTTCATGGTTGATACTCCGAAACACGGCTAAGATATTAGTCTGGGGTTTCTATAACTCATCCAATTTGTAAATTAATCCTTAATTTTTATCCATATCATATGTCTGAAGATCCATCCGAAACAAACGATCTGCTATAGTAACGTCACTCCTCAGGTTTGGGCACAACAATTCACAGCATACGTATAGTTCTATAGCAGACACACAAGTTCGATTTGGCGCTAAAATTTCTTGCAGACACACCGAGCAGACTACAGGTAGTATTTCTACAACCAAACGACACTTCAATTGATATCGGTGGTCAGTACAGTTTTTACAGAGTTTTACAAACACCAATACATCACGTTAAATTGTTTATTTTGACTTTAAAAAGTCGTCTTAGAAATAGCTCGATCCCAACAAGTGTCGCGTGTAACGTGTTAGTTGTCCTGACGACACGCTGTCCGAGTAAATATGCAAATAGTGGCGTCACTATGACACGAATATTTCGAATTCTGACAAATTTGAAGAGAAAATGGAAAATTTTCCATAATTTCTGATTTCATTGAGAATTATTGTGAAAGAAGCTTGACAAGGAATGATTAATTGCTGAATCTTTACACAAATATTTAAAAACGTCTGCAGCTTTATTCTTTAAATTAACCAGGAATAAATCTAGATTTAAAGAAATACAGTAATCTGATTGGATTACATAACTTTGAATTCAAAATTGATTTAGTGATTGGCCAATCAGAGGACTGTTTCCTGTCTTCATTAGCCCATAAGGTGCAGAAGAGTAGGACGTAAAACTCCATTCATTTCACTATCTTCATTAGCCGATAAGGTGCAGAAAAGTAGGATGTAGAACTCCATTCATTTCACTGTCTTCATTAGCCCATAAGGTGCAGAAGAGTAGAATGTAAAACTCCATTCATTTCACTGTCTTCATTAGCCCATTAATTGTAGAAAAAAGTAAGACGTAAAACTCCATTCAATTCATTTCATAGACTAGTGATCCAAGTACCAATGCCAAGTGTTGGAGAATGTTCAATACACGAGTTAAGTGGTACCAGTTTCTATTGTTTTATTCCTCACTTTAAACACTAGAACAGTCTTTATCGTCGCCATGAAAGTCGAGACTCGTCAAGGACCAACTTCTGCCCAGAAATAAGATGCCAATATTTAATTTGAATAATAGCTCACTATAAGACTCTTGATATATAAGTGATCGCCTGGGGTCGAGCAGCTTGCTGGCTCCTCCTGGGTACCAGCAGATACCTCGAAAGGTGGTCTGCCTTCATTGAATTTTGTGTAAAAGGCGCAAATAATCGTGTGGTGTCTTTAATCCTTCGACAGTCCAACAGTCAGACAGTTTGATTCGGGGAGAAGTCTCAAAATAAGCTGTCGGAGTTTTCAGGGTTTTCAGGGGATTAAAGACACAACGAAATGTAGACAGAGGTAAGCCACGAACAGTCTAAAAAATTGGAAATGTGGAACCTAAGGTATGTGAAGATGCCCTTTTTATTGAGAAAGGTTGCCGTAAAGTCAAGCAATATATTTGAAGAGAAATTTTTATTGACGCTTTTGACATTTCTTTTCTCAGTGGTTAGAGCGAACGTTTCAAAATACAATATAACGCCTCTTAATCAATGTAAAATTATATATGCAAATATTTAGATGTCCAATATGCAAATATTCATTCATGTGTATTAATTATAGACAGATGAATACTATTTATGCATTGATACTCCTATAATTATTATAATGAGAATAGTCTAATGGCAATTTGAACACTATCTACAAAGTCATTTCAATTACCAATGTCCGGTCATCGAGGCTATTTGGTTTACAGAACCATTTTAACATACGAGTTCTCGGCGATGAACAATTAATACAATTAATATTGTCTAGTGGGTTGAAAGTTTAGGTCTAAAATACGTCATTAAAACAGAACGTCGTCACGTCATTACGTCATCGAAACACGGTGACGTCAATGTGTCACCTTAAAACGTCAACACGTCATCAAATGACTTCACGACCTCAGTGAAACACGACGTTACGTCACTTCGAATTGTCAGTACGTCATCTTAGCACTCTATTTCGTCATCGATATACGTCATGAAGTCATATACGAAGATCCATTTTCAATTTCTTTTATTCGTTATGTCATACTAAAGAAACGAAATATCAGGAATGGAAAACAGTAGGAACATCTGTTCAATGTAAAATAAAAGTTGATGATTCGAATTTGAAATACATGTCGAAAATATAATATGCCATCTTCACTTCAAATATGTAACCTGACATTTCAATGCTGTATTTTTTTATTTTGTTTGTCTTGACTTGTTGACCAAGACTACATATCTAATTAGCAACTAA
This sequence comes from Nipponacmea schrenckii, assembly GCA_030562195.1. Classification (NCBI taxonomy): domain Eukaryota; kingdom Metazoa; phylum Mollusca; class Gastropoda; family Lottiidae; genus Nipponacmea; species Nipponacmea schrenckii. Next base: position 7,859,637 of record JAUJPP010000005.1, on the reverse strand, counting down.
TTAACCCCGACTACCAACTTCAATGATAGTATTAACGCTGTGTAAACATTGTTGTATTTTTTGAATTGTTGGTAATTACCTGCGATATGTAAATTTGATTTTACACTAAGTTTTTACAGTGTTATTATTTATATTTTAAATACCAGTCAAGGCTATCTCAGAAAACTGGTGGCAACAAACACTTTCAAGGGATATTAACCCATGATTTAATACTTTTAATGGTATTCAGCTTAATATTAGGGATGACGAATCGAAAGATAAACGAAACTACATGTACAACGAAGTGGCGTTTAAAAGGTTGGGTGGGGGGTCGGGAACGGAACTGGGTGAGTGGGGCTGGGTTGGGGGACTGGGTTAATGGTAGTACATACATTATCTATTAAAATATTAAAAATTCAGAGGAACTTGGGTATGATGAAAAAGTGTCGCCCGGGGGGGGGGGGGGTGAGTTACCAAGAGTAACAAGAGGAAGGAGCATTAGTATGAAGAGGAAGAGGAAGAATCAATAGAATGAGGAGTTGCCCAAGAAAAATTTCCCAAAGAACAATAAAATGAAAAGTAGGGGTTAGGACCCAGATTTTGTACTCATGATCGTCACATCATCCTACGCTCTGACCTAGCTAGTGATAAGGGTAGATGTTGAAACACCAGCTCTATTTTATATCACTCTATAATCTACATGATACTACCAACCTGATCAACTTAATAAAGGTCGTTTTTGGACATCAAAGCGAAATTACGGTCCCACTGATAAACAGTACACTCCCCGACATTCAAGTTTAACAGAGATCACATTCGATATCATTGTTTACCACTGAAATATCTCGCTTATCATTTTATCAGTTGATGTGTTTTCAATTTTTTTCCAATATCATCAACAACCGATTGCACGTTGTGACTTGAAAGATGTTTGTGATTATGAAAGTTGTTATTATATGATATACGTCCGTGTATCCAAAAATCTTTCTTCAGGGTCTAGGGTTGAGTTGAGAAAAAAACTCCTACACCCCTTGTCAAACCCAAAGTAAATGTTCAGCCCCGTCGTCAGGGTGGGGTTTACGTGAGTCTGGGCCCCAGCCAGTGATAATTTAGCTCCACCAAGATTAATTAATTCACGAAAACCAAAAATATTTAGATTTTGATGGCGCCTCGGAATTGTCATAAATAATTTCAGATCAGAACAGAAGAAAATCATCTAAAAGAACTAGATCCACATTTCTTAAAAAAATATTCGTTCCACCCCAGGCCTGTACATCTAGGAGATTCAATCCCTCCCTTCCCCGAAATATAAGGACTTATTTAATTTCAATGTACGTTCAGTTCAATCTAAAGTGTTGTAACCCAATAACTGTAATCTCTATCTATGTAGAAATACTAAACTTTGAATCGAGAAGAGATATTTCACTATCGTCTCAATTAACATTTTTAATCTTATTAACAATGTTTAGCCTATTATAGCGGGGCTTAGTGTGATATTTTTAACTGTCAAACCAATCCTTAACTGTATCAAATTCAAGGGCAACAACTCGTGTGTGATATTTTTAACTTTCTAGGTATCAAATTAAAGCTTCAAGGTCAATGACTTTAAATTTCATAAGTCTAAATCTTCATAGGTTGGATATCAAAAAAGGGAGGCAAATCTTGTTGTTCTTGGAAAATTTTCTTCATTGCACACTGTATGGCCTCATTTTTTTTTACCATATATATATTGTAAGTATTACTATATTATTTATTTCTCTTGATAACACTGTCTGTATGAGCACGTGAAAAGTTTAATTCTTTTGACAACACTGCCTGAATGAGCATTTGAAATACTTATAAAACCCAATAAGTCCCTGGCATTCAAAGGGAGGTAACGTAATATTTAAACAGCTCAGACCAACACTAACTTATCAATGAATATTTTCCTTTCTTACACTAAGGTTATACAAGTCTCGTCGTTGTGTAGCATTCAATGTATTTGGGGTGATACAACTGAAATGGATTTAAATTAAATTGAATTGAAATAATTGTTTGAGATCGTTGCCGTTATTAGTATAAATTTACAATATTATGAAAGTAAACAATATAGATCTATAACTATACCACGTGACCTGTTGTTTACACACTATACAAGAGGTAAGGTAAAAGTTGAAGTGGCTACATTATATATATTGAAGTATTGTAGGCCACTATCCTTTAGATTCATTTTTTATTCTCGATCTATCTTGTCTTTACTCGCAGTACTTAGTAAAAAGGTTGTAGCTTATGTTTGATTGTCCAGTACCTTATTAGGCTAATACCTTAAACTGGTGTTTCTATGAGATTATACGGTATACATTTTCATTGTTATAAAGGAGTAAGTGTGGTCATAAAAAAGCAGTATGTAAATACGAGCATATTTTGCATAACAAGCTTCTTACGATTTAATATTTCTGTAGAGTTAACAGTCAAACTAAAGTGCACGTAAGTTATTCAAGGACAGGTAGAGGGCAATACAGATCTCATATATCATATCAAATAATATATCAGCTAATATTCAAATCAAACAATCGATTATAATTATCAATTACAATAATTATTTGATAAAACATTTTACCCCGAGATTCAAAGTCCAGTTTATTTGACCTAGAACCTATATTTAGAATACTGTCTTTGTATCAATCATAAGAGGATAATATGCTAAAGTCTTTCGGTACATCTTTATAAAACAAAAGTACATGTACATCAAACTGTACCAAATGGCCATCAAAAATTCTTCGTTTATATATATATATATCATGTCCGCAAACTTGATCCATTTCTACAGTCCAAACATTTTGTAAATAGGGTATTGACGCCAAATAAACAGGCCATGACGCCAAATAAACAGGCCATGCTCATACTTCTAGAACACTAGAACACAACCCGGTTTCCACCTGTCACTGATGCAGGTGTGAGGGACTGACTTGGAAACAACGTCTAGTCTTTCGGATAGGACAATAAACTGAGGCCCCGTGTGCTACAGGCTGTGGACGTTGAAGATATCCCTGGACGGTCGGAAATCGCAAAAGGAGTAGGCAAATGCCGCTGTCTTGACAAACTTTCCTTCATTGCACACTGCGATGCGCAGGAGGTCGTAATGATAATGTCCACTACAAGATGTTGCCTTTGAATCACTATTTGGCATTGTACATTCAGATAATTAGTAGGATATCGCAATGATAATGTCGACAGACTTGACCAACTTTTATAGAGACAATTATTCCATTTGTTATCACTTTGATTAGATTATTAAAATAATAGCTATATCATTCTAATATATATACTTTACAGTATCACAGTATCGTCTGCCTCCAAACAAGATGGCGGTCGTAAAACAACTCGTCCTGTGGTTGTGCTTGGTTTATGTTTGTGAGAGTTATATTGACGTTCCAACAATTCCACCCAGTTTTACAGTCAGCCTTGATGATGCTCCCAATATGCGATGGGCTGCCTTAGCCAAGAAATACCACCAAATCGTTAAAGATGCACACGCCATCATCAGGTAAGATCTCAAATTGCAGTCTAAAACTTTAGTCAAGAGGATCCCTCGGATCGCTGGACACTACGTTGCGACCAATAACTGGACAGAAGTATATGGATAACAATTACTTAACGACGTCTCAACGAAGTTACTCTCGTCTTTAGAAGCAATGAGGAAACGTTGAAACGTCGTCATTTATTTAATAAAGTTATTGTCCCTTAAGGAAGCTACCCTGCGACTGTTTTTCCTTTGGAGACTCCACATAACTCAAGTGTTAATTTTGTTTATTTATTATATGTTGAAATAGTTTTTATTAAAACTGGCCAAATTCTATCGCAGAACAGCTGAGACTTACAACTTCGTTCATTCACAGTTTCAGATCTTTACTTTCAGGACGAAGGTACCGGAAGAGTTGCTTCCACTGGCAGAACTTGTTGCTGAAAAGTTAGATGACTTCCTGGAACAGCCATACGCTGATGAAATGAGAGGTGGGTATTGTTGTATCTGTTGACGGAGGGGAGGGGCTGACATGTAAAACGAATCACGATTCCCGTTTCCTTTTCAGGTATCGCCACAGCAGCAGAGATGCCCCTGGGTGACGTCGTTCTCACCAATCTAGTGTATGATATCTCAGCCTTCTGTACAAGCATCACCATGCAGGACAGTAAAGGTCAAATCTGGCACGCTCGAAACCTGGATTACTCATTCACTGATATTCTTCGAAACATTACCGTCAAAGTTGACTTCACTCGGCAGAACAAGGTTCGTAATTTCACGTTTTTATAAACGAACTGAAGTCTGGGAAAGCCTACATGAGCTGTCTGTAAGCAGGTTGGAAGAGCAGAGTCACAGAATCATGGCAGAGGAAGTTAGGTCCAGGATTCTTGCCATATTCAACTGGCGCTCTGATTGATGATTAGAGCTGAGGTGCTTGATATGGTTTAACAAACTCATTCAAAATGTCGGTCTGACGGAAATATAATGGACGAGGGCTTACGTATCAAGTCGTTGACCTCTTTCAAACCTCCTATTTTTTTTCAGATTGCGTACTCTGTGGTCACTTATGTTGGATACGTCGGAGTCCTGACAGGACAGAAGCCTTATGGATTCGCCATCACAATGGACGAACGAGGTAAGGATCAATTCTAGCCGGATCGTTTGTAAGATCCATGTTTCCTTGCTTTCTATTTCGTTCCATAAACGTCTAAAATCGTTAAAGATACACTTAAGCAAACGATTCATGTTTAGGGTCTGCTGTTGTAAAACCAGAAATCCAAATGTCAAAGCTCTTCGGAGCAGCTCTGCATGCCTATTCTATTCTTTGCGTCCCTTTCCAATAATGTCCACAATCGTTATTTCATCGTTTCCTGGTTATATTTTAGATCAAGGTGAATGGTATGAAAATTTAATCATTGCTTTAACAGATAGAAAGGCGAAACCAATCGGCTTCCTCATCAGAGATGTACGTAACTCACATTTAAACAACATAGTGTCATTTCAGTATGGGGTGGGCTCATCACGTTAACAGCGATCTTAGATCAGCGTGCCATTGTGATTTACGGCGATTCATTGTTTGAATGGTACCATTCTGGGTGATGGAGGAACTCAACGGGATGTTTTAATGTATCCATCCATAAAGCACAATAAGGAGCAGTAGATGTTTTCGTTAAAGAAAGAAAGAAACGAATATATTTTACAAGGATAACAACTTAGGTTCACAAGTCTGTCATAACGGAGTTCCTTTCTACCAGCTGGTTCTCGGCCAAACTTCTTGCCATTGATATATTTCCATATAGCAAAATAGGGATCGGGATAAAATCCTTTTTTCATCTCGTATCAGCTTGTTCCCCTAAAAACGAGGCACTGGGTTAGAAAATGGGACGTAAAGCTCCATTCAATGAATTTATTCCTTGCCATTTCAGACAGTTGCTAATGCTTCCAATTTCGACGAAGCTGTGGCCATGATCAGTAACACAGACACTATGGCCGATGGTTATTTTATAATCTCCGGTGCCAAACCTGGTGAGGGGGCAGTTGTCACTAGAAATAGACTCGGACCACCAGATGTGTGGAAGATCGATCCTGAACATGGACGGTAAGAAATTTTCACCAGCGTGAGACTTAAGGGCTGGAGTGATATAAGGAATTAAAAGTTGTAACTTTGTGGGTAAAGTCATCAGTCATCTGATTGGTCAATCACTATAATAAATTTGAAATTTAGTTTTTGTTATCCAATCAGATTACAGTATTTCTTAAAATCTGGATTTTATTTAAGTCAATTTTTTAAAATAAGAACCCTGAATTCTAATTTTTTTTTCTACTCCAGATGGTATGAGGTGGAGACAAATTACGATCATTGGACAACACCTAGACCAGATGATGACAGAAGGTAGGGTGCCTGCTTTAACCATTGAGGGGAGGGGTTCACAAGGATCTTGTCTAGCAGCTGGTCCTTGGCCAAACCTCTTGGTATTGATTTTACAAGGATAACAACTTAGGTTCACGGTTAAGGATCCTTTCTACCAGCTGGTCCTTGGATAAACCTCTTGGTATTGATATTTCAAGGATAACAACTTAGGTTCACGAGGATACTTTCTACCAGCTGGTCCTTGGTCAAACCTCTTGGTAATGATTTTACAAGGATTTAAAAACTTAGGGTTCAACAGTTTCAAAGATCCTTTCTACCAGCTGGTCCTTGGTCAAACCTCTTAGCATGAATCCAGGTATTATGTTTAATGTGTTTGTGTTCCAGACACCCTGCTATAAAAGCTATGAATGCTATGGGTCAACAGAATGTTACCGTAGATAATTTATTTGATGTTTTATCGACGCCTCCAGTTTTAAACCCGTAAGTCAACTGAATCATCATTTATTTTCCTTTCCTACATAGTTTTGTCTGGAGTATTACGTCCTAATCTTCTGCACCTAATGGGCTAATGAAGACGTACAACGACATGCGCGAGACAATGGGGGAAATTTTGTTAGGAAAGTGGCATTAGACTACTCTTTTCACCTTCCGCTTGGATTCAGTTCCAACTTTGTTGGATAGTATCCCAAGATTTTGTATTGCCGGTGAAATCCAAGGTTCCTGTCTTAAATACAAAGTTGGGAAGTTCCAGAGACCCATTCTCAACTGATCTGTGTTAGCTGATTCATTTCTGGAACCTAATCGGGCACCATCTTGTTTCAGGAAAACAACCTACTCCGTGGTAATGAGTCCAGCTCAACCCGAGGTTATGAAAGTGATGGTCCGCCATGTTCCAAAGCCTTAATCCAGAATTCTAGCTTATCTTTTTATACAATCATGTTTCAGGACGACTACCTACTCCGTCGTTATGAGTCCAGCACAGCCAGATATCATGAAAGTGATGGTCCGACATGTTCCAAAGCCTTGAAGATGTCTTCGATATTGAAATATGGTCGTTTAAATTATTCCCTTTAACATCTGATATAGCTCAATCGTGACGTCATTAGGTAGTGACGATATTTCCGGAAGTGACAGTCTCCACGTTACGTTTAATTGAATTGTATGTGAACTGAGCGTCGGATTTTAATACTGAAAAGTGGATCAAGGAGCTGAAAATTCGCTCTATATTCAGTAAAGCAAATATCTAGACGACCATATATCTTTAAATTATTAAACCTGAAATTTATTCTTGTTACATTCCTATACCGGTATTTTTCTATTTTGTTTATGGAATAAAGTTATTTTTTGATGTGTTTTTTTTTCTGGGTTGACCTTATGCAACTTGATTTCTCAAATAATGGGCGCCAACCGTCGGCATTGGTGTGGTCCTTCATTTAGGGAGACGCATGGGATCGACTTTTGCCAGAATGCCATGGCCAGATGAGAGGTTTATTCTCTCATTTGAAGATGAGATAATCAAATTATTATGATATCTATAATTCTAAAGCCATGGTCATTCTTCTTTTGGCCGTTTTGACGTGTTTTCTTGCGCTCTTTGGAAAAAAGATGGCCTTGACCTTCGAGACGACAGTGCATGGTGTAAAAAAATGAAGAAATCGTCTCAAAAATTATACCTTGTGGCTAAAACTTATGAAAATTGTCAACAGAAATAAAGATTTACATTCGTCATTTCAAGCAGGTGTATTCTGGCCACTTCAATTTTTGTAATCCGGCAGCACTGCATTCATTCAACTTCCGCTGTAAACAAACATGGCTGCTAAAAATAACGTTTCAGAAAAATGCGACGTTGATTTATCAAATTTGGTTGAATTAACATTGAAAATCTTTGACGAAAACGGTATAACTGCAAAGAAATTGTCAATATGTCGTAAAGCGAGAGATCTCAAGTTTGGAGACTTGGTCATACCACGCGGAAGCTGCGATGATGTCCCACAAAAGGTGAGGCCCTCCACATGCTCGCTGGACACGCCCTTCAATTCTTTTTTATGAAAGCAGTGTTCACTCCAGTGGCCTAAGCTTACAGATGAATTTAAATAGAAGTAATGGTTATGAATTTCCTGCTTAGAACTGTAGCTTTTGCCAGGCTACTGCCAGTGGCTTACCCTTCAAGCTGGGCTATAAAACTATCTTTGAGATAATCCAGCTGTTGTACTATCCCTACCGGCTATTTAAGCGTCAAGATTCATGACTACATCTCTCAGTATTTTTTCTATTCTAAAATAAGTGACAACATTGGCAGTCTAATTGAAAGATGGAATTAATCTTTATGTGAGCAAGTGCAAGAAAACCAACTTGAATGATTTATTCCTCCAATTTTATTTGTTGTAGGTTCTAGACAAACTAGCTGAGAAGATCACAGATCCTAGATTCACATCTTTACTGCAATATTCTAAAGTTTCTAGTGACAAGTTTAACTCTGTGGTAATCCATGCGAATAGACCTCAGTCTTTTGAAAATATCATCAAAAATACTTTAACGGAAGGAGACCATTATGGGAAAAAATTAGAAAAATGCTCAAATAAAATAGTTTTGATAAATTCTATGTGTAATATTGAAGAGACGGAAAATTTGCCAAAATGTGCTGGCGCAGAGCTCATTAGGAATATTGTGGTTCTTCAACATTTAGAGAAAATTTTGAAAGCTAATGGGTAAGAAATTCCCTATTTAAGTGGCAATCCAAACGTAAAACAGAACTTTGAAATGGTATAGGTCAGAGGTTTTAGCTTTTGGGGGGGGGGGGATTTTTACAACTTTTGGGGGTAGTATATATTGGATGGGCAGTGTGTAATGAGGTAAATTTTGCTAGTACATGGGCATAAGCCTACTCTTTTGCAATTCCCAACTGTCGATGGATCTTTAACATGGATCTTGAAATGTAATAGAAAGAAAAAAGTTGTGAACACCTGGAAAAACAAATTAGATAAGGCCCTTTCAATGGTACCAAAACGATACAGATGCAATATTTCTTTTTAGATATAAGGTGTCTACGAATATTTCTAAATCCAATCCAGAAATCCTTGAAGTATATAAAGTGTTTAACGTGAATTGCTCTGAAACAGAAATTGACTCGACAGTTTTTAACCAAAGTGTTAAATCGACGGTAGATAATATTAAAACTAGTCCATATTGCGAAGAAATAAAACAAAACAATATTTTAAATGAATCGTCGAATTCTAAGCAAGTACCTGTGATATTTAATTTAAGAAGTTTTATTGATGAAAATAATTTACCTGCTGGAAAGGTTGGATACGATAAAAATTTGGCTTACGTTGATGGTAAGTGAAATTTTAATATTTTCTTGTTAATTGAAATTTTTTTTTCTGTGCTCGGAAATGTCGTTTTAAATAGTTTTATTTTCAAGAAATCTGTTCTCTTAAAAAAAATTATTTGGCGTTGAATTTACAGCCCCTGTTATTTTTGTGATGGAACAGGCGTAAATATAGTACCATCAGGAAGATCCCATTCTATCTCTTCCCAAAAGATGGAACAATTCCACCCGTAAAAGATCTACAAATAAGCTCTGCATCTAATGAGAACCAAAATAAAAGAGGAAAGGTAGAAATTGGTTAACGCGTGAAATGTGCTATAAATAACTTAATAAACAATGTTTAAAAGATATTTTTTAAATGTTTTAGTTGTAACAGATGATGGAGTATCAGAGGAAGTTAAAAAGGCTGTTTATTTATCGACTACGGTAAATAGTTCTACTACCCTAGCTGTACCGGTGCACATCCTTCATTTAACCTCCCATCGTCAAGTCTTTCTACAACAACAAATCTGTTTACTGTTACAGTTTCTTAACACCTCTTTAACACAGGTACCTCTCTCTCTTTATTATTATATTTCATAGGGTCTGATATACTAACAAACATCTATACCGGGTACATCCATCTTTAAATTCTTAGATCTAATAATAATTCATAGCACAGTTTTCATGAGAGTTGCCTGATTTAAATAACAAGCCCGAAGCATTTAAATAGATTAACAAATAAAAGCGTGCTATAAATTACTTGTAACGTTGACCATCTAGTCCAGGGCCTCGCCTATTACAATCTGTCACTGATTGTTTATTTCTACAGGAATAATATTTCTATATTCTTAGAGTATTTTAGTGTTTGGTGATGTAACAAGTAGAATCGATTCTGAGAATCAACATCAACCTACGTTTTCTAGTCAACAACTTTATAGGTAAGGTTCAGCGCCGTCGCTAGGACTAAATTCGTACTGGGGCCCTTGATCTCTCCCCCTTCCTCAGGAAATTTACAAATTCTAGAAGCCTGGTGGACGACTCAATTTGGGTTCTGGTCTGTAATTTTATGTCAAAAGAACGCGATAATTCTGATGATGAAAAGTTCACATATTGCCAAATGTTTATTTCAGGTTTTATTTTATGGTTTAGGATAATGGTTACGGTACGATCAGATGTTAGAGTCTAGTATAATGATCATGTATTATTATATATCACCTAGGTTACGGTACAATCAGATGTTAGAGTCTAGTATAATAATCATGTATTATTATTATCACCTAGGTTACGGTACGATCAGATGTTAGAGTCTAGTATAATAATCATGTATTATTATTATCACCTAGGTTACGGTACGATCAGATGTTAGAGTCTAGTATAATAATCATGTATTATTATTATCACCTAGGTTACGGTACGACCAGATGTTAGAGTCTAGTATAATAATCATGTATTATTATTATCACCTAGGTTACGGTACGACCAGATGTTAGAGTCTAGTATAATAATCATGTATTATTATTATCACCTAGGTTACGGTACGACCAGATGTTAGAGTCTAGTATAATAATCATGTATTATTATTATCACCTAGGTTACGGTACGATCAGATGTTAGAGTCTAGTATAATAATCATGTATTATTATTATCACCTAGGTTACGGTACAACCAGATGTTAGAGTCTAGTATAATAATCATGTATTCCTGTATTATCACCTAGGTTACGGTACGATCAGATGTTAGAGTCTAGTATAATAATCATGTATTATTATTATCACCTAGGTTACGGTACGACCAGATGTTAGAGTCTAGTATAATGAAGTATGGAGAGGAAGTGAAGGAAGAGAAATGGAGGGAGAGAATCCAGTATTTAACTGTAGCTGGTCTCAGGTTTGAAATGTTAACTACCACTGTTAGAAATAATGTAAGTAGGAAGGGATACAGTCCTCTAAATATTCTCTCTGTTAGATTTCAGAACGTGCTATCATTGAGATTCAACCTTAGCAAAGGTCGAGATTGACTGGGGGAGGGGGGAAACTAGGCCCAAAAATAGGGCCATAGTACCAATTCTGTTCAGGCGACAGGACTTGCCTGTTACTGAGCTCATTAAAGAGGTTGTAATATCTTGAAATTATTCACGTGTTTTTTCAGGTAAAACTAGATTTAGGTGAAGACTGTTTAGACAACAGAAATGGTCCCTTTGTTCTTTATAACTGTGCCAGATTGTCTACTTTATTCAAAAATTACCAGGAATCTGTCAAAAAAGGTACCAATTTCAATCTTTAATAACTATCTTGCCTGATGAGGGCCAGATATCCAAAACGTATTGGCACTTTAAGATTTAAGTTATAAATACTTTATGTTTTATGTTCTTTATTTGGCTTGGCTGGAACAAACAAAAGGACTGAAAAGTCCACTTAGTTCTTTGAAAATACCGACTTGAAACCTTTGATGAAATATCAATTCCATTGTCCATCCTTTGGCAAATCAGCAACTGAAATTATTTGAGACAATACATGATCTTGAAATCTTTTCTGATTCTGATAAAGTTGATGTTTTATTGTTTTACTCTAGGTCATTATCCATCACTACCTGATATACAACAAGTTGATTTTACTGCTCTAAGAGAAGAGGTATGGTATATTAGTGAATTCTGATATTTTTTATAAATCATCTTTTTTTCTGTCAAAGCAAATTTCTGACAAGAATCTGATTTTATTTAACTTTCATTTTTTTTTAGAGATCACGCCTTTAAAATGTCTCCTAATTATGCTTATGTCCTGATTCTGGTAACTAGGTCAGACATGTTCTAAATCAGTCCATTGATATAAAGGGTCATGATATTTTCTGGTATAGAAAATTAGTTCAGTGAGGTCACACCTTTAAAATGTCGCCTAATTATCCTGATGCCACCAATTATGATAAATCTAAGATTTCAATGACGCATGCTAATTATAAATAGCTACCAACTTTCGTTAGATAATTCAACTGTGTGTTTGTTGTAGGAGGAATGGAGTCTGTTATATAACTATATTTATATATATCCTGAAATAGTCTCATCCTGTCTGGATAATATTGGTTTAACATCAACTAGTCTACTGGCTAAAATACATCTACATAAGGTAAACTAGTGGATTATACATAACCTTTAACCTTTTAACCTTTCTGACTTGTATATCTGGGACCTTATTCTTTAAAGGACTTTATTATTATGGATGGCAAAGAAATTATTTCATAAACCACCTCTGTAATAGAAAACCAGAGATTTTTTTATATTTTGTTTTTATTTTTCAGGTTGCCAATTTTCTGGTGTCTTTCAGCCGAAGTTTAAGTTCCTACTACAGTCGTATTCATATATTAGTGGTAAGAACTTTAATTTAACGTTTTAGATATTCATAATAGCATTCTGTAAAGACGCAGGCTGATTAGGTCAGTTGTCGAAAGATAGCATAGCGTGAAACTGAGTTACGATATGTGTTAGATTCTGTTTTAGTTGTCAGAAGATAGCATAGCGTGAAACTGAGTTACGATATGTGTTAGATTCTGTTTCAACTGTGTAATTTGTTTATTTCCTTATATTTTTAATCTATGTTTAGTTCTCTATATTTCTAGGATAATAAAGAACATTTAATGGGGACTATGTTTGCTCGGTTATATCTTGTAAAAGCAGCTCATCAAGTTTTACAGAATGGTTTAAGATTATTGAATATTGAACCACCATCTCAATTATAACTTATATTTACAATCGTGATATTCAATTAAATTATTTACAACGGACTTCGTTTATTTGGGGTTTGATTTTTAAAGAGTCTAAAACATAATATTTCTTTTTTTTGCTTATTTGATAGAGCTAGCCTCTTTAGTCTGTATCACTGACAGAATGAAAATTTTGGGTATAGTTCTTGTACAATTCAATAAATAACAAATCTAACACATAACATGAGCAAAAAAATCAAAACACCCAAAAATTGAATGAAAAAATCTCATTTATTTATCGTTGTGGAATTTTATAGAAATCAGGTGTGGGTAGAACAGAAAATGTGACAGATTGGGAGATGGACAGCGATGATAAACTTCTTTCCTGTTTTTGTTTCTCCAGACTGTTTCTATGGTTACCTGTTGGACCTGTTGTTTTACCGTAAATTTCCCTGAAAGTCTGACCTTGGCATGGTGATTGGTTGGAGCGATGTTTCTGGAAATATTTTTAAAAAAAAATAAAATTTATGAAAATTTTTTTTTTTTTTTAAACTTCATGATAGCTTTAAGATGAAAGTGAATATCAGGTCAAATACTCAATAACTAAAATTACCTTGGTTTTACAGCAGCTTGGAACTGCACTGGAATTAAGATTGGTGAGTAGATCATGTATGGTTATTGCCTCCAATTCCTCTCCTGTTTGACCTCTTCCTACAATATTACTCAGTCAGTACATAAATTGCATTATTGAAAATATTGTGAATACGTTTTCTTAAAGCTATCATGGTAGCAAAAATGATTTCATATTCTCATTTTTTTTAACTTATACATGCTAATCCCTAGCTGCCCGAAGTTACATTAATTTTGTGAAATTTAGAAAATATGAAAAGCGTCATGGTAACATTCGGTTGGTAAGGACTAATCTAAAATAAATTTATAAGGCCTCGATCAATGCCTTAAGAGGTTCAGTCTTTCTTGTTTTTGATACAGGCTGATATTTAGTCTAACTTACTTTTGGGTTTCGGTCTTTGAGTCGGGATACTGTGAGCTTTTTTGCCTCTCACAACACAAAGTACCGGATCTTCGGAAATCCTAACTCCTGTAATCCTGGGAATGTATCTTGGAGACTTTTTCATTCTATCGAGAGGTTGAACAACTTTAACTGGAGCAGAACGACTCACTCCGGTTTGTCCCTTTCCCGTTATTTTCATATCCATGACAGGCAGGTTGACATACAGTGGACATATCAAACTGAAAAGACATTTTACATGGATAACATTTCGAGTTCTTCAGAATCATGTCTACCAGATTGATCGCGGCTTAATATTTCGGCATTATATTTTGATATTCCAACGCCATGCAGTTGGCAAAGAGACAAAGTTTGCCAGGGCAAAGCCATAAGGCTATACTCCTTTGGCGATTTCCAACTGTTGAGGGATCTTAAACGGACACAGCCTGCGCTTGTGAGGCCTTGGTTCATTGCCTCATACGAACGACTAGACCTTTTGTCCATTTTGACCTGCGTCACTGACTTGGGGGAAACCTTGCTGAATAATCCGAAATTTTATCTTAACATTTGTCGGGATTGAGCCCTGGACATTCAGATTAACGTCTAACTCACTGTGCTACTTTCGCCGGAAGAGCCCAATGTAACTCTTACCTCCTACCGTTGAACAAATCCTGTCTATGAAAGTCAAGGATCTGTCTCTGTACACTAGCTATGTACGTATGACTTGGGACGATTCTTCTCTGGTAGCCTGTCATTTTGACTGCTGCCACGGACGGTACCAGTTCTGGCAATCCTACTCCAGGTTCTTTTGTAGTTTTGCAATCATCCTCTGAGAAAACAAAAATAAAGTCGTGGAGAAAGAAATAAAGAAATGGAGTTTTACGTCCTAAACGTAAAAAAAATGGTCAAATTACAGTTAACCTTTAATTGAGAGACAAGTTACAAACCTGGACGCTCTTGGAGAATATCTTTCTTGTGGGTGGACGGTATGGTAATCAAGGGATCCAATGCTCTGTCACTTGGAACTTCTTGTTGAGGCGAATCCCATCGTCCATTGTTAGGCATGAATTGATCGCTGTTGCTGCTCGTACAGAGCATCTTGAGCTCGTCTTCTACGACGTCGTCCGCAAAGCTGTAGCTTGCCTTGCAAGTATCAGAGTTACGACTAGTCGGAGACGTAGACGACACCGTTTGGACGCGTGAACCCGATTTACTAGCCGTAAGGGATACCTTTGAAGACGCCACATCGGCTTGATACGATTCTGGATGCGATGTGACAACATTGTTATTGGCTTTGTCGTGGTTATATTTCAAACTGCCCACACGATATCTATAAATAGCCTCCAGATTTCTGAGATAAGCTTCCTGGAAGGCTGGCAGCTTGTCGTCGGGTTCCGAACATTTTTCCTCCTTCTCCCTTTTCTTCGCCTTCTTCTTGCTTCCTTTACGTTTCTGGCGACTCCATTTGTTGTATCTTTTATCAGTCATGGCGGTGTAACATAAAAACTTGCCAGTTGGCAGCGGAAACTTTTCTGTAAAATAAGGAAAGGACCGGAGGTCATAATAAGATTCTTCTTCTTCATCATCATCTTCTTCCAAATATGAGTCTTCTTCTTCCTCGTTTAGATGATGTTCGGGAACTTGTTGCACACCCGTCGACCCATTTTGACCAGCATTGTGAATATTTAGAGGACGACGTTCTGCACCGCTGTCGTAAAGTTCATTAATTGGATGGACCATTTCAGATGTAGAAACCCAATAACAAGATAAATCGCAATCTTTCGATGATTTTATAGACGCGATCATTGGCTGTTCCTTAGATGACGCATCGGGATCTTCTAAGCTGTCATTTGGGCCTCCAGTGTCCGTGCTGTTGATGCATGAATCGATCTCATTGTTGGCGGATGTGTTCTTATTCAGATGGTGGTCCTCGTTATTTTCTCCGAGATCTGTTTCAGAAAAGACAACAAATGGAAGCCTATTTGAAATCTGTCCATCAGACAGTGACAAAATACTGTCTGGACGGTACAGGGTATTTGCTTCTTCCATTATACTGAACGAGAGTTCTCGCAGCTGGTCCTGCTCCTTGTGTATTTTGGTCAAACTTTCGGATTGAGTTAACATGGTGAAACTGGAGGCGATGGCTAGGTCAACACTTTTTTGTTGTTTCTGCGATTTCCTTTCCACCATTCGTCTTCTGTTCTTCCTATTGTATTCTATTGCCATCGTCAATGATTGTGCCCCTTTCAAAGTGTGTGTTAAATTGTTTAATTCAAAGTTTTTCAGGAACTCGACGTTGATAGGCATAGTCATCATGATACTAGATAGATAGTTCGGATCTCCTAGGTTGCTTCCGTGACGTTCTGAAACATAATTGAAATGAAATGAATTGCTCTTTTACGTCGTGTTTTTCTGCATTTTTAAAGATCGTCGGTTGTCTTTTTGAAATATTCCTTAACAGTTTATGGGGAAAGTTTGGAATAATTACCTAAAGGGAAAAACACTAACCTGATATTTTGCCAGCTCTGATTAAAGATCCCCGCTTTTTGCTGAATTGTTTCGATGTGTGGATCTGGATTGTGCTATCGGTGGCTGAATTATCCTCAAAGTTGGTATGTGGCACAATTTGTCCTTGAACGCCATCTTTGCCGACCTCATTACCCACCGTCTCATTTATTATAAACTTATCTATAGAAAGGTAAATTGAAAAACAATGCTGACATAGGAGAAATGTAGAATTTTTACGGGAAAAGAGATGCGGCTGGCCCGCTATGCTGTACATGATAAAAGAAAACACCAGTGCTTTTCTTTAGACTGTACACGCAGGACCTCGAAAGACTAGACGTGTTCTCCATGTCAGTCCCTCCGTCAAGTCGAGTCAAGAAATTAAATTTTGTTTAAATTATATTTCGGAAGCTTACCTTTTGATCCTTTGACACAAAGCAAGTGCTCTCCGGAAGCTTTTGGCCCCCGACTTTGTGAAAGTTTTCGAATGCGACAAGCAAAATTAAACGCCTGAATCCAAGAATGATGGTCGTGGGCTGACATTCGGTGGACACATCGATAACAATCGTGGTGTTTTACTTTCACAAACCCAGGGGTATAATCCTGGAACAAAATGATCGTTTCGTGGATTTTAATTTAAAAGAAGAAATTTAAGGGATGGAATGTTCTTATCATTTCAGATTCACGCACCCGCACGCCCGAAGACAGTTTCGTAGTCAATTGGTTAGACCATGGACCAGCTTGTAGACAACAGTGACCATGCCCCCTTCCCCCCATGCCCCCTTCCCCCCATTCCCCCATCCCCCATCCCAAGAATAAAGACTGGCCGGGCTTTGACCGACCACCCGCACCACCTTCCCATCCTAAATTTTCACAATCTTTATCATTTTACATTGTGAAAGAATTGGAACTAGACCCCCTCTGGATATATTTGGTCCCACTTCTACATACGTTTTTTGAGAATATTACCTTACCTTATTAGGTAGTGGATCCGAGACTGGGCAAAACAAACCATTGCCACTAATGTCCAGATCTACTTTCAAATCCTTACTCTGTTTATTTCTCTTCTTTTTCCTTTGGGAGTCCAGTGGTTTTAGATGATACGGTCGGGGGGTTGACGACGATGTATATTTCGTTGGACATGGTGCAGGGACACGTGTGGTCGGGAGTACCTATTATAGATAAAACCACAAGGTAACTATCTATTGTATTGTCAAGTCGGTGAGGGGTAAATATTTATTTATTGACGAGGGTGCGGTTTTTGTTAAGATAGATTTGAGTCTTTGGGGTAAGTACAGGGACAAGAGGTATAATTTTTAAGTTTTTTTTTTGAATGAAAATAACGGTGTCAATGATTAAAGAGAAATGCTCATAGTTTTAGTAATTATAAATCAATCAATCTATGCTACCGAAGAAAGGGCAATTAGTGGGACTTGATTCAACCAACCCCCGTAAACCCCACCCTAACGACGGGGCCGTTTACTCCAGCTACTTGCTGTTTACCTGAAGCGGTGTTTTCTGTTTACAGTGATGTGAATACTTGTGTTGTATCGATCTGACGTCATCAAACCCAGGCCTTCTTGAGAACATTGACTTCTGCCCTTTTTCGTTTAACTGTATCAAAAAATCTCTCCACGACACTCTTGGTTCTGGTGTTTCTTTGGTGATTTTTATGTCGGGCTGTAAAAACACAACGATCGAATGTTTTTGATAACCCGGATATCAGTAAAAGGATATGTAATGTCGACGAGACCATGGGTCGCAAGTAGAAAGAAAATGGAAAAAGCCTACGTTTCTGCTCCTAAGAGTTAATGAAGACAGACAGTGACATGGTGAATAGAAGGAAATTAAAGCTAGGAAATGTTTTCGTTTCGTGTTTTTCATTTAACTTTCACATACAGGGCATGCTCTTTCTCGCATTCAAAGTAACGTTCGACGTTCGTTCTTACGATCAGACGCCTTTTCTATGACCTTGTCAGCCGCCTTCCGACCTGGAAGAGAGAGTATAACTTACCAATGTTTGTAGACTTGGTGTTGTGGCTGGAGCTATTGGACTGGATGATTTACACAGGTTGGTAGGGCTGTCAAACCTGACGGTACCATCTTCTCGGTATATACCTGGTTGTACAGAATACGACCGTACAACCTGCAAGATATCGGAAATCGTTTTGGTGAGTTGCCAGCCTTCACTAACTCAACCTTTGACCCAACAGTCAATATTTCCCAAGGGGTGCATCTATGAGATATCTGACCCTGGAGCCAATATACTCATTGTCCCACTAAGACCAAAAATATGGGCTAATGCGGTTGCTTTACTAGATGAGAGGGGGGTCGTGCGCTTGAGACCTTATGGGGAATTCGTCAAATTTCTTTCTTGGGTCCGGACCTCTCAGATTGGGGGCCCGGGGACTAGTTCTCTGTGTGATTAAGCAACTAATAGCAGGACTGTGCCTCTGAATAAATAATTTGAATAGTTTAGCCAACTTACACTCTCCCGACCGTAGTTCCGATCATTGTGGTAATGACCATATGAAGTAAATACGTTCCTTTTAACAGAGATAGCTCTTAACTCATTTGCGGGTGACTTTCTTACTTCGTCTTCCATGATTCAAGTCCAAAACATTTGCCAAACCACATCCCAGTTTATTTTCCTAGTTTTGGCAGACAGGTTTCGCTGCGAGAGATCAAAACGTACGTGACGTCATAAATGAACAATAGGAATGACGTCAACGTGAAACCCCGAGGCGCATTTTTTGCAGAGTTTTGAATTGATGGTAGCTTATTTGAGACCTACCCAAAGACTATGTGTTTGAATAAAACTACCATATAATCGGAATTGCCTATTTAATCGTGTTCTGTGAGTGGGTTTTAGGATTTACAACAAACATCTCGATATCCGACTTTAAAATCTCGCCTCCTGTTACTAAGATAAATCAACCGATTGAATCATTAGGTTTTAGGAGAACAGAGCCAAGTTTTATTTCAATGCACAGTAGGCCTACACAATATTATTTTGTTGAAAGGTAATTCATATATGGCCAAACAACCAAATGTATAATGCATATCAACACTGTCGTTAACTGTTAGTCAAAACGTGGTCTGAAACAAATAAAGAGTTATCTCCCATACTGTAGAACTCGTATGGTTTTATAGAGTCAAAATTATCGATTAGCATCGTCGTTGTTATGGAAAGAAATGGGGCTTTTTACAACGATATTTGACAATCGATGATAAAAATTGTCTTTATGTAGATTTATCAAAGTATCCATAAAACATTCGCCATAGCGTGTAGGTATTTGAAGCATTATTTGTGGCTACCAAAGTGGAAAATGTAAACAAATCGACATTTTTGTCTTTTTACTACCGACTCCCTTGATTTACACCGACCTTTTTTTCAGTTTTAGTAGAAATATGTTTATCTTATGAATTTGAGGTTTGAACATGGATAACTATACTTATTTGGGAAGAATTGGAGAAGGGGCTCATGGGATAGTTTTAAAAGCCAAGCACATTGAGGTAAGAATAATTCACTTAGCTAGCCGTGGTGGCTCAGTGTGTTACTACAGTGTTCACTGTCCTGGCAAAATTTCTCTCATTGCATACGGCATGGAGTTGCCCATCTTCATTAGCTTATTAGGTGCAGAAGAGTCGGATGTAAAACTCCATTCATTTCATTTCAGTCTTTGTTTTCTGCCCTTTCAGAGCGGTGAGATCGTAGCTCTGAAGAAAATTCCGTTGAGAAATTTAGAAGATGGGATTCCAAACACAGCACTGAGAGAAATCAAAGCTTTACAAGAAATCGAAGACAATCCTTATGTAGGTATCTATTGTTGAAAAGGGATTGAAAAAATGTATATTAGGTATATGTGAATTAAGGACACTATTAGCCTACTTCTGTGTATGAATAAAACTTCTATGTGAACAAAATAGCCAACTAGATCCTGTGTTTTAGCCAACAAGGATCAGATGAAAAGAAGAAAGGGAGTGAAAAACTTATTACAGATTTCATCTTTTGATGGTTTTCTATTACAGGTAGTGACATTACGTGATGTATTTCCCCATGGTTCTATGATAGTACTGGTATTTAACTATATGTTATCAGATCTCTCCGAAGTGATAAGAAACAGCGATAAACCACTGACCGAGGCTCAGGTGAAATCCTATATGTTGATGTTGTTAAAGGGAGTAGCCCATCTTCATGAAAATCATATCATGCACAGAGTAAGTACAGTATACATCTGAGTAATCTGACATTCTGCGTTATCTTAGTAATCTGACATCTTAGTAATCATAATCTGACATCTGAGTAATCAGACATCTGAGTAATCATGACACTGTATTATCTGAGTTATCAGACATTCTGCAATATCTGAGTAATCAGACATCTGAGTAATCTGACATTCTGCATTATCTGAGTAATCGGACATCTGAGTAATCTGACATTCTGTCTTATCTGACATTCTGCATTATCTGAGTAATCTGATCATCAGATCTGATTCTTGAGTAATCAGACTTATCAGACATTCTTAGAAATCAGACATCTGAGTAATCTGACATCTGCATAATTTGACATCTATTCTGGTCCTGATTGCTTATATAAAAAACATTATATTTTGGGAAAGGTTTTTTCAATGAGGATTGTCTTCAACTTCAAATATTCATTAAGACCTTTGGGCTTGAATATGTCAAGGAAAATGTTTTTTTGTCTAAAAGAGCTTCAAAACACACAACTGCAACCATTGAAGCATGAGTTTTAAATAATTATTTTCTTTCAAATAGGATTTAAAGCCAGCGAATTTATTGATAAGTGCTACAGGACATTTAAAGATAGCCGATTTCGGTCTAGCTAGGGTGTTTCAGAATAAAGGAGAGAGACTCTATAGTCATCAAGTTGCCACAAGGTAAAGTCATTTTATTTCTACTATTTGATTGGTGACATTTTATGGGTGACATTTGATTGGTGATATTTGATTGGTGTCGTTTGATTAATAAATGTATAATTCTTTATATTTGATTGATGAATTTTGATTTGTTACATTTGATTTGTAACTTTTGATTTATAGCATTTGATTGATGAATTTTGATTTGTAACATATGATTTGTAACATTTGATTTGTAACATTTGATTAATGAATTTTGATTTGTAACTTTTGATTGATACTATATTTAGATGGTACAGATCTCCTGAGTTATTGTACGGAGCGCGAAAATATGACGAAGGTGTAGATTTATGGTAGGTAGAAGTTGTCTCCCTTAGAAAAATAGAAACTAACTTGGTTCAAAATAATATCAAATGGAAATGGTATTCTTAATTATTGTTTCTAATCCAGCCAAATAAGATGTACTGTGCAATGAGGGAAATTTTGTCAGGATGGTGGCAAGAGCTTACTCTGTGTAATTGGCAGCTGATATATGTTAAGTTGTAACCACAGGCTTCACGCTTCCCATTATATTTTGGTTATACACTAAGAAAGTACCATGGTAATGAAACAGAACTTATTTTATATTATACAGACAATATTTATTAATACTGTTTTGAACGGCAGGCAACTCCTATATTACCCCTCTCCTAATCAGTATGAAGTTAAAGTTAGGCTATATTTTATATTTTAGGGCAGTTGGTTGTATATTCGGTGAACTGTTAAACAATTCACCTTTATTCCCTGTAAGTTTATTCTCTTTCCGTATATTTAAAAACTAATCCTATGTCATGTTATAATACAAATGGGTAAAAAAATTAGGCCATACAATATCAATGAGCATCAAGATAAGATCCTGAGTACCCACCGACAGGCCTGTCTTCCATTCTGCCCCTTACTAAACTTCCCCTTCCCTTCCTATCAATACCTTTACAGATAGAAATATCATAGGCTGCAATTTATTCTCAAATTTATTCTTCCAGCTGGGTGGAGATGAGACTAAGGTGTTCACAATAGCAGAAAAATCATAGCTTTCTCTTAACATAATGACCAACCCTGTTGCTAGGACAGAATGGGAACTAGGCCCTTATATTTTGTCCTGTTTGTCCCTTCCCCAGAAATTTTGAAAACAAGAGTATTTCTGATGATTCTGAGGAGCAAAAATTCTATTCAAAATATTTCATTTTTTTTTATTTGTAAATTAATCAATCTCTGTTAACTGAAGAAAGTTTTGAGAAAGGACAATATGTGGGGTTAAATTCTTACTAGCCTGGGGCTCAGCCTCCGTTGACCCCACCCTGACAATGAGCTGATTATGGCATCAAGTTTTTCATCAGAAAAGTACCGGTATTCCTTTCGTGAGAATGACATGAATTTAAATTGTTCAGAAATTTAAAATTAATATTTAAACCGTTTTAAATCTTTATTCAGAAAATATATTTATTAATCCTATTTATTTTTTTATTTTACTCCAAGTTGAATTTTAATATGAGTTACTGAGGTCATGTCAGATTCTAATCTGATGTATTTTTATAAATATATATACGTCACATTGATCTGTATGATCTAGACCTTATTGTACTAAATACTTCAATTTGATATCATCAATATATCTTTAATCAGGATGTATTGTTATTTAAAATATCCGTTGTCAGAATCAAGATATATTAACCTTAGTGAGATCCTTGTCTACGCTAGACTTGATCAGATTTACTAAGCTTAACAATAGTGAGCTCAACTCACAGTCTAGAGCTCTAGTCAGACATGACTGGTAAATACAATCTATAGCTCTAGTCAGACATGACTGGTAAATACAATCTATAGCTCTAGTCAGACATGACTGGTAAATACAGTTAAATCAACAGTTTAGAGCCCTAGTCAGACATGACTGGTAAATACAGTCTAATCAACAGTTTAGAGCCCTAGTCAGACATGACTGGTAAATACAACCAAATCAACAGTCTAGAGCCCTAGTCAGACATGACTGGTAAATACAGTCAAATCAACAGTCTAGAGCCCTAGTCAGACATGACTGGTAAATACAGTCTAATCAACAGTTTAGAGCCCTAGTCAGACATGCCTGGTAAATACAGCCAAATCAACATCCCTTCCTATATATTTTCTATATGCAGGGAGAAACAGATATAGAACAGTTATGTTATGTTTTACGGGTGCTCGGAACCCCAACAGAGAGAACCTGGCCTGTAAGTTACCCCCCTTGGATTATTCAAATTTCATTTCGCCTGTCTGTGATGTTTAGGTTGCTATGGTAAGGTATGAGAAAATCTATCAAGGCCCTGTGTGCTACAGGGTTTGGATATTAAAAATCCCTGGAGAGTTTGAAATCGAAAAAGTGAAAAATTGTCTGTCCTTGTAAAAGTCCATCATTGCTTACTGCATGGCCTTGCATCTCCTCGTTAATACCAACACCTGGAGAAGAGTAATAATGAGTTAAACTACATCTTCATTACCCCCCAGATGCAGAAGTGTAGGATGTAAAACTCCATTTCATTTCATTTCAATGTTTTCTCCTGGTCTTCATTACCCCATTAGGTGTAGAAGAGTAGGATGTAAAACTCCATTTATTTCACTGTTTTTATTACCCCATTAGGTGTAGAAGAGTAGGATGTAAAACTCCATTCATTTCACTGTCTTCATTAACCCATTAGGTGTAGAAGAGTAGGATGTAAAACTCCATTCATTTCACTGTCTTTATAGAAGAGTAGGATGTGAAACTCCATTCATTTCACTGTCTTCACAGAAGAGTAGGATGTAAAACTCTATTCATTTCACTGTCTTCATTAGCCCATTAGGTGTAGAAGAGTAGGATGTAAAACTCCATTCATTTCACTGTCTTCATTAGCCCATTAGGTGTAGAAGAGTAGGATGTAAAACTCTATTTCATTTCCATTTTAAATCTTTGTCATGTTTTTATTTCTAGGGAATGACAGAATTACCAGATTACCATAAAATATCATTTGAACACAACCAGGCAATTCCGTTTGAAGACATAGTAGTCGATGCTACACCTAATGCTCTAGATCTTTTAAAAAGATTCCTGGTATATCCGTCCAAACAGAGAATTTCAGCCAAAGAGGTAATCTAATTCCCACTTGCAGCCATTTTCTGGGACGACAAGAATGTAGTCACTAAAGTTGATGCTACAATTGTTTAGTTGTATTGTCTGAGAATCAAACATAAGATTTTGATTTTAATAAGTGCTACAGATGGCTGAAATTGAGCTTTAGGTGAGGTGAAACAAATATTCAGACAACTGTAGACATTTAAACAATTTAAAATATGACAGGAAATAATTAGAGGATTTCATTTATTCATTCATTTAATTGTTCATTCATTCCATCATATGATCATTCATTCATTCCATCCTTTGTTAATTCATTCCTTAATTCATTCATTCATTCATCCTTTGATCATTTATTCCACACTTTCTTCTATCATTCATTTATTCATTCATTCATCCTTTGATCATTTATTCCACACTTTCTTCTATCATTCAATTATTCATTCATTCATCCTTTGATCATTTATTCCACACTTTCTTCTATCATTCAATCACTCATTCATTCATTCATCCTTTGATCATTTATTCCACACTTTCTTCTATCATTCAATCACTCATTCATTCATTCATCCTTTGATCATTTATTCCACACTTTCTTCTATCATTCAATCATTCATTCATTCATCCTTTGATCATTTATTCCACACTTTCTTCTATCATTCAATTATTCATTCATTATCCATTCATCCTTTCTACCATTTTAATTTATTCCATTCATGTCATTCTCTTCTATTATTCAGATTATCCATCCATTCATTTTTTCATTGAACCATTCAGCTCCATTTGAACTACCAATTTATTGAACCACGCCCTTCTGCTACAACCATAACATTAATCATTCAATCATCAACATAGATCCACCTTTCTAGAAGATACTTTAATAGACCCAGACTTAATATCCCCCTATCCCCATAGCAAATAAATTATTAACTTTTTATCATTTCCATGGTCATTATCCATCCATATTTTTTATTATTACCGTTTTCTGAACTACCAATACCCCAGAGAACACGACGCCCCGGCCTACAACACAAACATCAACAGTATGAATATAACATAGATCTACCTCTAGAAGATACTTTAATAGACCCAGACTTAATATCACCCCATATCACCAACTATAGCAAATAAATTATTAACTTTTTATCATTTCACATCGTCGTCATTTTATTGATACCTCCAAACTATTATTATTATTATTACCGTGTTTCACTGTAGCAGTTAAAACATGATAGGATGTCCAGTAGGTATACAGGATTGTTGGAAGGGAAAGTTGCTCACTAGACAATTACTCCCATGGAAAGTTAATCACTGGACAGTTGCTCCCATGGGTATTGCTCACTGAACAGTTGCTCCCATTGGAAGTTGCTCACTGGACAGTTGCTCCCATGGGAAGTTGCTCCCATGGAAAGTTGTTCACTGGACAGTTGCTCCCATGGAAGGCTACCCAATGAACAGTTGCTCCCAATGGGAAGTTGCTCACTGGACAGTTGCTCCCCATGGGAAGTTGCTCACTGGACAGTTGCTCCCCATGGAAAGTTGCTTACTGGACAGTTGCTCCCATGGAAAGTTGATCACTGGACAGTTCCTTCCAATGAAAAGTTGATCACTGGACAGTTCCTTCCATTGAATATATTTGTAGGACACGACGAATGCTCGTTTCTTATGTTTTCTGTAATCCCGTTAGCACAGCGTATCTCGTTTTCTCTACATCCTGTTAAACCAGGGGAAAAAACATCTTATTGAATATATTAGAATATAAATAAATAATGCAATTGGCCTGTAGTTATAACAGCCTTGGGTCGTATTTTATCCTTCTAGTTTTAACTTTTAGTCACCTTTCTTATACTGGTGATTTTTTATATGTTTCTATGAAAAGACAATAGCGACGACGTGGAGGGATTAAAAATTGATAAATAAAATGAATGAAGTTTTACTTCCTACTCTTCTGCACCTTATGGGCTAATGAAGACGGGCAACGCCATGCTGGGTGCCTTGAGGGGAAATTTTGCCAGAACAGCGGCAGTAGCCTACTCTTTTTGCGATGTCCAACTATTGGGGGATCTTTAATGTACACAGCCTGTAATACATAGGACCTAAGTTGTTATCCTTGTAAGATCAATACCAAGAGGTTTAGCCAAGGACCAGCTGGTGGAAACGATCCTTATGAACCTAAGTTGTTTCTTTCATTCATGTGTTGTTAATTAACCAAGCCGACAATAATATCTAAAAAAGTGTCTATTACTGAAAAAGTCTAGTAAGCGTACTTTAAAAAATACAAAATATTTTTTAAAAATATGTAATATATATCAGATACTGTTTATTTCAAAGGTATAATATATAGATTTAGGCAATATACTGATCAAAATACGAACTTTTTACTAAGTAACCCTGGCAGTAATAATTATTATCTTCACTTAAGGCTATAGAGAGATACAATCTTGACGTTGGTATTCCACTCTTGAACCAATCAGATGCGCCCAACCCCAAAAATGAAAAACAAAAATTGTCGATCTACTATCCCTCAGAACAGACAGTATTGGTCTCCAGTATTAATCAAAGGTAAGACAGGAATACCGACTGATTCTTTCACTATTTCAGAACGGAACAGCAGGATAAACCCTGAAGTATATTAGCTTTTAATTGTGATATGCTTATGTTGGATTAGGCCTTCTACAGTTTTTTTATTTTTTTATTTTTTTGTTTTTGTTTACAATCAATCAAAAGTTATTAAAATAATTAATATATTATTCTAAAATGATGATGTCGTCTTCATTAACCCAATAAGTGCAGAAGAGTAGGACGTAAAACTCCTTTCATTTTCATTTTCATTTAAAATGTTATTGTTCTATTATTTAGTTTAACGAATGGCAAAGATATATTAAGTTTGAATCGTTTAATAAATCAACCATAATAATTTCTTTAATAAATTATTTTTATTATCACAGATGAAAGTGAATATTGTTTTTGTCTTATTTTTTGTCTGGTTACTCGAGACTTTAGCCGAGAATAATGAGTCCCTTGAAGGTAAAACTTTAGATTTATTTCTACTGTTCGGTGAGATTCGTTAATGTTGTCTATTAGTCAGGAGCACTCTTCTTCAACCCAACTTTGGTTTCGACAATATTTATATTTCATCAAAAGGTCACCATGGTTTCAGAAATAAGCCATAGCTTATTTATATCTGTTACCAACTTTCATGAATGGCTATCGCAATAGGTAACTTTAAATGTTGCCCCGGTATTTTTGGAAGTGTCAAAGGTCAACCAGAGATTAACGGGAAATGGTGCAAATATAGGTTATTAATGTCTGCGATTCACGCGGCGCATTCGTGACAGTTCCCGTTAAGCTATATTGCTGAACTGTACGGTTTGCAAACGCAGTACGCATTCGTACTTGAGCTTTCGCTCAACTTGAATAATAAAACCGCGTCTCATGTGATACAGGCTAGAAATACCCTGTCATAGCAAAATTTCCCTCATTGCACACTGCATTGTCTTGCCCTTCTTCATCGAAATAATTAGATGCAGAAAAGTAGGACGCAAAACCTCATTCATTTTATACTCATTTTTGCCATATTGTTCACAACTTTCAGTGCCATCAATCACCTCCCTTACCATGTGTCTAGCCCGGGGAACATTTTTGAAAAAAGGTTTCTCTATCAGCAACATTTCACCTGCCACCCAACGTGAACATGACACCAAGAGAAGAAAAAGAAGGTAATATGGAATATTATGCATATTGTATGGGATATTATTCTAATTAAGGAATTTTCGTCTGCTCTGAAAATTTATCAAATGAACCTTTTGACCTAACCTAACCTAACCAAACTTTCGTTCATTTTATTTTTATGAGCTTCAGTTTTTAATATAGCCATTCAGTTGTGGTTTAACGAAGGGGCCCCCTAAAAAATTGGACAAATTAACCTTTTGACTTTAGAGGTTGACGCGAACAAAAGGTATTCCAAGAAGCATTTGACATTGAACACACCTATTGTTCGCGTCACAAAATGGCAGCGCAGCAAAAGGCAGACGTTTGATTGGTTACAACCGGCAAAGGTCAAAAAGGTTAATTTGACGAAGCTTGTAAAACCCCCTGCTGGACAAGAACGGATTAAAAAAAAAAGAAAAACAATATAATCGAAACCTTGGTCTTTTTTTTATCTAGACCAACTCTTTCTCGTACCATTCATTGAAGCAACGTTTCAGTGGATACAAGTTTGGGACGACTTGACCTCGTTTTGATTGACTTGCTCTACTTGTTTGTTCCACTTCTTTGTACGCTCCAATTGACTAGGGTCAATGTACATTATCGATTAGCATACAATTGCCCTACTGCAGTTTATTCGGACTAACCGGAGGCGCTGAATAATTCTTACATTATATTAACCACGTTTGATATATCAATCCTAGGACGGGTTTTTTTGAAATGACTAATCTAACTTATAGCAATAGGATTTCATTAGTCCAATAAGATACAGAACAGTAGGATATAAAACTCTATTTCATTTCATTAGGCCAATAAGATACAGAACAGTAGGATATAAAACTCTATTTCATTTCATTAGTCCAATAAGATACAGAACAGTAGGATATAAAACTCTATTTCATTTCATTAGTCCAATAAGATACAGAACAGTAGGATATAAAACTCTATTTCATTTCATTAGTCCAATAAGATACAGAACAGTAGGATATAAAACTCTATTTCATTTCATTAGTCCAATAAGATACAGAACAGTAGGATATAAAACTCTATTTCATTTCATTAGTCCAATAAGATACAGAACAGTAGGATATAAAACTCTATTTCATTTCATTAGTCCAATAAGATACAGAACAGTAGGATATAAAACTCTATTTCATTTCATTAGTCCAATAAGATACAGAACAGTAGGATATAAAACTCTATTTCATTTCATTAGTCCAATAAGATACAGAACAGTAGGATATAAAACTCTATTTCATTTCATTAGTCCAATAAGATACAGAACAGTAGGATATAAAACTCTATTTCATTTCATTAGTCCAATAAGATACAGAACAGTAGGATATAAAACTCTATTTCATTTCATTAGTCCAATAAGATACAGAACAGTAGGATATAAAACTCTATTTCATTTCATTAGTCCAATAAGATACAGAACAGTAGGATATAAAACTCTATTTCATTTCATTAGTCCAATAAGATACAGAACAGTAGGATATAAAACTCTATTTCATTTCATTAGTCCAATAAGATACAGAACAGTAGGATATAAAACTCTATTTCATTTCATTAGTCCAATAAGATACAGAACAGTAGGATATAAAACTCTATTTCATTTCATTAGTCCAATAAGATACAGAACAGTAGGATATAAAACTCTATTTCATTTCATTAGTCCAATAAGATACAGAACAGTAGGATATAAAACTCTATTTCATTTCATTAGTCCAATAAGATACAGAACAGTAGGATATAAAACTCTATTTCATTTCATTAGTCCAATAAGATACAGAACAGTAGAATATAAAACTCTATTTCATTTCATTAGTCCAATAAGATACAGAACAGTAGGATATAAAACTACATTTTAGTCCAATTATGTACAGAACATAAATCGAATAGTATAGTACGTAAAACTCCACTTTATTTCGTTACAGACAAGTCCGATGTCCTCTAACAACACCGTACTACAGATCGGCTGACGGAGAATGTAACAACCTAAGATACCCAAACCGGGGTCGATCTTTTGAAAGATTTAAACGTTTTCTACCTCCACAATATGACGACGGTAAGTGTGAAGAGCAGGTGAATGTAATCAGCACTTGTCGTGGCACTAGAATTTTCCCTACCTGGGTAGGTTGGAACATGCTACACCTAATCATTGGCGGCGTCTGCCTCCCGTGGCTGGGGGTACAACTAGGCGGAAGACAATGGGGGACACCTGTCGAGAGTGAGATTCAAAAGTTTTCCAGGACGCATGTGAAAGGGTTCTCTGACAAATTAGGATAGGGCAAAACGTTGGGCGAGTGTCGTTCCAATATCACGAGAATGTCTTCGAATTACAGGAATCTCTATACCAAGACTTCATGGCACCTGTAGGAATGATTTGAGCTACTACGGCTGCTTCCCAAGCCAATTACCTAGTCCCAGATTAATCAGTGTCGCAATTCACACACCCGACCCGAATCCTACAACTTCTATTAACAGTGTGATGTTGATGCAATGGGGACAGTTTCTCGATCACGATTTAACTGCGGCTGCTATAGAGCAACGTAAGTATGATTTAGGTCAATTGGGTGAAGGCACGTGCATTTTTTACATAGCGTGATCGTAATGCAATAGGGACAGTTGTAAATTTACACGTATTCTTCATATCGTCTATCAATCAGCGTGCGACTGCTGCTATAGAGCAACGTAAGTCTAGTTTAGGTCATGTGAGCCAATGCACGTGCATTATTGAGGTCATCTATTTGGAGACTGTAAGAGTTAGTATATATATATTGAAATATCGTGAGATTAATATTGCTTTCTCGCACCTTCAGCTGCCGATTTAACGACCTGTTGCAGTGAATCACGGGCTAAATTAGGACGGCCACACGGTGATACGTTTAGAAGGTAAGATTAAGACCAAACAAACAGAAGAATATGCTGAGGGTGGGGGGAGGGTGTCTCTAGAACTCGCATACAGGTAACAGTTAAACAGATAATACAGTTTGTGGAAGTTGAAGAGTCGGAGAGAGTCGGATGGGTGCGTGATTCAGAAGTCGTGATCTTTCGACAAATTTTGAATAACCCCACTACTCCACATCCCCCCACCCACACACACACACACCTCATTCTGCCTTTTCTTCATTGGCCACCCTCTTCCCTCCTCGGCCTCAATTGAGTTCCATCTATAAAACTTACTGTGTGGAGGTTGCTTCTGCAAAAGAATCTGAAAGCCCCTTTCGTCTCTACTAACACTTACTGTCCGCAAGTCAACTGAAAGCAAATATCGCAGTCAGGAAGTGCCTTTGTTTCTGTTTCCAGGCGGGGAATGTGTTTCCCTATTTCTTTGCTCCAAACTACCAAAGATCGGTTCTTCGATGCTCTGTGCATGGACTTTATCCGCTCCCGACCAGTAAATCCCGAAATGAGTAAGTACTGGATCAGTTTTTATTTAATATATAATGCTCTGTGACTTTCACTGGCTGGAATCCATTGACTGCACTATCATATCCAACACGATATATTTGGCAGTCTCAATCTAACGAGACTGAGGGTACAAAATAAGGGAAGAATGACTTAATGGGAAAACAAGTGTCGAGGTCAGGAATCAAATACAGCTCTTCCATTGGATATACAACTTCATTCAATTTTTTTTCCCCATAGGTGTAAGTAAACCACGAGAACAACAGAATCTTCTTACTGCCTTTATTGATGCTTCGAACGTTTATGGCAGCGACCAAGAAACACAAGATCGCCTTCGTGGTCCCGATGGTAAATATTTTATACAGGTTCATATATTCTTGAATAATAAATTACTTGCCAAAAACCAATGGTGAGGTCAAAGTAAAGGAAAGAAGTCTTTTTAGAAATATATCTCTTGTCACACTTAAACATGGTTGATAGATTGCATGTTCGTTTTTTTATCGCAAGTCTATACAAAATCTGTACTGTATGTCAGACTTATTAACCATCACGTTTAAAAGTTGGGTTTTGGAGAATAAGGGAACTGGATGTCCTTCCACTGATAGTCGTATGTCTCGGTCTATTGGATTTGCTACCATGTTCAGGTTGATCTATATCCATAAATGGATAGCCGTATGACTCGGATCGGCTACTTCCGTAAATTTTCTTTACTCTTGTTAAGCATAAAAAGACAAAATACGATAACGGTGGACCGTGTGTCGGATCATTTGAGCTTCTTAAATCACGGCCATATGTTACCCTTTCTATATAGGCCTGTTATCTTGTTTAACATGAAACTTCAGAAGACTGTGTGATTTGTTTTATTATGATTTATTTCAGGAAGGATGGCTACCTCAGCCGGTGGTGCTTTATTACCTAAGGGACGAGATTCAGACTGCATCTTGCATAACGCCCCTTATTGCTTTGACGCAGGTAACTATTTTTATGTTCGGGGAAAGAAAGAAACAACAACAGGTTAACAGTTAAGGATCCGTTCTTCTTCAGCTTGTCCTTGGTCAAACCTCTTGGTATTGATGTTACAAGGATAACAACTTAGGTTCACAGTTAAGGATCCGTTCTTCTACTAGCTTGCCTTGGTCAAACCTATATGAATTGATCTTTCCTTGGTCGACTTTGGACAATTGGGTATGACCTCACGTGGAAGTATTGAAATTAGTCGGTTTTCAGTTTGGTAATCATTATTTCTGGTGGACATTCCACTCTCTGATCGCTGCCTCCTGCCCCCTTTGGGACCTGCTTTCAATTTCATTTCCTTCATGTTTATTGTAGGAGATGAACGCGTGCATGTTTTCCCTGGTTTAACAGCTCTACATACAATGTTCGTCAGGTTTCACAACTATATAGCTGACGAGTTTAAATTCTCCACCAACTGGGATGATAAAACTATATTCCAAGAAACACGCAAAATAATCGCCGCTTTCATGCAAGTGAGTTAGAAATATAAAGAAAATAATTTATGAGGATAACAACTTCGATTCGCAAGGTTCCTGACTACGTGTTGGTCTTTGACCAGTCTTTTTGGAATTGAAAGATGAAAATTTTCTTGGAATGATTTCCCGCTCCTGTTTATAATTTGGTCGCATGGAACAATAAGAAAAGAACCCACGACCACCATGGTCAACGTAAATAACATCCAATTCCTACGACTACACTGCCACTCGACATAGGAAAATCCAGACAAAATTTCCCTCACGGTATACACCTTATGCATCCCTTGAAACCGTCGTATTTGGTGTATGTTTCTTAATTTATTTCAGAAAATCACCTACAAAGAGTTCCTACCCGAGTTGTTAAATAAAGAAACAATAATTAAATTCAAGATAGATGATCCCTATCGCTATGATATCCACATAGATCCTAGTATAGCTAACTCGTTTGCGACAGCAGCCTATAGATTTGGCCATTCTCTGATACCGGACTTTTTCCTCATCAACGGAACCAAGGTGATGACAAGAAAGCTTTTCAACGATCCACAATTCATCTTCGATCATTTTGACGACGTTGTGGAGAATATTTTAACAAACCAAGCCGAAGTTTTGGATCGATTTCATACCCATGAGATTACGGATCATTTATTTGAAATTGGTAAAATATCATTCGATTTGGCTTCCTTCAATATACAGCGGGGACGAGATCATGGATTGCCTCCCTACAATCATTTTCGACAATGGTGTGGACTGCCAAGAGTCAGAAGCTTCTACTCATCGATTTTTGGTCGCCTTGGTCCTGCAATGGATCAACTGTATAAGTAAGTAGTTTTGACACTAGTCCAAGACTCCCAGACGATCCGGTACTGGTTGGCTCCTATTGGTCTATTCAAGACCGTAAGACCGTGAGACCATCACCATTCTAGGAAATCTCCAAAAGACTGGTGTCGAGTTGACATAAATTGTTCTGGCAGTGTAAGCATGTGTTGTTGGAATTGTTCTATTGTTTTGTAGTCATGTTGATGAACTAGATTTGTTTACTGGAGCGATGTCCGAGAGACCTGAGTCGGGGTCTGCTGTAGGTCCCGTCCTATCGTGTATACTGGGTCAACAATTCCATGATTTGAAACATGGCGACAGTTTTTGGTATGAAACCAAGGATCAGAGGAGAGGCTTCACTCCAGGTATGCTTTTGTTACTATTTTGAACAATTTCATGTTGTGAACATTGTTACTGCTTTGAACATCGTTACTCTTACTGTTTTGAACATCGTTACTGCTTTGAACATCGTTACTGCTTTGAACACTGTTATTGTTGCTGTTAACACCTGCCAAATTCTGCTTGCAACCTTGTTTTGACGAAAGCAAATTCCATCTTATTTTTGCAGAGCAATTAGCAGCCATAGAGAAAACGAGTTATGCGTCCTTGCTGTGTGATCATTTGGATAGGACAGCAATACAGAAGAATCCTTTTAGAGTTGTATCGAATTCGTAAGTTACATTGCGTCATTTTCTGTACATCATTTAATTCTATTAATTTCATTACCGGAAGTCGTATTTTCAAAGGGATTGTAAAAACGTTTTATAAATTAATATTGAACTAAATATGATTGGATAAATTTGCACCAATCCAATTTTCAACCAAGGCGTCTGTGGTTCATATTATGTCTGTGATGACGTCACAAAAGGTTTAACGACAAATACGGGCAATAAGAATTAAGCGGGAAACCTTCAGTTTATCGGTCAAACATGTAACTCACTGAGTCACCACAGCTCTCTACTGACAGGGTTGAAGTATTATCTCAACCTATACTAGGATTGAACCCTGGACCTTCAGGTTAGCAAGCATCTAACTCACTGAGCCACCACAGCACTCTACTGACAGGGTTGAAGATTATCTTACCTATATGGATGAACCCTGGACCTTTCAGTTTAATATATAATAACTCAAACAATTCTTTCTATTTTCAGGAATCCGTTGGTAGACTGTAGTTCTATACCCCATTTTGATATATCGCCATGGTTACTTAATAAAAAATAAACTTGTATTCTCATCTTTCAATATTGGTTTAGTTTTATTAATAAAATAATTATAATAGCAACTCGTATGTTCCAAGAGGTTTTCTCTCAGTCCAGCAACCTATTTTAAGCAAGTGGTGATGACCCAGGATTCCAGCTACTTTTGAACATTCTTTTGAGTAAAGGTGATATTCAGACGCAAGAGTATTCTGCAGCTGGGCCGACAGGAGACAAAGCCAAGCAGTGTTCAATTTGGGAAAGTTAATTGGGTCTTACATAGAAATGACACACACGAAACTATGTATGGTTCAGTCAACCGAGCTGTAAATG
The DNA here is from genome assembly GCA_030562195.1 of Nipponacmea schrenckii. Taxonomy (NCBI): domain Eukaryota; kingdom Metazoa; phylum Mollusca; class Gastropoda; family Lottiidae; genus Nipponacmea; species Nipponacmea schrenckii. The sequence goes on along the minus strand of JAUJPP010000005.1, from coordinate 7,824,313 downwards.
GGTAGGCTACGGATAATCCGGACAAGATCAATACCAAGAGGTTTGACCAAGGACCAGCTGGTAGAAAGGATCCTTAATTGTGAAACTTAGTTGCTATCCTTGTAAAATGTCGTTCCATCTTTCTTTTCTTTCATAAAATCAACAATTTGGTAAAATCTTGTCGATGACTTTATTATTTAATAGTTCAAACGTCAGTCGTCATAATGAAGTTTCGTAGAATAATTGACGTTGGCGTCACGTAACTGTCTAGAATGTGTACTATGACGTGAAAACAACGTCGTTTCTATTGCTAATCTCACTGAAAAATCACATTTCACCGACGTGGAGCTTTCATGTTGATTTTTTCTTAATAAAACATGACAAAAAGATCCAAACCTCCGTCTAGTGGAAAAACGGATGATGGTAAAAAGAAAGACTCGGATCCAGTAAGTTTGAGCTTTTGTTAGATAATGTTAATACTCAGAAGGCACTGAGTCTCTGTCACCGTGGGTTTAATTGAATGTTAGACAATACCACGTTCTTTGTGTTCTAATGAACTTAAAACACACAAGGACGTGGTACTGACTCGTGTAAAATAAAGATTCTATGTTTGTCTCCATGGACTGTTTATTAGTCAGGCCCATGTCCTTGTGTAAAGAACTTAATTCTGACCCATGTAAAATAAAGAGTCTATGTTTGTCTCTATGGACTGAATGTTAGACAGGACCATGTCCTTGTGTATTAACCTAATTCTGACCCATGTAAAATAAAGAGTCTATGTTTGTCTCATGGACTGTTTTTAGTCAGGCCCATGTCCTTGTGTAAGAACTTAATTCTGACCATGTAAAATAAAGAGTCTATGTTTGTCACCATGCACTGAATGTTACGGCAATTAGTCTTATAAAACGTATTCTGTCGCACCTAAGGAAGGATTTGTCCGGTTTTATGGACGTCTTTGGATTTATGGATTCTTCAACTGCCTTGTTTTCTTTCCAGAACAAAAAGGGAAAAGGAAAAGAGAAAAGCTCTTCTGCGACTCCGTCCCCTGAGTCGAAGACTCTTGCCAAGTCTGCTAGACATCGATGGGCCTTACCAGTAAACGCATGGGACGCAACTCTAGCTAAACTTCAAATTCAGCTCAACATAGGAGGAAAAACTCAAACACCAGAGTCAACTTCAATGGAAACCAGTAAGAGAAAAACATACTGTGTTAAAAAATATGAAAAGGTGATTAAAAGAGCCGAAATGGCATATGTGGTGCGTAAAGGTAGGCTAGATAATTCAGATATAGTTGTTTGGATGCCAGAGAAACTGGATGGTCTAAGATTTGCCAACGGTTTACCAGTCTCTCACAGCATACTGGGAAGTATAGCTGATTTTCTAGAAGCTGAAAGTGAACATAAACGAGACGATGAAAGCAAAACAGACAAGTTCGACAACTCTAGCACCTTATCAGAAGCTAGTACCAGAACACGAGCAGCGGGAACGTATGCTTTGGAATATCTGACCAGCTTTAAGCTCGACCAAGGCAAGCCCCTAGAAATATGGGAAACAGAGAACGTGGAAAGAGAAAAGCTCGCCGAGATGATTGCCAGTAAATCTAAACGTCCTACGGGTGACTTGCTTATGGGCAACCACCCTTACAGAGTCGCAAACGGACAACCACAAGAATTTAATGATTTAGAAAGTGCCTGGACGTCAGAAATCAGGGCAACTAAACCAAACGGTTTTTGGAAGCAAGAGGAACGACTTGGAGATGAACTCAGAGGAATTCACCTTGCTCCTACGAGGACAGGGAGAGGGATGGCGGCCGAACCGGAAGTAGTTTATCGACCGGGATCGAGCCGTCTGAACCAAAACAACAGCATTTTGGATTTGACTATCAAAAATGGAATGTCCTCACGATTTTCTGATAACAAAGCTATGAATTCTGAGCATGCAAGTCCCCCTATCTCCCCTTTACCGGAAACACTAGATGTCGACAGTGTGGAACCTATTGTTGCCATTGGTGATCGCATTCTGACATGGAGTACTCGAGAATCTGAGGTTGATTTGGAATTAGGAATTTTAACAGCTCCTGGTGTAACAAGGAGAGGTAGGTTGACGATCGTGAACATCGGAACTTGTGTCATTCGATACGAAATGTTTAAAATATCTAAATCTGAAAATCCAGAAATCGCACATTCCAGACAAGCTAGAGACAAGATGGGTCTCTTCCTAGATGATTCACCAGGCATTATTCTACCAGGCGATTATACAAATATTTCAGCGATATTCCACTGTCATGGGGCAGCCATTTTTTCAGAACAGTGGCGCCTCGTCACGACTCCTAGATTGGCAAGGGAAATCACTTTAACTGTCTGGGGTATTGCTAAAGATCTGAAACAATTGGGACAAGATGGTGACGATATCGACAGGGAGATCGAAGACAAATGTCAGTCTTGCTTTGTACAAAATATTCTAGAAGATGTCATAGACCGTATGTTTTGGGTTCCTCTACCAAACAGAACTGAAGGATTTCCCAAACACTTGGATCCGAAATGGCTTACAAGTATACTTGGTAGAGATTTATTTGCTTTGACGAATCCTGGCCATTTTTATCGCAGTGAAACCGTTGCTAACATAGTTGAAATAGCTGCTTTGTCACTTCCGGAAAATACGTTTGATAAATGGTCACTCCCGCTTTGCACCATTCGCCAATCACTGCTGTATATTCCAGACGAAGTGCAACTCCGAAAGCAAATAGTCCTCAAAAATGAGATTGCCAATGCTTTCATGTCGTTTGTCAGTGATTTATCTCACGATGTCGATTCCCCTGTCACCAACTGGAAATATGTAATATGTAAGATGATGTTATTGGACGTCTGTAACAACATCTGCGATACAGCTTCGCGGATCAAAACAGCTCTCGGAATTAATCTGGATATGGATTGTGAAATTGAATTTAGCAAAGAGCAGCCTAGATCACCAAAAGACAGTAGTCCGAAGACGCCGCCTAAAAGTCGTAGCAAAACACCACCGAAAAGCCCTTCACATGAAACCAAGAACAAAAAGAAGTCGAATTCGCGAGAAAGTTCGACCCCTAGTTCACCATCAAGCCCGAAATCGTCCAGGTTTAAAAAGTTTGTTAAAGTGGTTAGTGCAGCTATGAAATCCAAACACTCGCATCGAGTTCAACCCTTCATGTACATAAAATATCTCGAAAAGTTGCATATAAGCTGTTTTATAATCGTCAGAAACTATGTTGATTCTATCTCTGACTTCTTGACAGATTTACATGAGGTGGAGAAACTCAGATTGTAAATGTATGAATGTAGATTGTAAATGTATGAATGTAGATTGTAAATGTATGAGTGTAGATTGTAAATGTATGAGTGTAGGTTGTAAATGTATGAGTGTAGATTGTAAATCTATGAGTGTAGATTGTAAATGTATGAATGTAGATTGTAAATGTATGAGTGTAGATTGTAAATGTATGAATGTAGATTGTAAATGTATGAGTGTAGATTGTAAATGTATGAATGTAGATTGTAAATGTATGAGTGTAGATCGTAAATGTATGAATGTAGATTGTAAATGTATGATTGTAGATTGTAAATGTATGATTGTAGATTGTAAATGTATGAATGTAGATTGTAAATGTATGAATGTAGATTGTAATTATGTATGGTTGTAGATTGTAAATGTATGAATGTAGATGTAAATGTATGAGTGTAGATTGTAAATGTATGGTGTAGATTGTAAATGTATGAGTGTAGATTGTAAATGTATGAATGTAGATTGTAAATGTATGAAGTAGATTGTAAATTATGAATTGTAAATGTATGATGTAGATTGTAAATGTATGATGTAGATTGTAACATGTATGATTGTAAAATATGATTGTAAATCGTAAATGATTGTAGATTGTAAATGTATGATTGTAGATTGTAAATGTATGAATGTAGATTGTAAATGTATGATTGTAGATTGTAAATGTTTGAGTGTAGATTTTATATGTATGAATGAAGAATGTAAATGTATGAGTGTAGATTGTAAATGTATGAATGTAGATTGTAAATGTATGAATGTAGATTGTAAATGTATGATTGGAGATTGTAAATGTATGAGTGATATAAAGATTATTTTTAAATTTCGGACTGAGTTATTATTCCTACATCAACAACAACTTTCAATATAGATTTCTCTAATTAAATTAAGAAGGTTGGGTATAACTGACAATTCAACGTCGTATATAGAGAGTATTCTAGTCAACTGAGTAGATTATAAACACAGAATACGTTCCTCCTATTCAACATTACTAACTAGTGGCGGTGGGTCTGTCGTATCCAAACAATTACTTGAATGAGTTGTTGTTAACCAATCTCCATTTTAACTTGAGTAATCCACTTTTATATACTTGTGTTCAGTTCCATTTAATGATTCAATACATTCGTTGTGGTCTGAATGACTGGAAACATAAGAGGCGTTATGTCCCTTTAATAGCATCAAAATTGTTCAATTTACAAGCGGTATTGTTTGATTGAAATAAGTTTGACAGACCCAATTGCTCAATGCCACACAAGTTAAACAAATTCATATAAAGGGTAACCTTTCCTACAGAAGTCATATTTATTAGGTTTCCCTTCTTTATGACATAAAACAGACTTAAATTTTAGGTTTTCCTTTCCTTATGACTTATATACAGACTCCATATTTATTAAGTTTCCTTCTGAATGCTTTACAACTGACATCATATTTGTTAGGTTTCAATTCTTTATGATTTATAACTGACATCATATTTATTAGGTTTCCTTTCTGAATGATTTATTACTGACATCATATTTATTAAGTTTCCTTTCTTTATGACTTATTACATACATCATATTTATTAGGTTTCTTTTCTGAATGATTTATAACTGACATCATATTTATTAGGTTTCTTTTCCTTATGACTTATTACAGACATCACTATTATTAGGTTTTCCTATAATCTTTTATTTTGTGTTTCTCTAGGGTCAAACCAGGAGATTTCCATGTTGAAAATCATCGGACAGATGGACATAGGCATGGGGGTAACATACCCCCCTTAGTAATTATTGTGCTGGAAAATTTATATAGGAACTCTATTCTAACTGCTGTGTGTAGGGAATCTTGCTTCCAGGAGACACCATCTTGGAATTCCATATCCGCTTGAAAACTTCAAACATCACACATAAGTATAGTGTAGATCAGATTTGGTCCAAGTTTCTGCTTAACTCACTTCAACAGAGTTCAATTTCAGCTTTCCTTTATTACTGTTCAGTATGAAAATAACTGAATGACTCATTATAGAGGTTATTTAAGTAACTGAAATAGAGCTCTATTAAGCTTGGAAAGCAAATCCTTAGATAATCTGTTCTTTTCTTAATTTAAAATTCTGTTCTTGATGGAGTAAATAGACTAAAAGCTTTACTGGAATCATGAAAAATACACTACAATGTCAAGCAGTGTGTATTTGGGGAAATTTTGCCTGCCATAAAAAATCCAACAAAAAGAGAAAACAATGAAAAAGACACTACAATGTCAAGCAGTGTGTAATGAGGGAAATTTTGCCAACCAACAAGAGAGGAAACAACAACACAGTTGACTTAACAGTAATCTTTCTTTTGTCAGTATATGTATAATGTTTCAAATGAAAAAAAGATTGAACAGTTGACTATATAGTAATGAATGAATGAAAGGAAAATGAATGAATAAATGAATGCATTAAAAAACTAAAATGGAAATTTTGTAACAACATTTAACAGTAAAATTCTTTTCCATTAACAAAATTGAAACTTCCAAATTGCCAATCCCAAAAATTTCAGAGATTGTAAAGAGGTTTTCTAAAAATTTTATGTGTATCAGGGACACTGATAACATCATTTTTACATCATTTCCGAATCAGACCTCTGTGGTTCCTGTAATTCCACTAAAGTGTGGCTGAAAACGGAAAGGAGCATATCGAGTACCCCTCTACATATAAGAAGTTTAGAAAACCTTTTTTACAATCTCTTTAACCTGATCCAATCTATATGACACTCTATATTAAGAATTCTCCATTTTGTTTTTGTTGTGTTTTTCTGTAAAATTATTATTCATGATTTTGGAAACACTTGATTGGTCTACCATTTTATAATCTTATTCTTCAAATTATCTAGAAATGAAATATTTCTATTTTTTTTTTTCAGATTTACATCATAATTATTTCAAAAATCATAAAAAAATAAAGATATTGTAAAAAGGTTTTCTAAATTCTGTATGTGTATCAGAGACACTGATAACATCAATTTACATCATTCTAATTTTCAATCAGATATCTGTGGTTCCTGTAATTCTACTAAAACTATGTTTGATAATATCTCTATAGCTAAGAATTACAGGAACCACAGACATCTGATTGAAAATTAGAATGGTGTACATTGATGCTATCAGTGTCCCTGATACATATATAAAAGGTAGAAAACCAATTTATAATCTCTTTTAATAAGAGAATTATGGAAATATCCTAATTGAAGCAGCTTTTATCACCATCTTTTTGAAAAAAGGAATAATCAATTTGACTGATTTTTGAAGATTCATTAACACAGAGAATCATATACCATTGATCACTAATTAATTAATTAATCAATTATAAACAGAACAAGAATTATTTCTATAATTTGTGATTTAATTGAAAAACTTTTAACTCAAACCTACAACCCAACTCATAAGACAATCTTTAACAGGTTCAGTTACTAACTGAAGTGCCCTGTTTTTTTTAATTTTAAGATTAATTATTATGTGTTTTTAACTTGTCATACAATATATTCTAAAGTTGAATAATTTTTTTTTGAATTGTCATTACGCCAATTATTTTTCAATCAATCATATCGAAGCAAGTCTTCATTTAATAATTGTTTCGTAAAACTAAATTTGGTGCTAATATAAAATTCACCTTCAATATGAAACCTTTGATGAATTTTTAATCCTGAGATTAACAGATCATCTCTTTACGTTTACACTCTGAATTAAATTCACCAAACATAGTAGAAATATCATATGATTTTATTTCTCCAGAATCCTTATCTAAATATATTTTGGCAAGTTAACGTGAAAATAACAGTATATAAACAGCGCAATATTTTAAAAAAAATGAAAAAATGGCTAAATAAACAGCCGCGTATGACCTCCAAATAAATAATGATAACATACTATTTAAAACATTTGAAGTCGTCAACAACACAAATATACGAGAGATTGAAAAATATTCTCAACGTTTATTCAGGAAGCTTTACGTGTCCCTTTTCAAATATCAATTTTGAAATAAATATTTGTGATATTTTTAAATGTATTGTTTCACACATACTAAAAGATTTGTTGAAGAACATTGGCCCAACAAATTGTTTCTAATTTCTTTTCTCAGTTTTGAAAATATTGCCAGAATTCTTTTCAAAATCCGTATTCCATTTAACTTGTCCAGGTTTAAAATGTTACATCAATAAAAACAGCCCAGTTTTAGTTGCCAAGGTAAAGCACAGGCAGGTCAATAAGATTTACTAAATTTTTTACATGATTTACAAGTTACAATTGCTTCATGTTTTATCTTGTAACTAACACTGGACATAAAAAACTGAAATAACTTTGAATTGGATTTACAACTGTACTGTTCTTTCTATATGGTATCAGAACTTACAGATGCGAATCTTAAGCCTTAAGGCATTCAGACAATTTTTTGATAAATATATTTTACAACTGTTTGACTAAAGGTATTAACAACTCAACAAAAGAATTTTGGTATTTATCAATGAAATTGCAATCCATAAAAATTATTCCTAACTTCAACTTATTATGACTCCAATATTTTTCAATCTCTCTACGTGACCATGACAACAAAATGGAGACTATAAACATTATAGTTCAAAGTTAACAATTATTTTTAAAAATGTCTTTTAATGCAATATATATAGAACTATTTATAGAGCGAAACATGTGATTAAAATAGCGTTTGTCGTCAACTTTCATAATATAATTACAGTTAAAGAGAAACTCTTTAGGTTTGTCCGAATATGTACATCCTTTTTAGAATTGTGATACAGTATTATGAAGTGCCTCGCTCCACTAGAGGGCGTAATTCATACAGCCTATAATGAGTGCAGGCTTTCTAGTCTCTTTTACCAGTACATTTACACTGCACTCACTTTGGGCGAACTATGGCGTAGGAGGGTCCACCAGACTAGACCAGATCGTCAAGTTACATTGTGAAATCTGGATCCTCATCATCATTGTCACTTTCGTCCTCATCACTATGGTAACGCTTCTTCTTTTTCTTCTTCTTTTTGGAGGAGACGGGTGTTTTACTGCCTGAGTGATGAGAAGAGTCCCTAGACCTATGTATATGATGATGATGGTGGCTACTGCTACTGCTACTGCTGCTGTGACCCTTGGTGCTGGATGTAATAAGGCGACTTCGTTTATGTTCCCGTTCTCGATGCGGTGTCTTGCTCACCACAGATTTCGAGATCGATAAAGTTATAGGTGGACGACTGGCTTCTTTAGATGGTGTGTTTGTCGAGTCCATAGCTTGTCCGTCATCTTTAGGATCAGACGAACTAGCTCCAGGACCATCGTCAGTTTCAGTAGTTGTTGCTTCACCATCTTCTGGATTGCTACTACCAATGAAGCGAGCAGCAGATCCCCCATGAGTTGGAGTTCCCTTACCACTCCCCTCATCAGCACTGTCATCTTCATCTGAAGGATCTATACTCATCATCAGGTCTTTGAACTCCAGGTAGTCATCCACCACCCTGGTTTTAGCCTCATCATCATCCATGTTCTCTTGTTGTTCATTCAAATATTCAATCGTGTATTTTGGATTAAATATCAAGTTGTTCTTCTTGTTTAAAGGTTTTTCGTAAATCTTGGCCTGCTCAGTTGGTGAATAACGATGAATCTTGCTTTCAGAGAAACCATACACATCTTTCAAATGTTGTTTGAGGACTAGCAACAAGACACAACCTCTTGACAGATTAATCACATCTCTCAAAGGTGCGACGTTTTCTGGAAACCTTGCCAACAGAGCTTCACGATCATCGTCATCATCATCTTCTGCTCCTGGTTCCACTCCAGGTTTGGGAATCAAGTTTTCTTTAAATGACTGAAGCAGATTGGAGCCTGTGACTGAGACTATGATGTCTATTTGATGAATAATAAAGAGGGGTTCATCTTGGAACTGGTAAGGATAATAGGCAAGGTTGTCTGCAGTGTACAGTTGCTCTGCTAAAGTAATTCGAGCAGAATCGTCAAAAAGATTTAAGATGGTGGTCAAAAAGCCCCTCCGATGTTGACGATTTGCGCGAACGACTTTATAAACATGAGCATTTAGGCTGACTGGGACGTCATCCTTCATGAACCTCATGCCACGAATCGGTCCTTGTTTGTCCTTGGTCAGAACTTGTTGTAGCTTGTACGAATATTTCAATCCTTGTTGAGCCTTCATATGGGTGAACCCTGGATACTTCTTCTCAATTTCCTGCATTTGTTGATCTGCCTTTATTCTCACGGCGGCTTCAATGTCAGTTCCCATACAAATTAAATACGGTACACACTGCACTGGGTGAACCAAACCTTGTTTTAAGATAAGTTGCACTACACCTAATGCAGTCAGTCGCACGGTAGAGTTTTCATGGAAAAAAGATTCAAGCACTTGCTTTAAATAAACTTGCATTATGGCACTGGCCATTCCTGATTGAATATCACCCATTTCTTTTAAGTCTTCGTGTTTTGATTGTTTTTTCCACTGTTGATCAGCGACGGCCATGCGATTTTCTTCCTCTGCAAGATAACTCTGCAGATTTTTCAACACTTGACAACGGAGTCGTGTAGGGGCACTATCGTCCGTTAAAAACATATTGTACATTTCTTTCACCGTGTGCCCTAACATATAGTCATAATGTCGAATAAGGACGAAGCCTAGAGCTGTCAGTGCTTTTAATCGAACGTCCTCATCTTCGTGACACATAAAGTACGTTAAAACATCAAACACTTTTTCACGCACACAGACTTTTGTCTCTCCCATTTCTTTAGAATCAAAGTCAAAATGTTTACACAGTAGTCCCACAGTGAATAACGAACGTAACATTGTCGGTCGCCGACTTTTTAACGTTGGATTGTCCGGATCTTCGCGATGATCGGTCATCAACTTGGATAAAACACTAAAAAATTTCTGAAAACAGTCTTTTACAAGCGTAAAATTGTAACTCACGTTATTGACCACGGCCCCTAAACAACTGACACAACTTTGTAAAACCATCATACCATGTTTTAAAACTAACTTCATCATATCTTCCTCTAACTGAGCCAGAAACGTTTCACTCGGATGGTTCATTAAAGGGACAACAAGTTCCAAGATACGCGCAACATAATGCAACACCAAATAGTCCTCTTGTGTGTTACATTTAATATCAAGATAGGGTTGTAGGGTCGTCGCGTGATTCACCATCAAGTCTGGCTTGATTTTACTGAATAGATATAAAGTCGATAAACAGGCACCTAATCGATTCTTCGTACCGCGTCCGACACTGCTTTCTTCGAGTTTTAGCACATTTTCCACTAAACAGTCCACGATTTGTTTACAAGCAGTTACGGCTGATTTGTTATAATTCCCATCATCGTCCTTTTTCAGTAAATTTTCCAACATTTGTTCGAAAAAGTCATAACCGATGTCTTTAGAGGCAGCCACAACCTCCGTAATGTTCATCACTTTTAACAACAGTTTAGCCGAGTCTTTATCGCGCACACTAATCGGAGAAAACCACATTGTTTGAAAAACTTCATTAATCAGTTTTTTAATTCCTTCTTCATCGTTCACTCGCTGAATCATTTTAACGCACATTTCTGGGATTTTATCAAAATCAGATTGATCGATGCAAATGTCTTTGAAAATTCTGATCACTCTCTTACGCACGCTGATACCCGTGTCTAAAATACGCTCCGACAACATTTCATAATATTTAGGAATCAACTCCGGACGAATTAATATAAATTTACCGACTAATTCTACTGCTGCCTCTCGCACCGACGTCGACTGATCCAGAAATCGTCCATGGACTCCCCGTTGCATGTCATCTCTACCCAGAATTCCTGGGTCAGCTTCAATAACGGCTGTCAAACATTTCATAGCTTTAGTACGTACTGCCACCGCCGTCTCACAAAGTACTTTTAATATCTGGGTAAGATAGATATCAAAACTTTGCGCGAACGGTCGTTTAGACGAGAGATATCGAGCAACTAAACAAGCACTATCATAATCTAGTTTACTGGGAGCTGGTTTAAATGAAGGGGCTAGTGTAAGTTTGGCTTGCTCAATCAAAAAGTCCTTTCTATCCTCCAATTTCTGTAAGTATTCAGCAGATTTATCGCCCTCTGATTGGTCGCTATCTGCATCTTGGTTACCGGTATTCGAATTCGCAGATTTTGTACTTTTTTCTGCTTCAGCATTTGTGTCTCTGAACCATTGAGCCAAATAAAATTGTCTTGCAAACATGAGGGCTGGTTCTTTCTCCCCGTTGTAAGCCAAATAAACCAACATGGCTTCCTGTAGTTTCTGAGTCATATCACCTTTACTTTTGGACTTCTTTGATTTCTTGTTACTTTCATCATCACTTTCCATCCCTTCATCTTCTAGCTCTTCTTCTACCTCTTCTTCTTCATCTTCATTGACTTTTTCAACAATTTCTTGAATGATTTCTGGATTCAAGCGACTTGAGACGGCATCTTTTCTCAGCCTGGCCGCCACGATACCCAAATACTCAAGAGAGGCAACTCTTAACGACATGTCTGTAGATTTACTACTGAATTGCTTCACCAATATTCTGCCCAATAAACTGAGTAAAAGTTCAGAAGCTGGCCATTCTGGTTTGTTGACTGTCGACAGCAAATCTTGAACGAAGTTTTCAAACAATGGGCGATAGTCATCTTCATTTTTGGTTGAGCATTTATTGAGGAAAACAGAAAGAAAATTGTAGCCTGTTCTCATTGCTGTTTCATAGCTGCTGATGATCAACACTTCGTTATCCGTCTGTCCCTTTTTCTTCTTCTTTTCTGCACGTTCACTTTCATCTTGTCCGTCGTCTGTGAGAGAGGGTAGCTTGATTACACACTGGATTAATTGCAGAGCCAAAGCTGTAACCATTTGAATAGACTCGTCAGCGTTCAGTCGATAAATTCTGATATTTCTTTTACTGGAAGGTAAACGTGCCAAACTACAAAATATATCTTCTAGAATCAGTTGACGATGTTGGTCATATCGTGAGAAAATGGTGGTCACCAATTTAATGGCGTTGAGTTGCAGTTCACTGACATTTTCAACGAAGAATGGAGAAACACCCAAGGATGAAGCTTGAAGAATGACAGTGTCTGTTAATTCTTGGATATCAATTAATTCTCCAAGACAGCCAACCATATCTGAGATCTTGTTGAATAGAGAGATGGTGGATTTGTGCTTGACAGATCCAGCTCGGGCCCTTTTAGCCTTCAAACTACCATAATATCCATCTTTTTCTTTGGTGACTTTATAAACAGGATCGAACTCTGGGTAAATTGTATTATGAAGTTGAAATTTACCAAAGAAAAGAATTCTTTCTATGACATCTTCCAGGTAGACATGTTTTGGCATCTTGGGGGATGTCATTATGAACAAAGCCGTCAGCGTTGCATCCATGCTCCTCATAATCCGTTCCATCGTTAATTCTCGCCATAATTTCTGTTCATCCTCGTCGGCATCTTCTTGTCCTACATTCGGAGTCACGCTACTTCCGTCGCGAATATTCCACTGTAAAATTGTTAATAATTTCACAAGTCTGTCAGGTGGCATTTGATTCATAGCCCCCATGGATCGTAACTTAGCTGCCTCACCACACAAATCACTCAAAATTCCTTTGGCTATCAAAGAGTCAGGGGGACACTCGGCTGTTTCGTCATTCACATCAATAGCACTAAAGTTCACATCTTCGACACTGTCAAAAATATAGTCAATGCAACTATTGAACTTTTTAAATGTTGGACTTTCCATTAATTCGTCCAATGACAAATGTGTCTGCACAGGTCTTCGTTTCTTTTCTGTTTTTCGTTTTTTACTGGCGCGAGGTTCGTCTTCTTCGTCCTCATTCCATGATTCATCCTCCTCCTCGCTGTCGACTTCCACATATTTAGATTTTCTCGACGGAGTTGAGGTATTCATATTGAATCGTATCCCGTCACCTCGTTTGCGTTTTTTGTTATCAGTTTTTATCGAACCTCCTGATTTTATTTGTTGTAATGCCTTAGCGTCTAATAGTTCTAACACAACCACAGGCTCGGAGGATTTTTTAGATTTTGAATTGTCCTTGGGTGGGGCAAGCACTTCTTTAGCCTTTTGAGATTCACTGCGTGATGACCTTGACGTTCCAGAGCGTATCAAATCATTGTCGATCACAGGAATTGACGACGATGGTTGTCTGACATTTTGTTGACTTGAAACTCGCTCCGCTGATGTGGCCTGCGCGGGGGAGGACACAGCTCCTTTTTGTTGGGAACTGTGATTGTGCTGTTGGTTTGCGTTGATTGGGGAAATTTCTTGAGGGTATGCAATTCCGTTAAGCATGGCTGTGTTACGATCAAACTGGTTCTGAGATAACGGGTTGATTTCTTGCGGAAGATGACCAGTGCTTTGTGATTGGTAGGGGCTGTTGTAAGGGTGATATGACTGATTAAGGTTTTGATTAAGATGCAGGTTATTGGACGGTAAATTATGGTGTGCGGTTGAATTCACTTGATGATCATTTCCATTGAAGCCTAGAACATTGGCCTGGGGATAATTCGGTTGTTGGTTGACGAAATCTCCAGCACCTTGACTCTGTTGAGATGATCTATTCCTATTTCCATTAAAAACATGAGGATCACACGTCAAAATTGTCTTTAATAATGGAGGCATATCGTCACTGAAAGGGGTGCTTGCATATCCATCTTTTAACTCAATATGATCCGTGGACGTCTGTCTTAATGCTGCTGCTATCTGTTGCGCGAGAGCTGGGTCTCTTGAATTAATGTTTTTATGAGCTTCGTCGGCAACAACAGGACTATGAAGTAAGTTTTTCTTGTGCATATTTTGATGCAAAGGTGATGGCAAGGGCAGTTCTAGCAACATATCAGTCAAACTTGCCACCCCCGAAAGGGTGGTTATCGGCACACTCGGTATTTCCCCGTTCATCATCATACTAATGAAAAGTCACTTTATCAAAAGAACCGCTACATTTAGATAAAATCCCGTTATATTTCATGAAAACAGTTCACGGATTGATTTCTTTTCCATTTTCACAAATTTCAACCAAAAGTCTACATCCCATAATAATCTGCAAATTATTGACGAAAATTTTTGTATCCAGCCTATTGATTGGTCGAGAGACAAACTCGACATCCAATCACATCGCTTCTTACATTAAATTAACACAATGTTTACAAATGAAGCGCGGTTTCTCGATTATTGAAGTCGTTTTGTTCAACCATTTCCTTTATTTGAGACTGTAATATCTTATTTTCAGCACAAAATTCGTCAAATAAATTTATCCTTTCTCGCCTTGTAATATTTAAACGTTAAATTTATGATCTTTTGGTCCAAATCGTGGACTTGTTTATCCAAACAAAGACTTGCCGCGAACGATAAATATTGTAGTCGGGATTAAAAAGACTCAATTGAACTTATTTTATGGAAAACTAAAACCGCTAAAATATCTCAATAAAATTGACCCAGTTTTTGGTGTATGGAAAACGAAATGAGCAAATCCACCACAATGGTGGGAAAGCCCCTCCCCTCAAAATGTCAGAGCTCTATATATTTAAAAATAACTAAATTAACGTCATTCTGGCATTGGTCATTTTGGATGTAAATTATGTAAAAAGAATGGCCTAAAGTTTGAATAATTTAGTCTTGCCATTGGTCAATTAAATACAAGCCTTTGATCATCACTCTGTGACTTAACTGGTGACAAAATCCCTCAATCTAATAAATCTATAAAACTAATAATCCATTCAAATAAGTAAAATTGGAACACGTTTTTTAATACATAAATACCTTGTTTTATATAGAGATTCTATTTTTTAGTCAAACCAACTGGTAAGTCTAACTGATGAATATATCACTCTTATTGACCAAGTTTAAGTTAGAAGTGTTTTTCAATAATAACTTAGTTTTAATAGATATATCATGTTATATAGAGATTCTATTCTTTAGTCATGATACCTGGTAAGTCTAACTGATAAATATATACTCTTATTGACAATTTAGAGAGCATTAATAGTTTAAAAGTATCATGTTATATAGAGATTCCTATTTTTAGTCATTACATGGAAAAGATGTTAACCTTTTTGACCAATTTTAAATTAGAAGTGTTTTTAATAAAACTTAGGTGTTAAAATGGAGCTTTTTTTAAGTTTTATTCTTTTAAATTTAACACCTGGTAAAACTGATGATATAATTAATTACAGTTTGTGGCAATTTTATGTGATATAATAATAGTGAATGATTTCAGTCCTACTCTTCTACACCTACATGGAACAACAGAATAAAAATACCAAAACCTAGATTAAAAATATACTTTATTTATCCATGTATATTAAGATCTATATCTTAATATAACCTGGTAACTAACTGATGAATATATCACTCTTATTGACTATTTAGAGAGCTTAATTTTATGTCCATTCTAAAAATTAGTATACCTATTTCAAGTCTATCTACATGAGGCATTCAACCTACTACAGCTGATACAAATAAATATGGAGAGAGAATGCCCACTATTAGGATTAAAATCTACTTGGTGTAAATGGAGCTAATTAAGTCTATATGCTAATTAACACCTGTAGACTGATGGTAAGTTAATACAGTGTGGCATTTTACACCTGGTGATACAAGGGGAGATAGTGAATGGAATTTTACGTCCTACTCTTCTACACCTAATGGGAATAACAGGAATAAAAATACAAAACCTAGATATAAAAATATACTTTATTTCTCCATGTATA
This sequence comes from Nipponacmea schrenckii, assembly GCA_030562195.1. Lineage (NCBI taxonomy): Eukaryota > Metazoa > Mollusca > Gastropoda > Lottiidae > Nipponacmea > Nipponacmea schrenckii. Next base: position 7,808,296 of record JAUJPP010000005.1, on the reverse strand, counting down.
TTGACTATATCAAATATAAAACCACAGTTAAAATAACCAGATAATAAAATACTTATAATAGTACATAAATTTAAAATGGTGATTTACAAGAATGACGTGAAGTGGATGAGGACATCTAGAGGGTGGTTCAAAAAAAAACATCTGATTTTTTAATCTGTTGGACAAACATACTAGAGACAATGGCTACATTTTTTTTATTCCACCCTCTGTAGTGTATACCTTATTATGCAAAGAAATGAAAAAAATAGGATTTTTGCAGTCTTTTGATTCTTTTGGCTGTGGGCAATGGCTCATTTATTAGAGGTCTTTGATTGGTTCATAATTGAACAGAATTTAAAGGAGAATTTCTTAAGATTGTTAATGCTGAAAATTATCGCCCTCATAGTCAAATCTTAAACCTCCGCTGGCAAACACAGCCAAAGAGGGGAATGAAGTGTTCCAAAAGGATTAGCATAATTTGGCTATGGTTTAACTCATTTTCACAAAAAAAAGGAAAAAAAAGAAACATCTATATTTTAAGCAAAAAAAATTTGTTTCCGAAGAACCTTGTATAGCAGAATGTCAGACGAAAGAGTGATCGCCGCCCAGACCCGAGACGGAGCTCTCCGGTCGGTCAGTTGTTTCAAGGCAAAATATTTTGGCAATGATGAATATTGTACCCATATACAACTAATTTGACTGGAATGGGGAAGGACGTGTCAAGGTCACCAGACTTTCACACGCTGACTGGTATTAGAACTCATAGCCACCATTGTTCACCATTAAAATTTATGATGTCAGGATCCCAACACTTCAACCAACAGAGCAACAGTCTGCCCCCAAAATCCTCAAAATAAATAAATCTTCAAAAACTCAATGAATTATCTCCCTTATAATTCTATTTTTGGAGGCGAGGGATGCCTGGCTTTTCGAGCAGATCTGAATTCTGGATGATTTTTGACATGTTGAATGGCTATTTTCACCAATCGTATAAATTCGTCTACATCAAATTCATAATTAGTGAATTTAGCATGGGCTCCTAATGTTGGGTGGTGACCCTACAATAAAAATAAAAACATTAAAACCAAGGGGTGACATGAAATGGAGTTTTACATCCGACTTTTCTGCATGTCACTGGGCTGTAGGGGACACCATGCGGTGTGCAACAATGTAAATTTTTGACAGGACAGCAACATAAGTCTACTCTTTTTGCGATTTCCAATTGTCGAGGAATCTTTAACATGCACTTGACCTATTGTCCCATTCTAATGATTGGACGTTTTTCATAAATCAGCCCCTCTGCCCTACCAAGCTGTGTGTTAATGAGGGAAATTTTGCCAGGACAGTGGCATAAGCAACCTTTTTCTGCGACTTCTAACTGTCGAGGGATCTTTAATGTGCGCAGTCTGTGACACAAGGTTGAGTTTATTGTTCCATCTGAACGACCAGAAGTTTAGCTCTTTCTCCCTGCGTCACTAAAATTACGGCTTAAGTTTAACCCTTGACCCCCGTCCAAAACACAACCTCATTAACAAACCTGGTCTTCAGGGAATACTTTATCTGACTTCTGCCATGTCATATATTTGACGCCACGTAACCGGGCCAGATCGTGGTAACAATGGATATCATCACAATTATATCTACAATAACATACTCAATATTTTATTAGCTATGTGGACTCTCTGAATGAGATGTCGACTTGACAAATCTAAATACCAAATTATCATTATTAACTATGTGGACTCTCTGAATGAGATGTCGACTTGACAAATCTAAATACCAAATAAACATTATTAGCTATGTGGACTCTCTGAATGAGATGTCGACTTGACAAATCTAAATACCAAATTATCATTATTAACTATGTGCACTCTCTGAATGAGATGCTGAGTTGTTGCTTTCTTAGCTATGTGGACTCCCTTAAGAAGATGCCAAGTCAACCACCATTTAACATCATTAACTATGTGGACGCTCTGAAAGGGATGCTGAGTTCACTAAAAATCCTATTAACATTACAGTGAATGTGGGTTCTGAAAGAGGAAAGTGAGGCAAATCCATGAGTAGAACTTACAATTCAAACCCCACGGCCCAATCTGGCTGAAATATCATATGTGTCAGACCAGCTCCGTGCATTCCGATAAATATATCACTATTATACGATTTCTGAAAAGAGAAATTCATGGAATCGGCAATTTAAAATGAACCAAAATTTCAGTGGAAGTCAAAAGAACGAAACATTGCTTAAATTTGTTAAAACGGCACTACAATACAAGTTTTCCATGGAATAGCCAATTTCAAATGAACCAACAATTTTCAGTACAAGTCAAAACAACAATAGATTTCTAAAGAAAGCAGCTTTCCAATGGAACTGCAATACAATCTGATGGTTGCTTATTCCATCAAAATCTCTTGATGAAGTTCACGCTTGAAGTCAACTTAAACAAAATAATTAAAAGGGAGCAGAAGAGTTGTTTACCTTTAGCTGCTTGGGGAAAGGGTATTCACTGAAAGGAGAAAAATAGACGATTGTAGATGATTCTTAAGTTATATATTTATTTTGAAAAGTGTTACAGTTGGCTTAAATTGAGTATCGGGTAGGGTGTAGTGTAGGGTGGGTTTTGGTAGGGTGGGGTTGGGTAGGATGTTGTAGGAGTGTAGGGTGGGATAGGGTGTTGTAGGAGTGTAGGGTGGGGTGGGGTAGCATGTTGTAGGAGTGTAGAGTGGGGTAGGGTGTTGTAGGGGTAGGGTGTAGTTATCACTAACCTGTTATATACAACAACATCAACTTCAACATCATCTAATACTGACATGGCATCAACCAACTACAAATAAACAAAACAACATCAAGAACAAATAAACAACATCAACAATAAATAAAAACATATATATATACAAATTTATTGGAAATGCAACTGAAATTTAAAAATAATATGAAACACAATTGAAAAATAATTTGCAAATGAAACTTTTTCTAAACTATACTAGGTAAAAAAAATGGACTCTTGTTATGTTCTTTCTTCGTTCATCTAAAAATTAAACGCTGGTCTCATAAGAATTATAAAATGCATCGTGTAAATCACGCCACAAACATACATTAATGACTTCATCATTTACTCAGTTTGTCACATGATCCAATGTTTATACTTTGTTTTTTAACCTCGTATAGAATAATTCTATTATCATTATTTTGTGCTTGATAAAGATTCCTGTATGTGAATTGAAACGTTGCTTAAATTAAAGAGAAGTAGTATATCTATAATAGTGGTCTTATTTATCTAAAGTTACTATATCTATTATTGTATAACTTGATAAAGATTCCTGTATGTGAATTGAAACGTTGCTTAAATTAAAGAGAAGTAGTATATCTATAATAGTGGTCTTATTTATCTAAAGTTACTATATCTATTATTGTATAACTTGATAAAGATTCCTGTATGTGAATTGAAACGTTGCTTAAATTAAAGAGAAGTAGTATATCTATAATAGTGGTCTTATTTATCTAAAGTTACTATATCTATTATTGTATAACTTGATAAAGATTGCTGTATGTGAATTGAAACGTTGGTTAAATTAAAGAGAAGTAGTATATCTATAATAGTTTCAAAGATTATAGTATAGAATAGTTTAGTATAACGAGATGTGTATAATACTTGTAACTATAAACATAACAATGGATTAAAACAATTCTGGGATTAAATAATTAATGACTTCTCGTTAATGAAGTAATGTATACGTCCTTGACCTTACCTCTTGTTGATTTAAAATATTTCTATAACGACTTTTTCTATCCAATAATGTTATTCTTATTTTCTCTTTCTGTAAAAAAAATCACGGGAAAAAACATTGAAATGATGAAATAAATATAGTTTTACGTCCTACTCTTCTGCACCTTATGGTCTAATGAAGACAGACAACGCCATGCCATGTGCAATGAGGGAAATTTTGCCAGGACAACGGCATTAGTCTCCCCTTTTTGCGATTTCCAACCAGCGAGGGATCTTTAACATACACAGCCTGTAGTATTGTGGCCTGGATTTATTGTCCCACGATTAGACACACTTTCCATGTCAGTTCCTCTGACCTGCCTCACTGACAGGGTGGAGTAGGGCTGAAAAATTATTATGCCAAAATTTGAACTCTGGACATTCAAGTAAGTGTTTGACTTACTGCAGCTCCCAGAACTTACCAGGGGGCCATCTTGTTTAATATTCAGTCTATGGATGACTTGTTGAGAAAAAGCCCTAATCAAACTACTCCGTTCACACCCAGGAATCTGAAAATATCAAAATGGCAGGGATAAGGGGCCTTTAGTGTTATATAGAGATTCTATTCTTTAGTTACGACACCTGGTGTCAGTTATAGAAATAGATATCGTCTGCTAGATGGCACAGAGCTTACTAAGTCACATGACTTGTGAGAACGGCATGTTGGGTAATATCTCCATGCGGGTACAATAGCGTCACTTGTGTTCGAGTCATAGGCATGTGAAGGTTGTGGTCTGTCTACAAATGTTTATGATTTAACTATATATGAAGATGTGTGTGTATTTGGTGACTGAACGCCTGGTAAGTCTAACTGATGAATATATATATAAAAGATTTAAAGTGGCTATTGATACTTACTAAAGGCATGTTGTAGTACAAACCAAATCTCATTCGTGGTAATAATGAAAATACTGCATCTTTAAAACATACCTGTTAAGAACAATAGAAATACTGAGTGACGTATGTGATATCTGTTTATTTGGCAAAGCGATCAAAAAGATTACTTTCTTTCGTAAGAAACTAACTATTCCCCTTGAGTGGTCTCTGAATACAGGTTCTACTGTATATGTAAAGCATAAGAGACCACCTTTCATTAAGAGACCATTTTGAATATTTCCTTCATTGGTCTCTGAATACAGGTTCTACTGTAATTTTTCTGATTCATTCTCAAGATATTTCCAATTTAAATAGGAGTCAACCTTTAAAAATAATTCTAACCTTTTTCCCATCGTATTCAGATAGATTGATAACAGGATGTTTGCTGAAAGCTTTCCACGTTTCAATAAAATAATCTCCATACGGCATTCTACTCTACAATAAATATAAAACATACTTTACATTTTCTTCTGACTATCAGAAACCTTTTTCGGGCCTCATCCGGGAATGATCAATGCCAAGAGGTTTGACCAGCTGGTAGAAAGATCCTTAACTGTGAACCTAAATGGTCAGCCTTGTAAAATCATTATCAAGAGGTTTGATCAAGGACCAGCTGGTAGAAAGGATCCTTAACTGTGAACCTAAATTGTTATCCTTGTAAAATCAATATTAAGAGGTTTGGCCAAGGACCAGCTGGTAGAAAGGATCCCTGTACAGGACTGACTTGTGAACCTAAGTTGTTATCCTTGTAAATAAAATATAGTTGTTTCTGTCTTTTCCTAAGAAAAATCTGGAGTCTTTATCGAAGCGCATAAATTCACGAATTTCATACTGCAGACTGCTTTATTTAATATCAATAGTAAGATAGTGCTAGTAGCTTTACGTACCGTGTCCCACATGACTATATTAACATCCAAACTAAAACTATTATTAACGTGCATAGTCGCGTATAAATTCACAAAATCACAAAAATGGTGGAACATATTTATACCTAAAATAAAAATATTCAAAAATATTAGATAAAAATTCAAAATTTTGGAATAATTTATCTTTCAATTTATCATCATTTATACAGATGGTTTAAAATACCAGGAAATCTTAACCCTTTGAAACCCGAGTCTAAATAACATAAAACATCATATACCCTTAACCCTTTAAATATCCCAGAATTTCCCCGTTAATATTTTAACAAATCCTCATCCTCTGTTTGGTTACATACATTAAAACCTTTGACGATGGGCTGCATAAATATTTCAAAGTATCAAGAATAAACAGTATGAAAATAAAAACATAAGCAAACAGTAAAAATATCTGAAGAGCTCTAACCTGCATCTAACTTTATAAAATACGTAGGTTTTTCTATTATAATATCACACTTCTTCTTTTTAAACGGATCAGATTTTAACGATTTATAATCTCCAAGTTCACCAAACCTGCAACGAACAAAAAAGTAAATTAAATAAAAATGTGTTTTTCGACCTACCATATTCACTCAAGTTTTAGTTTCGTGTAGAATGATATCAATACCAAGAGGTTTGACCAAAGATCAGCTGGTAGAAAGGATCCTTAACTGTGAACCTAAGTTGTTATCCTTGTAAAATCAATACCAAGAGGTTTGACCAAGGACCAGCAGGTAGAAAGGATCCTTAACTGTGAACCTAAGTTGTTATCCTTGTAAAATTAATACTAAGAGGTTTGACCAAGGACCAGCTGGTAGAAAGGATCCTAGTGAACCTAAGAAGTTATCCTTTTAAGATCAATACCAAGAGGTTTGGCCAAGGACCAGCAGGTAGAAAGGATACTCGTGAACCTAACTCATATTAAGATCACTACTTTCATTTTGAAACAAGAAAACTCACCAGGATTGTAAGGCACTTTTATGTTCAGACTGATTAGCAATGGCTGCTTTATCTACATCACAATATCCTCCAATATCTCCTACACCTTCTTGATACCTTGAATAAAATAACTCACTTAGCAGACGGGCATCAAACATCCTTTATTTGGCCGTCTTTTTTATACAAATACAATCCAAGACAACCAGTATTCTAGACTGAGTTGTTATATCTATTTTTTGAGGAAGCAAGTACTTTTTGTACAAGTTACATCCCATTAGGAACAAAAAGTTAAAAGCAAATTAACATTTTTAGCAGAGCAGACATATTGAGAACCTCCAGTACTGTTTGCTGCAGTTACATTAAAGGGAGATAACAAGTAAAACAGACATCATAATACATACAGGAGAAAGAATTTTAACTGATACCCTTTCTCTTTTAGATAACAATGTTTCTGACATCAAACCATTGGTACTGACCTATTCCTAGAGTTGGCAAAATCAACATCTTTAAGGTGGATAAATACATTTTTAGCTCGGCAATGTCTCAGAAAATCTGAACATTCTAAAAAAGCACCGTTCTGAAATAAAATTATGAATATAATTCAAAACATTATTCAAAAAATAGCATCTTGATAACAAAGACTACACAATTTGCATTGATCTGAATGTAGGAAATAGACTTGGATAATTAGACTCTTTGATTTTTAATCACTCTCTGATGACAATTGTTCTGATTAAAGAATTAAAAAATCTTGTATCATGATTGGAATGTCAGTGCTCCAGTTGGTAGAAAGGTTTCTCGGGAACCTTAGTAGTCCAAAACTTGCTGACTCTATCCCCAGCACCAAAAACTTGAGATTTTGCTCACTTCTGCGGTTGCGGGATGTTTAAACGTATACCTTGAATCCACCAAACCTTGATTTATTTGGAAAGATGGATGTTTTTGTAGTTCAGTCATACCATCATTATCAGAGGCTGGGAATAGAGTCGGCAAGTTACGGACTAGAAACTTAGAGACTTCATCATTTTGTAAAAGAATGTGGTGTCTGAATTCCCTGATTCCTTACCTTATGTTTTGCTTTACAATATACTTTTTCTTCTTTTTTAAATTTTTCTACATAACCAAAATCAGCAGTTTTCCAAAAAGTTTCAAATTGTTCTTTTTCAGTTTTAGCCCTGTTAATAAATTATGGCAATTAAAAGTAAAAATGGAGTCACATCTGAACAACTGGACGCTTTTTCCACGTCAGTCCCTCAGACCTGAAATAATACAGCTAACACATCTGCTTCTAATATTGTCAGTGATAAAACCACAGAAAGAAAACAGTAAGATTCAAAAAACCAATCAGATCATACCAGGCACTCTGAACACCATCACAGACGGCAAAATTCATTCTGTTTTCTACTGGACAATCTTTCTCATAGCCCCAACATTTCTTCTCCTTTACCAATTTCTGAAATTCAAATCAGACAACCCTTCTTGTAACCATCTTGTAAGAAGTTAAGACCCTAGGATATCTTTGTGCTTCGATAGTTTCGAGGTTTCAGGCAGTAGAATTTGAAGTTGAACTTCCTTCACTTGTATTACCATGGAAGTTTGATAAATGGGGGTGTGGTTTGGACAAGATGAATTTCCCTCAATTGTATTACCAAGTCAAGTCCATGGCACCCAAGGGCATCAATGAATTTTATTAGTAGGGTAACATCACTGGCCCTTATCTCTGTATTACCTAAGTCTCGAAGATATTTGGCGAATGGGGGTGCACTGTGTATTTATTCTTTACCTTATAAGGGCATGACTTGTCTTCCGAACAGTTGGTCCGTAAATCTGGGTTGTTGTAAAAGTAATATGGGATGTGCTCTTTCGGTAATTTTAATTCTTTCCAGAAAGATGTTGAACTGACCAGTATATCTGTTACCAATAGCAACATCCATATTCCAGTCACACCCGTCAACCCCACCATGGTCTCCTGAAATATAAACAAAACAATTTTTTACAGAAAGCTCCGAACATATACATTCTAAGCATAAAAGATAGCTTGTCAGTCAAGGTGACATACACACACTGGCAGCTGACAGATAACTATGGTCTTCTGAAGTAAAAACAAAACAATTTTTTACAGAAAGCACCAAACATATACATTCCAAGCATAAAAGATAGCTTGCAAAGCAAAGTAACATACACCCACAGGCAGTTGGAAGCAAATGATAACCATGACATAGTCTCGGGAAAGATATTACAATCAACTTTGCAATTGTGACATTTGAGTAATCTGATTGGATAATAAAACTCATTTTCAAAATCAATTCAGTGATTGACCAATCAGATGACAGGAACGCTTAAATCATCTTAAATGAAATTTTCAGATTGATTGTTCAATAAATATTAAAAAATAGAACAGTGAACAAATGAAGTCACAAAATCATGAAGAGACTCTGAGGAAAAATCTACCAAATCAAAACCTTAAAAATAATAACTTCACTCACGTTATCAAATATAAATAACTTACTGACTGTAATTTCCAGTTATAAATTTATTCCTAATTTAAAATTATTCAAGATCGAGTATTTTCGAATGCACTCAAGTTGTAGTTGAGATGCACATGTTAAATAAAGTTCAACACTTATAGAGTTATTAACACTGTTTGTTTACACTACTTATGTACTGTTTGTTTACTGTTTGTTTACTGTTTGTTTACTGTGTTTTACAACCGTTTAAAATTACATTAGTAGCAGTAGCTTCATAAGTTACGAGTAACAAACTTGACTGTCCCTGGAGTGGCCTAGTCCCTGGTCAAGGATTCCGCGCTTCAAGTTCCAAAATTACTAAAAACTTATAAAAAGAGAAATAACTCACAAAAATCACTTTCAGAATCCACTTGAGATTTCAATAAACTAAATATATACAAACCAGATGTCGGCATAAATGAATATATTCACTACGGACCTCAATTTTACTTTCAATTTAGTCAAAACCAGATGTCAGCATAAATGAACAACTATTAGATATGGACCTCAATTTTACTTTCAATTTAGTCATTCTGTAATGAAAAGTCCATCTATATTAGTTAACACCTGGTGTTACCATGGATACCTACATACACATAAACAATCTTTAATTAACCCTTTTCATTCAATTTGTTAAATTGAAAATAAATAATGTTTTACATCCTATTTGTCCTGGTTGAGTTAATCAAGATGGCAAACACCATGCAGTGTTATTTGACAGCAGCATAAGCCTTCTTTTTTACAATTATCAACTATCCAAGGATCCTAAACGCGATCCTAAACCTGCACAGCCTGTAGGAGACAGGGCTGTGTTTTATTGACCCATCCATACTAAACATTTTCAATGTCCGTCTGTCAAACCTGAGACCCTGACAAGAGAAAAGACATTTGAAAAATACGAAGGTATATCTAGCACCATGCAGAGAATGAGCTCCGAACCTTCAGATTAGCGAGCAATCATTGAACTCACCGAGTCACCACGACGACCACAGCTCCAGAAGATGATATCAATAAAATTACTAACTCGAATTTGAAAAGAATCAACATTGAATACAATTTCTTCTTCAGTCAACATAGACATTGTTAAATTTCTATAAATAGGACCACGTTCTACTTTCATTTTTATACATATATTTTGATTGATGTAGAATAATGAGTGTGACTATAGATATACTGCCTAATGTTTACTCAGAACTTACCAATACACGTTGACAATGCAGTATTAAGGTGGACCAGTTTTACAATGTCCTACAATATAATACAATATGTACCTAACGCTTGTATTAATTTTAGTACAGTCAGAACAACAACAGTTTTCCGATCTTCAACGTCATTATGTACTTCTTTTACATTTAAATTTTATATTTCCAAAACGAAACTATAATTAAAATTTTTAAAAATTCAAGAATTTTATCATCAAAAGCAAATTTCTAATTAATTTCTGACTTATGAAATAATCTTTGAAGTAGATCTGCACTAGCTTTTGTAGACCTTTTAATTAACTTTATATTTCTGAATTATAATTTTTCTTCAAGCAAATAGTTTCAAAACAATTCTGAAACAATGTCCAAGAAATTTTTCTTGAAACTTTAAAAATAACTCAGACAAACATTCTTGTAATGACATTTCAAATTTTACATCTGCAAAATAATTTTTGGGTCTTTTCAAAATTTTATATACTTCCTAATTTTTGGCTTAAAGTGGGTATTTCTCAAATATTTCTCAAGATTATCTATAAATTCAAAAAAGAAATTATTTTCAATTTAACAGGTTTAAAAATTCTATTATATTTGACCGGCAGAAACAGCTCAATCAAAATCCTTGAAGCAGCATTAATTTCACTTAATCAAATTAAAATCGGAACGAAACACGATCAAAGAAAATACAAACAAACAAAAATACCTTTTGATACAGTATTCTATAACACCAATTAACAATACACTTTTATTTGCTACTTGTGTGAAGATGACACCCTTCACTTACTCCACTGACATACGAAATTCATGTTATTGGTGCTTGATGGCCGCTTACAGTAAACCCTTGCCGCCCTTGATTACGCATAAAACATACACCTTCAGGTAGTTAACACATGTATGTGAAGGCAAGCGTAAATAACATTATTGTTTCGTCAGTGAGAGTTAACGTCGTCTGCTACCTTGTTTCTAGGATTAACAAGATTAACACATGTTTAAAGAGAGCGTCTGCTTCATAAAAACAAGAATTTGTGATTTAATCGATTCTCCCATAATTCAACAATATATGTGTTTTAGTTTTAAGAGATTTCAAGGAGGAATTCTAAATTTTTCAGGTGTTTTAGGACACTGATAGAATCAATTTACATCATTCTAATTTTAAATCAGATTTCTCTGGTTAAAGAGATTGTAAAGAGGTTTTATATATTTTGTATGTGTATCAGGGACACTGATAACATCAATTTACATCATTCTAATTTTCAATCAGATGTCTGTGGTTTCTGTGAACTAAAACTAAGTATTGGGTGACGTCACTAATCGTAAAATTTGCTCACAGTGACATCATCTATCACTTAGTTTTATTAAAATTACAGGAACCACAGACGTCTGATTGAAAATTGATTTCAAATTCAGCCCCTCTCCTAATTCTTTATAGAAATGCCAATGTACATTACAACCTCTCCCCCCCCCCCCCTAACTCCCACCCTAGGGGCATAGGTCTAGTATCCTAGCAACTGAACAAGTTATAAAGAGTCAAGTAAAAGATGAGAGAGAAAGTAAACAGAAATTTAGCTTGGCCTTAAGTAGATAACTAGATTTAGAAAATCTCCTTGAAGTGCGAGCTCAGAAAAAAATCAAACCAATTTACACCTTTTGTAATAGGCTCTTCAAATCATGGAGGTAAAAAAATGCTTTTGTCATGACAACTGAGAAAGAAAGGTATTTAATATTAGTGTCGTTGAGTTGCCGCTAGTTACTTTCCTGTATTAAAGGAACAGGTTCAGTTTTTTTTTCAGGGTTGATTTTAGGTTTTGAATTAATATAGGCTAAATATTCTTCAGAAGTACTAGAAATACACAAAAATCAAAATACTTGCACCGTCATCATTATTTTTGGTACCTCTCGTCTTCACGTAATATTTTCCATACAAATAACACAAAAATTAACCTTAATCATTTAAGTTTTCTCCAAATTTTTCACAATAAATATAAAACCTTATAGATAATAATCATATTGAGCCATTATTATTATCATAATTCGATCTTTTACACAAATCAATTTTACCGCGAATGTCGATGAAGGTAGACAAAATGGCGGATCCTCAACATCGGTTTGCAGCATTTTAGTCGGGAAAAAATACTTTTTTTTTTTAACTGTATATAGTGCGCACCCCCTCTTTGATGGGGCCATTTTAGGGTAAAAACCTGCGCATAATACACAGAATTATACGGTATTCCTTCAAATATACCTTAAACTAGGAATTTTACTTTCTACTTCTACTTGGGTCTTTTCTATATATCGCAGAGTCTTAGGAAATGACGAGAAGTCATTTTTACAATACAGATAATTCTAGACACACATAGATTTGAAGGTTGAAATTTCGACAGTGAACTGTGAACACTATAACAGATTAATTAAGCTAAGTAATTCAGTTGCTAAGACTACTGACTTGTACTGAAATTGGTCAAAATAATAGTGGATCTGTCTCTTTAATATTAGTCTAGTACACAGTAAGTGGTTCTCATCTTCTTAACAGTTTTAATTAATAAGTTCATTTTATACTTACCATACAAAGGTCGAAACTACTGGGACAATGAAATCCTGATTTTTATGAATCTGTTTGGTTTAATACAATTTCAGTTTATCTATAATGTCCGCAAGGGATTGTGATTTTATTTTGATGTGCCAGTCATGTCTGACAATACCTCTGAATTCTTGATTTTTCTGAATTTCTTTGGGTTAATAAAATATCAGTTTATCTATAATGTAGCCTACACAAGGGGTTGTGATTTGATTTTGGATGTGCCAGTCATGACTGAAAGTAGTTCAAAAAGTTTTGTCTTATGGCAGTCTTGTATCATAACAACAAATGCTAGGCAATTGCGGAGAATTCAAATCTTTCCATTAAGTTATAATTTACATTCTGTTATTAATCTGTTAAAGACTTACAGAAGGGTCCCAGAATTGCATGAGAGAGAATTCCCAAATAGGGGAGGGGCCCCTACATTTAAATTCAGTTCACATGATGATTACTTGACCACAGTAACTTAGATACCTGTATAGTGATTAGGCTAAGAACCTTTGCATGGTAATAAATGACAAGTCTTAAGTTATTCTGTAGAATGCAAAAGAGTGCTTCTATATTGACTTTCATCGACCAGTCACTACAGTAGTCATTAGTTTCAGATTATTCGGACTAGGCTAACTCACCTTCGGCTTTACCCAATCTAAGGTCCTTTTACATCAAGTCATACAATCCAAAAGATCGTTCAGGTTTTAATAACAATTCGTACACTGAATCTTCATATCTGAATCGCATTAATATGCTATTGAGTATTATTCTTACACATTTCAACTTCGAGGCATTCACCACGTTCTTGTCATAAAGTAAACTAAAAGTAGAGTTTCCGGTAGTCGGATTTCTCTACTTCCGGTTACTCGCGACACACACGACAATTAGTAAACACAAACTGGAGAGACATTACATAAATATTACAATTTAAATATTTTAGACTTTTACAGGGGAAAGAATAATGGTCTGACTAATAATTAATGGTAAGAATTAGTTAGACGAAAGCCACAGATAGTTCTAGAATTTCTTAGAAAGAAGTCAAAAGTACTAAAACATTTAGTCAAAATTCGTTAAAATTTTTTGGGAAAAACCTTAGGCCTACCTACTTTATTGTTCAAATTAAGAGAACCTGTCCGTATCATAACTATTTTGAAGCAGGAATATGTTTATTTTTCCTTTTTTCAGCCTGCAGGTATGTGGGTAAGAAAATCAGTGGTGTTTTTGAACGTTCTCCGTCTTCTCCTGTCATGGTAGAGAAATCGGGGAATAAATATTCTAAAATGAAAAATAGTTCTCACTCTAGAGGTAAGGTCACGTTTTTCCTTGACAACATTAACGACATAAGAATTAAAGATTGTATAAGTATGGAAAAGTGATGCTACAAAAGCACAGAGTGTACTTGTATAAAACGTTGTTCATCAGACAGACATGCACATTTACAGAGACAGTTTTATTCTTGTGATTAGCCAAACTCAACTTTTCATATCTCTACTTAACAATTTTTCCCATTTTTTTTTCAGAGAATAATCCAGAATGCCACTTCGAGACTACTTCTCCCCATAACTCAGGTACCAGTTTCACGACAGACGTCAAACAACGTTCTGACAAATATAAACCTCGTGATGACACTTAAAATTTCTTTTCTCAAGTTATTTTTTTTTACCTCAATATGAAAGTTACTACTGTAAATTGTTTGAAATATGTTTTATGTCTTATATTCTGCTGTTACCTTGGTTACAGAATATTCTGCTGTTACCTTGGTTACAGAAAACTGCTCGCAAATTGAATGAAATGTGATGTTAAGATTGATATACCAAAGGAATTTTAAAGGTTTTGTAAATTTATATCACATGATTATTATTATCACAGATTTATTTATAATATTTTCAAGAAATGAATTGGAGTTTTACATCCTACTCTTCTGCACCTTATGGGCTAATGAAGATGGACTGTTTGTAATAGAAATGAAATGAACGGAGTTTTACGTCCTACTCTTCTGCACCTAATGGGTTAATTATAATTTATGATAAATTTATGTCTAATTAATTATTATATTTATGGTTAGTTTTCAGTCTGATTTATTAATTATATGATTGGTTGTCTATAAAAAGCTATAAATTCACAACTTTGATGGTTTTATTGATCCAAATCAGACTGTAAATTATGAAATAAAAATATATGAATGTTTTTGAGTTATTTCCTACTTCATATTATTCAGCTATGGCCATCCAGATGTAACAAATTTAGAAGCATTAGAGTCAAAAAAATCAAGCAAATTGATATCAAGTTAATACTGTCACACCTAACCATCATATTTCATTGTAGACTAACCTCGTGTCAGGTTTTTGTTCTGTGAAGTGAAATGGATGGTTGATAAGTGACACAGTAAACTTCTAATCAATTCTATCAAAGATCATTTTATGATAGAAATATATCAAGGCATGAAAATTAACAGTTTTATCAAATGCGTTACTCATTTACATATTTACATATTCATATTATCAAATGGTTACTCATTTACATATTCATATTATCATATTTACATATACAGAGTACACATATACAAATTTACATTTACATATTTACATGTAAATATAAAATAGAAATAACTTTAAAAGAGGCAGGCTAGCCATTTTAGGAATTTGGGTTTTGAATATAAGTAAATAGATTTTAGAAGGACCAGAAATGCACGATAATTGCATAATTCCCTTAAAAAAAACCTAAGAATTTTACTTTCTATTTCTCTTTGTCTGTTTACAATCGAATTCGATTATCCAGTCTTTCAACAATGGAATTCTATTATCCAGTCTTTCAACAATGGAATTCTATTATCCAGTCTTTCAACAATGGAATTCTATTATCCAGTCTTTCAACAATGGAATTCTATTATCCAGTCTTTTAACAATGGAATTCTATTATCCAGTCTTTTAACAATGGAATTCTATTTCCAACATATAACAATGCTAGGATCACTCTCAATTAATTCTTCCAAATTGTCATTGCTTAGACCTGGAAGAGAAGATGATAAAAACTGTAAAAAGAAAAGTACATTAACCAATACTAAACTAAGCCCCACCCACTTTGTTTCTAGGCGTGGAAATAAGAACACTCTATACTGAGTGATTTGATTTACCATGGCCTCTAGAAGGTATGAGGTAGGGGGTCGGGGTTTGCACACGATGTCAGATAAGCAACCATCAAACTCTCTATTTCTGATGAGCATTACCCACCATATTTACAGCAGATCTCATCAAAATGGTGACACCCATCAAACATCTGATAAGACGGCAATTGTTTGCTGGATTCCGTTTCCGAGGTCGGAAGTTTTATAGGATATTTATGGAGTCTTCTAATAAAACCCTTCAACAACCCATACTGTAATAACTTTCTGAAAATAAAACATGTTCTTTACATCAGATCATGGCTTCTTATCTTTATAGTGGTAGTATTCTAGGTCATCTTCCAGGCAACTCAACTATAAATGAGGTCTTAGTCTTTGACACAGTAGTAGAAGATAACGCTAAGATAGCTTCGAGAAAACAGGTCCTGGATGGTAGAGTAACCGGGTTCAGTAATCAAAAGAACTGTCCAGTATAAATCAAAGAATAACTACAAGTTTGGTGAGATTATGCCATTCCCGGTTTAGGGTGTTATAAGAGATACTCTCCTATAGAAGCAAGTAGAGACTATGCTATAAATTTCAGTATACATCAATATGATAAATTATCTGGCGAAATATACAAAATAAAACCATTAAATAAAAAAAATGCAAAGCGATTACTTCAGGGAGATAATGAAAGGGGATCTAATCTACCATGTACAAAAATATAACTCAGATTTTTATTCCTTTTGTAAGCAGTCACTAAACGTTTGGTACAGATATACCCAGTGTTAAACAAGAGCTAGACCCAGGAGTCTTACCTTTCATCAATAAGAAGATTATGTGGGTTGTATCGAGAACAAATATCTTTAACTGTGATACCAGCTGATAAACTGCAATACATTTTATATATATCATAGAACAAAGGCTGTTTCTTTTCTGAAAAATACAACGGGAAAGTTTATTGAGTGGCATTTAGTTAGTAATTAGAGAATATCTGGACATAATTATATAGATTACTTTATTAAAATAGGACTCAGAAAACTTTCATAATTAGGAATATATACTAAACAAATTATATAGATAACAATTACTTTATGAAATAACTTGCGACGTTTTAACGAGAAGACTCTCGTCTTCATCAAGCAATGAACTAAAGCAATTGCTATCAACGTAATTGTGGCTATATATTAACATGCGAGGCAGTTGTAGATCCATTGGCTTATCTGATAGAAATATTTATAATTAGGGTGATTTTTAACATTTGCTTAACAAGCTGGTAGGGTAAAATTAACCAATTCTTTCTAAAGTTCAGTAATTTACCGAACGTTAACTTGTTAAAAACAGTTCAATCAGTTGCGTAGATTTTAAAAAACAGTTAACTAACGAAATTGGTCATTTATACTTACCCTTTCTACCCACGAATTGTATACATTCTTCCTGTAGTTGTTTATCCCGTGCTAACTGTTGTAACTGGGGAGTTATCGTATAAACGTTGGAATATTGAAATATAGATAGATTCTGTATAACCTGGTAGTGCAGTAGATTCTGTAGACATGCCTTCACTCTATTGACCTCGATATCAGCTTCACTGGCTATTTTAGCTACATGGGACGAACCATCAACATAATGTAGAATCTGAAACGAAAAGAAAATGGAGGTTTACATCATTTGCAATATTCAACTTAGAAAAATTTTTGAAGTGTTTTTGATCAAAATAGATTAACCCTTAGCAGTTTGCAATGAGGGAATTTTTCACAAGCCAAGCAACACAACATGTATAGAATAGACAGAGAAAAAGATTTGAAAATGTTGAAAATTCACGAAAAGTGAGCGTTATATTAACAATTATATGGTATACGGATAAACAACCGTACCTGTTGTGTTGTTAAATCCCAGGTATAGCTAGTTACTAATTTGTCTTGTATTAATACAGGTACATCATATTCCTCTATAACAGGCGGATCACTCACACACTGGGCTATCTTCAGATGAACTGTACACGATTCTCCTGTAACACAGTCATAATATGTTTGGTTTGAACCACAGACGTCTGATTGAAAATTAGAATGGTGTAAATTGATGTTATCAGTGTCCCTGATACACATACAAAATTTAGAAAACCTCTTTACTGTCTCTTTAAAGGTCATGAGGGTCAAGTTTAAAACGGATACCCTTACCCATAGGAACAGCTGTTCTACAGTATCCATAGTTATTCAGATGATGTCTTACTTTCTTCAAAAAACTGGGAATTTGTTTCTTCTTCTCTTCACAGAATAGAAACTCATTTTCCAACTGAAAAAAATGGGAAATTGAAGGCACCAACCAAGATGAAGCATCAATAATTCTAACTAATTTTTTACCATAAGACATGAAAGTGTTGCCATAAAAAACACCTTAGGGTGAGCAACCTAAGACATTACCAAGTGAAGTAACTCTTTTTTTAAAATCCAAGTTAGCTACATAAGAAATTAGAAAAGTAAGTTTTACACAATATTTTTATAATAGGCCTACCTACCTCCATTTGAGTTAAATATGAAGCTAGTTTTTTAACAACTGACTCGTAAATCCATGTGACTGAATCCTTTTCAAACGCTAAACATAGATTAAAAATCAGGGCATTTCTTTTATACTTGGGATTCTCTATACACACTGGACAACACACTATAGTATGCTGCGACAAATTCCTAAAAATATAGATTGAAAAAGTCCTATGTCAGGTTCCTCTCCTATTCTACTGCTCTGAATTTTCTTGACAGGCAACATTATAGGCCTACAATGTGCAATAACGGTAGTAATGCCACCTCTAAAGTCAAAACCCTAGCCTACAAAAAGACCTGGATTTACAAGCAAGTATGAAATTTCTTAATGTAAAATTGTACACTTGCTACAAATTCTTATCTTTAAGATTTATTGTGAAGCGAGTGTGAAGCAGAAGTCCTGAAGTTCAGACAGAACCCAAACCTACAAAAGACGTCTTACATAATCTACTTACACAGTGATGACACTCTTCTGTAAGTCTGGTTTTGTTATGATGTAAATATGAATTGAATCAAACTCGCCTCTAGTTATATAATCTTCCGGCACCTACAAAACGATAGAGAGACATAAGTTATGAAAGAAAAGTGAGTTAACTGTAGTCTGAAAAAAATCACAACAAAATATTTGCAGACGTCTTTTTACGCATTAATACTCCAAAACCGACATTGTCAGCGCCAGAAATCAAAGCACGAAGGGGCACTAGGATGAATTATTACCTGGTAAACGATCTGGGGTCCTGCTGTTGGGTGAAATTCACTATAGAATATAGATTCGATCATTCTGTCTATTTATTCTTCATCAGTTATTTCCCTTTGGATACATCCAAATTGTATCGATCTTCAGATACATAAAAAACGAAAAATATTTAACTAATATAAATTTTAAAATATAATAACTGATCATTTTCATGTCGTTCTAAAAATTGTTTAAAAAAATAACCCAAGGCTTTCAAATAAACTACAAAATGGCTAATTTGCATATTTTAAACGTTTTCAATTCAAATCTTCTTGACGTATAAACAAGTTTCGTACAAAATATTTACAACATGGTTGACAAAGATAACACTTTTTGAACTTTACACTTTAAAATTTAACTTACCCCCATAAACACACAATCGAAGAAAGAATTCACATTCTAAAATGGTTGCCCACTTTGTCACCGTCCTTTTGACGGGATTCATAATTTATACAGCATGGCCTGGATCCAGTAAGTAGCGAATTGGATGGTTTCCATCAATCAACTACTACGTTTACTATATAGTCTGCACAAGCTTGCTGGAATTCGAAACGTTCTCCTTACATGGTTTAAAATAGAAAAGAGCACCAGTCTTGTACAAGCTTAAATTAGTCAACTGCTTCAAAACTTATTATTATGTTCATGTGTGTTATACTAATTTCTAATAAAGATGTTCCAATACTAGACATCTGATGCTATAGCCTAGGCTACTTTTGTGTCCTGCCCACCCTCACGGGATTGGACCAGTTACTAGTCAGGGGTCAGGGTTTGAGGTTCTAAGACTACAAAAACCAGTCTTGCCACTTCTTGATTGTTTCCAAACCACTGGGAAGGAACTTGCCAAGGGAGGACACCACTGCATCCCCTTAATACTGTACCGTACTCAACTTAACAATCATTTGTATTATTATTATTATTATTTCAGGTTTGTTTTCATGGCATCCAACATTTATGGCATTATCAGTAAGTGTTAAATAATAATTATAATTTTAAAAATTTCAAAAAGTTTGGTTTAAAAGGGATAGAAATCTTTTTTAGTTTATCTGAGTTGAGACAAAAATATAGAAAGTTTTATAGGAGAAGATTGTAAACTTTGAATACGTAATAGAAGAACGCGAAAAAACGTGATCATAAACTACTCAAGTGTTTCTGAAGAAGGCATTAACTGAAACATTAGACAACAGGACAATAAGTCTTTTATCATCGCTGGAGTGACACGATTCTTCCAATGGTTTATTTTGATCGCCTGCTTTTACCCCCCGCATAGATTTATCGACTAGTATTGCCTCTCAACAGAAATGAAAAAATTGACGGCGTGAATCTTGTGTATCATATATGATGAATAATTAGGAAAACAATGGATTATATTAAAACCCAGTTATTCTGGTAACCGTATTTATATTCAGGCAAGACTCGATTACGTATTGAAGCATGTCATCAAGCTTGACAATCAAAATTGTTCCTACTATAAAAGCCATCCAAAATACTTGCACCGTGATCATTATTTTTGGTACCTCTCGTCTTCACGTAATATTTTCCATACAAATAACACAAAAATTAACTTTAATCATTTAAGTTGTTTCAATATTTAACAATGAATATTAACCTATAGATAATAATCATATTGAGCCATTATTAGAATCATAATTCGATCTTTTACACAAATCAATTTTACCGCAAATGTCGATGAAGGTAGACGAAATGGTGGATCCTCAACATCGATTTGCGGCATTTTAGTCGGGAAAAAATACTCAATTTTTTTTTAACTGTATATAGTGCGCACCCCCTCTTTGATGGGGCCGTTTTAGGGTAAAAACCTGCGCATAATACACGGAATTATACGGTATAAATTTTTACTAGTATAATGGTATATCTATTTTTTGTTTTGTAGTTCATGATGATGATTTTTGAAGGGATATTGATGTTTTCCAGAGAAAGTTCGTTAGTTGGAAGTTGGTCGAGACCGTCGAAAGTAACGGCACATTGGATTTGCATGACCACTGGTGTGGTGTTCGCTTTATTAGGACTGGCGGCCATAATGTACAACAAACATTTAAAGGAGAAACCACATTTTACATCTTGGCATGGATTATTGGGGCTTATTACGGTTATATTCGCCTGCGTTGAGGTAATGGGAGGAGTTTGCGTCAAATACAGCCAAACGTTGTTGAAAGGTATCCGAATTAGATTAGTTGATCTAAAAATGTACCACGCCACGGCAGGGCTCGTGCTTTTTATGTTGGCATCAGCAACGACGATCCTCGGAATGATGTCAAACTGGTACATGAAAAATGTCAAAGGATCATCTTTTTATATGTCTATTGGTTGTGTGGTTTTGATATCTTTAATAATTTCCAACCAAGTTACTCAGTCTTACCTTCCGAAGAAAAAACCCAGTAGTTCTAATGATAAAGACAAATAGCGAGAGAAAAACAGCTCGGAAATTCCTCCCGCCTTGATTGTATGATTTGATTGAAGTTTAGATTATAAGAAATTGTCACAGCTGATTCGAATGTGCGTGATTATTTGTAGTTGAATAAAATGACTGATTCTGTGAGAGTTCATGGACCAATAATTCATTCCTTCATTTCTAAAATGCCTTGATTCAATTTTTATCGAAATTCTTTTGACTTATAAGTCATATGAATCAATCAATATTTGCTGCTAAGATCAAGAATTGAAATCTGTCTCACTCTAGGGTGGAAATTGAATAAGAAATATATTTCGGATGAACTAACATCTAAAGTTTTTGTGCAAGTTGTAGTTATAAAGAATTATGCAAAATTTTGATATGCTACTGTCTAATTTTATTTTTAATTTTCCTTATGAATTTACTCACTTTTAGTTTTTCAAAAGATTTGAAAAATAAATACCAGTGAAATATTAAATATTTATTTAATTAAATAATTAATTTGTTATTTTAATTATATTATACTCTCCTTTAATACTCCTTTTTTCAGAACACGAATATTTACTCAACTTACTCATAGATCAAAATATTATTTATTTATACTTACCTATATATGGACCTAGAACTACTAATGCTTGATAATTAATATGTTTAGTAATATTACAAATGCTTTTTTCAGAACACGAATATTAAACTTACTCAAAGATCAATATATCATATATTAATACTTACCTAGATATGGGCCATTGTGCTACTATAAACATTACATGTTTGATAATGCTTATTATTGTGCTATTGAAATGTTTGATAATGCTTTTTACTATGTTTAATAATATTACCAATGCTTGATACCTGTCTTCATTAGTTCATTAGGTGAGGAAGAGTAGGACGTAAAATTCATTTCATTTCATTTAATTTCACCAATGTTTGATAATGTATATCTCTTTTATTGGTATCAGTCAAAACAGACCATTGTATTATTAATGTTTGATTATGTTTATTATAATGCTTATTATTATGTTTAATAATATTAATATCAATGCTTGATGATTATTCTCAATGATTACTGACCAACGTGTTATTAATGTTTGATAATTAATTCTTCTTTAATAAATGTTTGATTATATTAATATTAATGTTTGATGAGTATTTCATTAATGCCTAATAATATATCTTTCTATACTTTGTCAAAAATGCTTAATATTTGATGTTTTTATGGATGTTTGATTAGATTATTAATGCTTATTTATGTATGTTTGCTTCTGTTAAAATCAGTGTTTGAAAATGAATGTTTGCTTTGTATATCTGTGCTCAATACAAAGTATTGTTATTATTAATTCTTTATTTTGGACTTTAGTCCCCACGGTGAAAAAATTTAATTTAATTATTTTTTATGTGGTTATTAGTCATTATATTAATCAACTTTTTCGTTGCATTAAGTTCAGAAGAGTAGGACGTAAAACTCCATTCATTTGATTTTCATTTTCGTGTGGCATAATGGGAACAAATCTATGTTGTTGTTATTTGTTTTGTTAAAGATTTAACGTTTTAAGTCCAGTATGTTTAGTTTAGCTATATATAAACCTACAGTAATTTCAAATAAAATTATTTAATTGTTGTTTGTAGTCTGTATATAAATAGAGTTAACCCCCGTAAGATAAGAGAACCAACTGAAGTAGTATACAGGTATAAACTATATGGATATAACAGTTACCAATATAGAGACCTCTAGCAGCCCCACCCCCTTCATTACCTATCTCAAAAACACACACGTGTATGACCTATTTACGAATCTGTTCCTTGAAGACAAAGTTCCTTGGTAAAGCACTTCGACACTAAAATGCCAAAGGGAAGTCATCTTCACAATGTCAAGCTATTTGGTTACTTATACCTTGACTGCAATAGACACATAATTCGATGTACGTAATACCAGCATAAAAGTCATCTTCACTATGTCTAGCTACCTTGACTGCAATAGTCACCTTGCTTGTAAATCATGGAATGCAGTGATTTGATTGGATGGTATGCCAGGGAATACAGCCAATCAGAGCCCTGGACAGAAAGGCTGTCAACATTATTAGCCTTGTGTTTACAGACATTGTGTCAAGGTCTCTTTATTCGCTGGGATATAATCCAATCAAATCCTCAGTTACAAACTTAAAATATAGGAAGGTGGCTATTTTAGTCAAGGTATAAGGCTTCGAAGTTCGTAATTGCTTTATATTGTTAAGATACAGGAATGCCGGTTCATCGCAAAGGGCCCAAATATGTTATGAAAACGAAAAGAGGCTTATACCCGCCTCCCTATACTTCCCCACCCATCATTAAACTTACCCCCACCCGCAAGGTCACATTTAATACGCAATTCATTTGTTCATGTCTACTTTTTATTGTCCGTGGCCATAGAACTCAGATTTTTTAAATATTGCTTCTATCATGTAAATTGGTTGATATCGATACGCGATGCTGTAAGCGCTCTGTGACGTCATAATAGAAATACACCCCGTTATAACGGATGGTGATAACAGACCCACTGAAGTCAAAATGATTGAAGTCAAATGATAAAATGAAGTCACAGTCGTTATGATATCACCTTCCGATAATAATTTGCAGGGGGGTGGGAACGAGACCACCAGCAACAACGATGCCACCTGTAACGATGTTGGCACCTGTAACGATGTTGGCACCGGCAATAACGTTGAATCCTGCAACACCGAGCAACAGCCGGAGCCGGAGGAGGAAGAAAATCCCGTATCCGAGGCTCTCGTGTATTTCGAAATTCAAAACGATGAAGTAACGGACGATACAATTAATTTGTTGCAGACATCAAGGGACAGCGATGAAACGGCACCAGAAGGCAATGGAAATTCCACCCCATCTGCGTCTGCTACTTGCCACCAATGTCAGAGCCGAAAAGCTGTTTCGTTCAAAATGGAAGAAGAAGCACTCCCTGGTTCTAGTTCAGTTTGCAAGAAAAGCACGGTAACTTATATGTTTGGCTAAATGCTATAGATCAATTTTGGGAAATTTTTACAAACCAGGCACTAACGGGGAGGGTCTTTTTCAAAATTTTCAAAACCATAGACATAACACGGAAAATTATTTTAAACTTCATGGGTATTCCTATCATTTCAAAAATTCCTTCTCCTTTCCATCCTGCTCCTACTTCTATTTTACGGGCCTTCACCTTCAAGGTACGATGCCATACAATAATATAAAACCTAATATAACGTATTGAAGGGATTCAGTCATCTGCTTTCTGTGTATATTTCTCTCTTTCCTATCAGTGAGTCTAACCCATACTTCCATTCAACCAATGGACAATCGTCTAATAAAAGTTCAGGGGTAGGATAGATAGAATTTCGTGGAATAGGAATGTTAATATTGAGTTTCAATTAATTTGATTGGATTAGATCTAAATCCTTGACAACTAAAAAAACCAACGGATATACGTAACTGATGCTTCAAAGGTTGAATACATCCCACTCGCACCCCTTTAACGGATCATTACCCGTATTAATTTGATCATGTATCGGAAGAATATAATTACATTAGAACATTAAGAGTAAAATACCTAATCGAGTTATATCAGACCAACATTTTCTAGGGATATATCGAACGTGGTATATTTTTCATACTTGAAATACATTAAGACGTCTACTAGGCGGACGGTTTTCGTTCTTTAATGCCAAGTTTACATCCGCTACCTGCTAAAACTGATATCACAGACTAGCCGACTTCATTCAGTCATTTAAATAGCAAAGTACTTCCTCCGTCCGTGATCCGCAGACCCGTAGCTACTGGGGACGAGTGGGGCAATGTACCCCCGAAAGAAATGGATTGCGTCCTACAAAAAGAATTGACGACTTATACATTTTTATCACTGCAACCCAACACCGCATTCCATTGTCCTTTCGGATATATTATTCCGCCCCCCTCCCCACCCCCTCGTCACTACCCCCATCAAGTTCTGACTACAGGAATATTTTACTCATTGCGCATTGTAAAACGTTGCCCATGTTCGTTAACTTTAGATTCAGAAAAGTTAGTCGAAATAACTGAATTTCATTTCAATAAGTCTGATGCCATTATCTTTCCAGTCGACCGGAAGTACCAGTCAAGAAAACAGTTTTGAAAACGTGACGTGTCATTCACACGAATCATCGAATTCGTCCATCACGTGTCGAATTTGTCAACTCAGCGAAACTGAAACAGGTAGAGAATCAATTATATTTTTTGTTTCATTGGCCACTTGGGGTCAAAGAGGTCAAATGTGAAGGAAATGAACACCTTTTGGAACACTTTACCCTTCCTCTGTCATTTGGGGTTCCTATAATATTTTCAGTGAAAAAATATTTTGATTTTTATATAAAATACAGCGGACAAAGTAAGAGAGGATGGCGGTCATCACCTCTTCAAATATTTTTGGTTATATCGTTTCCAGTAGGCCTAACTGTGACATCGAACCCAAGTA
Organism: Nipponacmea schrenckii; assembly: GCA_030562195.1. Taxonomy (NCBI): domain Eukaryota; kingdom Metazoa; phylum Mollusca; class Gastropoda; family Lottiidae; genus Nipponacmea; species Nipponacmea schrenckii. The sequence goes on along the minus strand of JAUJPP010000005.1, from coordinate 7,782,307 downwards.
CTAAAGGTCTGCCACGTAAATCGAATAAGAACGTACCCCCATATTAAATATGGATTTTGCTTTTGTAACAGGAGAGCCCGTGAAGACGTCGGATTGTCACTGTAAGGGCTATCTGGATGCCATACATAGAAGCTGTTTATTGGAGTGGATACACTATAAAGGAACAAGAATTTGTGAAGTTTGTTCCTCGGAATTTGCTAGTGCTCCAAATCTTCCTAGAAGATCATCGTCAGATGAGGAACGACAGCAGGTAATGCAATATAAACATCGACAATATTTCTTAAAGGGTTTTAGTCTTTGACACCCAAGTCTTTCGTCAAAGCTTTTCGTTGACGAAGGAGGGACTGGATGATAGAGTGGTGCTGAAGATTTTTTGTTCTGTATGAAAAATTTGAACATTAACAGCACCGTTTCCTATAAAAAATAAACATATCATTCCATATAACGTCGTTTAGAAATCAATATAAACATTTGTTTATTTAATTGTCAACAAACTCAATGCTTAGATTATTATTCTAAAAAGGGATACAGGTATCTGAAATTAAATTAATTCAGCTGGTAAATCAAAGTTTTAGACAGTTTTACTCATTTCACGACCAAAATATTCCTATAGTAATTTTTCACATTGAAAAACTGGGGGTCGTATTTCCCGTAATAACAAAATTGATCGAATTAGGCCATTATCTATCGCCATCGATATCCTTTTTTATCGATTTTAGATTGATAAGTATACGGGACATCAATAAAATTACCAATTCTTGTATGAAATCCTGAGAGGTTTGAAAAATGATCTCATAGAAACCGTCCGCCGTATCGATCCTTTGAAATTATTTTGGTTCATAAAGATTTCATCTTGAGATGCTTTCACGTTATAGGTTGATGCCGAGATATCCCTCGTTGCACACTGTATTGTATGTCACCTATTAGGTGAAGAACCGCAGGACGTAAAACTTCATTGTTATTTTATTGTTCTATTTTCTTTGGTAGAGTGACACCGCTGTTTCAAAAATTCTTGCTTAGCGTTGCCCAATCACATGCAATGGGCATCAAATTCCTTTTTTTTTCTTTTATCATTTTAGGAATTGGGCGATTTATTTAGGCAATACTCCAATCTACGGCCGATAACAAGTAAGAAGAGGGCATTAATGGGGTCGTTATTGGTGTTTTTAACGGTCATGTCGATCGTGGCTGGCGTGATGACCGTCAGCACAGATAAGCAGTTCCAAACCATTTCCGCTAACCCATGGAGCACCCATCAGAGCATCAACGATTCTTACATTATGTTTTCAATTTGTTTATCTTTCTTGCTATTTTGTGTGGCCATTACGTTTGGTACTTTGTTTACATGGTGCACCCTCGAGGTCACGTATCATTACCAACGGCAACGAGTTTGGCAGAGAGCTGTGCGAATAGCCGCCGCCTCTGATCATCATCAAAACTCTGCTTAAAATGGTGAGCGTGAGGGTTCGAGTTCCAAAGAGGTTTTCTGGCTTTTGTTTTTTTTTTAATTGGAAATATATCTTTGGTATGAGAGAGGGGATGGTAAAGAGATTGGGGCACGGATAGCATCGATTTACACCATTCCAATTTTAAGGTCTATGTTTCTTGCAGCGCAGTTTCAATGTGTTTAATATGAAGACAGCCAGGAACGACAACTCTGTATGAGAGAGATTTTGGAAATTAGAAGGATGCCAATGGATCCGACTCATCCAAACCTCTTTACCATCCCTTTAAAACCATTTTTACTTATTGCTCTTTCTAACTGTTAATTGTTAATAACGTTGTTTTTTTTTATTCGTTTCCATGGAAATATTATAATTGCTCTAAAAATAAATAAATTCTATTTATAAGGGTGTTTTTTTTAGAACAAAACTTTGCTCATTATTTCTCCCACAAAGTCGTGTTTTTCTATTTTACTTTTTCTGACAATAGAATAGAATGTTTGATGGTCTTTTCATTATCTTACGAAGTTTTACTTTTTTCAACCGTAAATTTCATTCAAATTAAAGGCTTACTACCACTTGGATTGGTCATAAAATTTGAGGTCTCTAACTTGGTCAATAAGGGTATATATTTATCAGTTAGACTTGTTTTTATACGTTTTCCATTTAAAAATGTATCGAAAACAAATTAAAACATTTTTCAACCCCTTTACAATAGTCCCCACAATAAGTCAGCTGAACCTTTCCCTCGCTTTAACCAAAGAGTGTCAATTTAATAAAAGACAAACCCATGCCGAATTTCATTATGAAAAGTAAAACGGTATATTTGAACGTCGCTATTTAGTGCTAAGAATGCCAATGTTTGGAAAACTTTTTTCTAGGATTCCGAAGACTCTTTTTCTTCAGTAACAAGAAACGACAGTAATCTGTGAGTGGAATAAAATATCATTATTTAAACGAACTCTGTAATGAAACTAGACAACTGATGGAAAAAATTATCGTTCATATTTAACGATGTAATTTAATAGATAATATATCATATTATATTTATTTTAATGGGATAGTCTCCTTAATTTTCATTATTAAAAGACGTCGTAAATTATACCTAAAAATATTTCTAAAATATACTATTTATTTACATATATGTATCAACTTGATCAACTTGATTCTGTTATAGAAGTCTTAGAATGGACATAAAATTTTAGTTCTCAAGAATGGTCAATATGAGTATATATTCATCAGTGAACTTACCTGGTGTTATAAAGTAACAGAATCTATGTAAAACCCTCACAAAACTAAGAAATTATTGCATATTAACTGATGAATATATTTATAATATGCTCTTAATTACTAAGTATAAATTTTTAAATTTTATGTTTACTCGGTATTCCATTAAGATGCTTTTTACCTATTTGTTTGTTTTTATTTTCTGATATTTATGGGCTGTCAACCTTTACAATATTCCAAACAAACCGATGTTGAAATAGTGTGATAAATCAATACGGCATCAAGCCTTGGTTTTTCTTATCGTACAATTCTATCTCTCTCAAACATTGCCGCTAACATCTTCACACCGCCACTTTTTCATGATCGCAGACTTTTTATAAAGTTTAACCAGCTCTACAGACAAACTAAAACATCTACTTGAAAAAAGTTGTTCAACAGAAAATGAACATTGATGTGCTTAAATGGCTTTTATTGTCTGATCAAAGGCAATGACACCGATACAGTTTCAAGGTAAGTTTTAAATTTTCTTTAAATTTTCTTTTAGTGTATTCAGAAATGAAAATTAAATGAAAGGAGTTTTACGTCCTACTCTTTCGCATCATTGTTTTCATTAGTAAATTTATTTGTGTTGGTGATGTTGACTTCCAGAAAGCCACAAGTGGTGTACTATAGCTAACTGTTATGTAAGGACCAACTGTCGCTTATGAAGAGACGATGCCAACCTTTTGTGAAACAGGGTTTTTATCGTGGGGTGATGCTAACTCTCTGTGGTACAGAAGTGATGCCAACCTTTTGTGATACAGGAGGTTTACAGTGTGGTGATGTCAATTATCTGTGGTAAAGAGACCATGCCGAATGTCTGTGACACAGTGCAGTCGAAACCAACTTTGAACATGGTTTGATGCCTTTCGGTCTGTGAAACAGAGTGATAACAGATATTTCTGGTACGGGGTGATGTCGATCATCGCCTTTTATCCCCCAGAGGTGCTCAATCTCTGTATTACAATAGTGATGCCCACTTGCAGCCACTGATACAGAGGTTATGTACAATATCTGCGCCACCCAGATGATTCCCATTACCGGTGATACAGGACGGTGCCCCCTGTCTATGCTACAGGGGAATGTTATGCCAAATGTATGTGATATAGAGGGGATGGTAACTGCATTATTATCTCCAACGGAGGGTAATACTCTAAAATCATTTTGGTTTCGCATGTAAGCTTTTCCGGAGCTAGAACTAACTACAGGTGTACAGGCGAGCGTTGTTTTTGCCGACCTTCTTTCTTGGTTATCTCAACAACTCCAATGTCTCTTTATAACGTAACAATAAATAGAGCGCTACTAATTTCTTACACATAACAAAATATTTAAAAGTTTTTGATATAATTGACATCTAAAAACGGAAAAGACACAAGATCTGCTTTTGTTTCTGTTTGAACGAAAATTAATTCTTAAAGGAATGTCTACCAAACGAAGTCCTACTTATTACGACGGTTTGATCCATTGTCTTCCGCGTGGTTTCATTCAAATTGGCATTTTCTATTTCAATTCCACGTCGCTTCATTTCTCCTTTGTAATTTCGAGTCTTATAATTAAAATGTAGAGCAACATACTTCACCAGGCATGATCTGGAGACATTCCTCGTGAACTTGAGTTCAAAAGGGTTTGGACCAGATTTCACAATAAGTGCAATGATCGATAAAAGACACTTTATGTCTGGGCTGACAGGATTCCATAAATATAATTTAATGCCTGTTTATGGAACAAGATTTACACAGAAATTGCAATGATAATGAACAGAGCAGTGTTGTACAATGTTGTACAATGTCATAACGAACAGAGTATGATTGTACATTGCTGTACAATGTCATAATGAACATAGCATGATTGTACATTGTTGTACAATGTTATAATGAACAGAGCAGTGTTGTACAATGTCATAATGAACAGAGCAGTGTTGTACAATGTTGTACAATGTTATAATGAACAGAGCAGTTTTATACAATGTTGTACAATGTGTTATAATGAACAGAGCAGTGTTTTACAATGTCTTATAATGAACAGAGTAGTGTTGTACAATGTTGTACAATGTTATAATGAACAGAGTAGTGTTGTACAATGTTGTACAATGTCATAATGACAGAACAATGTTGTACAATATCATAATGAACAGAAGAATGTTGTACGAGTTCTTCAGTAGAAAACACGACTTCCCGTCACTATTGGTAACGAATGCTATTTAACATCTTCAGGTCGTATTTTCCATTTTTCCCAGGGGGAACGAACACAGCATACGTTTTTTATGTCATTATAGAACACAATTATAGTTCTACGATGTCACACTGTTAACAGATCGACGTCACTTCCTTAGTCAATTACGTCACTTCCTTAAAATAAAATAAATGGAGTTTTACGTCCTACTCTTCTGCACGCAAATGAAATAAAGGCTTACGTTTCAAATGTGCCGCCATCGTAGCCTGTGGGTGGTGGGGCTAACTGTAATTTTGTACTTAATATAACTCCAAACATTGATTTTTGGTGCCAGTGTAGTTTAAATAACGTAATAATCGTTAGATTGATACAGCCTATAATCCTATTGTTTGTGCGTCGCAAATTGATTTAATCTTGAAGAGGATTATTTAGTTAGCTACGGTGAAGATAAACCACTGTAGCAGAATTAACTTACCACAGTCGCTCTGTGAACCTAATAACCTGAAACCTGAGATCCACACAGAAATAGCGTCTATGTTTCATTTAATTTCGCCAACGCTTATTGTGCAGTTGTGATGAAATTACTGATACAGATTAACTTCATCTGTGCCTGAGGACTGCGGGGGAAACACGCCGAAACGTCGCATAAACTTTAACCAGTGATTGTTGTTCCATAAAGCTGTGCCTATATATCGTATTCACAATTACTAAATGCCATTTAAAGACTTTAAGCTACCTGTACCAATTTTTATAATAACAATTCTATGTTCAGTTCGTTTACAATTCAATAAAACAAATACTGGCAGGAGAGAGCAAAGAAACTAAATCTAATGCATGTCTTTTTAAATGATGGCCTGTGTACTTCTAGTTCTTAAGGACCCCTCCCCCATTACTCATCCCCCCTCCCCAGAGACATTTTTTAAATATATGCCCTCTTGCATTTTTTCTGTAAGAGGACACCCTAGGAGTGGGTATCGGTGAACTTTGTTCGATTCTGATCAGAAAACGGGACGAGCCAGTTTCGCAAAACTGGGAGAAGTCGATCTGTAACAAATCATTCACTTAAAACATCATTTCACGTCGTGTCCAAAAACAATAAAACAATTTTAACGCTTTTGTGGCAACCGTACAAGTTTTACCAATCACGTTGATGAAGCTATTTTGTCTGGCTAATTGGTTATTTGTGTAAGGCAAGAAATATCATTGTTAAATGAGAATATTAAAACCACAGTTTGTTCTCCAGGGCATCATGAAATACATGTATATACAACCGCCATTTTATTATTACCGACTTAACATTACAGACGTTAAACAGTGAGAGGGGAATATTACCAAACGTTGTGCTCAGATTCTCTGATAAAGTATAAAGCCATAGCTACCCATAGAAACGTTTATTCATGCCTATGTTTAAGTACCATTGTTGTTAAGAGGTTTTCTAGTTTCCATAGCATCAATTTGGACCATTTCAGTTTTTCAGTCAGACATCTGTAGTTCCTGTAATTCTATTAAAACTGCGAGTTTGATCACTAATCGCAAAAATATGCTTATGCTTATTAATTTTTAAGGTATGACAAAATTCGTCTTAAACATCTTCACAATGTCAAGCTATTACAAACTTCATCTTATACATCTTCACAATGTCAAGCTATTACAAACTTCATCTTATACATCTTCACAATGTCAAGCTATTACAAACTTCATCTTATACATCTTCACAATGTCAAGTTATTACAAACTTCATCTTATACATCTTCACAATGTCAAGCTATTACAAACTTCATCCTTATACATCTTCACAATGTCAAGCTATTACAAACTTCATCTTATACATCTTCACAATGTCAAGCTATTACAAACTTTATCTTATACATCTTCACAATGTCAAGCTATTACAAACTTCATCTTATACATCTTCACAATGTCAAGTTATTACAAACTTTATCTTATACATCTTCACAATGTCAAGCTATTACAAACATCATCTTATACATCTTCACAATGTCAAGCTATTACAAACTTTATCTTATACATCTTCACAATGTCAAGCTATTACAAACTTCATCTTATACATCTTCACAATGTCAAGCTATTACAAACTTCATCTTATACATCTTCACAATGTCAAGCTATTACAAACTTCATCTTATACATCTTCACAATGTCAAGCTATTACAAACTTTTATCTTATACATCTTCACAATGTCAAGCTATTACAAACTTCATCTTATACATCTTCACAATGTCAAGCTATTACAAACTTCATCTTATACATCTTCACAATGTCAAGTTATTACAAACTTCATCTTATACATCTTCACAATGTCAAGCTATTACAAACTTCATCTTATACACCTTCACAATGTCAAGGTAGATCCAGCCGTCGTTTATATAAATAGTCTAGTCCCTAAGCACATTTAAGGATTACTGACAAACTGTAACATAGACTAACCTCTAGCTATTAAAACTATTAAACTTTGTAGAAGGATTAGAAAGTGTAATAGAAGGTTGTATTGACTGATGACAACAGATGAAAATAGATATGTCGACGGCGATGTTAACCAGGCTACTTTCAATGTCTAGAAAATGAAATTATAAAGCCGAGGATATACTTCTAATGACATTATAGACCCAGTTTTAAACGTATAATATATCAACGTAACTTGGTAAGTGACAGTTTCTAGAGTCTAATCTGACACTATATCACCGATTTATCCCGCCAATATTCGCCATTTTCTACTTCCGGTTCGCACAGTTTGTCGTTTTTTTTTGATAGAAATATTGAATGATTTGAAACAGCAGATCTAGGCGTTTCACGACATGTATTTTTTCTATTAACGGATGAGATCTCAGTCAAGTTCGAAATGGGTAACAATCGGATAACATTTTTTTGAGTTATTGCCCTTAGCTTTGACCATACGCGTGTAAATTAGCTTGCAGGCGTGATTAAGATTCGAGATAGATGTGTATGTTCGATTCATTTCAACTCACTAAAGACTTTGTGATCATTTCTTACTTCCGGTAGTGGGCGTGCATTACCTTCCCTGGCAAGCTAATGATGATTTGACTTGACGATTGATTGATGCTATTGGGTCAAAGTTCAACTGGACACAAACAAAATTTTATCAGATATTGTGTAATTATCCACATGAAAAATCAAACTTTCCTCGATCGCGATTGATCTGACAAGATACTTTCTTTGAATGACACTTGTGTTCATTTAGGGACTTGACTCTGAGCCAATGACAAACCATGGTTTTTAAAGAACTGTTACTCACTCATCTATGATTTATGGCACTCAATTTCCACTGTATATTGTCTTTATTGTTGATGAAAAGCCTGGCTCTGAAATAAATATTAAAAAAGATATTAATTTGACTGAGATCTATAAAGAATGATGTATGTAGTAAGGAATTCATTTGGGATTATAATACTTGGATTATGAATTGATTTGACCCATATTTCTCTTTTAAGCGGAAGTGGGTCGGATCTTAATTGACTGGACCGAAGTAAATGGGGAAAAAATAATGAAATGAATGGAGGTTATAGTTTCTATTTTACTCCTTTTTGGTTTATTGAAGGCAACGGTGCGCAGTGGGCAACGAGGGAAAATTTGTAAGGCAATGGCATTAGACATTCTTTTTAATTTAGGGACCAACTGAGCCGAAAAAAAGTAGACAAAAATGTTTAAGAAGAGAGTGCATGATTTGCAGTTTAGGACTAGCTTTAAGTTTTACATATAAAAGTAATCATTATTTAGGCCTCTTCACCTCACCTACAGGGAAATAATATCCTTGAACTCGTTTGATAAAATACGAATGCATAGAAACAGGCATAAAGTCAGTAGGTTCACCAGTTAATTACTTGCAATAGATACGTTAGTAGATTAACGGTTCACCTCGCCTACAGGGAAATATATATCTGAACTCGTTTGATAAAATGTCACGTCGTATCTCGATCTATCTAGAGTAGACAGTACAGTTTGAATTAGTTATTTCAGAAAAATCATAAGAAATCGTAATTCAATCAATCAAAACAAGTAAGTCAGCGGTCAGGGAAAATGGGGTCAAATCTATAAATTAATATTGTTAAAGTGGAGGAACAGAACGAAATAAAATAGCTCATGAAGACTGGCAACGCCATGCTGTGTGCAGTGAGGAAAATTTTGCCAGGACAGCGACATTAGCCTACGCCTTTTGCGATGTCCAAATGTTTAACGTGCACAGTCCGTAGCACACGGGACCTCGGTTTATGGTCCCATCCAGAAGCCTAGACGCTTTTTCCATGTCAGTCCCTCAGACCTGCATAAACTGACAATGGGAATGAAGTTAAGCAACGCCTTGAAGTGTACAAGGTGGTTAATTGTTATACTCTTTTGATTTCAACTCCCAAGGGCGGTGCAATGAATTGAAATTCAAAATACAACAGTTCTGAAGAGAGCATGGGTGCATGTCCCTACCAAGCGTCTGAGGCACATACCTTTTTTTACGAGGACGTGCACCCCCTCCCCGTACCCCCACTAGCGACGCCAGTAAGAGGTCAGAATGAACATAGAGTCGACCCCACACATCCGCTTTAAGTTAATAGATGACCAGAGAGAGCGATGGTATATTACTATAACGAAACCAATGTACGGAGTAATTGAAATTGTCATATTGAAGTCACTAGAGGTCTGGCGAGATGAGGGTATTTAGCTTGAACTAATACGTCTCTATTAGAACATCATCAAACAAGCCTATTACTTATTAACATAGCGCCGAATTCAATCGACGCTCCGTTTCCGCTTCACTGAACCCATTACTACGATAAGGGACTACTGGTAATGATTTTCTGGCGTTAGTCAAGGTGGTCATCTGATGGGTAGCGAGTTTGTTACAATATCCAACCTTTGATCCAACAACCTATATTGCTAACAGTGATTTTGATTGGTCGTAGGTTCTATTCTCGACCAATTAGATTCATTGAAAGATAGTCGATTGCATTTTTTATTGCTGAAAGGACGTAAAACTTCACCACCTCTTTTTCAGAATAGTGGCGTAAAACTCCATTCTTTATTCTTTCAGAACTGTGGATCCTCGTGATAATCTTTCTACCATCTCTGTTGGTCACGTGTCCGTCCAATGCTGTAACTAGTGTGTTTCGTTGTTTAGCCAACCTGACTATAGGACTTCATGATGAAAATGTCAAGGCTGGTGAAGATGTTGATATTGTACGACATCATTGTGAGTAAGTATATCGGATATTTCTTATTTTTAAAGGGTTACTTCCCCTTAAAATGGACATGAAATTTCAATTCTTAAACTTGGTCAATAAGAGTATATATTCATCAGTTAGACTTACCAGGTATCATGACTAAAGAATAGAATCTCTATATAACATGATATATCTATTAAACTAAGTTATTATTGAAAAACACTTCTAACTTAAACTTGGTCAATAAGAGTATATATTCATCAGTTAGACTTGCCAGGTGTCATGACTAAAGAATAGAATCTCTATATAACATGATATATCTATTAAACTAAGTTATTATTGAAAAACACTTCTAACTTAAACTTGGTCAATAAGAGTATATATTCATCAGTTAGACTTACCAGGTGTCATGACTAAAGAATAGAATCTCTATATAACATGATATATCTATTAAACTAAGTTATTATTGAAAAACACTTCTAACTTAAACTTGGTCAATAAGAGTATATATTCATCAGTTAGACTTACCAGGTGTCATGACTAAAGAATAGAATCTCTATATAACATGATATATCTATTAAACTAAGTTATTATTGAAAAACACTTCTAACTTAAACTTGGTCAATAAGAGTATATATTCATCAGTTAGACTTACCAGGTGTCATGACTAAAGAATAGAATCTCTATATAACATGATATATCTATTAAAACTAAGTTATTATTGAAAAACGCTTCCCAGTTTTCAATGTTTCGGTCATCTAGTAGTAGAAGATGAAGTAAAAGTTTGACATTGTGATGACAGGGTTTTGTGTCAGCCTCCTCGCGTAGAAAGAACGAGCATATCTCACAGCCTGTGTTACATATACATATCCTTATCTTATCCCGGCTTTGGCTCATAAAGAATCTTGTCTACCAGCTGGTCCATGTAATATTTGATCTTTCTCGGATTATCCGTACACATTAACTGTTGGGTGGACTAGAATTAGGAGTGAAGGTGACTTATTCAAGGTCATCTGACTTTCGCACACCGACTGAGATAATAACCCACGACCATTACTTGACCTTTGAGGCGGTTTGACCTTTAAATCAAGACAAACGATTTAAAGAAAGTAAAGAACGCTTCTCTTTCTAACTGCAATTGGATATAATGCTGATAAACGACTGAAGGATTTCAATCTAATTAGACTCGCCGATAATGATGACATATTTGTTTCCTGTTTAAAGTAGCTATCCCATATAAATGTATATCTCATAACAGTAGTGTTCGAAATGGTTGCAGCGTCTTTAATTGTCTTGGACACTGCATGACGTTGCCGGCCTTCATTAGCCCATAAGATGCAAAGGAGTAGGACGTAAAACTACATTCATTTCACTTTCTTCATTAGCCCATAAGGTGCAAAAGAGTAGGAAGTAAAACTACATTCATTTCATTTTCATTTTCTAAAAAACCCTCGCATTCACAGTAATTCGCATTAAGTAGTCGCGATCATGCGAAATGTCTTTTAGCTGCTTACTGTTTTTTAAACTACGTAGTCCCGATCATCTGAAGCTTATCTATAAACCTATGATGTGTTATGTTTTTCAATATTTCGAAACGTTTTACTGCCCCGTTTTTTCATGTATTTGGATTTACTCTGTGGGTCTCCATCAAGCCAATACGATTGATATCAGATGAACAAGATGCACTTTGGACGTATATCTGTTTGGAGTAAAATAACACAATTAACGTTCAATAAAAGAATAAAAATACTCGTTCAATTAAGCTTATTGATAAATTTTTACACTTTCTACGACAGATTCCTTACTTGGATTTTAAAATTCACGTTTTAGCTACCACTTGATTAATTCTGCTTTCTTATTTATTTCTTCAAGTGCGATGTGGAATAACAAATAGCTCTAATTACGGTCACATGAAAGTAGGCCAATTGTTATAGAGTTTATAAAATGGCTAATGTTACTTTTAATAAAACATCCGTCGATCATGAAGTTGGAAATTTGGATGGTGTTGTACAACGATAAACTTTCTAAATATATCCGCAATGTTATTTCATCCATCCGTCGAGCAAGAAATCGGAAATGTTGGATTGCGTTGTACATCATTTCTAAATATATTCGCAATGTTACTTTAAAGAAAACCCAAAATCCTAGCGCAATGTTATTTAACTGGAAAAATTGTTGTTGTACAACGAAAAAACCTTTTTCCTAAATCCTAGCGCAATGTTTATTTCAACCATCCGTCGAGCAAATAAAAAAAATTCGGATCTGTTGTACAACGATAAAACAAAAAATTTGTGCGTACAAAAGTGAACCATCCGTCGAGAACAAATCGGATCTTATTATTTTTAAAAATTTTTTTCCAAAAAAAATAGAATCTGGGTAATACTACTTTAAAAACCCCCCAAAAAATTCGGATCGTGTTGTACAACGATAAAACACGTGTGCATCAAATTCTGTAGACAATACTAAAAGTGAACCATCCGTCGAGTGACAAATCGGATCTTATAATGTTGTACAAAATTTTAATTTCCAAAAAAATACTATCTAGGTAATACTGCTTTAAATTCAACCATCCGTCGAGACAAAATGCGGATCGTGTTGTACAACGATAAAACAAAATCAAATTCTGTAGACAATACTAAAAGTGAACCATCCGTCGAGTGACAAATCGGATCTTATAATGTTGAACAAAATTTTAATTTACAAAAAAGTACTATCTAGGTAATGCTGCTTTAAATTCAACCATCCGTCGAGACAAAATTCGGATCGTGTTGTACAACGATAAAGGGTTTGGAACAGTGATAATTAGGTGATTGAAAGTAATGTATCGGAAACTGTTTTTACACGTGAACTATCACAAACTAATAAAGCCGAGTTTATTTTCTCAAAACGTCAATTAGCTTGGAGATAAATTTACAGACAAACACGTTTTCAAAATTTTAAACAGGGTTAAGAACGTTTTAAACTTAATTGAAATATTAACACGCCCGTGCTATATTTCAAATCGAAAATTAAAATGACATTTTCGTAGATTTGACGTTACAAATTGTCAGATGTACTTCTTAGATAAAAGTAACGCACTCTATAAATATAGAAATGAAGTTTTACGTCGTTAACCTCATGTATTATTAGGATGTATGGAGACGAGTCTCAATAAAAGCACTGGCCTAGGACACAGAATATTGGATAAGCTTATAGATCTTGTGAAACAACATACAGTAAACGTTAAAAACGGCTGCAACCCACGGGTTGGTTGGTAGATGACAAGTTAACGTTCGCTTCCAGTGGAATGCTGATATCACAAACTAGGTAGTTGTTGGTAGATGACAAGTTAACGTTCGCTTCCAGCAAATGCTGATATCACAAACTAGGTAGTTGTTGGTAGATGACAAGTTAACGTTCGCTTCCAGCAAATGCTGATATCACAAACTAGGTAGTTGTTGGTAGATGACAAGTTAACGTTCGCTTTCCAGTGGATGCTGATATCACAAACTAGGTAGTTGTTGGTAGATGACAAGTTAACGTTCGCTTCCAGTAAATGCTGATATCACAAACTAGGTAGTTGTTGGTAGATGACAAGTTAACGTTCGCTTCCAGTGGATGCTGATATCACAAACTAGGTAGTTGTTGGTAGATGACAAGTTAACGTTCGCTTCCAGTGGATGCTGATATCACAAACTAGGTAGTTGTTGGTAGATGACAAGTTAACGTTCGCTTCCAGCAAATGCTGATATCATAAACTAGGTAGTTGTTGGTAGATGACAAGTCAACGTTCGCTTCCAGTGGATGCTGATATCACAACTAGGTAGTTGTTGGTAGATGACAAGTTAACGTTCGCTTCCAGTGGATGCTGATATCACAAACTAGGTAGTTGTTGGTAGATGACAAGTTAACGTTCGCTTCCAGTGGATGCTGATATCACAAACTAGGTAGTTGTTGGTAGATGACAAGTTAACGTTCGCTTCCAGTGGATGCTGATATCACAAACTAGGTAGTTGTTGGTATTCCTAGTAGATGGTAGTTGGATTTGCAACCCACGGGCCCCGATTCATCTAGTTGAACCACTGTTTTCTTATGGCCAATTACTCCTGCTACGTTCGCCATTTTTGTAATTTAACCAATGAGCGTTCGTATTACAGTTACACGTACGTTGATCTAGGACAGTTGGTCCTCTACACAACATTTTTTCGCGCCATAATTTATTTCTATGAATCTAATTGGTCGAAAACCACAACCACAACCAATCGAATTAAGCCTACTTGGTGGCTTCAGGCTGTGCTTGTTAAATATTCAATCGATACTCGTCCGGTTGTGGCGGTTGTTGAGTTTGGGATTTAAACCCACCGTTAATTTTGCTCTATCCGTATTAGGCGTGATTATTGGTGACCATCTTAAGCCGGGTTAAATCTTCTGTATCATTCGATTAGATGGACCATAATGACGGGTATCCACAGATTGGGATAATTTGACAGACTGACAGATGTTTCTAAGTCGATTCGGTCTGATATACTGATAAATTACACAGACGACATGACCGAGCCACATTTCTTCATACGAGACGACGAATGTTTGCGTCTCCTCGGGCGGTTTTCATACCGGATAATCTACTTTACCACAATCATCTTCGCCCTGTTTCCTTCAATTATCTTCATATCTGACGACCAATTACTGGTGGTTACTTCTCATGTTTCACCTTACATCTTGTAAACAATACTGGACATGTTCAAGGACCTTTCCCACTTTACACCCACATTTAAGATAATTAAAGAACATAACACTATATATAGTTTAAGACGCCATATTTCCCCCATATTTCCCCCATTCCCCATATTTCCACCATATAACCAGTTATTACATAACATTGAAATATTTAAAGGACTTCCCCACTTTAGAATTTTAAAGTTGCTAAGTTGAAAGTAAAATTCCTAGTTTGAGGTATATTTAAAGGAATTATGTGATTTTTGTGTATTTCTAGTACTTCTGGAGACTATTTAAATATATTCAAGATTCAAATCAACCCCTTATAGAAAACAAATATATAGAAATAGAAAGTAAAATTCCTAGTTTGAGGTATATTTGAAGGAATTATGTGATATATTTCTAGTACTTCTGAATCTATTGAAGACCTAAATCAATCCGCCCCTGTTATGTTTGTGATAGATTAATAGATTATCTATATGTATGTCATCCATGCAGGAAGTTATCCCCCTTGTATTAGATCTGTGATATTTCAAACAGGATTAGCGTTAATCTCCAAACTCAAACATTGACAGGAAAAACGGATCAACTCACAGCAAGGAATAAAAATGTGCTATTTAAAGGGATACATTCGACATTAACTCAATTTACCGGCTTTAAGTTACCCGTAACACTTATCAGAATGAAGAACTAGCGACCTATTTGTCTGCAATTAAATAAAAGCGAAGAACTTGTGAGCCCAATAAGCTATCCCGGATACATACGTCTATTTATTTACGTTCCCGCAGACGATAGAACAAACTTTCAGTTTCCCGCAAAACTTATCAGACGCCCTATTTGTCTGCAATTAAATAAAAAAAAAGACGGCTGGTGAGCCCAATGAGCTATCCCGGATACATAATACGTCTATTTAAGTTCCCAGCTAATAGAACGGATTTTCATCTACCCGCAAAACTTATCAGATTACAGTACTGATGCCCTTTTTTGTCTGCAATTAATTTAGCCAACTGGGGTACCCCGACTTCCCATTATGAAGTGACCGATGTTTCCTAATGACTACTGTATTTGTATTTTAGGTCGGGCGAGTTTGAATCGTCAGCGAGATGTGTAGAAGTTTTATTTCACCAATGTCGCCAATCTCAACAGATTTCGTTATTGTATAAATTAGTCGACCCTGATAAAATACGCCTTTCTTTTGATAAAATTTGTGGTAAACTAGATCGTAAGTAGATTTATTCTATATTTTCATTCGATCGTTAACTGTGCTTGTTCAAATGTTAGATTTTAGAAGGTGACACCGACAGCAGGCCTTCGCTCGAACGCAATGGTCGTACCACGAGAATTGTTCTTACTTTCAAGAGTATTTGAGCCCAGGGCAATGAATCTTTTAGCAGACGACAATCCAACTCGCTGCGGACTGTCTCCTTCTTTATGTATGTGGACTGAGTCAAGGAAATCCCAACTTTATCCTAGCTGTCCTGATGATGATCATAATATCTGGAACACTGTTAAAAGCATAAGTTTAAGGCTTTCACTACGCGTTTCGATTAATATATGCTTGTAAATATTAGAAATTTACCTCATTTCCCAAAGCAGAAGTCATAATATAACGGATATATCTGACAAACTGACTATTTAGGGTTCAGTGAAAACGTACTCCCGTTGCTATGGTCTGAAACGTATTACCATCAGTGAAGGAGTGAAGTAACTCATACGAGAGAACAAAACGAATTATCAATAATTGAGCTATATTGTTTCAGTTTATTCCAAGTCTAAAATATGTATTATGAGTCAAGATAGTAAAATAAAACGATGTTTCCACGAGGTTGAGTACGTATTTCACGATAATATCGCTAAAGCAAGATACGTCGACCATGTTATTCTTACTTATTGTGGGTAAGTATTCGTTTGATACCGGGTTTCACCCTATCAGCAGGTCGGAGGGGGGTTGGGATGACTTGGAAAAGCGCCTTGGGATAGAAAAATTAACCGAGGTCAAGTGTTCTACAGGCTGTTCACTTGACAGATATCTGACCAGTTGGAAATCGCAAAATACGAGCGATAAAGTCTTTATATCTATCTATATGAGTATAACATATTATTGCAAAATGTTTTTAATAAATTGTATACGTACTTGAAGTATTCTGAAAAGGGATATTGATGGCCGAGAGAGGTGTATATCTACTAGAACAATATATTCTTATATTTTCAGTTTCCAGTTAGGACTACGGGATTGTATCGTGCAACCCGTAACAACTGCCTGTGGAAAGGATATCGGTGGATTTATGAATGATTTTATGGATGGAGTTACTGCCCCTGTTTGTATGAAAGACCTATATGGAAATTCTGCCTCGTGTAATTTACCCGAATTAACTTCATTGTCGCTAATGACGCTGTTTATTTTAACGCTATTTTTGTGAAATGTACGCCTGTACCGTATGGTGGATATCGCAATCATCACCTTTACCCGCTGCTACTCTGGATTTTTGACTCAAACTGGACGAAAAGATCGAATACTGGATAGTTATGTAGGTTGGGTCATAACCTTGACCTGACAACAGATTGACAACAGAGCAACCCTTTTGTATAGCTTGTTGTTCAGTGTGGATACATGCGCACTATATTCGAAAGTATACGGTATACTTTTCATAATTTTCCAAATCTGTCACTTGACTTGTGATTCTATCAAACAGGACAAAAACAGATCGAATGCTGGACATTTAAAAGAGGTTATCGTAACCTGAACAACCCCTTCAAATAGCTAGTTATGTGGGGATACTTGCGCACTATATTCGCGAATATACGGTATATGTTTTGTATTTAATTCAGCATGAAGTTTTTCGATGTTCTGTACCGTTGAATAATTTAATAGAAATGAATTTTTTACTTATCTATATGGATAAACTTATTATCGGAATAATTCTTATATAATTAATTTTTATTCGTATATCCCTGTACTGCCGAGATTTAAATTGTAATCAACGTTATTGAAACTCACAATGTCCAAATTTGTTTATTTTGAGCCGTAGGTCACTTAACGCAGTCGATGTTAAGCGGTTTATTTCTCGATATAAGCGCCTTCTCCAGTTAAATGCTTTGGATCGTCAGATACTGTAGTCTTCGAGCGTAAAAGTACACGACTTGTGTTGGTTGAATGTCTTTTTTTTTTGTTGATAAATGTTTCTTATTTTTAAACTATATTACTTTTTCACGAATAAAGGGACGTAACTACAATTAAGACCCTGCCTGATTTTATTTTTGACAATAATCCAATGTTCAGACGTTAGTTACGTGTATTAATAAAAGTGTTTTTACAAAACAAGATTTTTTTTCTGTCCAAATCACAAAGTCTGAATGTTCAACTTTATTACAACTGGCAACTTTGAGAGAATTTCATTATATTTAAGTTGTCAATAGCAATAAGAGTAGCTGATGCTGCAGTCCATGTAAAAAATCCCTCATTGCACATTGCACAGCGTTACCAGTGTGTTACCCATAAGGTGCAGAATACAAGGATGTAAAACTCCATTTCATTTCATTAATTTTATTTATTAAACTATACGCACAATTTTAGACAAAACACTAACAGATATTTATAATATATTTACATCTTTATTTTAAACACACTCTAAAACCTTCTTCAACTCTTGTACTAGTGGTGCCAAATCATCCGATGACAGTCAACACCACTTGATTTGGTAACCTCAATCAAAATTAACGGATTTTGTGACATCAATTAAAATCACTTGATTCGTGATGTCAATCAACATCTCTAGATTTGTGACGTCAATCAACATCACTTGATTTGTGACATCAATCAAAATCACTTGATTCGTGATGTCAATCAACATCACTTGATTTGTGACGTCAATCAACATCAATTGATTTGTGACGTCAATCAACATCACTTGATTTGTGACGTCAATCAAAATAACTTGATTTGTGATGTCACATCAAGTTCACCTGATTGGTGATGTTTGCTGAAAATTTTTGGACTTTGTAGTTCAGTGACGTCAATCAATAACAGAATTAACCGTGCTTTCTCAATTTTACCCTGAAACATATCCAATATAAAGATATAACAAAACCATGTTCAACAAAAATAAAAGGAATATGTTTCAGGAACCAATTCCAAGATGTCCACAAATATCAATACCCCAGCAGCAGACATATGGCTCTGTTGAAAGTGAAAGTTGGGCAAAGATAACACAAGTATGAAATCTCTGTATAGGTCGGTGTGAAGTCGGTGTGTCAAAGAGTCTCCAGTTAGCTATATAACCCCTGACATACAGACCATTACTCCTATCACTACTTACCTACTATGTGCTACCTTAGTATTTAATTTGGCTGTCATTTAAATGTAGTAAGACTTTCATAGAACAAAAATATATAAAGTGTATCACTTCCTACTCTTCTGCACCTTACAGGCTAATGAAGACGATTAAATCAATGTTAAAGGTTAACTGTGTCTTAGAATGAACATATAAACTTAAACAATAAGAATATATATTCATCAGTAGATATACCTGCTGCCATAAATAACATAACAGAATCTTTATATAATCTGATAAATCATAAAAACTTAGTAATTATCCGTAAAAATACAATTGATTAATAAATTTAAGGTTTTCAAAAATGACTTAGTTTTGTGAGTTTTCCAGGGATTCTGTTACTTTATGACACCAGGCAAGTTCACTGATGAATATATACTCCTATTGACCATTCTTGAGAACTAAAATTTTATGTCCATTTTAAGACATAGAATCACTTTACATTAAATAAACAATGAGAGGTGTACTGGTCTGTTATTTCACAAGATTCAAGTTTGAAAACAACAAACGAAAAACATCACGCCCAATCTTAACTTCTGATCTTGTACCGTATTCTGTAAACCCGCATGTTTCCAAAGACAAGCATTTCCACTTCTTAAACGTTCTTAAAAATGTTTTTCCACATATTAACTTTGTTCATTTGATTTTTACGAATTTGTCCATCCTGAAGGATAAGAAACACTGTTAAAAACGTCGAGTCTTTGTTGTCAAGTCCACCTTTCTCCGTCATCAAGTCACAAATAATAAAAAGGTTCCGTTTTCGCATGAGTAACGTGAATGTTTTCAAAGATAACTCCAAGGTGTGACACTGTTTAAAATCATATTAATATCAAAGTATCATTACTGAAATTGAGAACCAAAAATTGTACTACCACTAGGAGAGCTAGATGGTGGTGGTGCTGATTGGGGTGCTTCTTCAAAAACTACTCGGTTAGCTGAAAAATAAAATTTTATTTTTATCAGCTTTTATTCTTTCCGTTAAAGTGAATCAAACTCCAGAAATTTGTGTGATGTTTATATCATCTGAAACTATAGCATCGTTCTTACGTCACAGAAATAACAGACGCGAACCTAACTGGAGTCCATTGAATTACAACAGCAGACTAAATCAGTTGAATGATGTAAAGGGTCATGATATTTTCCCTTCCGAAACTATCGCGTCTTTCTTACGTCATAGAAATAATAGACCCGAACCTAATTGGAGTCCATTAAATTACAACCCCAGACTGAATCAGTCGAATGATGTAAAGGGTCATGATATTTTCTGGTATAGAAAAGTAGTTCAGCGAGGTCACACCTTTAAAATGTCTCCTAATTATCCTCGTGTCCTGATTCTGGTAACTAGGTACGACACGTTCTTGTATGATAATGCAATATATAAGTTCATACATATCAAGTACCAAAATGGACACTCTTGATGCATGAAGAATGCTGCTCAGGGCTCAGGAACCCCTGGTTTAGAGAAAAGTCAGACATAGATAAAAACTGAAAAGATACCTGGATTAAAATGGTCTGCTGCCATTTTTGTCATTAAAAGACCCATTCCTTCTATCATAGCTAATAATACTCCACCTACAATCATATAATAGCAGACGGCTTAAATTAAATTTATTTACTGGATCTGTGTTTCTTTTACATATTATTAGACATCTAGGATCAACAGCGAGAAAAAAATAAAGGGAAGCAACTACTAATAAGTATATCAATCTAGAAACTTCTTACCAACAACTGCTGAGCCAATGCCCCTTTTTATTCCACCTGAAACAGAATAACTTGACTGAAGTTATCTAGATAAATTTACTGTGGCTTATGTCAACAATGGTTTGATATTCAATCAGAATAAAATGCCAATTCCCATATAAGGAGGTCTTACTTTTCAAAACAGTCGGCTAGCAATCTTTAAAACTCAAAAACATTTTAAAATTACATGTGATTATTGTCACAAAATTACTTGACTTGAACCCTGCTTAGTCAAGAATCTTTTCTTCTTCATTTAGGAAGATTTAGGAAGATTACTTGACTCAAACACTGTGGAGGTAAAATCAAACATGACTGGCTAGAAGGCTAGTTATTAAAGAGATATCTTACTCCTGAAAGACAAAGCAAAGCCTGTAGCAGCACCACTGAATATTGAGTTCCATGGATCTTCCTTCTTTCGAGCATACACACACATACAATCTATAGATGAGAAGACAAAACCCCACACAGCAAAATTACCTGCAAGCAAAAAAATTCATTCATGAACAAAAAGATTATAAAACTGCAAAAGAAAAAAAAAACACTTTTATGTCATATATTTTACAGTGTATATTTACTTAAAGTTCACTAAAACTTACCTACAGACATCCAAACTTACCTTACAGACATCCAAACTTACCTTACAGACATCCAAACTTACCTTACAGACATCCAAACTTACCTTACAGACATCCAAACTTACCTTACAGACATCCAAACTTACCTTACAGACTTACAAACTTACCTTACAGACATCCAAACTTACCTTACAGACTTCCAAACTTACCTTACAGACATCCAAACTTACCTTACAGACATCCAAACTTACCTTACAGACATCCAAACTTACCTTACAGACATCTAACTTAACTACAGACATCTAACCTTACTACAGACACTTCAACTTACCTACAGACACCTAACCTTACTACAAACATCTAACCTTATCTACAGACATCTAACCTTACATGCAGACATCTAACCTTACCTACAGACATCTAACCTTATCTACAAACATCTAACCTTATCCACAGACATCTAACCTTATCTACAGACATCTAACCAGGCCTAGAAATCGTTGATGGCAATTTTCATCACGTAAACGATAGTTCGGTTCCGAATCAACCGATCGGTTACGTGAATCAGGTGTATAATGGTGTTAACTTCAAATACCTTGGTGTTTCAATATTTCCATCATCACCGATTTCAACAATTTTAAAATCCTTGTTGAATGACCATTTATTGAAAGTCTTAACAGTGACGCTTTCTGATTTACGATTTAATTTGGCTGTGCCATTTTCTAACAGGTGACTGAACTGGCCGATTCCCTGGCAACAGTACAAGATCGACTCTAGGCTAATAGTTAATAAATGTTTAGTTACGCAGGAAAATCACAACTAGCTGATATGTAACTTTTTTTTATAAACAGGTAACATTTCTTTAGTATTGTTTGTCGAATTTAATAAGTGAGAGTAAAACCAAAACGTCATTGAAACAATAAAATCAATTTAATCTATATAAAACGATAAATTAGAGATGGACGTTACATTACATAGGCCCTACTACAATAACAAAGAAACAAATATTAATTATATGCATGGCCTAACATTGGCCCGGGAATGAGGATAATAAATTTTTCTTTCTAAGATTGGTTCATGCGATGATCCCGTGTTACTGTTAGATAATTTAATGCTGCCATAAAACAATGTGGAATTTTTATTAGGAGCGTATTGAAAATGAAATGGTTTAACATCCTGTCACCTTCTTGGTGAGTTTTACCGATTGAAAACTGATTTGAGACGGTTTTACTGTTATCGTTATACAGTAAAAGTTCGCGTAACCGATTTTTCGTTCTGCCCATTTAGACTTTGCGTAACCGACACGCGAATGATCGTTTCGTTCGCGTCAAATTCGAGGCCTGTCTAACCTTACCCACAGACATCTAACCTTACCCACAGACATCTAACCTTACCCACAGACATCCAACCTTACCTATAGACATCCAACCTTCACCTCACAGACATCCAACCTTACCCACAGACATCCAACCTTACCCACAGACATCTAACCTTACCCACAGACATCTAACCTTACCCACAGACATCCAACCTTACCTATAGACATCCAACCTTCCCTCCAGACATCCAACCTTACCCACAGACATCCAACCTTACCCACAGACATCCAACCTTACCCACAGGCATCCAACCTTACCCACAGACATGGAATATCTCATTAACCAACAGTTTTAATAAATTATCTAATGCATCGACCACAAAATTTATCCCGGGGAAAAAGATATTGATTACCCTTCAATGATTTTCTTTGACCATTGCCACGCCGCCCCAAAACCTTGGACGCCATCCCTGAAAACAGTAATAAACTGGACTATAAAATTCTATGACAGTTTTAGCCACTTACAGGTGAAAATTCACTTTCTTTTTAACAACACATTACTTATTCGTACAAGTTGTAGATCTGCCGGGATAAATGACGGACTCAGAATAGATTGTACCAGACATTGTTCTTGCCTAACTGTATGAAGATCATGTTTATGCTTTGTCTTTCCCCTGTTAAGACCACTTTGGTTCTATCATGACAAGTTTCCACGGACATCAAAATTTATAGTTTTCTTTTAACTTACCGCTGGAGCATTTCTAAAACCTTTAATCGAGTGAAATACTGCACCACCGACGACTCCCATAGAAAAAGCACCCCCACAGTCATCAAATATCCGGTACGGACTGTAAAAAAACAATTAATTAGTTCCCATACTTAATTAATCTAATTAGAATGTGTCAGATTTATATGGTTATGGACTGACGACTGAGTTCAACTGACAAGGAGTTAGATTGGTCAAAAATTGGGACTAGCAAAGGACTTGGGACTAAAAAGAATAAGAAAAGTTACATAAGACAAACTCATACGGAACATCAACATTACTTGAACCTTCTGTTTCACAATTGCCACTGATTATAAACATAAAAGCTAGGACAATGGATACAAAAAATAGCCAAATCTTAACATTTAAAAAAATTTCGTCATTTCTCTTTGAAAAGAAACTTATTTTATTTCAATGTCAAACCAAAAATTTGAAGCAATTGAACAGTTTTCCAACAGTCTACCAGAAGACCATTGACCCCAAAGTTTGAGGCAACCACTTTTTGAATACGTCTATAGGTCAATGTAATCATTGAGATGGAATATTTCGAAATTATATAAATTTTTACCAAGGATCACGCGAATACTCATCCATGCTGATTTATCTTTTCTGCGCAGTGTTCAACGCGCATTCCGTACACATGTTGATATCTTTGTGAATAGAAAACGAAATTGTGCAGTTTTGCGTAAACTGGTGTTGAACTTCTAATTAATTTCTAATGACAGCCATCAAATTAACTGATTTAAAATATGAAATTGAAGATAACAAGTTAAAAACAAATATTTTCGTTTGATTTTGTTGAAATTTAGAAACGTCCTTGACATTGGTTTTTATTTGTACCTAACGGTTTTTAATATAACGCAAGTTCGTAACCAACTCGGTTAAATTTTAAGTTATTTTTGGGACAAAGAATCGATAAATTTTTTCCATCCGACTATGTAATGGACATTTGATGAAGCTGCCAGCAGAAGCCAATATTTTAATCCTTCATTATTCTTTCTGAAACTTTGGAAATCTCAAGTTGGCAGAATATTTCAACAAGTGGTTACAAACTGTTCCCATTTCCCGCTTGTTACAAATTGAAAGTTTGTTTATATTTATATTTTGAGAATTCTCGAATTCTCGTTTAAAATGCCTGATTTATTCGAAAATCAATCGCCTTCTACTAATTTGACGATGAGTTTTAGCTCAGACGATGAAGAATCTTCAAAACTTTCTTCATCTAACCAAAATGTTTCACTTTCAGAGTTGAAGGTTTGTAGTTTGCAAAACTTGGCTTACTTTTTTTCAATTTTCAACTGTCATTGATTGAGTTGGATCTTAGACACACACTGGGCTAGTAAACTGAGGTTTGCTTTTTTTCCCCCAACCGAACAACGTTCCATGTCAGCCCCTCTAACCTGCATT
The DNA here is from genome assembly GCA_030562195.1 of Nipponacmea schrenckii. Classification (NCBI taxonomy): domain Eukaryota; kingdom Metazoa; phylum Mollusca; class Gastropoda; family Lottiidae; genus Nipponacmea; species Nipponacmea schrenckii. Next base: position 7,757,405 of record JAUJPP010000005.1, on the reverse strand, counting down.
ACTGACTGTGGTGGATTTGGCCTGCCTTCTGCTGGTAAAAATTGTTTAAACTGCAGGGGTCCATCAAAACTGATTCAAATCAAATGTTCATCATATGTTTCTCTATTCTAATAATGCCCTGGAAATAGGCCTACCATCAACGTTTTCTAAGATCTGGGCCTTATGTTGATTGACCATTTCTTTATTTTTTGGTATTTTAGGCTCTCGATAATTTGCTTCGATGTCCTTCATGCTATGATTATATCAGAACAGCAATGATTCTACCAAACTGTCATCATAATTGTAAGCAAACATAATATTATAATAAAATAGTTCTCATTTACAGTATTAAATAGTTTCAGTATAATAAAATAGTTCTCATTTACAGTATTAAATAGTTTCAGTATAATAAAATAGTTCTCATTTACAGTATTAAATAGTTTCAGTATAATAAAATAGTTCTCATTTACAGTATTAAATAGTTTCAGTATAATAAAATAGTTCTCATTTACAGTATTAAATAGTTTCAGTATAATAAAATAGTTCTCATTTACAGTATTAAATAGTTTCATATAATAAAATAGTTCTCATTTACAGTATTAAATAGTTTTTAATAAAATAGGGTTTCATCCCACAGCATTAAAAACTTTGTTTGCTTTTCTTTTTTAGAGATACTATCATAATTTACAATTTTTTAAACTCAACTTACTGGTATTTGGGAGTAATGTCTGTTGGTAATGATATTTCTGAGATTGCAAACAGAATAATTTCTAATGAAAACAATCAAATAATTGAGTGACTTATTTCTGTTTTTTTCAGTCTGTTCCCTGTGTATAAGAAAATATTTTTGCTATAAAACTCAGTGCCCTGCGTGTTCGGCCGTAAGTTTAAGATAATTATTCTGCAGACAGATCTATGTTACAGGGAATGTCCTTATAGCTACTTGAAATATTATATATTTATATGTGTATGTGTGTATTTGTCTAAAAGTATTATTTTGTGGGATATAGGCCATGAGAGGAACTTCATTCAAATAATTATTGATGATTTATTTTTTCAGCAAGCTAGCGGACCAGAGTTGAGAAATAACAGAATTTTAGACAATATTATAGAACAGTATAAAAAAATAAAGTAAGAAGTTTTTTTTTAAAGATTTTACTAATGATTTTTATATTTAAATATATACTATTGTCCTGTCCTTAACATTTTGGCTAAATGTCTAACAAAAATTGTTTTGTCCTTCTACTGGCCACACAATTACATGAAATGTAAGCTTACCCCGGCCTCCAGTTTTGCAGTGACATCAAAAATACTGTTATTTAGTGGCTGTTTAGGATGAATCAGTGCCCCTACCCCCTGTTTTGATGATTTCAGAAAGCCGTTAAAGAAGTTTTGGAGACAAAGAGAGAAGAGAGACAGCCCTAAAGGAGAAAGTAAATCTACAGTTGTAGCTACAGTCAATAGTTCTTTAACAAATCATATTTCCAAGGTAGGTTCTAGCAGATTAGAAAACTTCTGTACTATCTCTTTATCATCGCTTATGCTGCATTCGTTTCCTCTGGGATGTTGGTAATTTCTAATTACAGTCTATAAACAAATCCATGGATCGGATATTATCCTACGTACCTTCTCAAATTCGGCTCAAATTTTATAGGGATTGTAAAGAAGCTGGGGCCTTATTCTCGAAAACTTCAGATAGCAGAAAATCCAGTAATTTAATTGGATAATAAAAATTGTATTTTAAAGATTGTCCAATCAGAAGACTGAAACACTAAAATTATTTTCATTTTTGAGAATAAGGGTCCAGTTTTAGGGGTTACCAAAAATGGTTATTTGAATATTCCTGTATATATAAGAAATATTGAATCTTCTAAAATTTATAAAAACCAATGAAGTTACTAAATTTTATTCAGAATGTGTTAATACCAGACGTCGATTCAGAAATAGAAATTTGGGAAGAAAACGCAAAAAAAGTAGCCACAAAATTCACTGATTATGACTCTGACTCTGATATCCATCGAGAAACTTTAAGGAAGGCGCCAACAGAGTCTTGTAATGGCGCCAAGGAAAATTTCGATAAAGTATTTCCAAGCTCAACTGATAACAAGAAACCAAAACCGAGAGCGAAGACAGAAACAAATGAATTTACTCATTTAAAGGAGGAGTCTATGTCGTTACCAGACAGGTGTCTACCCAGCTGTAGTACACCAGTTTCCTTACAAGACAGCTCCCAAACTGCATCCAATACAGACAAAGGTGAGTTCAACATAGTTATGGTATCTTCTTGATTGAACTTTGATTTTATTAACTAAATAGAACAAAAAACCAAACATTCTGAGGTGAAACTATGTTCTACCAAGTGGTCCTTGGCCAAACCTCTTGGTGTTGCTCTTTCTATATTATCCAGGAAAGATCATTGTCAAGAGGTTTGACTAAGGACCAGCTGGTAGAAAGGATCTTTGTGAACCTAAGTTGTTATCCTTGTAAAATCAATACCAAGAGGTTTGACTAAGGACCAGCTGATAGAAAGGATCTTTGTGAACCTAAGTTGTTATCCTTGTAAAATCAATACCAAGAGGTTTGACTAAGGACCTGCTAGTAGAAAGGATCTTTGTGAACCTAATTTGTTATCCTTGTAAAATAATGGTTGTTTCTATAATTTTCAATACTGTTGTTTTGTTGATTCCAGATTTGTGACTGTAGTCAACAATCAATCAACAAATCTAACAACTGTCTGAATAAAACAGAAAAAATAGAAAGTTTAAGAAGGTTAGTTCATAATGTATTCAATACATATATAGCTTGTTATCAATTTCTCTCGGTCATCTATTGGTTTCAATGTAAATTGTTGAAACGTCACGTAATACAACTTAAAATTAGTATATAAATTAAGTTTTTAAAAATTTTTAAGGGGAAAACAATTAAAAAAATATATACTATTGTCCTGAAGTGTTTCTGAAGAAGGTATTTAGCTGAAACATTAGACAACAGGACAATAGTATATATTTTACTGAAGTGTTTCTGAAGAAGATATTTAGCTGAAACATTAGACAACAGGACAATAGTATATATTTTTAATTGTTTTCTCCTATTATAGGAATTTATGATATAATTTAATATAAAAATAAGTGTTTCTGAAGAAGATATTTAGCTGAAACATTAGACAACAGGACAATAGTATATATTTTTAATTGTTTTCCCCTATTATAGGAATTTATGATATAATTTAATATAAAAATAAGTGTATCTGAAGAAGATATTTAGCCGGAACGTTAAACGACAGGACAATAGTATATATTTTTAAGTATTTTATTCTTTAATCTAATAGTAGTAATAAGAAGACACCCATCACCAAGTTGGTTTATCATTTGATGTCAGATAAAGACATCCGAAAGAGATTAAAAGATTTAGGATTATCTACGGAGGGAGATAGAAAGGTATGGCTATAATTTAGATATATTTAAATAACAGTGATTGTCTACAGTTTGTTTTACAGGTCATCAAAAAAATATATTCTCTAGTTATCAACCCAATGCCGGGTAACAGGGGACATAACTGAGATATATTCATCTGAATAAAAACACATTCATTGACCACAGCTATGAAAAATGAAAACAGTCATTAAATACAGCTTATACTGGTCATCATATACAGATAAAACCATGTAGAAACCTGTATTAAATTTATTCTTTATTAATATTGTCTATTTCAGGTCCTGATTAAAAGACATCAGGAATTTAGCTTGCTTCATAATTCCGATTGTGATTCTCTAAATCCTATATCTAGTAAGTAACATTTATTTATTTGTCATTCTGAGAATGTACCGTATCTGAAAAATCTATTTTTAACATTTAATTACTGTGGTTCTTTATCTGTTTATCTAGTCCTGCAGGGTACCAATCTAGTTTGCTTAAAACCCCACCACCCCATATCCCACCTCCCGCCTCAGAAAGGATTCTGTTGCTTAAATGAAGACCCTTTGTCTAGAGGAAAAAATAGTCGAAATATTAACTCATTGCACATTTCCTAGCAATTCCTGTCCTCGTTAGCCCATCAGGGACAGGCAAGATGGATGTAAAAATAAGATTTATTATATGTTTTAACAGCTCCAGAACTAGTAAAATATTTTGAAAAAAATGAAAGATTACAGAAGAAACTGTCAGATTCATCAAAACACAAGGTAAATATATTATAGCATTAGAAAGGCTCAAAACTTAGGTTCACGAGGATCCTTTCTACCAGCTGGTCCTTGACCAAACCTCTTGGTATTGATTTTACAAGGATAACAACTTAGGTTCACAAGGATCCTTTCTACCAGCTGGTCCTTGACCAAACCTCTTGGTATTGATTTTACAAGGATAACAACTTAGGTTCACAAGGATCCTTTCTACCAGCTGGTCCTTGACCAAACCTCTTGGTATTGATTTTACAAGGATAACAACTTAGGTTCACAAGGATCCTTTCTACCAGCTGGTCCTTGACCAAACCTCTTGGTATTGATTTTACAAGGATAACAACTTAGGTTCACAAGGATCCTTTCTACCAGCTGGTCCTTGACCATACCTCTTGGTATTGATTTTACAAGGATAACAACTTAGGTACACAAGGATCCTTTCTACCAGCTGGTCCTTGACCAAACCTCTTGGTATTGATTTTACAAGGATAACAACTTAGGTTCACAAGGATCCTTTCTACCAGCTGGTCCTTGACCATACCTCTTGGTATTGATTTATAAGGATAACAACTTAGGTTCACAAGGATCCTTTCTACCAGCTGGTCCTTGACCAAACCTCTTGGTATTGATTTTACAAGGATAACAACTTAGGTTCACAAGGATCCTTTCTACCAGCTGGTCCTTGACCAACCCTTGGTATTGATTTATAAGGATAACAACTTAGGTTCACAAGGATCCTTTCTACCAGCTGGTCCTTGACCATACCTCTTGGTATTGATTTATAAGGATAACAACTTAGGTTCACAAGGATCCTGTCTACCAGCTGGTCCTTGACCAAACCTCTTGGTATTGATTTTACAAGGATAACAACTTAGGTTCACAAGGATCCTGTCTACTTGTTGGTCCTTGACCATACCTCTTGGTATTGATTTTACAAGGATAACAACTTAGGTTCACAAGGATCCTGTCTACTTGTTGGTCTTTGATTGATGAATTTGTTTATGATTTATAAGGATAACAACTAACGTAGCATCTATTTTGCTGATTAAACCTAGATCCTATCTAAGTTGTGATCTCAACTTTTCAACCCTTGTACCGTTATTATTTATTGCAGGGGTTGAAAATTAGTAAAAATGCTGATCAAGAAGAAATAAGACAAGCACAAAAAACTTACGGTAAGTAATATTTCGTTTTTCTCATGTGTTAATATGTCTGTTTTGAATTCACAGTTCTAGCTAATTCAGCACGTCACTTGTGATCCAGTGTTTGATAATGACCAATAAGAAAAAGTAAGTTCAACCAACCAGTAATTTGATTTGAAATAGTATTTTCTGATTTTTAGAGAAACAGCACAAGAGTCAATTTAAAGCTTTGATAGAACAAGCTAGAAACAAGGCAAAAGCAAATGGTGGTGGTGATGTAGTCAGGAAAACAATCAAAGCTTCTGAAGACTCTGATGATGAAGCTCAAGAGTCCAAGACTGACAGCACCCAAACTTCTGAGAGTTTGGCACATATTATCAGGCAAACAGTTGACGACATTAGTCGACATGTTTCCAATTCCAGTCAGGAATCGTTTGACCTATTTCCTGGCAGTGATTTTAAGAAGCCAGTGGAAGAATCACCTGCACTGAATGGAGAAGCTGGTACCGGTAGCTTATCCAAAATTTCCAATAATTTAGATGATACCTCGGACTTGGATGAAGTCTGTGATGTTAAGACGCCTTGTCGGAAGTCGTTATTCACGACCAAATCAGTAAATGGTGACACCTCACCGATTCCACAGTCTCCTGTTTTTGGAGACAACATGTTCTTATCACCAAGACGATCAAAGTTATCGACTGTGGGAGGTACACTGTATGTAGATGATAGTGGGTCAGAAATGGGTGATGTCACCACGCCATCAAAAGACAAGAGTTGTATAGGTAAGTAGTCCAACCAGCCAACTCAGTAAAAAATTACATTAAAACTTAGATTCATTGGAATCTAACAAGCTTTTTACATCAGTTAAGTTGATGCTTTCTTCCCTTATAGTGCTGACTGTCTTGTCATTTTCTTAACCTTTCAGAAAACCCACATATCGAATAATGATTATTTAAAAATTTTAAAATAGCTATGGAGTTTTACATCCATATTTTCTTTTATTCCAGAGAATTCAGTGAATACCACTGGTAGTTCAGAATTATGGCCTGCATTATCACTTCATACTGGTCACCATGGAGATAATGGTGACATCAACGGTAATTCCAGTAATGTTAATGGTGATGGTGATATCCATGGTGAGAGTGATGGTGATATCCATGGTGACAGTGATAGTGATGCTAGTGATATTATACCAGTTTGTGAACTAGAGGTGGGTAAAATTTATGGACCAAGTGTTGTAGAATTGACAGCGGGGAGTTTGGTGTCTGTTGGGCTTTTTGACAACCACAAACCACTCTTTTTCATTCACGTCTCTGAAAAAAATTTGTTTCATTTCCAATTTATCCCCAGTTTTATGGAATGTTATTTCTAAATTCAAAAAATCTCTTTTCCAGCCGCCATCAATAGACAGCATAATACGCCCTACAAGATTGAGTCTACAGTTGAGGTAAGTTAATACAACTAAAGGGAAACAACTCCATTATTGAAGGATGGTATGATTATATGATACAAGTAAATGGCAAGATTCTATTTTTTTCAGACAATCTAACAATATAAGAAAGAGTAATAGACAGAAGAGAAAGGCTGAAAGTGATGGTGAAAATACAAGACCTTTGAAAAAACTTAAATATTAACAACAATCTTGACTTGAGTTTATTTATATTTTATCTCTTTAATCCTTTCCACTGTCATCTGACAAGTTTTCTAATACAGTTCCGTTCTAATGAAATTATTCTTAACAAATCAAAGAGTGTTGTGTAGTGAAGTGAATTATGGGATAGCGAAAACCTCGGAGACTGTCGTATTGTTTTGGGTTCACTGTCCCACAATTCAATATTCGCGAATTTCAGATATATTTTTTCTTCAGTGGACCCAATTTAACACTCCATAAGTGACAAAAGCTTACCACTGTCTCCTAATCTGCACCCCCCATTCTTGGGGTGGGGGAGGGGGACTCATATCCTTCATAATTCTATCCACTATTGACATTGTTATTGTTTTCCTGTAAAAAGTTCGGTTGAATATTTACTCATAAAACTTATTGTAATATTGAAATGAAATCTGTTAAAATATTTCTTAAAATTTCTGGAAATAAAATTATATTTATTTTGGTTTCGATGTTGTGTCTCAGGGTTGGTAAAAGAAGAAGGTTGAGGCCCCGGACAATTTAATCTGAAAATAGGAATAGAGAAAATGGATGCCATCGTGTACTGTTGTTGAGAAACCTTTTTGGTACCACCTTGGACCTAAGCTGATCATTTGTGAAAATATCCTTTCTATTAGACATAATAAACATATATATGGATGTACTACTCCTTACTTTATTACATACCACCTTTCAAAACACGTACAGGTAACGTTATCAAGTCAACACATACAGGTAACGTTATCAAGTAAACACATACAGGTAACGTTATCAAGTAAACACATACAGGTAACGTTATCAAGTCAACACATACAGGTAACGTTATCAAGTAAACACATACAGGTAACGTTATCAAGTAAACACATACAGGTAACGTTATCAAGTCAACACATACAGGTAACGTTATCAAGTAAACACATACAGGTAACGTTATCAAGTAAACACATACAGGTAACGTTATCAAGTAAACACATACAGGTAACGTTATCAAGTAACACATACAGTAACGTTATCAAGTAAACACATACAGTAACGTTATCAGTAAACACATACAGTAACGTAATCCAGTAAACATACAGTAACGTTATCAAGTAACACATACGGTAACGTTATCAGTAACACATACAGTAACGTTATCAAGTCAACTACATACAGGTAACGTTTTCAAGTAAACACATACAGGTAACGTTATCAAGTAAAAGCAATACAGTAACGTTATATAACAATACAAGTTATAGTAACCAATACTAAACTCACACATACGGTAAGTTATCTGTAACACATACAGGTAACTTATCGAGTAAACACATACAGATAAGTTATCAAGTAGTATAGCCATAATCTGTGTTTAATGTAATTTCCTACTTCTATATTCTTGTAAAAAATATAATTAACACATAAATAAACAAACTTGGAATAGACGGTTTATTTACACATAATAATATATAGCAACTTAATACAATTTATTTCTTTATAAACACATTTATACATAATACTAGCACTAACAGATGGAATATACAGTCGGTCAGATATATAGCTATATTGTCACAAGTATTCAAGGCCCAAATATACTGAACAACCCCTTGCCCACATTGATTACAGAACCATTTAGTAACCTCTAATTCGAGGTATAGTCAAGAGATTTACAAAATGCATATATTTATGTATGAGAGACATTGATAACATCAATTTACGCCATTCTAATTTCCAATCAGATGTCTGTGGTTCCTGTAATTCTACTAAAACTAAGCGATGGATGAAGTTACTAATCGTATTTCTTAGAAAACCTCTTTACAATTTCTTTACCCATAACACAAGAGTTTGTCTACCTTTTTTGAATCAAGAAGTAACACAGTAAGATTCTAGACCCCTAACGACTGTTGTTGAGGAAGAGAAGAAGAAGAAGAAGAATAAATATTAGGTGAAGAATTATTTAAAGAATAATAAGAACTCATCTGAGAAGAATAAGGATAATTATTATATAAATTATTATAATTATTGTTGTTTTGATAGTTACTATAGTTACAAGATTGTTGTTGTTGTTGTTGGTAACCTGATGTTGTCGTGGTTACATCATTTAATAAATGTGACATCAGTAGATGATTCTGGGTAGAGTAAGATGGCTGACTTGATGTTGTGTTGTTGTAAGATGAGGTTGTAGTTCCGGGGTAGTAGAGATTCTCTGGCATGTAGTGAAGACTGAAAAGAAAACAAAAATTAAATTAATTGAAGTTTTACTTCCTATTTAGCAACATCATTTTAACTTAGATGACAGACAACGCCATTCATTGGGCAATGAGAGGAATTTTGACAATAAGCAGTATTGGTATAGGCTAGGTTTTCCAGCCATCTTGGATTATTTTACCAGCTTATGCTTTAGCTCTGTAGCTTTAGTCAACTTGTCTGACATAAGCTGTACTTGAGCATTAACACGGATAATTTTATATTCAGAAGACCAACTTGAATTTACTTACTTGGATCTAGGTTGAGGTTTAGCATAAGGAGGAGAGTTGGAAGGTGAAGCATTCTCTACTGGTGGTGATAAAACGTGATACGATTTATCAGGAGAAGTTGAATGACAGGTGGGTGGGCTGGTTGATTGACAGGTTGGTGGGCTGATTGATTGACAGGTGGGTGATGAAGAAGATGAAGATGCTGGTGAAAGAATCATCTCCATGGGGTTTGGTCTTGGTGACCCTGATTAAATATCTGTTTTCTCATCCAAGCCATGTGGACATCTTTAGATTGACGCTTAAACTTTGATCGACGATTCTGGAACCAAATCTGAAAAGGGAAAAAATGAATTTTATTATGATACAACGTCGCCTTATAGTGGAATTGAGCTTTACGTCCTACAACCAGTGAGTAGGCTATCGCTGTGCACTGTGGACTTTGAGGTACAGTTAGTGCTTTGGTTAAAAATTATGGGCAATATCACAGTGTGTAAAAGAAGGATCTTTAATGTACACAATCTGGAGCACCCCGGGCCTTTTGGTGGACTCACTAATCCACCTTGACTCCTCTAATCGAATTGGATGTGACAACCCAGCATGGAGAATTTGATCGCTTACCTGTATTCTCTCCACCGTGACGCCTAAAGATTTACCCACATCTTCTAAACTAAGTGAATCGGGATACTGAGATACCATAAATAAGCTCTCTAGAGCATTCAACTAAAAAAAAACATGAAAAAATAGTGTAAAATCTTCACAGAGTCTGCAATATATACCCGCACTGTAAATCATTCCTAGGTTGTCAAAGTTTTAGGAAGCATCTTACTTATATACATGGCGTAAGCTACTCATCTTATGTGCAATACGTGATGTCTTTTTGAATTGTTTTAGAGTCTGTAATATAACCCGCACTGTAAATAGTTTACTGTTAATTCTACGTGAAAACTCAAACAGCTAGGTTGTCAAAGTTTTAGGTGGCATCGAGTCGGCAATAACCCTACTCTCTTCTCACAAAGTTATTATTTTAGCTGCGTGGAACTCTGTATGGAATTCTAACACAGACTAAGGGAATATTTCCCTACCTGAGCGGAAGTGTATTTGGTTCTGTTTCTAGGTTGTATCCCACCTCGTTTCTTTGGTTTCTGTTCAGGACTAGTTTTACACACTGGCTTCATGATGGTTTATCTGAAAATTAATCGGAATATAAGTTTAACTATTAATTTTATCAAAGTATATACCTAACCCTAGCTCTGTTGATTCATGACTTCATGCCTGCGATCTAGTGTGTAGGAGGGGGGGGGTATTTTAAGCAGGTTAGGCCATTCTATCTATATTTTATGCAATATACACCAATATTAAAACCTCATGGGTTTGGGTGACTGTAATTAATAAACAGTCTTAGGTGAATAATTAGTTACATCAAAAAATTGACTTACCTTGTTATAAGAGGTACTGATCCTTATGAGATCTAATGACAAGTTGGACGCTTTGCTGAGAAGTATATTTGCTACTGCTTAACTATAAGGAAAAGATAAACCCTTATATATGTCTTAACAATCGGAATCCAGTCATCAGCAGAAAATCCCGTAAGAAGCCAATGGAAAACATCGGCAATATACAATCCAATCAGTTTTTGACCCCACGTAGATTGGCTTAGGTCGGTATCTCCTCCCGCCGTTGTCGATCATAGGCCATGCACTGGCGGTCACCATCAAAGACCTTAGTTCAGATTGAAGAAGCCAATGAAAGATCAAACGGTATTTTCTGTTATTATAGGAATTAAAACACCTGAAATGATTGTCTAAACATTGTCTTGATGATTTTTAACAATAGAAAGTATCAGGAAATAAAACGTTGTTTATCTTTGATTATTTTTGATACAAACAACCGTTAAATACATATTTATCCACATATTTCAATATGCATAATTTTTTAGAGAATTTTACAAGAATGCGTTGAAATGATCACGGAGCATAGACATTTTTAAACAGTAATTAAGTCAGAAATAAAATAAAGTTTCACAGCTTTTTCAGTATGCAATGGGGGGAATTGTAATAGGAAAGAAGCATTAACCTATTCTATTCGATGTAGATTCTGAATAGTATTCAATAATCCTTGAAAGGTAATTTGTAAATATGGCAACTAGAAATACCAGTTGAAAAACACAAAAAAGTCTTGGCAAATTTGCCTCATCGCACACTGCATGGCGTTGCATAAGGTGCAGAAGAGTAGGACGTAAAACTCCATCCATTTGCAACTAGTAATACGGTACGGTATCATTCAACAATCGATATAGCTGGACCTATCATTGGGTCATTGATCAACAGATTGTCGGCTACCATCAAAGACCTTTTCAGATTGGGGTAGCAAATGGTTTGTGTGTTGTTTTAAAAATCAAGCCACCTGAAATGATTATCAAAACACGGTCCTGGAGATTCGAGACAATAGGCGTCAATAATTAACATCACAGTGTTTGTCTTCTTAATTGTTATTCTTAATTAACCAAACTTTCACTTCGCACCATCGCTAAATGGTTTGATATATTACAAAGAATATTCAACTTATAATTTCGCCTGAAATTTCGAACTGTAATTTTACCTTACGCCCAATGCCAATTCCAGGTTTCAATTCGGCACATTCGTCGAGTCACATAACGTTAATGTAATATATTTAGCAAGATGTACCTTCCTTAAGTTTGAAGGTGGGGATGGGGGTGGCTGTAAACCAAAAACCGCAGAAGTGAAATTAAAATTTTATAATATGAAAAATAGCATCGCTCTTTCATCTCAATAGAGATACGATAAAAAGGTAAATTGAAGGAATTTGCATTAAAACAACAAAAGTGTTAATTTTTAGCAGGTAATTAGCCTAATCAAATGTTTACACAACAATATTTAGTAAACAACAAACAATACAACACGAGGTTTGATTGGATACAATCAAAATCGCTCTCGAAGCCGACAAAACACCGCAACATGGCGGTAGGACTTGCTTTAATCTGGACGTACATCGCCGGTGTTTTTATTACTGAAAGCATTGAAGTTGTTCAGATTCGCAAACTAAAAAGGTTTCATTGCTGAAACCACGAACCGTAGCGTCAGAAGTTCATATATAAAGATGTACCACATTCTGGATCTATATCACTCCTGATTTATCAAACATTACAGTAACATCTTCCTCCTGGATAGTAACACTCGATATAATTATTATAATCTCTCCCTCAAGGTAAGTGATCTTCTATCACAGACTACCAGGATGGTAGCAGTGGCTAGGGACATTTTTGTTTGAATGTTGCGCCATACTGATTATCAGTCCGTTACGGTATGGATGGTCGGAGTTTAATCTTGCGAGTCTGCAGTGTTTGTAGGATATATTTTTCAATATTGTACTTCGATAAATTAGTTTAAAAAATTTTACAAAAATAAGCATTAAGCCCCTTTATAACTAAGCAGCCTTTGTTCGGCGAAATATTTCTATCCATTAAGTTTGTTAATTTAAATTTGAAAGTTCGTTCCAAGAGGTAGAAATCCTAGTTGTTCTATTGTAATCACACAAAACACGATATTGCGTTTTAAACTCTAAGTTCCTTCCCCTTTCTAATAAATTTCTCCATTCTTCTCCACAGATTTCACTATGAAAGTTAAAACAAGCCTTGAAGAAAAACCAAAGAAACGTGGTGGAATACAACCTAGAAACAGAACCAAATATACTTCTGCTCAGGTGAGATAATTATTTCCACCACCCCCGTTTTTCCCGAGAAATTTGATACTTCAGATTCGCTATAATGGATAATGGACTCATTGGAAGCGAACCCTTGAGCTCCCCAACATAAAACAGTCGTTTACAGTTACACCAGGATCCGTTTACAATGGGGTAATATACAAGAAAATTGTAATAGGCGCTGTGACCATGGAAATGCTTCATTCCCTCATCGTTATTCAAGTCGATTATGAAATATTCTAGATTTTTTTATTTGTCTTTACAGTTGAATACAATGGAAAGTTTGTTCCTAGTTTCCCAATATCCCGATTCACAAGCTTTAGAGGAACTGGCCAAGTCTTTAGCTGTCAGTGTGGAACGGATATCGGTAGGTTGATTTTAACGTTTACTACCAGCATCAGATTCCAAATCGGCCATGATTACCACTTTATGGCTTTCCAGTCGTTGGTACGTTCAGTGAATCAGATTGTAAGGATGGACGTAATAAAACTGTCGAGCAAAATAATAAACGGATGCTCCGTGATCTAGAGTCTTTAAAGACTCTTCGACAATTCGAATTCGGCACTTAAACTTAATTCAATACAGCTGTTCTGGTAAAATCAATCTCATTGCACACTGCATGTCGTTACAGTGCCATGGTCGTTTTAGTAGGACGTAAAACTCCTCAGTACTTCCAAGTATCATAATAATATTCGTTCCCTTTTCAGATTTGGTTCCAGAATCGTCGATCAAAGTTTAAGCGTCAATCTAAAGATGTCCACATGGCTTGGATGAGAAAACAGATATTTAATCAGGGCTCACCAAGACCAAACCCCATGGAGATGATTCTTTCACCAGCATCTTCATCTTCTTCATCAACCACCTGTCAATCAATCAGCCCACCAACCTGTCAATCAATCAGCCCACCCACCTGTCAATCAACATCACCTGATAAGTCGTATCATGTTTTATCACCACCAGTAGAGAATGCTTCACCTTCCAATTCTCCACCTTATGTTAAACCTCATCCTAGATCTAAGTAAGTAAATTCAAGTTGGTCTTCTGAATATAAAATTATCCGTGTTAATGCTCAAGTACAGCTTATGTCAGACAAGTTGACTAAAGCTACAGAGCTAAAGCATAAGCTGGTAAAATAATCCACGATGGCTGGAAAACATAGCCTATACCAATACTGCTTATTGTCAAAATTCCCCAATGAATGGCGTTGTCTGTCCTCTAAGTTAAAATGATGTTGCTAAATAGGAAGTAAAACTTCAATTAATTTAATTTTTGTTTTCTTTTCAGTCTTCACTACATGCCGGAGAATCTCTACTACCCCGGAACTACAACCTCATCTTACAACAACACAACATCAAGTCAGCCATCTTACTCTACCCAGAATCATCTACTGATGTCACATTTATTAAATGATGTTACCACGACAACATCAGGTTACCAACAACAACAACAACAATCTTGTAACTATAGTAACTATCAAAACAATAATTATAATAATTTATATAATAATTATCCTTATTCTTCTCAGATGAGTTCTTATTATTCTTTAAATAATTCTTCACCTAATATTTATTCTTCTTCTTCTTCTTCTTCTCTTCCTCAACAACAGTCGTTAGGATTTTGAAGTAACTGCCTCTGACGGTCATCATTGTTGCCGGTAACTCTATATCTAGTCTCCGATAGTTATTATTGACAGGTCCTCATCTAAATCTTGTTGGCTCCTCCACATCAGATACCTATAGTATCTGGTCTCATAGCAAACCTCTAGAGCCGATCTCTTATTGTTGTCATTATTGTTGGAGGTAACTCTATATCTAGTCTCTGATAGTTATTATTGACAGGTCCTCATCTAAATCTTGATGGCTCCACGTCAAGTCTCAGATAGTTATCATTGACTTATAGTATCTGGTCTCATAGCAAACCTCTAGAGCAGATCTCTGATTGTTGTCATTATTGTTGGAGGTAACTCTATATCTAGTCTCTGATAGTTATTATTGACAGGTCCTCATCTAAATCTTGATGGCTCAACGTCAAGTCTCAGATAGTTATCATTGACTTATAGTATCTGGTCTCATAGCAAACCTCTAGAGCAGATCTCTGATTGTTGTCATTATGGTTGGAGGTAACTCTATATCTAGTCTCCGATAGTTATTATTGACAGGTCCTCATCTAAATCTTATTGGCTTCTCCACAAGTCTCAGATAGTTATCATTGACTTATAGTATCTGGTCTCATAGCAAACCTCTAGAGCCCATCTCTGATTGTTGTCATTATTGTTGGAGGTAACTCTATATCTAGTCTCGATGTTATCAATGTAGGTCTTCATCTAATCTTGTTGGTCAAGTAAAGTCTCTGTATACGACCATGACCATACCAGTTATCCTTATTGTGTATATTGGCCTGTGTCCGTCGTCGCTCAATACTTGCTGAGTCTATAATGCTGTAATAAGTAATGTAAATTGTGTTGTATATTCTCATCAAAATGTGCTACTTCTACTAGAAATTGTAAATAGTTTTGTATATATATTGTAAATACATGTATCATTGTACAATTGATGTAAATATTATTGTATATATTGTAAATATCATTGTATATAATGTAAATATCATTGTATATAATGTAAATATCATTGTATATATTGTAAATATAATTGTATTGTATATATTGTAAATAAAAATCAGTCAAACAGCTTCATATGTAATTGGGTCATTTTGCAAGGTTCTGTTTAGTAAGGAAGCATAAGTTATCTTGTTATAATTTTGTGGCTTGTGGCTTACTGGCTGTTTGGATGAAATAAACTAAGACTTTGGTATATGAGAAGATTTTATTTAAGACTATTTACAAGGGATAATGAATGACAATACATGTTATTGGCTGATGATATTTTTTAACCTGTATATAACAGCTATGAAATTTTTTACATTTCCTTAGAAGCAATGTATAATGTTTTATGGAATATTTAGCCTAATGAAATCATTAGACACTTTTCACAAATACAATATTTTGAAAGTAAAGAGCTCTTAATTCTTCATGAGGATCCATCATTGTCACATCATGTCTTCTGTTTGATGTCAAATTTCTTCAATGATATCAAATGCCATAAGCTAGCTATCTGGTGTCTCCATTTGTTTGTTGGCCCTTAGAACAGCTCCTGGACTGGGATAGGGTCTCTGTTGAAATAATGGACCAGCTGCTGTAGCATCTACACCAGTTTTAGCAGAGCCTCGTTGATCCAAACCACTGCTCCATGTTCCTCTACAATCAAATTAATACATTGAAAGTATGTGAAACAATAAACATATTGGGGTGAGGTAGGGGGACACTTACTTCAAACAGGGCAAATGTTGTTTGTAAAACTCTCAAGAAATGGATAAAGATTGAAATCCTAATGTTTGGGACAAAGATTCATCATAACTTCTACAAAGTGTAAAGATATCTTAAATAAGTCCACAATGTAAAGGATGAGAAAAGATGCGCATTAAAATTGCGAGTATATGGTATCCATTTATCAAACCACATCTAAACTGATAATTTTTTACACTAAATTCTTACCGTGGGGCTTCAGAATAAGCTGCAGGGTCCATAGGGTCAAGTTCATCTCGTTTCCGATCTAGAAAAACAAAATTTATAGCTTATATTTTTTATATGGTATTTAGTAATTGGTAGTATACTAATAATAACTAAGCTTTATGGATAAACAATTACTGAGTTTATTTATTCTGGGACAATGTTTCAACAAGTGTTCTCTTGTCGTTACCAGTAATTGTTTGTCCATATAACTTAGTTATTATTAAATTTAAAGTTATCATGAACCTCAAGTAATCTTCAGATAATAATTACTGTCTAGGAGTAAAAAAATAAATACAGGAACTATCAACTAACAGATAAACTAGGGTATATTATTTGGGGTGGGTAATAACAAATATATCAGACTTACTATCTCTTCTATTATTACGTCCCCTGCCTCTACCCCCATCTCCACCGCGTCTACCGAAATCTCTCTTCCTGTCAGATCTATCAGCCACAATTACCTCCCCTTCTGAATCACTGCCTGACAGACTGTCGTCATCATCACTCTACAAGATACAAATATTTAGAGAGTCCACAAATACTATTTACATTTATCAAGAATTGATAATATATTGAAACAATCTTAGCACTAGGATAGTCTAGGATAGTCTAGGATAGTCTAGGATAGTCTAGGATAGTCTAGGATAGTCTAGGATAGTCTAGGATAGTCTAGGATAGTCTAGGATAGTCTAAGAAATAGTGTAAGGAGAGAAGACCCTAGAATATCCTTGAAACAGATAGGACCCTAGGAGTTTAGAAATCTTCTTAACTGTTTCTTGGAAAAAATCACTCACCAAGTCACTGCCTTCCTCCATCTTTTCTTCATCTCCACCATGATCTGACAAATTTTCTTTATCACTTAATAATCCTACAATTATAATTCAAGTAATACTCTTACAGGACCAACCGATATCTTGTATCCTTACTGGTTGACAGTACTGTATGACATGAAACGTAACAAATTATTTAATAAAGTAATTGTTTTCCATGTTATTATTTTAAAATAACTTTATCTAATGGCATTTAGTAATTGGTGGATATCTTGATACAATTTTATGGATAACAATTACTTTATTAAATAACTTGCGAAATTTCAACGAAGGTACTCAACCAAAATCCACCCCACAAAATGTGAAACAATGGCTATAAAAGTTGTTGAGATAATGGTAAGGCCCCAGAATTACAAAGTTCATACCTCTTAGTCTATCAGCAGGTAAAGTAACGACAGCTCTCGGATGAATGGGAGACAACCACGACACTTGATCAGTCATCACATTCCAATAGTAGTAACGATTCCTGGAGAATATTCAATCAAACATTAACTTTACAAGTTCTGATCTGTGAGAATGAACGCTTTTCTTCCTTTCAAAGCCTTAGTTGAGTAGGATGTAAAACTCCATTTATTTCATTTTTCAATCTAAGTGTCATATTTAAGGTCTAGAAATTGTTTCAAAATTGATTTAAAGACTATAAAGAAATATTAAAAAATTTGAAAAATGAATTCAAGAAAAAATTTAAAATGGCCTTGAAATTTCGTGTGTGTTATTTCGATGTAAGAACCATACGTAGTTTCGTGTGTGTTATTTCCATGTAAGACTAGTCTTATAAAATAGAAAATCCTTTGTTGTCTTACGTGATAGGATCTGCCACTTCTCTCCAATTTTCAGGCAAGGGATATCTTCGTAGCATACGTTCACGTAATTTCAACATTCGTAGGTCAGGTTCGAATAATCTCAAACCGTAAGTGTTTCTACAATAATCACTGCACTCATGATAAGGGTTGATTTTCATTGGACAATTAACAACTTCTGCTACGATAGGTTCGCTCGAGGATTCTTCATCGTCCGTTGTGGTTTCCTGGGCCTCCATGATTTCTGGTGGGGGTAGGGTGTGATGGTCATCATGATCATTGTGTTTTGGCATATCATCGTAATCTTCAGCAAATACTTCTTCATCATCTATAATAGAGAAAAAAATAACTTGTAATTCCTGAAGGAGACAGGATATTTACAGTGACAATGCTGCATTACTCTCGTCAGGAAAATTATGTTTGAAGGTTTTCACCATCAATTCATGTTTCTGATGATTGGCACTGTCCTTCATTTTCTGTGAATAATTGATTATGTCAAATGAGTGAGTGACTGTTTGGTGTTTGCAGCACAAAACCCAACAAGGACAAACCCATTGTAATATGTACTGATTGGTAGTTCAACAGACGTGTGGCTAGCTGGATTTTTTAAAAAACTAATTTGGAAGCCTAGATCAAAGCAAATGATTCAGGTATACAAGACCCGTCATCGACGCATCACAGATCACCCGTCGTCCGTCGAGGCTAATATATCAGTTTATAGAGACTAATATGGATTACAGTTTATTAGAATTGGCAAATTACAGACACCATATATAATTATCATCAGTAATCCTTCGTTACCATTTGTTTTGTTGTCATTGCCTTCTGCCACTGCGTTGACAATTCCACGTTTAGCCAATCTCGCTGCTAAAGCCGGGGGTAAAGGCATTTTTATAAGATTAGTATCTCGCCTAATGCATTTAGAAAATATAATCAACAAAAACAGAAATTAAATCTAAGGGAAGTAACTCTTGACTTATGGTTCCGTTCATAAATATGAATTTATAGAGCAAATAATTTAAAACGAATATTAATTTCAAAATTTATTGTTCGGAAACACAAATCAGTTTCTATTTGAGAAAATTCAAAAATTACGCCTTATACGTGTCTTACTTCGATTTGATGTCAATCAACGAGATAATACCATTTCTGCGTGGTCTTTTCCTTTGACCTATTTCCTTCTTGGAATTTCCTTAACTAATTTATCGATTTGTTTTGCCTTCAATAAAATGTAGACAGGATTGTCCAGTCTCGTGGTTATTGTTCAGAATATTACAGTGTGGATAATCAAGTCTACTGTGTCTGTTGGTATTTCCTATTTATCGATTGGTTTTCCTGACTGAGTGAAGTGTCAGATTACACAGAACGGTGCCAGTGTTAAGGTCTTGGACGAGATTTACCGACGTGTGATGTGGCACTAGTGTTATGGGATAATTCTGCAAATAGACCCTCGATTCCTGTTTCCATGGACATTTTGGTAGGATTGAAAACAACGACTGTGCTAATATCTAAAGTAAAAGTTTGTGGATTTTGACTTTGGGTTGAGTTTGACAGCTGATCAAGAAAAGAAATTAACTCTGTGGATTAAAATTGGTGGACCCTCACATTCCTGAGTTAGTTTGGGGTATAAAATATAAAAAAGAAAGTTCATTCCAGATTTGAAAATGAGTCCTTATTCAGCGTTTGTGAGTTTGTTCATTTTGATGGTGAAGTTTGTAGAATCAACACAAAATTATGGTAACTTTTTATTTTAATTATTACATAGTATTTTGATGCTATAATAAAACGGGTACCATTTGGTTTTCAATGGTCAGGACGGGATGCAGTGGTTTCCTCCCTTTTACAGTTCCACCCACAGTGGTTTCCCCCCTTTCAAGTTCCACCCTAGTGAGTTCCACCCTAGTGATTGGGGGGAAACTACTGATGAGGAACTTGTAATAGGAGGAAACCACTGCAAGCCGTCAGGACCATAGTTTATATTAAAGGGCATGGAATGACTGACCAAAATGTGAAGATTGAAAAAGAAGGAGGAGGGGGGGGGGGCATGTCAGTGAGGACCACACTGTGTTTATTTACAAATTATAAACCAGTGCAGTAGATATATCTGAAAAAATCAGTAAATTCAGAAGATAATAGAGAGAGGGGGTTTATTTTTAAATATTTTAACATTAATGATGTCACTAATTAAAACAAGGTGTCAGTTCGTTTATCTTGTTGGAGTTTAATCCCATATGATACTAATTAATGTATTAATGAGATGTTAATCCAAGGCTGATAATCCCTAGATAAAGTAACAGTTAGTTAATATTTGTTATCATTCAGTTTATAACGTCCTAGCTACTTCTCATCCTCATCTACCCCCTAATTATACAATATCAAATTGTTATATTAATATGTTATCAGTGTATATATGCAAATTTATGCGCATAATTATATGATTATATTGATATTTTTTCCAATTTTTCGTGCACTAAATGTACTAAACATATAGAAAGTAAACTTTTATAATTCATTTTTGAACCCTTGACCATTAGAAAATTTTGACCCCTTCGTATGATAAAGAAAATGTCTCAATTTTTCAAGATATTCATGTTCCATGTGACTTAAAATAAAATTATTTTTTAATAGGAATTAATATTCAAAAGGAAACCAAATATAATTTTTTTTCAATTTTGAATTTATCTTGAAAAAATTAGAGTAAAATATGATTTTAATTGAAGGATAAAGCTTACATTAATTTCACTTTTGAAAAATGGCAACAGCAAATTTTCCCAAACTTTAGGCAGTAGACTAAAAATTTAACTAATATTTGTTTAAGTACTGAGGTGCTAGTGGTACCAGGTTTTTAACTATATTTAGTATACTAATGTTTAAAATAGTCACCACATGTGAACTTGTCTGTGTATTTTGACACATTTCTGATTTCACTAAGTCCTATAGGCTTAAATAATTTGTAGTCTTTTCGGACATTTTGAAGTACAATCAGGTACATGGCTCTGTTAAGAATTTAATAGATTTTTTATAATTTTCATAAAATGGGAATTTTAACTATTACGATTTATTACGTATTTCGACTTTGTCGAAAACGTATTGTAATCGTTCGGATTATTTTTTTTTTTTTTTTTTTTTTTGTAATTCTTGGATGAGTTTGCAGACAAACTGGTAAAAGGTGCAGAAATTCTAAATCTACAGTTGATCTTAGAATGATTTCTATTATCAAATAAAACAAAACCGGAAGTTCTATCTCTGACAGGAAGTGAGAACCGGAAGTTCAGGTTTTTTTGCTTTAGCAAGTTTATTTTCAGTTCGATTTTGACCGGATTTTCAGATTTGAAAACTTCAATGTATTTGTCAACTAACAATGATAGGTTTTATGCAATTAGGTTAAATATTTTACCCACGATTTGCAATTCAATATTCAAGGGTCATCGGCAAAAATTTCAGACCGTGATTTCTCCTTTAATATAAATGGTAAAATTTTGAAACTTGACCAGTTGATAGGCGATATGTTTATAATTTTTGAAAAAATGTGAAAAAAAAAATTCCACTTCCGGTTTAGCCTCAAATGACGTAATTACGTAACTTCCGGTCTATAACTGCTAGGTGAAAAGTGAAAACTGTTTTATAAATAACTTGTCAATAGTAATTGATTTGACCTAAATAATTAGGTCAAGCTGCCATATCGGCCGCCATTTTGAATTTTCGTTACAATTCTTAAATCCGAAATTCAGACACTACTGATAGACCGATTTTGATGAAATTTAGCACATAGATACAATGGATCATTATGTACCTTTTCTTGGAGACCGATTTTCAAATTTCGTATTTTCTTTCGAATTATTTAAATTTCGATTTTTTCAAAATTAGGTCACTTTAACGGCTACGGAAGGTGTGACCCACTTAATCTATGACCTTGAAAATTAAGTCAAATAATATTCAATATATTGTCTACGAGTAGATATTTTTTAATTTGGCTTACTTAAAAAATTCATAGAGATAAGTGTACTTAAATACAGCAAAAATTGATAATTTTCATATTTTCGCCATCATTAACCGTTACGGAAGGTGTGACCTAATTATTTTATGACTTTGAAAACTAGGTCAAATGATATTCAATATATTGTCTAGATGTAGGTAATTGCAAATTTAGCCTACATAATATTTTAAGGCTCTCGAAATACGTTCATAATTGTAAGCAATTCTAGTTTTATAATTTTATGATATTTTGAATAAAATCTGAATTGCAGTGACCCCATGAAATTGAAATGGGTTTTAGATTTTGTATCAGGGACACTGATAGCATCAATTTACATCATTCTAATTTTCAATCAGATGTCTGTGGTTCCTGTAATTCTACTAAAACTAAACAGTTCTATTAAAGAGATTGTAAAGAGGTTTTCTATATTTTGTATGTGTATCAGGGACACTGATATCATCAATTTACACCATTCTAATTTTCAATCAGATGTCTGTGGTTCCTGTAATTCTACTAAAACTAAACAGTTCTATTAAAGAGATTGTAAAGAGGTTTTCTATATTTTGTATGTGTATCAGAGACACTGATAACATCAATTTACATCATTCTAATTTTCAATCAGATGTCTGTGGTTCCTGTAATTCTACTAAAACTAAACAGTTCTATTAAAGAGATTGTAAAGAGGTTTTCTATATTTTGTATGTGTATCAGGGACACTGATAACATCAATTTACACCATTCTAATTTTCAATCAGATGTCTGTAGTTCCTGTAATTCTACTAAAACTAAACAGTTCTATTAAAGAGATTGTTAAGAGGTTTTCTATATTTTGTATGTGTATCAGGGACACTGATAACATCAATTTACACCATTCTAATTTTCTATCAGACGTCTGTGGTTCCTGTAATTCTACTAAAACTAAACAGTTCTATTAAAGAGATTGTAAAGAGGTTTTCTATATTTTGTATGTGTATCAGGGACACTGATAACATCAATTTACATCATTCTAATTTTCTATTAGACAGGGTATGCTTACTCTTCTAGACACCCTTAAAAACCCAGAACCCCTCTTTAATAAAAAAATTATAATTAAAGATGGCGATGAAGATTGTTGAATGTATTATTTCCTGTTTGTTAATGAAACAAAGAAATTCTGTACGAATTAATCAAATATTTAGACCCTTCCTTTTCCTTCCACCTTGTAACATGTTAAACTAGTTTGGTGGCTGGAAGAATAGTGTAACCTTAGCTAGCTTTCATTTAAGATGTAGTTTTAGGACAAATCCTTACAGAAAATTTACCTCTACTAAGAATTAACATAAAATTGTTTTCAATCTTTCCAAAATTCAGTTTAAATAAGTAGATATATAGATGTAAATAGTATATTATAGAAATATTTTCAGTTATAATTTACAATGTTTTTAATAATGATAATTTTACATACTGTCCCTTTTAAAACTAATTCAGTTTGATCAAGTAGATAATAGATGTAAATAGTATATTATAGAAATATTTTCAGGTATAATTTACAATGTTTTTAATAATGATAATTTTACATACTGCCCTTTTAAAACTAATTCAGTTTGATCAAGTAGATATATAGATGTAAATAGTATATTATAGAAATATTTTCAGGTATAATTTACAATGTTTTTAATAATGATAATTTTACATACTGTCCCTTTTAAAACTAATCAGTTTGATCAAGTAGATATATGGATGTAAATAGTACAATTTACAATTTTTCAGGTATAATTTACAATGTTTTTGATAATGATAATTTTACATACTGCCTTTTTAAAACTAATTCAGTTTGATCAAGTAGATATATAGATGTAAATAGTATATTATAGAAATATTTTCAGGTATAATTTACAATGTTTTTAATAATGATAATTTTACATACTGTCACTTTTAAAAAAAATCATTTTGATCAAGTAGATAAATGGATGTAAATAGTACAATTTACAATTTTTTTCCATACTGCCCCTTTAACTGTGACAATGAAAACATGAAAACTCTTTTTATAAAGAAAACTGTGGTTCTGTAAGACTAAGAAACAGTTTGACATACTACTGTTAAGTTTATAATAATAATATACATAGCGGAAGTTGTAGAGAGAGAAACCTGTTGTCAATCACGTTTACGCCAGTCAATGTATCTACACTATCAATATCTTCTACATGTGGTTAAATACACTTACAGACTGGTTAAATAGACCTTACAGACTGGTTAAATAGTTAACCCTTTGTACTCTGACCCCTGAACTCTGACCCCATATAGCTATTTGGTCATTTATTTATTAGGACACCTTCCATTTAAAGTAGCAATCCCAGATAGATACGATGTCCATAATTCTCAGATATAGTTTTATGGCCGTCTAAACAAACGTCAGCAGATAAAAAATTTTCATGATTCTGATTTTAACGATACTTTGAGAACTTTGAAATGTTTTCTCACCTCCCAAAAAACCCTTTAGAACCAAACTTCTTGCTTACATTCATCCTGCAGGTTCTTTTAATCACCCATTTTGTTAAAGATATTGATAAATATTCATTCCATCTGGCATTAAAAAAACAGTTGCGGTTCCTGATTCTGAACTACCGGTAGCCCACTCCAAATTAACAGTGATTGTCAATTTGGACATTGAAAATGGTAGGTTCCGTTAAAATTATGGTTTCTGAAAAGAAAAAAATCGACAAAATTGGGTATCTCATTGGCAGGGTAGACAGCAAAAAGGTAGAGACCTGACAACATTGGTATGGTGAATAAATAAAATGTCTTCTATTTCTAGAATTGTTAGCTGTGACCGTAGCAACGGAAGAAACAGACGGATTTAAAAGATTTATTAGATCTGCTAAAAAATATGACATCAATGTAAAAGTGAGTGAAAAGTTTTGTTTTTAAGCCTGTAGTTTCAAAATTGACCTTTCACATGCCTTTGGGGGTGAGGCATGGTCCAATAGCCCACACCATAAGAATGCTACTGGCATGAAAGACTTCAAGCTCTTGGCCATGTGGATCCCTTACTAAACCTAACAAAAAGCATGATGTACTCTCACAATATAAAGCTATGTGGATTCAAAACATTTAAAGAAATAAAAATAGTTTATTTGATATTGCAGGTGTTAGGTCTGGGAGAGGAATGGAAAGGTGGAGATGTTGCTACGTCAGCAGGCGGAGGTCAAAAGGTCAATATTTTACGGCAGGGATTAAATGAATTTAAAGATCGCGATGATCTCGTTATTATGTTTGTTGATAGGTTAGTACTATTTTCAGCTGTCCATATTACTTTTCATAATAAGGATATGACATCAGGTTTGTCTACAATTCAATAAAAAGTAAAGGTGCACTATAGACATGTAATGTGTTTTGAATATTTTCAGCTATGATTTAGTATTTACTGATGATAAACAATCAATACTTGAGAAATTTAACAAGTTTGATGCCAATGTTGTGTTTTCTGCGGAAGGTTTTTGCTGGCCTGATTCTTCCTTGAGGGTAAGGATGCTGAAAATTTTTTTAAGGGGGAGGGGCATCGCTGTAGTGACACGTAAAATACGAGAACGCCTAGATCTAGTACCCTCGTCAAATTACTTTTCTTTATTGGAAAATATCATGACCCTTTACATCATTCAACTGATTTAGTCTGGTGTTGTAAATTAATGGACACTAATTAGGTTCACGTCTGTTATTTCTATGTAAATAGATTCGTCATAGACTTGATTCCTATTGGCGGCAAGAAGAATTCTTATCCCTCAGACAGCGCTTCTGAAAGTAATCCCACTGTGAGCCAGCACTTCCTGATCTTGTCTGTGACTGACAAAAAATAAATTTTTTTCTTCCAGTCACAATATCCAGAAGTGAAACAAACAGAAAAAAGATATCTTAATTCTGGAGGTATGGAGATATATTTTTATACAATTATTTTCACGTCTGCAAAAAAATCAAAGAAAAATGGCATTGAAAATAACAAAAGATCACTTGATAGATTGAAATTGGAAAACCTCAATTCAGTTAATGTCTTCTTCTATTTAATTAATATAAACACAGACCTACTTGTTGAAGTAACGTGTCAGCAAATCAGCACACGCCTGTTTGTCCATTTGTTTGTTTGAATTACCCTACCAAGGGCTGTTCTTATGGCAATATTTATCAGACACGCACATTTGTCCATCCATAATATTTCTCTCAATATCCCTTATTCTGAAAACAAATGAATAAAATATTAAAAATTGGGTTTAAATTTATTTTTTCAGGATTTATCGGTCTAGCTAAAGATATATACGATATCGTTAATTATAAAAATATTAAAGATAGTGATGATGATCAACTTTATTATACTAAAATATTTCTGGATAAATCTCTCAGGGTGAGTAATAAATATAGCAAATAACAATGATAGACTTGTGGACTCTCTGAATTAAATGTCTTGACTTCAAACTCAGATGTCACAGAAGAATACGAAGAAAGCAATCATAAGCCTTGTGGACTCTCTGAAAGATGTATTAAAGAGTTTGCAAACCAATCACAATGTTGCAACAAGTTTTCGCAAGAAAGCAGTAATAAGCCATGTGAACTCTCTGAATGAAATATTGAGACTACATAACAGAGTCACACCAGATGTTCGAAAACATCAATAATAGCAATAATAGCCTTGTGGACTCTCTGAAAGATATGAAAAGTTGATAAACCAATCGCAAGTCACATCAGGTATTCGAAAAGAGTACCAAGAAAGCAATAATAACATTGTGGACTCTCTGAAATAAAATGTTATAAAACAAAGTCATGAGTCACACCAGATGTAAACTTAATTAGCCATGTGGACTCTCTGAAAGAGATGTAGAGTTGTCAAACCAATCTCAAGTCACATCTGATGTCTTGGAAAGAGTACCAAGAAAGCAATAATAAGCTTGTGAACTCTCTCAATGAAATGTCCAGTTAATAAACCAAGCCTTTGATAAACCAATGCTATTATTAGTTATGTGGACTCTCTAAAGGGATGTCGAGTTGATAAACCCAATCAAAGAGTGATTCCAGAACCACACATGCCCTGAATCTAAAAACAACTTATGTATAATTTCAGTCCAAACATAATATCAAATTAGATACCAAGTCTGAAATATTCCAAAATTTAAACGGAGCCCTTGGGGACACGACGTTGAAGTTTAAGGGTAGTAAAAGTTATATGTATAATGTTAAAACAGGGACTCACCCTTCTGTAATACATGGTAATGGACCAATTAAGGTATGTATCAATTTATCTCGGCTCCTGTGCTATGAGTACTTCTCATTTTCTCTTTTCTATTAAACATGGTACCAGCTCACCTTTTTTATCCACAAATTTAGCTTTTGTCATTTTTTATAGGAGAAATAGTAGCCCCAAAACTGTCAGAATCCATTCCTATATTAAACAACATTTGATGTCTGACACAAAGGTTTATTTTGGGGGTTGGGCTATTAAAGCATGCCCTATTCACCCCTAAGCCCTATGAAAGTCTTTTTTCCCCCCTATGAAATGAAAAAAAGTATTTAGTATACCAAGGCCAAGCATTTAGAAACAGAATTAGTAAATCAATTCAACATTCTATTAAAAATTTCCCTCATTGCCCAGTCCTGTGTGATGTGTTACCATCAGACTATTATAATATGTGGTATTGATTTCAGAATGAGTTTAATAGATTATCCAATTATTTAGCCGACAGCTGGACTGTAAGTAGTGGGTGTCAGGCCTGTGATGAAGATACTATCAGTTTAGACGGTGTCAAGGTATGGCCATTTTGTTTTTTGTCGTTGATTATCAAAAATTATCCTTATAAGCTAGACACATAATTTTCTGTTTCCCCAAAATTTCTGACAGAATTTTCTGTTGTTGCACTTTCATATATGTCATAGAAAAGAAGCTCCAAATAATAGTAATTTTAATGGTGAATTAAACTAAATGTGAAATCAATTTTGAGGTGACCAATCAATTGAAAGGAATGTTAACTAAACTTTGGTTATAGGGTCCCAAAAATTTTTTAAAACTGTTTTTAAATTTTTTTTTCAGGAGAGTGACTACCCAACCGTGTTTATTGGAATCTTTATCGAACATCCTACTGCCTTTTTACGTGAATTCTTCGACGATATTTTAAATTTAGCTTACCCACGATCAAAAATAGATCTCTATATTCACAACTGGGTAAGTTTGATTAAAAAACATTTTTCGGATTTGTTCTAAATTACATTTTATTTCAGCCTTAAGGTTTAGTCCGTCGCTACCTCTGAATGACGAAATCTAAAAATATGTTCTATTTCTTCCAGGAATCTCATCATAGAAAATTGGTAGAAAAATTTATTAACGAACATAAATCTGATTATAATTCGTTAACCTCTATTTCACCGTTTGATGACGTCGATGAAATTAAAGGTCGTGATAGAGCTATGTAAGTAATCGGCTAGATTTTATTCGTGATAAATATATCCCAGGGACTTATTCTACAAAACGTAACAAAGATAAAATCCCGATTTTAAGAAATACAGTAATCTGATTGGATAATTAAACTAAATTTAAAATTAATTTTCGTGATTGACCAATCAGATAACTGGAACACTAAAATCATCTTAAGTTACGTTTTCTTGAATAAGGCCTGTGGAATGAACTCAAAATAGATAGGTGAGAGGTATACGTCTGATTTTCTTCCCTTAATGTGCCATTGCAAATTACCTCAAGATTCAAGCACTCTAACCAAATGAGCTACAGTCTGCTCAAAACCATTTATTCTACAGCTTATTGTGTATATAACTAGTAACGTCATTCTGAGAGTCCACATATAGTAAATTATATTTTATACAGTGATGAATGTATTAGAAGGAAATGCCAGTATTATTTTGCGGTTGATTCGGATGCCCATCTTTCTAATGCCTATACTTTACAATCTTTAATAGAACAGAATAGGTAAGTTGAAACTTTGTCAGATTTTATCTGGGTGGCCTAATTTTTGATGGAGTCAGGAGGGAGCAGAATGGTTTAGTCTCTAATATAATTTATAGCTGAAACTTATAAGGAGCCTCAAATTCTGTTACAAAATGGTGCTCTTTATAAATTCATTTACCGCGTTGACTTTCAAAGAGGCATAAGAACCTTTGTGACTCTACTGAGTTCTTGTAAACCATTCAGACCTTGACCTTTTACCTTAGCAACGACCTCTCTGTTTGTAATCCTGCTTAAAGATGCCCTGACACCATTTTGATTAGTGAATGCGATTATTGTTCCGAAAGCAATTTACAACTCAGTTGCTTGAACTTTTGACCGCCATTTTAATCTGTAAGCATTGGAAACAGGTCATCTCTATGGTGTGAGGCCAACTTAGGACCTTATAAAACTTGAATTTTATTGTTGTTTTCAGATCCATCATTGCTCCTATGTTAAGTCGTGATGGAAGACTCTGGTCCAATTTCTGGGGAGCTCTAAATAAAGATGGTTTCTATGCTAGAGCAGAAGATTATGTAGACATTGTAGAAAGAAGGAAAATGTAAGTCAATATCAATTAACTATATTGTAGACAAACTATACTCTAGATTTTTATTCAGAAAAGGACTACAGAAAGCAAAATTGAGCTCACTTAAGTAAATATTTAAAAGAATTAAGAATAAGCCTATTAGTTATATGGAAGCAAACACTAACTTGTCATCTATCAACAACTACCTAGTTTATGATATGTTTAGCTTGAAGCAGACGTTAACTTGTCATCTATCAACAACTACCTAGTTTGTGATATCAGCATCAACTGAAAGCGAACGCTAACTTGTCATCTACTAACAACTACCTAGTCTGTTATATGTTTAGCTTGAAGCAGACGTTAACTTGTTATCTACCAACTGATTGATTAAAACTCCATATATGTAATATGAAATCTCTATTTTTCAGTGGTGTGTGGAACGCTCCGTTTATTAGCACTGTGTTTTTAGTCCATGGTTACCGACTACCAGCCCTCCGTAATTCTCACGGTAAACCTAATATAGATCCTGATATGGCTTTCTCTCAATCGGCCAGAGATAAGGTGAGAATATAGAGCGCTTTCCGCGATCAAATACAGGGGCCTTATTTACTCTTATTATTACTCATTTTGAAATCAATTCCAAAAACAGATATCCTTGTTATGTGTTTAATATTCAAAACATAACGTCAAATTTATCTGTAAATATCTGAAAGGTATTGTAAATATCTGAAATTTATATGTAAATATCTGAAGTCTATTTGTAAATATCTGAAATTTTTTTGTAAATATCTGAAGTTTATTTGTAAATATTGAAATATCTGTAAATATCTAATTATTGTAAATATCTGAAATTTATATGTAAATATCTGAAAGGTATATTGTAAATATCTGAAATTTATATGTAAATATCTGAAATCTATTTGTAAATATCTGAAATTATTTGTAAATATCTGAAGTCTATTTGTAAATATGTAAATGATCTGTGAATTATATTTGTAAATATCTAAAATCTGTTCTTGTTTCAGGGTATATTTATGTATGTTACAAATCGTCAAGTATTCGGCCATCTTGTAAACAGCGACAACTACGATACAGACCACAATACAGACGAATTATTCCAAATATTTGACAATCCTAGCGTAAGAGAAATTTTAAATATTTCAATTCTTCCTAAAACTGAACCCCTGTTTCATCAAAATGTGTGGATTTTATTGAGAGAAAAGGGTCACTTATGGCAGAAGTTAATCGTAAAGTGTTAGTTTGTTTGATGTATAGTTGTATAGTTTCAATCATTATCAAGTATTTGACCCCATACATCTTTTTGTTGCTGGGACAAGCAACATTTTTTCCACCCACTTCAAGATATATTTTTTGATTTCGACAGGATTGGGAAAGAAGATATATACATAAAGATTATTATAAAAATTTTGAAGCAGGAGTTGTGGCTGAACAGGTAATATTCTCGATCTAGGACCAGTTTCTTTTATAAAACTGATGAAAGAATGCAATTTTAACCACGTGTAACCCTTTTCAGAATGAAATTCAATGTATGGTGTGTCTGCAGTAACAGGACATTGATTTACACAAGGTTAAATTTGATCATAAGACTTGGGGCTGGTGTGTAAACATGTTTATTGTGCTGATAGGTGTACATGAATTCCAATGACATTTGACCAACGTTAATTAAACTATATTGTTGTGTTTGTAGCCGTGTCCAGACGTATATTGGTTTCCCATAGTAACAGATGAATTCTGTCAAACATTTATAGATGAAATGGAGAGCTATGGACAATGGTCAGGGGGTAAAAACAATGTAAGTATATGGCTGCTCGATTAAACGAAGCTGTCTGGGCTCAGAAAGTTAGGGGGGGTGGTGGCTTAGTAGGTATGACTTGGGTTAAATACAAACCTAGGTTGAATAATTACTTACTGCTATTTTGGGTTTTCTCTTTTTGTAAATGATGAAGGCCAGAGGGGTTATTTTTTTTTTTAAAAAGAGTCTAGTTGTTCAGATTGGACTAAAAACCGAGGCCCTGTGTGCTACAGACTGTGCTGGTTCAAGATCCCTTGACAATAGTAAATCGTAATTCTGCTGTTCTGGCAAATTTCTGTCATTGCACACTGCATGGCAATGTCTGTGTCCTTTTCATTAACCCATTTAGTTGCAGAAACATTAAAATCTTATTTAATTTCTGATTTTGTAGGATCCACGTATAGCAGGCGGGTATGAGAACGTGCCAACAGTTGATATACATATGAACCAAGTAGGTCTGGAACGTCAGTGGCTACATTTCCTAAAGATATATGTTTCTCCGTTACAACAGAAAGTTTTTACAGGCTACGTACACGATGTAAGTCAATCTTCATCAATTTCAGAAATAAATTATTTTACAAAATCGTTAACCCTTTGAACAGTTATAAAAATTCTAATTTCTGATTGGATAATAAGACTAAATTTAAAATAGATTTTAGTGATTGACCAATCAAATGACTTGAACATTAACCCCAGCTGTTAGCTGTATAATAAGTCCCGAAAGACAACAACTATAAAAGCAATGTTATTTTATTTTACAGCCACCAACCGCCATTATGAATTTTATCGTCCGATATCGACCTGATGAACAGCCGTTTTTACGACCACATCACGATTCTTCAACATTTACAATTAATCTAGCTTTAAATACACCTGGTGTTGATTTCGAGGTGAGTTTTTTTACTCCAGGTTGTGTCCTAATGGTGACGTCTGCTCAAAAAGGACTAAAGGATATAGAAAGAAAAGAAACTATATTTTACAAGGATAACAACTTTGTTCACAGTTAAGAATCCTTTTTATCAGCTGGTTCTTGGCCATACCCCTTGCTATTGATTTTACAAGGATAACAACTTAGGTTCTCAAAGGATCCTTTCTACCAGCTGGTCCTTGGACAAACTTCTTGGCATTGGTATTACAAAGATGACAACTTAGGTTCACAAGAATCCTTTCTACCAGCCATACCCCTTGCTATTGATTTTACAAGGATAACAACTTTGTTCACAGTTATGGATCCTTGGCCAAACCTCTTGTTATTGATCTGCTTCTGTTGTTTTCTGACTTTATCTAAGTTAAATTATTTCTAATGTTGCTGTTTATTTACAGGGTGGTGGCTGCCGATTTATTCGATACAACTGTAGCGTCACGGCAACCAGGAAGGGTTGGTTACTGATGCATCCTGGGAGATTGACCCATTATCATGAAGGACTACACGTTACCAAGGGAACCAGATATATAATGATATCTTTCGTTGATCCATAAACTATTTGAAGTAACTTTACCATGCTGAGATTTTTTTCATATTTTTGTAAATAGACATTCGAATGAATCATATCTGTTGATTTGTACAGAAAACTGCCAAAGTGTCTTAAATTGCCAATTTTTTAGGAAATATGTTTGTGATAATAATAATGATATTTGGTTGTCAAGGGTTTCCTGTTTTTTCTTTATTTAGCTACTTTTTACTGCTGCTTTTTCAAAATCAAGAATTTGACTAAGATTTTCTTTCATATCATAAAACTGAGCAGTTTTAAATTACATAGTCACAAAATATTATATATTGTAAATATTGTCTCTTTTTGCCAAAAATTTTTTTTTAAAGAATTATTTGTACTTGCATACTTGAAAGGAATCAAAATGATCTTGAATCTCTCTATTTGATATAATTATATCTATCTATGTATATTTTTTATTATTGAGCAATATTTTTATATTTGATTACTGAAAAGTCAGTCATTACCTGAAGGGATTCGGTCATCTAAATTTAAGCGTTATTTGAGAACTAAAGTCAGCTTAAAATTGATGACAGATAGCCTTTCAAAATAGTGACCAAGAGCTGATTTTAAGCTTTTTCAGCTAAGCCAATATTTAGATGACTAGATCCCTCCAAGGTTAAGTACTTAACTTCTCTCAAGCTTTAACTGGACATAATTATATGGAAAACAATGAAGCTTCATAAAGTTGAGAGTATCATCGTTGAAACATCGTAAGTTATTTAATAAAGTAATTGTTATCTATATAATTATGTCCAGTAATTGTACCAATTACTTAATCAACTTCTCACAAGCTGGTTACTTATAGAAATTTTATTATTAGTGCTCTCGTTCTAGCCTACTTCATAGGGTCTGTTTTTTATATTATTGATTCCAATCAAATTCAAATTGATTAACAATTGCAAATCAATCAAATCAGAATAGGAGTGACTGTCTTTCTATCAGTTCATAGCAGGGCTGTCGATTTATGTGTATTTGCCAGTCATGTCTGATTGGAGTTCCGAAATGATTGACTGAAATTTAATTTTTTAGGACGATTCGTATGCAAATCGAGAATATTTTTTGTGTATTTTTGATGAAAATAAGTAGATCATTGATTACATGTTAAAATATTCGGTTGGAAAATTTTTTAATCAACTACCCTGATCTGTTGTATCGCTGGAACCACTAGGGGAAGTTACCCTTCGGTGCTGTTCTGTCAACGATATTTACTGTTCTGTATCTGTTATTTATATCTTGATTATATATTTTATAATTAACGACTTAACAACAATCTGATCAAATCAAATCCACAAAACATAAATACCGTCCATATTTTTTGTTTTTGTTTCAACTGAATGAATTATTGTGCTTTTTCACAACAGATTAACTCAATTTTAGTTTTCCAGTCGTTTGATTGGTTAATCATTTAACCCTTTGGGGTAAGGCTTACAGATAAAAAGACAGCACAAATAGGGTAAAGGTGCTCGAAGACCAAAAAAAGGGTGAAAATCCAGATCCAGGCCCTTGTTTTAAGATAATAATTAACAAGTCTTCCTTATTTGATATATTTTATAAAACTGTAATTTAGATACAAAATAAATCTTGTCTTTACTAAGTTTATTTTTTATGTCTGAGGTTCTGGAACCTGATTGGGTCAGCACCATGCAGTGAGCAATGAGGTAAATTTGGTATGGATTGGCCCAGACTGTAGCATACAGGGTCTCAGTTTATTATCCCACCCAAATATCTATTTAAAAGAAATCTTTAAGTATATCTGACCTTTGAAATTGAACCCTGGACCTTCAGATTAGCTAGCAAGCATCTAACTCACTGAGTCACCACAGCTCTCTCCTGACAGGGTTGAAGTATTATCTCAACCTATACTGGGATTGAACCCTGGACCTTCAGGTTAGCCAGCAAGCATCTAACTCACTGAGCCACCACAGCTCTCTACTGACAGGGTTGAAGTATTATCTCAACCTATACTAGGATTGAACCCTGGACCTTCAGGTTAGCGAGCAAGCATCTAACTCATTGAGCCACCACAGCTCTCCACTGACAGGGTTGAAGTATTATCTCTACCTATACTGGGATTGAACCCTGGACCTTCAGGTTAGCAAGCAAGCATCTAACTCACTGAGTCACCACAGCTCTCTACTGACAGGGTTGAAGTATTATCTCTACCTATACTGGGATTGAACCCTGGACCTTCAGGTTAGCGAGAAAGCATCTAACTCACTGAGTCACCACAGCTCTCTACTGACAGGGTTGAAGTATTATCTCTACCTATACTGGGATTGAACCCTGGACCTTCAGGTTAGCAAGCAAGCATCTAACTCACTGAGTCACCACAGCTCTCTACTGACAGGGTTGAAGTATTATCTCTACCTATACTGGGATTGAACCCTGGACCTTCAGGTTAGCGAGCAAGCATCTAACTCACTGAGTCACCACAGCTCTCTACTGACAGGGTTGAAGTATTATCTCTACCTATACTGGGATTGAACCCTGGACCTTCAGGTTAGTGAGCAAGCATCTAACTCATTGAGCCACCACAGCTCTCCACTGACAGGGTTGAAGTATTATCTCAACCTATACTGGGATTGAACCCTGGACCTTCAGGTTAGCGAGCAAGCATCTAACTCATTGAGCCACCGCGTCTCCCGAAGAAAGAAGTATATTAAAAACACAGCCTGTATACAAACGTTGTTTATATAAAAAGTAAAGAGAAATATTTATGTAATAAAGATACACAGAAAGAAAGAGAAAGGTCCACATATTTATGTGTTCTATTTGTAAAAAGGAAAGATAATAGAAGTCTATTTCGGACAATACAAAACTAAATCTACATATACCACGTTCATACATCACACAACCATACTAAAACACTGGACCAATAGTCTTTATATATTTTACATTATTATTATTTATTATCTATTCAGAAAGTGGTGAAGTTGGTTTTCGTGACTATTCATGACTTTGTGAATTTGTAATCGTGACTTTTTGTGACTATTTGATCTTTGTATTCATGACTTTTTCATGTCATAAATATTCATGACTTTGTCGAATGCATTAGTGCCTTAGTGGTGATGTCATACATATTCATGACAGCGATGTTTTAAGTATATATGATTATTCATGACTTTGTTATGTCTAATAAATTAATGACTTTGTGATGTCATACATATCCATGACTATTATACATATTCATGACGAAGTGATATCTTCTGCATGAATATTCATGATGTCATACATATTAAAATCTATACGATGTATTTCCATCATTTTTTGGTACAAGTGCGTAGTTAAAAACGGCAGATAATCCAGAATACATGATGATAATGAATATTCATAGCCTATAATTACCTTGATCTGCCATATTTACATAGCTAATATAGATTATTGCAAATAATCCTTCCGAATATATGTCTATATAAGGCCACTTATATGACCTGTCATGAATATTCATATCGTCACATGACTATATTATATATAATACATATTCATGACTTTGTCTCATATGGCAACTTATTTAAGGCATACTACCTCTTAGGATGAATAAAAATCTGAGATTTTTTTTTTCATTGATGGACTTACCGGATGTTATAACTATATGACAGAATCCCTCTAAAATCTAATAAAAACTTTAAAAACATTCTTAAGTTTTTAACAATTAATTATTTCAATAAATAAAACAGAGGCCCTATTCTTTATTCATTGTATACTCTTATTAACCCAGTTTAAGATTTCTGTTTTATGTCCATTCTAAGAGATAGTGTCCCTTTAAAACTTAATACACATTCTGAATTCTATTGAACTACTGCATAAAACCACTCATTCATTCATTTATTTGTTCATTCATTCATTCACAGTCTTTTAGAGAATTGATCTTGGCACATATTTTCAGTGCCGGCCCCAGTTTAATGTTCATGTTCGTCATTAGATGTTCCTCGTTTAATAAGAGTAAAGCTTGTCCATCGATCTCCTGCGATCGGAACTCTTCAGCTATAGAGGCACAACCTTGTAAGTTATTTATAAAATCACATACTTCTGCCACCTGTTGAGAAAAAAAAATGTACTGTATTTTCATCAGAAATAAAATAAGAAGCTTCTGAAGCTTGGACATAATTTCATAAGATTAGACTATTAAACATTGGAAAGGCTTTGCAGTATGCAATGAAGCAAATTTCTCCAGGATAGCTAAGGTGTTCCCCAAGGTTAAGCCAGTGAAATGAAAGCGTCTTGTCCATGCTTACCGTCCATTTTGCAGGATTAGTGGTAGTAGCAGATTGTTCAACTTGTTCCTCCATCTCGACGTCTATATCTTGTGGGTTAGATGGTGAAGCTGGGGTGGAACTGCTGTCTTGATTGCTGTTACTACTACTCATATCGTCAAGGGCTACCTGCAAATTCAACAATTTAGATTTAGTGAAAGGAAATTGAGCTTTCTAATTTACATGACTGGGCTAGGGTAGCCTTGAATAAGTGATTATTCTACGCTAGTCCAGTCGAACCAGGTGTCTACGGTCACAGATTGTCAAAAAGGGGAGAGGGGGTGTGGTAGGGGGTGCACAGGAAGTCAAATCTTGTTTCCTTACCTGTTCTTGTTCATCTTTATCTTCGTCATTTGGCATCATCTGGAGTAAAAATACAACTTTCTTTTAAAAAGGTTTAAATAAACATGTCTGGCCTAGTTACCAGAATCAGGACACGAGGATAATTAGGAGATATTTTAAAGGTGTGACCTTGCCGAACTACTTTTCCATACCAGAAAATATCATGACTCTTTACATCATTCGACTGATTTAGTCTGGTGTTGTAATTTAATAGACTCCAATTAGATTCAGGTCTGTTATTTGTTTGACGTAAGAACGACACGATTGTTTCGGATGGGTTTTGCTGTTAAACAATTTCTTACACTTATAAAGAAACAGATTCTGGGTGTGTCCAATACTCACTCTATGTATATTATAGGTTAAACGACCCCCGCGACCTGGTCTCCACCCCTTTTTAACCAATACATGCTTTCTTTTTCTGATGTATCTACCACCCACTGAAATTAACAAAATTTCATAAAATTATGAGGCAAAAAAACATTGGAATGTTATTTTCCTCAATTTTGTTGAACATTTGATAGATCAATATAATGATTTTTATATTAAAGGAATACTGTGTCTTAGAATGAACATAAAATTTTTAACTTTAAACTTGGTCAATAAGAGCTATATTCATCAGTAAATATACCTGCTGCCATAAATAACATAAAAAAATAAATAAATATTTTTAAAAATGACTTTAAGAGATTCTGTTACTTTATAACACCAGGTAAGTTTACTGATGAATATATACTCATATTGACCATTCTTGAGAACTTAAATTTTATGTCCATTCTAAGACACAGTATCCCTTTAACATCTTAAAATACCAAGCAATAGAAAGTTTGAACAAAACTTATACCGATAGTGACAACTCATACCGATAGTGACAACACAACGGTAGTGACAACACAACGGTAGTGACAACACAACAGTAGCTAGGTATATCCTGCTAAAGGTAGGTTCATCCCAAAATAAAAACAAACAATGGGGAAAAAATCTGAACATATCAAGAATTTCAAAAATAAACTTCAGCACACAGATGATTTGAGATTCGTGGTCATGTACTTGATCACTTGACATAGATCTGTCCATTAAATACACATGTACTTGTGTATTTTTAAACAAATTATACTTTGAAATAATGTATATTTCTTTTGCGGTTTATACTTGATCACAGCAAAATAGATATGTTCACCTTATAGACATGTGCTTATGTATTTTTGGATGAATTTTACATGTGACGTAACTTTTTTGATTGCAAAAAAAAACAAATCAGTAGAAATACACAGAAACAATACGTAACGTTTCTCTAGCAAGGTTCAATGTGGAATACATTATTAGATGGCTTAATTAGAATAAATTGAATTAATTGATCAGGAATTAATTAGTTGAATATATTGAATGAATTAATTAATTAGAATGAATTAAATAAATCGGAAGAATAAATTGAATGAATGAATCAATTGAATGAATCAATTAATTAGAATGAATAAATTGATCAGGAATAAATTGAATGAATAAATTGATCAGGAATTAATTAGAATGAATAAATTGATCAGGAATTAATTAAAATGAATAAACTGATTGAATAAATTGAATGATATGAGAGAGGACATACTCTTAACAGGATATACACCCATTCTCTTGGAACAGCCAACATTGTATCGCTTGGCACAGGGTCGGGAACAAAAGCGTTTGGAACAGCGGAACTTGAAAGCTAAATCAATTTTACCACAGAACTCACATTTCAAAGTTGGTGGTTCTCGATTTCCTACCAGAGCTGTAATAAAACAATGAACAAGTTTAGATACAGAAACGAAATAAATGGAGTTTTACGTCCTGCTCTTCTGCACCATGTTTGATTACACACAGCTAGGCTTGGTATAAATACATGTGATTTATGATCACAGGCTTAACAGACATGGTACAAATAGATTTGGTACAAATAGATGTAGAAAAATCGAAATCAATGAGAGAAATTTTACCAGGACAACGGAGCTCTTTTTGTGATTTACACCTGTCGAAGAATCTGTAACGTAAACAGTTTATAATCTGAACGACTAAAAGCTTTTAACGCAGCAAAGACAAAGAAAATCACGGCCTACACTTAATTGACCTAATGACCCTAGGAAAGAAATTTTGAATCTAACTATTACTCACCATCATGAGCATCAAGTAATGGTGGTGGATTTTCATCGAACGATTCCGAGAAATCATCTTCGGACTCTTTATCATTACGACAAGGTTTGGGTGGGATGAATTCAGACATCTGATTGGTGCGTTGTACCTACAAAAAAATTATCGTTAACTTCTCGTTTTTTTTACCCACAGGGTTCTCTAAAAATTGTTTTGTATATCAGGGACATTGTTAGCATCAATTTACACTATTCAAGTTTACACATCAGACGTCTGTGGTTCCTGCAAGTACTCTGAGACTAATATTAGTGACCTCATCAACCTTTTTGTTATAGTGGAATTACAGGAACCACAGACGTCTGATTGAAAATTAGAATGATGTAAATTGATGCTATCAGTGTCTCTGATACACATACAAAATATAGAAAACCTCTAGAACTGTTTAGTTTGAGTAGAATTACAGGAACCACAGACATCTGATTGAAAATTGGAATGGCATTAATCAATTCTGTTACAATCCTGTAACGCCCTGCGGCACCACAGCTCTCATTGAAAAAAGATTGTAATGCTCACCGGAAATGGTTCATAACCCTCCTGAATAACGAATCCTTCAATAACGTGAGTCAATATATGTGGTTTTACGATAGCTTTCTGTTTCTCCACTACCGGTTTATCACCAGATGGCAGCACTACTTTATCATCTGATGCCGGCAACAGTTCTTTTTCCTTTTCCATCTCCGCAACTTCCATAGCGGTATCCCTTTTATCAACTGTTAACTTCCCTGGTGGCATCACCATTTCTTTAATAGTTGTTGCCACCATTGGCACCTTTTTAGTCACTTCCACCTCGGAATCCGACTGGCTCTTGACTCCCATTTGTCCGTTCGTTGCCACGTTAGCTGGTTTCGCTACAGCTGTAATCTGTGAAATCTTGACAGCTGCAGGAGATGCTGAACAACTGTTTTAACAGACGTTGATTTTGACCGATGTTTCGTTTTCGGTACAGATGGTATGTTAAGTTGAGCTTGATTCGTTTGACCAGCCGCTTGCGTGGGCTGTATTTTGGCCGTTTTTGGAACAGAAGGCAGTAACGTTTTACCAGGGGGAGCTGCTATCGTGCTCTTCACTGTCGTGGTTTGCTTGACTTGCGGGGTCTGTTGTACATCAACCACTTTGTTAGTCTTCGTAATATTAGCAGTGGCAAAATTTGGCATGTTTGCCGCCATCATGTTTTGTGGTGTTTGAAACGGGCCTGCAGCACGAATATATAATGACTGTCCTGCTAAAATTGCTTGAGATTGGCCATGATTGGTTAATAATTGTTGATGGGGACTCAGCGGGATGCCTTGCTGTAGATTGGCCATGGCTTGAAGTACTTGATTGGTTAACATGGGCTGGGATGTAATGATCTGTCCTGTGTTGACTAATTGAGACTGGGTGTTCAAACGTAAAGGAGCTTGTGAACTTATTAGCTGATGTTGTCCAGGATGGGCCACCGTTACCGTTTGACCTTTCGACTACAATTTACAAAAAATTTGAGTTAGAATTGAGGAGTTTTTGATGCAATATTCTAGGAAAGAAGTGTCTATCTATTCAATGAAGACTAAAGTGGTAAATTAGTAAAACAAACAGTAATTTTGAAAGCTTGAACCCTTCCCCTTCAATCAATCCCCTGAGTGTCAACCCAGGCCAAGGATACTTACCTGCTGTCCCATATTAAATGTCTGATTAGTAGACACTGGACT
Organism: Nipponacmea schrenckii; assembly: GCA_030562195.1. Lineage (NCBI taxonomy): Eukaryota > Metazoa > Mollusca > Gastropoda > Lottiidae > Nipponacmea > Nipponacmea schrenckii. Next base: position 7,715,873 of record JAUJPP010000005.1, on the reverse strand, counting down.
TTGAAGTACTGGTACACCTACAAAACAATTTATTAAGGTATTAATCTTGAGGCTTATCTGTGAACAACAATACTGATTAGGTTTGTAAAGAGTTTCTTGCTTCTGAAACGTAGATTTGATGGGGTGATGCAAATGACATGTAAATGAAATAGCCTCTATACACATGTAAAAGGATGAACAAATCTCTCACAATTTCAACAAGATAACCCTTAATTGATAATCGAAATAACTGACCAAAATTTCCAAAGACTGTGAGAGGGCTAACAGTCTGGGCTGGCATCATGGTTGGTTTGCTGACAACCATTTGTTGTTGCTGTGGTGATTTCCCATTACCAGCTTGTTTATTGACCCCTGTGTTAGGGGTCGTGGCACTCGTTGTCACTACGTTAGTTACACCCTAGAATAAAATAAATAGGGGTCTAGTTTATTTAATCAAAAACATTGAAAAATTGAATTGAGTTTGTCCTACTTTCCTACACCAGGCCCTGTATTTTCAAAATTATCTTAACCTGAGGGGGTAAACTTCTTATACTGTTTCTAGAATATCTTAATGAAATAAAGTCCTAGTCCTAGTCCTAGTCCTAGTCTAGTCTTAGTCTTAGTCTTAGTCTTAGTCTAGTCTAGTCTAGTCTAGTCTAGTCTAGTCTAGTCTAGTCTAGTCTAGTCTAGTCTAGTCTAGTCTAGTCTAGTCTCCCTCAATGAAAAGGAGTATATGCTTCTTTCCTATATATATATTAGTCAAATGTCATCAGTATACACTTTAGTTTATTATAGGCTCCAGTATTTGAACAGGATAATGAGGACCAAAATTAAAAGTAATTTTGTTTTTTTTAGATTTGGATTTCAGAACCGTTGAAAGATCAAGACTTCCATACTTTTCATGATTATAACCAGGCTCTGAATCCTTGAAAGGATCATAGCGCTAGGAAATCCTGGTGTCTTATCTTCAGCCTAGCACTTGGATCATTTCAACGATACCTTTGAACTCTGTTAGAGAACCTTCAGGTTAAATATCAAGTCAATCCCTATCAGGCCTTTCTTTAACCAATACCTGGTCTAATATCTTACCTGTGCCATGGACACTGAAGGTGGTGACATGATGTTTGGTGACGTCGGACTGACAGATGGTGGACGTCCTTGAATGGCTGCTGCCATATTCAGCTGTTGATTCATCGCCATGGCAGCTGAAAGATCAAAGATATAATAACTTAAACGTTCTGGTGGCTTAAACCAACCACGGACCCGGGGATTTTGCTCTCTGGTAAATGACCCTATTGACTGCAAATTGAAATGGTGCAATGAAATGAATGGAGTTTTACATCCTACTCTTCTGCACCTAATGGGCTAATGAAGACAGTGAAATGAATGGAGTTTTACATCCTACTCTTCTGTACCTAATGGGCTAATGAAGACAGACAACCCAAGCTTAAAGCAACTCAAATATAATAAAAATGAATGAAGTTTTACATCCTCATTTTCTGCACCACATGGACTAATGGAGGCGACAGTGAAAATCAATGCTATCAATGCCCCGGTACACATGAAATTGAGAAAAGATGTTCGAATCTTACCTTGAACAGCTGCATTCTGTAGGCTCATATATTGTGGATTGAAAGGAAAGTATGGAGGTCCTTGCATCTGATGTGGAATTACCTGAACCTGAGGAATAGGTCCTGGAGATCTGATATTGTTGGCAGACGCCACAATTGGGGTAGCTGTAGAAACCAGACCCTGCTGGGTGGAACTAGTGGCTGGTCTTTGGTCTGTCATCTTTGGATTTATTTTTGATTTTTTATATTTCTTTATAATATATCGCCATCTTAAAGATAAATAATAGAAAGGTCATTCATCACATGGACCATTAGATTGAAATGGAGTTTCACGTCCTACTCTTCTGCACCTAATGAGCTATTACTTGCCCCTGTGAATATTCAAGTTTGACATTGCCAGAGGTGCGGCCTGGGTGGGGCCTGGCTCTAGTAGACTAGATCAATATGATTGCTTATTAGGCCCAATATGCCTCATTATTAGCATGCCTTGAGCTGGCCTAAAATCTCTATTGGGTCTTACTTAGAGTAGCCATTAGTAGACAGTCACAGCCTGAGACTAACAGGCCTAGCTGCTGGCATCAAGTGATATAAACATCAGAATACATTGTTAAAATTCGAAATTGCACTGTGACTCCATGTTTCGATTACAAAATATCAATTTTCAACATTTTTTTTTTCGGTATTTGTCTGTTTTCGACTCGAGAAGAAATCTCGTATCAGAATAAAAATACGTGCATGGGGTATAACACTGACCCCTAATCACGATACGGTTATCAGAAGTGATTAAAACTGACCTAAATCATTAGAATTTTACTCACGAAATGATTTGTCTCGTTTATTACTTCATGTTGTCTGCCATATTGACCTGGTTATGACGTAGTTACTACGTCACGAGCAACTCGACATTCTCATTGGTTGAAATTCTCAGAAATAACAAAGAGCTTTAACACTGTGGCTTTTCAAAACCTGACTTTAAAAATTAAATTTTCTAATGAAAGCCTTTTTTTTTATTAAATCTGCATAAAATACTGTTACAAATTAACCAATTTATCTTGTTAGATGTTCCTGAGAAAAGTAAATTGATAAATATTGCTTCATTGGGGCAAATTTCAGACAAAACAGAATACGACATTTTCATTGGCTATGACAAACTGATGAACCAATCAAATTGTGTAATTAAGAAAGCATGTAACTCAGTCGAAACTGCGCGTTATTTTTCAGTTCAAAACTTTTTTTAAAATTTTAATGAATGTTTAGCTTTTAATTACCTATACCATCATTGTATTGGTTTAATGCAAATCAGAGGAAACGATATGCAAAGGGACATTCGTTGATTGGGGTGGGGGCCAATAATTCAGACCCCAAAATCCCTCAACAGTTGGAAATTAAAGTTTCCATCATTGCTCAATTCAGGGCTTTTAAATTAATATGGAATGTGAAACATAATTTGTCTTTTTTACAACCCGTATCCCTTGAAGATAAAAGAAATCTTAAATTATAGCTTCAGATTTTATTCTTAAAAAAATGTAACAATTAAACAATTAAAAGAATGATTCCAATTATTCAAAAATAACGCTAAATTCTATTTTTTAAAAACAAATTCTGGCTTTTATACTGTCTATATAAAAATATTCTGTATTCATATTTCAATATGAAATAATTTCAAATATTTCTTGATGCTTTTAATCAACTATTTTAAAATCTAAAAATAACAGTCTTATTCCCTCCCTTCTGTCTTAATTAGCCCATAAGGTGCAAAAGAGTAGGATGTAAAACTCCATTCATTTCACTGTCTTAATTAGCCCATTAGGTGCAGAAGAGTAGGATGTAAAACTCCATTCATTTCACTGTCCTCATTACCCCATTAGGTACAGAAGAGTAGGATGTAAAACTCCATTTTATTTCACTGTCCTCATTACCCCATTAGGTACAAAAGAGTAGGATGTAAAACTCCATTTTAATTCATTCTTCCCTCCCTGAGTTTGATAAATGTTGGACTGTTTGTTCGTGTTTCCGTTTCCGCCCGACAACGACAAAATATGAGAAAACTGATCACAAATTCTAGAAAAATGGCTACCCTCCCAAAATATTTTTCCACAAGAAATGCAGACAAAAAACAAATCCACTTTTGAAAGCATCGGTCGAGGTATGATATCTATTTGAATGGTTGCGTTGTTATGAACGAATAACAAATTCTGAAAATCGATTCCATATTCTTCGAGGAATTTTTGCGTCAGATGATTGTCTGCTGCACATTCATATTTTTTTGAAGATCTGCTCATTTTGTCACTTCGTTGTGCAATTTCCTGCATATCAGACTGAGACATTTTGGCGTATTGATCCCCATTACATACTTGACAACGACTAAAAATATCTCGCTGAGTGACCTTGACATTAAAATGCTTCAAAACTTCGGTGGCTTGTTCTTGAGCTCCCATGGACAGAACATTGTAACATTTGTCCTCTCCCACGTACGACTTTATTCTCTGATATGGCGCTCCGCTGGATAGAATAATTCTGCCCTCGTTCATTCCTATTTTTATAGCTTCATCGTGATCCACATGATTCTCCATGATTTTGACATCCACGCCACACGATCGTAAATAACGTCCAGTTCCTTGCAACATTGTATCACAAACAACACGTAAATCATTTGGACTGATCACAGGTTTTGGGTCACTTTTCGAAAGCAGCAAGTCAGCCATTTTCTGGTCCCTTTCTTCTTTTTCTTTCTTCTTATCCCGCAATGTTAGTCCAGCTGCCTTCGCCTTTTTTCTGTCCTGCTTTGATTTTTTGGTGAAATTTAATTTAGTTTCAGGTTCCATATCAATATCTATCTTATTCTGCTTGCTGTAGTTCTGCAAATAGTCGTAAAGTTCGAGCAAAACATAAGCATCGAGGCTGGCGTATATCATTTGCTCGACTCGTAGAGGCCTGCGCTCCCAATTAGACATCTGTTCGCCTTTATTTAGGGGTTTTCCGAAGCATTGACGTACAAGCTCACTTAGTCCTTTTTCTTCCGATTTAGTAAAACTGGTTTTCGACGGAGCTGAATTAGATTCTATGTCAAAATTTTCATCATTATCCGTCTCTTTCGTTTCATCCATCATCATTAAACCAGAATCCATAACTCGCTTCGAAAACACGGCAAGATCTATAAATCTTTGTACATTAACTAAAACATCTTTCAAATACGGAAATCCTTTCACCAGCATGTGCATGTCAGCGTCAAAACCATACCCTAGTTTAATTGTGTCTGGGTTGCAAAAGACTAATTCAAAAAAATCGCAAATGTCTTTTTCGGTCAAGATCTTAACCAAGGTTGTCATATCTATAAGATATATATGTTCTTGAACTGCCAACTGAATTAAAGCTACACCAACTGTTTCTGCTCCCATAGATGGTTTCCATTCCGAGTCAATTCCTATCACAGTACCTGGAATGGCCAGACGGTCACAGCACAATTTGAGCAGACATCTGTCATTTACGACAGAAATATTGTCCAGAGGTAGTGATAACTGATAATAAAACACGGACATGTCTTTATCGGATAAAATCTCGCTATCCCAGTCGTCTCCTCCCCCCTGGACGGCGTTACTGGTTTCTATGGTATCCTCCTGTTGCTCAAATTGATCTCGTGCTTCTAAAACTGGTTGAGGTATACTTGAATCTGGGAGCTCGAAAGTTTTCGCCCATTTCACAGCTTCCTTTAGGTCGTTATAGCACATGAGTTGCTCTACCAACTGTTCTTTTAAATAAACACTGTCCCCGACGACCGATTGGACCATTTCTTCCCACGAACCCGACCCCATGGTGCCTTCAGTGTATCTTTTATACAGCAGAAACTTTATGGCACCATAACCGCGAGCGTTGGATATATTAGGACACATCGATGCAGGTATTTGGTACAGTTTCATCAACCTAACAGCAAGTTTACTTAAAGTTTTTCTATTTAGGTTGGATCGTTTCACAACCTCGACCCCCGATTGGCTAATAAACCCTTCGATATCGCTCTGACGATCGCATAATTCATCCAATAATTTCACAACTTGCTTTTGTAATTCAGGTCTGCCAATGACGTAGTTTTCAAGCATGTTGACCTTGTCCTGTATCAACAGGGGAATCAGGACTTCATCCACTTCGAAATGATCTTGTAAACCAAGTTTAGTTATCGAAACAGCAGCTTCTTTGTATTTCTGTTGCTTGATATAATACCGGATAAACGGCACAAAATATTCGTTGCCATCGTGGTTCAAGTCAAAAACTTTCACCGCCATATCGAAGTACGCAAAATTACGCCCAGTGGTCACATTATAAACAGCAGTTCGGATATCTCTCGTGAGATATTTTTCTTTGTCAATTCTTTGTTTGTTTCTAGGCAAGTTCAACCACTTATCAAGTTCTTTCAGAAGGAAAAATGAAAGTGTGGTGGTTTTAAAAAATCTAAAATCTTTGGACTTTTCCACCAAAAATATTGTCAATGAAAAAGGGTTCGGAACTCGGTCGAGATGATGCCAGAAAATATTAGACACCACCTTGTTAACAGCAAATCTGTCATTTTGAGTTTCATCAAACCAAACTGTTTCGATTTCAGCCAAAATATCATATTTTACATCTTCTGGAATATCTTCTACTTTCGATTTGTTGTCGAGTGCTTTCCTAACCCAACTTGACGACTGCAAACCAGACGCCATCTTCACTGCTATGATTTATTTTTCAGTTAACGTATCTTAAAGTCGACATATTGCAATAAATCAAAGAGTTGAAAGGTGTAAAACGTGGACAATAAGGTAATAAAACCCCAACTTGGTGCGTGGAGTTTACACCGGAAGATGAAATATATCTATAAATGGAGTTCTTCCCCTTTACATGTTTTAGCAACGATTCGGAGATCATTTCGGGAGATTCCGTAATTCTCCGTAATCTATGCCTTATAGAGTATCCACATCCAAAATTTTATCTCTGTATTAACTGTTCTGTTGGAATAATTATCCGACTGGCTTCAATTTAGTGGATCTACTATACATATTTGGTCTTGGTGGGAAATAAACGCACCGACCCCTCTCGTAAATTGTTGTCTATGAACTACCCTTTTAACAACCCCCTCGCAAACATTCATTTTTGCAAAAAATATTTACAAAGGAATTTAAAGAGAAACAAAAATGTGGGTAGGTCATGGAAACTGACCCCTCGGGGAGAGCAGGGTAATGATCTGGTTGCCATTACTCAAACTTACTTCAAACTTCTAAAACTGGATAGATAAATTGAATCTAGAAGCTCAAAAAGGTTTTTGTGCATTTATATACTTGTGAATAAAAAAAAAATTGAACATTTTCGGACCCTCAGAGAAATCATTTTCTGACAAGGGATATGGTAAGATTTGAAAGATATTAAGACTAAGCGATCAGTTTTTTCTAAAAAGAACCATAGAAATTCCTCTTTTTAATTTTCCTTATCCAAAATTCACCTTATAAAATAACACGATTTAAAATTGACACGTCCACTTTTAAAACTGTAATTATGTGTAAGCTATTTTATAAAACTTTTGTTTGATATCGGATCGCTTGAATTTCGTAGTCATGACTATCTAGGTATTACCTATTACATGTAATAGACTAACCCAACCATTTCATCCCTGTTTTATATCATAGACTGTTCCATGTATATATACTGTCATGCATTGCACTCATTCACCCTTTCTCTCTACAACACTCAGAATGAAAACACCGACACCCCAATACCACGTGTTGTCCTTTGGCCTGATCACAGAATGGTTTGATATCAACAAAAAGATATTACAACTTCTAAAAACGTTTTTAGATCCTAGTAAGAGCGCAGTGACCCCTAAATTCACAGAAAATATCTTGTTCTTGAGGTGGGCTCTACAAAATTTTAAAATTACGTTTGATTCAATTCAAATATTACTTAAAAAATATTACAAACAATCGCTTTACAACTGAGTTAAAATTAAACTGGATGGACACTTAACACAATTATATAGATAACAAGTACTTTATTATATAACTTACGACGTTTCAACGATGGTACTCTCGTCTTTATCAAGCAATGTTACAAATAGCCTAAAATTTTACCTCTACCTATAACAATATTTTGTATCATTGCCTGATAAAGACAGGAGTATCCTCGTTGAAATGTTACAAGTTATTTAATAAAGTAATTGTAATCTATATAATTATGTCCAGTAATTTATCCACCAATTTATGCCAAACTGATTGGTGCGAATTGATCATTCGGAATGTGTTATACCTTTAGAGTCAAACACTGTTTGGAATTACTTGTACCAAAGTGGGCAAAACCACAGGTACGTGTGGACAGGATAGTGCCTTTTACTTCCTCGATTGGCTCCCACCCCCATAAAAATATAAATTTTGTTTTATTCGCTAAACGATTGTCAAGGAAATGAAACAAAATATATTTTACGGGCAACTCACACTATGTAAGTTTTTATGCAAAATGTGCTTTGAGGTTTATCAGGGTGTGCGCAAGTCATTTTCCGTACGTTTTTTTTTTTTGTGAAGTGATGATAGAACTGCATCCAAATTGCTCGGCCTGGGTTCCAATTAGTCATAGACTATTTTATTCAGATTGTAGAAATTCTTTAAAAGACACAATCGTCTAGAGAGCAGCAAAGATGCCCCACGTCTCCCCAGTGCTCCATACTGTTTTCAAGGTTACAAGGTCATTCTCCGTATCAGATATATCTCCCAATGGAAGGAATTGGACAAGGTGAATACAAGGGGGAATGACAATTGAATGTATTTTTATTGCACAGCCGTAACTCTGGAACCAGGAATTTATCTAAAGGTGACAAACGGACTATCATGTCCTGCTAAAGCTTGGCACCACGGCTGTTTTCTATGACCAGACCAGAATAGAATTTTGCTGATTCTATAAAAACAATTTTGCTGCCATTATTCACGAGAATCCGTGCACCTGAAAGTTGACGAGTGTAAATTAAAATGTCTAATTGTATAGGTAAGGTTTAATTAACTAAATGTCGCATAGAAATTAAAGGAAGTAATATTGAGGCTTACTCTATGCTCTAAAAGCACAGCCACAGGTACATTGATTTGGAGAGGGGGGGGGGACTTATTCTCTGGTGTACAGGCCTAGGGTGGAACAAATATTTTATTGAGAAATTCGGATAAAGGGTCTTGATCTGTTGTAGAAAAAATGGGCTAGAAGTACGCCTATAGTACCTGTCAAGTACAAATTGTTTTTAGTTTTCTATGAACAAGGTTGTCATTTAAGTTCTGCTTTTTGGAATATGTAACTATCATTTTCTGCTTATAGACATGGGGGGAATTTTTTTTTCTCTATCTTTCTCTGTCCCCCCTGTTTCTCTCACCCCAAGAGTTGTATTTCTTACTCTGGGCTTGCTTGGTGTTTTGGTCTTACAACCCTGTTTACTGTAAAGACAAAATAATTTTTGAAGTGTGGTAAGGAATTCTGTAGTCAATCTTCATCAAAAAAGAATAGATTAAATTTTTTGATATAATTTTGATATATTTTTCATTTTTGAACATTCCAGTGCATGGTAGTTGTACTTCTCTGATTACCATAGCAACCATGTGTCAGCCATCTTGGTTTTTCTAAAGTTTAAAGCACTACACTTTACTTGTCACATGTGCTTTTTGATACATTCATTCCAGCATTATTCATCCATTTAATGATTTTCCCAATGTTTTCAGCAAGATTCAAGATGACTGACAAATCCATGTACTGGATTCTATTCAGGTGAAGGAAGAAACAAAACTTAATTCTAATTCAGAATAGACATCTGAAAATGTGTCTTGGTGGATTTGCATGTGCTCAGTCCTGTCAGCCATGTTGGATTGACTTCTCAGGTAGGTCTAATTTTAATTTCTTATGCACATGCATTATGGGCGTATGTTTTTATAATTTCTGTCCAGTGTTTTACAATCTATAAATAGTTAATCTTGGCCTTAATTCTATAGAAACAAATGAGGTAAAGGCCTCACATATAAAACAAGGACCTAACCCCTTAGCCTTCATGGTTTGGATCAGGCTACCTGATTATACGTCCACCTTGTGTTCTTAGCCTGTTTCCTCTTGTTTGTGACGCAGGTTGGAGGGACTGACATGTAAAAAGCATCTTTTGATTAGGCAGTTAACGTTTAAAAGTTTGAAATCACAAAAAGAGTAGACAAATGACAAAATTTCCCTCATTGCACACTACTTGGCCTCTTCATTAGTCCATCATTAGTCCACAAGATGCAGAAGAATAGGAAGTAAAACTCCATTCATTTCATGTTTTATTAACATGATTCAAAGTAGCTTTACCAGGTAAATCACAATGTTCTTTCTCTGTGATTGTTCAATTTCTATATGGTATGTCACTCTTGAGAAATTTAGGTCAATAAAAGAAAGGCCTTAGTGTATGCAGTGTGTAGATTTAAAGGTATAAACGAAATAAGATTCACCAACATGTTCCAGTGTTCAAGTCCTCACCAGGACATCTGACAATGGGGGTTAACTGTTAAAGAACCTTAATGACCTGAGAACCTAAGTTGTTATCCTTGTAAAATTAATACCAAGAGGTTTGACCAAGGACCAGCTGGTAGAAAGGATCCTTGTGAACCTAAGTTGTTATCCTTGTAAAATTAATACCAAGTGGTTTGACCAAGGACCAGCTGGTAGAAAGGATCCTTAAGTAAACCCAAGTTGTTATCCTTGTAAAATCAATACCAAGAGGTTTGACCAAGGACCAGCTGGTAGAAAGGATCTTTAACTGTGAACCTAAGTTGTTATCCTTGTAAAATATAAGATGTACATAAATCCCATTTCAAGATTAAGGCAGCATTACAGATATTATTCTTGTAGGCAGAATCTTTTATTAAATAGGATATGAATATTCATTGTGGGAGGAGTCAGTTAGTAATTGACAGTCATGGAATATGATTGACAGCTGTTATAGCTTTGTATCAATAATTATTTGAAAATTATTTCAATAAACTTTTTGTGGTTGAAGGAAAAAGTTTTACTAATATTTTTCAATTCGATATTTTTTTATAATGAAATTCTAGTAATATTGTATAAGAACGAAGTTTATATTTTCCGATTTTTCGTAAAATTCTGAGATAAATGAACGATGAATTCGGAACACTTTCACCTGAACTATTCCACGGACCATTATAATAGTTGTATGAGAAAAACGTGAGTTAGATTTGCTTTTTTGACTTCTTCTCTGCCTATTACTCCCTGATTTCTGGAGTTTTTGTATCATAGAATATTCTCATAGTCCATTTTATTGACACTGTTCAGTAAGTGCATTTTTTCTGATTTTCAAACGAATAATCCATTCTTTTAGTAGCACTTTTTATTTTTAGTTTAAAATTCCTTGTTTATTGTAGTTTTATTATTGTATCTGTATAATAACAAAAACATTTATAGCTCTATTCAAACATGACTGGCAAATACAGTTAAATCATAAATCCTTACAAAATATTCTTTTAATTATCCAACCAGACACAACTGGTAAATATAACTCAAACTCGTTATAAAAGAACCGGCATTTTTTATTTTTGTTCAAATATGACTGGTAAATACAACTGACTAAACAACCCTTATGGAGAAAAAGGCATTTGACAGATCCCTTCAGACATGACTGGCAAATACTGTTCTTTTATAAATCCTATTAGAATTCAATCAACAGTCCTTACCAGAAAGAGCATTTTGTTTTTTCTAGTCAGACATGACTAGTTAATATGATCATATCAGTAACCCTGAAAGATGTACTAATCTACAAGTTTATGTGACATCCTAATGTTGATGGTCAGTGACGTATACAGGCAAGTGAAAAGGTGAAGATTTGGCTGGAAAAAAAAAATTATTCAAATTTTGATAGATGTTATATGTAAAAGTAACTTATGGTGATGAAAAAGAGAAAAAATGCAGATTTTAGCTTCTTTTTTTGAAGAAATGTTCAGGAAAAACTTGTTTTATGGAGGTCACTCTGTTGTAAAATGATGGATCTTTGATAAATTATAGTCTAAGCTTAATAATGAGTACTTCTAATATGTCATGGTTATTGACTTACTTGACCCTTGGCCTGTCACTCTGTGGACAAGATGTAATATGTATGCAAGAATGATTTACACTGTGTTCTTTCAAAGGTAGTATGAGTCAAAGGCATCTAGACCTTTGATCCATTAGGAGACATATTAGTCTTTAAGCATATTCAGAAGATTGTAAAGAAGTTTTCTAAATTTTATATCTGTATAAATTGATGTTATCAGTGTCCCTGATACCATTCTTATTTTCAAAAAGAAATCTGTAGTTCCTGTAATTCTACTAAAACTAAGTGTTTGATGACATCATTATTGCAAAAGCACTGTCAAGTTTTGTAATTTTAACTTCTTATGATGCTTAGTTTTAGAGGAATTCCAGGAACCACAATTAGTTCCTTGATTCACATAAAATTTAACAAAACCTCTTTACAATCTTTTTAAAGCTTCTGTCAGACATGCCAGGCAAATACATTGAAATAGAAGCACTGACTCTGTTATCCTCAGTGCCTCAGAAAAACAATTACAGAAATTTCAAAAATATAAAATCAGAAAGGGCTTTATAATAACATAACACATGATAAGTGTTAGATAAGATTTGTTCAATTATTAGGAGAGTCTGTCAAGATCTCTAGAAGAATATCACCCTAGATTCCTGGGGTTTTAACTAGTTCTATAAGTGTATATGTTTAATATTCGCTCTAGGATTGCCACCATTCGAGGGACCCTTACTGCTCGTATTGAATAGAAAAGAGTTAAAATTGAATCTTCAATTGCTCTCGATGATAATTTTGAAGCTTTCTTGCCACCAGATGTCAGATATGAAACATTTAGTTCTGCTTGAATTCTCGATTAAATGATCGCCCAAGTTGGCAAGCCTTGACGGTTTGAGGTCGTCCAGTATCATAGTAAAGTAATTGTTACGATACACTTCATTGCACTAGAACATTATTATTATTATTATAAATAGAGAAATAATAGCATAACTTCACATACTGATGAAACCCCAGTCTGTCTCGTATCGAAATAATCAAACAATTGCTACAAATGTTCATCTTTCTTTTTAATTTTGCTAATAACAATTTATCAATTTTTTTGCCGTCCTGTTTTATAGCTTTCGATAATTATCATAACAATTATTTTAATATTTCTGACAGTTTTTGGAAAAGTTGACAGATCTGTTTTTTTGAGGTTTAAGACAATGTCTTATTCTTAGGAACTGGTCAACCTTTTTGAAATTATTTTATGGCATCTATTTTTGTTGCCATAACAATACATAATTCTTGCCAAATTTGTAAATTGCATCTATTTTTTTTTATGGATTCCCATTTTTATCAGCACATGACAGTTTCCCTTAGTGAATTTTGATAATTATTATTAGCGAAGAATTAGAAATTTGATCAAATATGATAAATTAGCCAGAGGAACACTTTTTAAGAATCAAATTAGATTAAGGTGCTTATACAATTAAATAAGAATGCCCTCTATGTGTTTTTAGAATTTTGAATTTATTTTTTTAATTTGAAGTTTACCAAGTTAATGTTCAAACTTGAAGTGAAAATTGAAGTATCACCTTTCAGTAGTAGTAGAATCAGATTGCAGTTTGTCTACAATTTAATAAGAATGTACTATGTAATTTGAATTGTGAATATTAAGAATTAATAATGTGACTAGAATGAATAATAATAAAATGTAAAAATTAGTTCTGCTGGAATAATTAATTAATATCATAGTTATTGGAACATAATAAGTTGTCATGACAAACGTTTATTGAAGTTAAAATAATGTAAATTTGAATAGAATTATTAAATGATATTTTATTATTGATGTTTTAACTGCATCTTCTTTCCTTCTTCATCCTTCGCTATTCTCGCTAGACTCTCCAACCTACAACTCACTGGTGGGGGGAGGGGGTTGACCCCGGGACCCTCAAGTTAACTAACAAGCGTCTTAACTCACTAAGCTACCTGTCTCAGACAAGACAAGACCCTACAACCTACTTCTCAATGACTCTTTGGGGGAGGGGGGGGTTGACCCCGGGACCTACAGGTTAACTAACTAGCGCACGTCTAAATCACTGAACCACTGAACCAGAATAAAAAAGAGAGATCTGATAATCTCAGATGGCTAATGAAAAAAACAATGAATCAGATAAAAAAAATACTGAATTAATTCTAAAAATCCAGATGGTTTTATAACCTTTCAAGTGGAATTGTAATAAAAAAAAGAAAAACAATTGAACTCAGTTTTGATTTATTTTTTATATTTTTTTTGAATGATGTGTGGTCTCAAATTTTTTTTTTTATATTTTTCTTTTTTTACATATTTTATTGATCTTATAGAATTCTAATTAACGATATCAATGAAATAAATAGTTGTTCAATAGATCAAAACCCCCGTGTGATTTAAAACCATGTGCCCATCTTTTAATAGATTTTTACACCAGGGCACTAATCCTTGTTGACTTGAGGGTAGGGCCCTGTTTCTCAAAAATGTCCTAATATTTTGCTGTTGTCATAAGGCCATAATAAGAGGAGAGTAGGACGTAAAACTCCATTTCCAATCTTAAAACCCAAAAATTGACGAATAATCGAATGTCAATATCCCTGATGAAGTTTCACAAATTTTTTTGAACAATTATGCAGAATTCGTTTTTTTTCACAAAAAAGCCTGAAAGACAGAATTCATTTCACAACCTGACATTTTGTAGTTAAAGTCAAACACGATGAGTTAATATATACTGAAATCAAGATCCCTGATTGAAACTAAGACAAAACGCAAGTTTTCCTTTGACATCCCTTGACATCAGTCTTGGTATTTTTCATGCCAAAAGTTTTCTGTCAAATTGTTTCTAGAACTGACAGGGGGAATGTTATGGTGTAGTTTATCAGACCATCTTGTATTTCGCCTGGCGAATGTAAATCACATAATCATGCAGCACTTGAAATGTTATCATGTCTTCAAGTACGCTTCAAGAGGCTTGATACGATAATAATCTGGCCACCCTGTTTTAAATCTACATGAGATCAACATTGCTGTTATATCCATCAAACTTTTACAAGACTTGACTCAGGCTACATATTTAATACAGGCTTTTCTTAAAATTTTAATTTCTGTTTACACTTAACAGGCCTTTCTTAAAATTAAATTTCTGTTTACACTTAACAGGCCTTTCTTAAAATTAAATTTCTGTTTACACTTAACAGGCCTTTCTTAAAATTAAATTTCTGTTTACATCTTAACAAATTGTGATCAAAGTTTTCTGTTTAACAAATTGGCCTTTCTTAAAAGTTAATTTCTGTTTTACAAATTGTGATCAAAGTTTTCTGTTTAACAAATTGTGATCAAATTTTCTGTTTTACAAATTTTTCCAAGTTTTCTGTTTTAAAATTGGTTCCAATTTTCTGTTTTACTTCCTTCATTAAATTTCTGTTACACTTAAGTTTTCTGTTTTATCAAATTTCTGTTTACGAACTTTTCAAAAATTTTCTGTTTTACAAATTGTGATCAATAATTAATTTTCTGTTTTACAAATTGTTATCAAAGTTTTCTGTTTTACAAATTGTGATCAATGTTTTCTGTTTTACAAACTGATATCAAAAATTAATTATCTGTTTTACAAACTTTATCAAAAATTAATTTTCTGTTTTACAAACTGTTATCAAAAATTAATTATCTGTTTTACAAACTGATATCAAAAATTAATTATCTGTTTTACAAAGGTAGTAGAGAATTATAAGAGTAAGTAAGAAGTCAGTTGTGTGTATATTAAAACCTAGAGAAATACACTGTAATGGGCTAGAGTAATATGATTCTAACAATTGTTACTAATATGTCATACTATACACAATTCACATAGCCCAGATTCTTCTGACTTCATGAAATTCTCTTTCTTCTAATCTTTCTTCTAAACAGATTCACACCTGCTTAAAGAGGCTATCCAAGATTATAACCGAGCCAATTTAAATACACTGTACCACTATGTTTAAAAATGGACGGCTAGTTTCCTGTTTTTAATAACTCTTCTGACTTTGAAGACATATATTTAGGATTCTGAAGGTCAAAATGCCATATTTGGTTAATTTTCTGCCATCTTGACGACAGTGTATTATTATCGGAGTTAAGAGATGCTTAGTATTTCATGGTTAAGAATTAGTCCTAATAAGTTATTCCCCTTCGACAATTTGGCTGAATCTACGTTAATTTCTGGAGTTTTTTTGTTTGTTAAGTGAACAGGTGTCTATCATGTACATCTGTAGGCTTGGTCCATGTTTAGAAGAAGGACTTAACCGTAGTTATTTCCCTTTGATTTGGATTTGTCAAAGGTGCTTATTAGAAAATTTTAATGACGAACACTTTTTCAGACAAGCCCACATGCCTAAATATATTACAGTTTTTGAGATGTAATTTGAAAAGAATGGAGTTTTACATCAAACTCTTCTGTAGCTTATAGGTTAATGAAAATGCACAACACCATGCAGTTTGCAATTAGGGAAATTTTGGCAGGACAGATCAGTTTTTGAGAACTAAAAGAACATTGAGTCTATCAGATAAAATAAGGGCTCTTATACTTGAAAACAAATTTCATTCTTATACTGACATGACCTTCTTCTCGCACTCAATTAGTCCATTAGGTGCAGAAGAGTAGGATGTAAAACTCCATTATTTTAATTTACAAAAACATCTTCCTTAGCTGAAATAGATGTAGAATCATTTTTAAGCGTAAATCTTTCCAGAGTGCATTCACCATTGTAGTCTCAAGTGAAGAACTTGCTTTATAGTCATTATAAATACTAAATCTATTTCTTTTCAAGCAAACATTGAAATATAGAGACTTAAGAAAGGTGGCTCAGATTTTTTATTCAAATCTTTGAATTATAAATGAAGAGGTCTTTATAAAAAAGAAACTAAATGTTTGGATGTTTACGAAATTTCAAACAGTTAGGATAGTGAAGGGGGTTTCTTTTCACGTAAAGTAAACTGAAAAATATTTTTGTGTATTTTCCAAACCTCATTTAAAATGAAAAACGCCACTTGAGAAGCTTTTAACAAATTTAAAATTCACACTTACAACACTCCATAGATTGAACAAACTTTATTCTTTCAAATAAATCTAAATATCAATAATAATAGATTCATTAACACAATTTAACATCTTGCAAAAAAAAAATATTTTCAAAAAAAAATAATAGTCAAATTTTTTTTCATTCAAACAGAAATCCTGGACCCCAATTAATCCAAAAAATTAAACCTTTATCTAATGGAATTTCAGGTTGATTATTTTGTTCCTGAAATTTTTGGAATAAAAATATACAGCTGTATAAAAGAGTGGCTCACAAAGAAAAAAATCCAATTTTTTGATTGTAATTGAAAACTTAAAAAGGTTAATTTTCACCAAGGTTAAAGAATGATAATGATAATTCCTGTTATTTTGAATAAAAAACTTGATTTGTCACCAAGGTCAAAATTAGGTGATAATTCTTTCCTGTATAATCCAAGACTTCCCATGATTTTGAGTTATGATTTGATTTATTCCGCGACGTTTCAACAAGTGTTCTCTTGTCATTATCAAGCAGGATTCATCAATTACTAAATGCCATTTAAAGAATATTGAATTAAAATTATTGAAGTTAAATTTGTTATGTTACTGCCCACAATTAATCTGAAATCAATTTGCTATCTATATGAGGAATATGTTGTTTATGATTGAAACGAAATACAGCATTTCATCAGGGGCACGGGAACAAATTTTAGGTTGGGGGGGGGGGGGGCAGGCAAACTATTTCACAGTCAAAAAACTGTTATCATTCATATACCTTTATTTCAAAATTAATCAATTGTCCAAAGATATTTTTGCCCCCCCCCCCCCTGTTCCTGCGCCAATGCATTTCATTTAAAATAAAAAATATAAATAAGTTATAATTGTAAATTGAAGGTTTAAAATTTAACATTATTTATACCGTTTGAATCAAACAAAATGTAGCAACATCACTTTAAGGTTATTTTTTAAAATCTATTTAGATAATGCATCAATGACATAATATTAATTAAACATAATTAACAATTGTCATTATTCAATATGAATAATTAATGAATATTATGCAAATGATATTTAAATATGTATTAATTATAACTGTAAATATAAGATGATTCGTTAAAAAATGAATTTTAATTAGTCAGTGAATTTAAAAGAAAGATTTTTAACAATTGTAAATTTTTGATAAAAAATCATTTTTGAATATCCTTTTAAATGAAAAATGCCGAATTGAAAAAAACTAATTTGATACAAAGTGGGAAAACAAACTTTAATATTTAATTCACAATAGTCAATATAAGGATTCATGAATAAAATATTTTTTAACCATATTTTGATAAATTTAGAATTTTCATAACATTGAACATTGAATATAAATAATGAAATATGATAATTATTTGAATTGTGTTTTAATAATGCATCAATTAAAAATCAATAATTTATAATAACAAACACTCATTAAAAGTAATTAAACTGCAAATTAAAAATAAAGAATAATTAATAAAAATTATTTAAATGATATTTTCATAATGCATAAATTTACATAATTAAATAACAATGATTAAAGATATATAAACAAAGAACTGAATGGTAGCTTAAAGATAAAAATTGTAAATAAATATTTTTTGATAATATTTTGATTATGCTTAAATTATATAACATTTGTTCCAGATATCAATGCATAAAAATAAAAATGAAATGTTAAAGATAAATAATGGAAAATAAATATGTTATAAACCATATTTTGATTATGCATATGTAACACATGATTATTATGAATGAATTAAGGAATGAATGAATGAATGAATTAATGGCTGGATGGATGGATGAATAAATTGAATGGAATGAGATGAATAATGAATGAATGAATGAATGAATGAATGAATGAATGAATGAATAATGATGAATGAATGATTCATGATTTGAATGAATAAATGAATGAGAATTGCATATAGATGAATATAAAATGAATAAGAGTGAATGAATGAATAGATTGACATGAAATTATTGTAGTTTGAGTCAATTTACAATTTACTATCAAATTCATACTCAGAGAAATTTATTTCATAGAGATTATTTCAGTTGAGGGAGTGAAGTAATGGACAATTTAAAAAGTTCATACCAGAAATTTTTATAATAATATCTGTAAATGGGACAGTGGAGGTCGATTACATCTATATTTGGGCTAGGTTGAAGTTTGACAACACTGTCCCAACTAAACCAATTGAAAAGGTTAATTCTGTTACGAACTTCTGGAACTCTAATTGAGGGTGGATAACTTAGATTTTAGGACTGGAGGCTGGTTTGAAGACAGAGCTTACTGTATTGTATATTGACTCGAATGTGTATTAGTTTTAACTTTGATAGTACTGTTACTTCAGGGCTACTTTAATTCCAAACCTGCAGGAATTATTGGAATCGAAGACTGTGTTTCTGCTAGTAGAAAATCAGGAATTAATTTTGGAATTTTGGTACATAATTAGTGATTAGGAATGAGTTTTACCTCATTAAAGTGTTAGTTCCAAATATTATTTTTTAATTTCAAGGATTGTATTTAAAATTGTGAAAACTGTGTCCTACTCTCCCTTAAAATGACAAAAAGGCCGAGAAAATGGTTTTAGTTTTTTGAGGTAAATGAATTGGTGTGACAGTCATGTTATATTTTTTAATTAATATATTAATATGAATAATTAAAATAAAATATTATTAAAATTATTGATTTGGAACGCTGGAAAACAATAGTTATGATGTGTTAAAACCATAAAGTGTTCTGAATGAAGCGTTTATTTGAAAGTGTTAATATCCTACAGTTTTAATTTATGATTGGTATTGTATATTACTATACTAGTGACATGGAAACAATTTATTGAACACACATGGTGTTAAAGGCTGTTTGATTATTGTTGCATTTTAACTGTGCTTGTTAAAAGTTTGATTTATTTTCATATTGGAGCCTGCATATTATTATTAAACTATTGGAAAATTATTATAGGGGTTTGAACTTCTTTGATAGTGAAATATTAACAATGTTTTATGATATTGAATTTTCAATGATGACTATGTTGGATGGATGACGAATTGATTCTCAATCGTGTGAGTGACTTCTTAACTTCTTATCTTTCTAACTGTTTTGGTCAAATTTGGTTTATTTTGATGACCTTCATCAAGGACTTGGATAATTATCGTTGACCACCAAAGACAGCAAAAATACTTTAACAACAATGTGCTTCTTATTGAAGTCTGAAACAGTCATCAGTAGTTTTCTGTCTGTGGTTCCTGTACTGGAATAAAAAACACTGTTGACAATTTGTGTTATAGCAATATTAACAATTGTTAAATAGTGTTTTGACTTGTTAACATTATGTTTGTTGAGTGAAATTCACAAACATATTTAGTATCTGGTTTTGTAATTCTGATATGATTTCTGACATATTAACAATATTTTAAGAGTCTGATTGACATTTATTTAAAATTTGTTAGTATCTCGATCTTTTTATAATGATATTAACATTTGTTCAATTGTGGTAAAATTTGTTAGTATCTAGATCTCTTAAATGATATTAACAATAACTCAATAATTGTGACAATTTTTTGGCATCTGGAAGCGATTACCATCTATTCAACCGTGGTAAAATTTGTTAACATTTCAATGTGTGGTATTGACGAAAGTTGTTAGCATTTAAGTGTGTGACAGTAACATTTGTTAACGATGCAGTAACTGAAGTTTATGTAAGCTAATAATTGTTAACATCTAGATTAACAACTTGTTAGTGGTTATTTACGAGCCTATTGATGCTAACAATTCAATTAAAGATTTATTTTGGAATTTGGATGCCAGTGGGTTATTTGTAAGCCTATAAATATGGAAAGGCAGTTATTTGTTAACCTTCTATAAGTGCTAACATTTGTTCAATAGATCTAATTCTTCTTATCAGCTCTCTTCTTGTCTTATTGAATGATACTCACTACACAGCTCTCTAACTTATTGTCTTCAGCTAGTGTAAGCACCACATGAAAGTCAGTAGAATTCCATGGATTCTAATTACTGTAACATTGCATGTGTCTTTTCTTCGGTGGCGCCAAAGTCTTAAGGTCTTACATGTTCAAGAACTGGAAAGGACATAGTGACTCTGTATAGAAGTAAATAGCGCCAAGAGAGATGTACAGCGAGATCGTCAACGGATCTTGGGGCAGTTATCCTGAACAGAGGTGGCTCAGGTAAGATTTCACAGAATTTCTTTTCAATCTCAAACGGTCGAATTTTCAATTTATGAGAAACATTTTTTATTTCAACAATTATAATTCAAAACACCTAAAAAAAAAATCTAAATTTTGTAAATTATAAAGAATATTTTTTTATCTTATAACAAACTTTTTATAGTGTTTTTTTTTTATAAGATAATTATTTTGAATTAAAAAAAGCTATGGTAAAAATATTAAATAAGATTTAACTGCAAAATATGCAGAAGCCTTTTTAGGACTTTTCTTTTGATTTAAAGATTGTCAATGGCCTTATTGTGGCGAGTTTTATATCGAAAATTCTGCTTTCAATGAGAATATAAAAAGCTATGTTTGCTCGTAGCTTTTCTAATTAGCAAGTTTTGTTCTTAACTGCAAAATATTTAGAAACCTTTTAAAACTTTTTTAACCTTCAATGAGATTTGTATGGGTCTATGGGTGTGATTTTTTTATAAAGATAATATTTTTCAATTGAATTAAAAAGGCCATGAAAATAACTTGCTATATTAGCTCTAAGCTAGGTTAGTGGGTTCTAAATTGCAAAATATTTCAAAATTTTAATTTTTTTCTATTGTATAATCTGATAATTATTTAAATAAATTTTATTTTAAAAAATTATTCCTAAAAGTTTTTTTGCTTGGTTTGAAATAGAGTCCTTACAATTCAATACCTTTAAAAAACAAGATTTTTTGTTCAAAACTGCAAAATATTTCGAAAATTTTTTCAACTTTTTTTTTACTGTATAAGTCATGTATATTTTGATATCAGTTTTGTTCTAACAAGTAATTATATTTATAAGAGTGTTGGTCACTTTGAAACTGTCGACATATAGTTATAGATGGACTCCATAAATAAACATATATCAGAAATTTTGATGTCTTTGTTTTTTAACTTGAAAGGAAAATTATTTCGAGTCCTCACTACCTCTAATTAGTCTAATTAACTAAGAAAGAAATTTTTAGAAAAATATTTTTAAAGACAGAATTCAGAGTTAGATATACACTCTTTTATATTCAAATTAGAATTCCTAATTTTTAGTAGAATTTTGTAAAAATAAAAACAAAAATTAAATGTTTTAGAAAAATTAAAATTCATCATTTGAATAATTTTTAAACGATATTTTCTCGTATTTAACGATATTGATGATTTTAATTATATGCATTTTATTAACTTCACACCTGTGTGAACTGTTTAATTGTATTTTTTAACATATATTATCTGGTGACATCTTTACTAGCCTTATTCTACTGCAACATTGTACAACAAAATCTCCAAAAATCAAATATAAAATGAAAAAAACAAATCTGACAATAAGATTGCATCAAAGAACAATTTGAAATAAAAGAAATTCTTATTTTTTTCTTATTTTCTGTATCAGGGATGCTGTAATGATAAGTCGCCAGTCATGTCTGAAAAAGGCTTTTTATTTAATTCAGTTTTTACATTTTCGCCTTCCTTTTACTATCAACACTCTTGATTTTACTTCAATTGCCAGTCATGTTTGATTGGATCTCTAAAGTGTTTAATAGACGCCTTATTTTCAATAGATGATGTAATTTACGTAATTTGCATAATGAACCTCGCTTTCGAAAACGACGGCTGAATTACGTTTAATAAGACAGATAAACAGTGCCCCGGAGTGCAAAAAGCAAAAAATTTTTCTCAATCTCTGGAATGGAAAAAGAGTAAGGCAAATTTCCACCATTGCTCACAGTGAGGGATTGCCTATTTTCATTAGCCTTACATCTTTATCATACGAACTTTTGGGTTAATCTAAAGGTGAACTGTATAGAGATATAAAATTTACCTGGGGTCATAGTGACCAGGTCATGACCCTAGATGATGAGGTGACTGGCTACTTATAAGGACAAGAATGACAGGTGATTAAAGAGGGGAATCCCCGTTGAGATCTGGTATTGGTATACTGTCTCAATAATATTACTGATTACGTGTATGTTAAGGTATACAGAGTTGTCTAATCTTGTCACTGTGTGGCGTTACCGTACCGATCCTATTGTCTGAACACAGTAGCCCTAGGCCTAACAATTTTTGTTCATAAAATTTCATTTTTTTATGAGAATTTGTAGACTTACTGTTAATTTTAGGTGAGAAGTTGAGAAATTCCTCCGCTTTTGCCGGAGCAAGTTAAATAATCTGATTGGATAATGAAACTAATTTTAAAATCGGTTTAATTGATTGACCAATCAGATGTCTGAAACTCTAAAATCATCTTAAAGAGATGGTTTCACCATTAATTTGACCAATCATACCTTAGTCTCAGAAATAATATTTTTTTTTGCTAAGCTAATCAGTAATAGTGTTCACAGTTCACAGACACTTTAAATCATGTGTGTTCAGAGTTGTCTGTGTTTACATTTCTAGTATATCTGAAGATGATATTGACCTATATCAACCCTTGAAAATGGTCTTTAAGGTCAGTTTATAGGATGTGGACCAGGAAATTGTCATTTTGAAAGTATTACAGGATATTTCGCTACAGTAGTAGGTTTTAATTAATATTCATTAGCAAGTTTAAATTGTTTTTCTGTTTTTAAAGCATTTTTTTCCTGGTTCTTGACTGTCGTATTGGCTTTTTTTTCACTCCCCACCAACATACAGTTTTTATCAGATTTGTACAGCATTAGAGTGAACTCTCCATTCCAGTGGAAAGAATTCTATAAAAAGTTTTCTTTGACAACAAGTGTTGCTAGGGAAGTAGGGTGTTGCTAGGGAAGTAGGGTGATGCTAGGGAAGTAGGTGATGCTAGGGAAATAGGATGACGCTAGGGAAGTAGGATGACGCTAGGAAAGTAGGATGACGCTAGGGAAGCAGGGTGTTGCTAGGGAAGTAGGATATGACTAGGGTAGTAGAGAGTTGCTAGGGAAGTAGGGTGTTGCCAGGGAAGTAGGATGTTGCTAGGGAAGTAGGATGTTGCTAGGGAAGTAGGATGTTGTTAGGAAAGTAGGATGTTGCTTGAGAGCCAGGGTGTTGCTAGGGAAGCAGGATATGCTTACACTTAGTTACACTACAATTTGTTTTTTCTGGGTATGGAAATTCTATTGATGCTATTTAAATCAGACCATTGAGATGGTAGTCGAGGGAATTGGGTTTTGGTTGTTATACATATGTGGGAATGGTTGATGCCTATATCTGTCCAAATAGCTACCAGAAGCTGGAATAGTCTGATTGTTATATTTATGTGGGGATGGCCATATCTGTCCAAATAGCTGTCTGAGGCTGGAATAGTCTGATGTTTTGGTCTGCTGCAGTAATTATATTTTAATGAAATGTTTTATTGAAAAAGACTAATTAAAAAGCTATGGTTTAATGCAGTACTAGGGCTGTATTCACTCGGTAATTTTGCCGTATTTCAGGCGTATCACTACTGTTATTGTATTCTAATTAATATTTTTATTTTTTCCAATTGATACTTCCTTTTACTGAAAGGTATTGATGATTGTAACATTGTGGTTAAACGTTGCTACGAAAGTACTGGCACAGGCATGTTAGCACAACCTCTGGTATTATTTGTGCAGTTAGTTAAACAAATGAAATGAATGGAGTTTTACATCCTACTCTTCTGTACCTAATGGGCTAATGAAGACAGTGAAATGAATGGAGTTTTACATCCTACTCTTCTGTACCTAATGGGCTAATGAAGACAGTGAAATGAATGGAGTTTTACATCCTACTCTTCTGCACCTAATGGGCTAATGAAGACAGTGAAATGAATGGAGTTTTACATCCTACTCTTCTGCACCTAATGGGCTAATGAAGACAGTGAAATGAATGGAGTTTTACGTCCTACTCTTCTGCACCTTATGGGCTAATGAAGTTGAGCATTAATGCCATGCAGTGTGTAATGAAGGAAATTTTGCCAGGAGACTGTAAACAATTGAAAATTTTGTCTTGAGTTTCACTTACACGGAATGAAAGCACAGTTACTCATATCACTTGTGGAATGAAATTTTTGTGTCAGGTTCTTCTACAATTAAATCAAAATAATAATGGTAAATGGCATAAGTATCCATGCTGGTGTTAACATTCTCTCAATGAGATATTACTAATATAACATCATATCTTAAATAGGCATTCGGTAGTTATTTAATTGTATGTGAACCAGGAGCGAGATCTCCATTCTAAATATGATACATTTGTACATTCTTAATTCCTTTAAAGACTTTGAAATATATAAACTTGTTCTTATTTAATGTCTACTTTAATCGTAGGCAAACATAAAGCCATTTAATCCATCTTAAAAACACAGTGGTGATAAATAATTTAACATGCACGATCGCCTGGGGGTAATTAGTGACCTTATATCTAGGGTCATCACCAAATTTCACTTGACCTGTGTCAGATATAGGGGATGACCCTAAATGACCTAGATGGAGTTATAAAATGAATCGAGGTAGTCTCTCATCAAAGGTTGATCAATGCTAGAGTTGACAGGTGCCCCTTGGTTTTCAAGTCAACCCCCTCAGATTTCTCTCCTTCACATCTTTCATGTCTGTATTTGTCTTAAGAAGAATAAGGGTCAGTGAAAGTGTTTTTCCTTTTTTTTTGTTTTCATGGGAAAAAAATGAGAGTTTGATAGATTTCAGACAAGTTGTTTGTTAATTTATATTTCTCTTCTTAGAACAAACTTAAGATTTTCATTCTCAAATTTGGCCATTGAAGGTTTGCTACCTTCTAGGCTGATTAATAGATTTGAATTTTGAATCTTGGGTAAAATTAGTTAATATCCATCAATGAACTGTTATAAGATGTGTTTCCGCTGGGCCAAATATAGTGGCTTTAAGCTAGATTTTGTGTGTTTCCTCGGGAACCGACAGCCTCCCTTTTTGTGTTGACAATTTATCAGGGCCCAAAAAAGCTAGCTTTTATGCCACCTATTTAAACTCATTACATTAAAAACGCAACAAGCTAGCTATTGATGGTTTATACTGCTACGTTTCACCTAACCCTAATCACAATAGGTTACGCCTACATACCTGCGCCTGTGCTTTCATAACATCACTTAACCTACAACCCACAATTCCTAACCCTACCCTGTTATCGTTAGACTATAATATTTACGTGGTTACATCCCTTGAAAAGCGTATATTAAAATCTGGATGTAATTAGAGATTAACGTGTAATTAAGGACGATTCTAGAATTGATAACTAAACTCTAGAATATTTTTTTGACATACGTGAAATTGGGTAATAATTAGCAGATAGTTTAAGAATTAGAATCTGAGATTTAAAGACAAACAAGAAGTGAAATCACCACCCAACAAGCACCTGCCTTCAACTTTAATTGTTGTTATTTATAATGGGCTTGTATTTATTGATCCTGCACAATTAACATTGTCAAATTTAAAGTGATACTTTCGTTAAATTATCCTTCTTACCAGATCTTAGATCTCAATTTCAGTTGTATGTATACCTTTCAGAATTTAATATTTAATGTCTGCAAACAAACATTTTACAAGCTAGATAAGATTTCTGATTTTTATTTTGCCCCTTTATTATACCTATGACACTTATTAGAATTAGAAACTGACACCCTGTTTGTATACAATTTTGTTTAAAGCAATCAAGCTGTCTATGTTACGTTGTTAACCATCTATGCAGATATTTTCAATATTATATCTTTGAGCAATATATGACCTGATAACATACTGATGTTTTGGACATAATACCCATCGCCAGGAGAGATGTATATGAAGGGAGATAAATCCTTCATTATAGTCCAGATGTATTAGGCGCTTCTATTTTTTACAGGCTGATTTTTGGGGATTCACAATAATTTTCAAGGCCATTAGAAATTGGTGGCGAAGCATCCATTAAACTTACTGTCTATTATAAGTTTTTCTGATTCTAATGTTTCAGATATACAACCTTCATCAGGATTTCTAATTCTAGTGTACTGTCAGATGTCACCATGCCCTAGAACAGATAGTGATCATAGTCTGTGATGGTTATATTTTAAATTTATCACTTACACCTGTCAAGAACAGTATGAAAACCCCATCATATCTATATCATTCTACCAGATACATGGGTTATATTTCAAAATATCATTGGTATCACTGATATCGGCAAGAAAATTTAGAATTTTGAAAAATCAGTACTTAAGAAACATGTGATTTTTATTATAAATCGTAAACACTATGAAAGATGGCAAAAATACCTCATTGCACACTGTCTAATATCCTGAAATTTTTTTATTGATAAAAGAAGTCATAGAAATATGGATGTTAATAGATATCTTTTATCTATATATCACAAATTCCAGGGAAAACAATTAATATATATCATTGTCTTGTAGTTTAAATGTTTTCTTCAGAAACACTTGGTTGTTCTTTTATCTCATTCTATTGCCTTATATTCTCATGGATTGTAAAAATATCAAAATAATGGCAAAATTTCCCTCATTGCACAAGGCAAGGCATGTTAATGAAACATATATCAGTACTTTAACTTATTAGAAGTACATCTGGTAAAAATCAGAGGTGATGTAACGGGACTCTAGGCATATCAGATGGTTGAACGAAAACCTGCAACATTTGCAGTAATTGAAAAATAACAAATCCTAGCTAAGTCTTGCATAGACAATTACCATCAAAACTAATGCAATGTTTTTCATCACACTTAGTTTCGAATTACGTGTTGAAAATTCTTCAGTTGGCAGTTCTTAGTAAATAAGACTTCGTACTCATTGGCTGAATTAATTAAAGTTTGCCATAACCCACGTGTTAATACGCAATGGTTTTTAAAAAATGGATGCATGATGTACACTCTCCTGCCGTTAGTAACCAACGTATTCTTACGCTAGAACTACTTTTTGTTTATATCTGTAATGAATTATAAATTATCTGCATTATTTGGTTACATGTGAAAACAATCCGGCAAAAACTGGCATTATTTCAGATTTTCCGTGGTGTTTAATTTCTCAATTTCTAATTATTTATTCATTAATTAATTATGAAACCTAATTAAAAATTTTAAACGAGCAAAAAAGATTTCAGATGGCCTTAAAAATCCAAAGATAAAAAAGTAACATGTTGTATTAAGATAGTTTCAATAATCCAAAAAAAATGTGGAGATTCAAGGGAGACAATTCTTGATGGAATAATTCTTTGTTTTAAGAATGGATTTTTTTAACTTGAGATCGACTCCAATGCTGGCTGAGTATATTCAACTTCACTCATCTTACTTTAGTTAGTTATAGTCATTTTCTAATGACATAGTGTATCACCTAAACAAATTGAAATAAATGAGTTTTTAAACATCACATAACTTCTTTAACAACTATAGTATATAATTCTTTCATTAGTTTAACTTAAGTAATAATTAAAGACATGCTTAGAATAAATCTTGTTTAAAATGGATTATTTACTTGAGATTCTATCCAGATACCGGTGAGTATATAATTTACTCATTTACTTTAAGTTAGTTTATTCATTAATTAATTAATGATATACATTAATTGAATCAATTTTTACATCACTGAGCAACTAAGTAATATTCTCATTATTGCCAATTTAAAAATGCTTTTCAATAATAACTTAGTTTAATAGATATATCATGTTATATAGAGATTCTATTCTTTAGTCATGATACCTGGTAAGTCTACTGATGAATATATACTCTTATTGACCAAGTTTAAGTTAGAAGTGTTTTTCAATAATTACTTAGTTTAATAGATATATTGTTTATATAGAGATCTATTCTTTAGTCATGAACCTGGTAGTCTAACTGATGAATATATACTCTTATTGACCAAGTTTAAGTTAGAATGTTTTTCAATAATAACTTAGTTTAATAGATATATCATGTTATATAGAGATTATATTCTTTAGTCATGAACCTGGTAAGTCTACTGATGAATATATACTCTTATTGACCAAGTTTAAGTTAGAAATGTTTTTCAATAATAACTTAGTTTAATAGATATATCATGTTATATAGAGATTCTATTCTTTAGTCATGATACCTGGTAAGTCTAACTGATGAATATATACTCTTATTGACCAAGTTTAAGTTAAAAGTGTTTTTCAATAATTACTTAGTTTAATAGATATATCATGTAATGGACCAAGTTTAAGATTTAAATTTTGTATCCATTCTAAGACGTAGTATTTCTTTATTTAAATATTAGAATAACTTTCAGGGATATTTTTAATTTGAAAACAGGGATTGGTTTTTGGAGGGTGACAGAGTTTTTGATGTATCATTGTCAATTTTGATCCATTTTCCCCTACTCTATTCTACCTACAAAAGAAATTGAACAGAATAAAACTATAATTGATACTTTGTAGTTGTACTACGTATCTTGTATCTCGTATTTCAAAATATCAAAATAGCGGATTCTTTTGTTCTGAATACAGTAACTTTGAGATAATTTGGTTGAGAGAAAATTAAAATTTATTGATTTAAAATGAGAAAATGAAATGAAAAAAAAAGAGAAAATTGTAATCAAATATGCCTCAAATGATGGATTATTTTTGACTATTTGATACTTTTCCTTGCATGACTTTTTAATTTGTTTTTCACAAATTGTACAAGACCTATTTTTCTAATGAGTACAAGATCCAAGTAACAAATATTAGTCATTACACAAAACTGACAAATTTACTTCAAATTACGAAATACCCATTTAAAGGAATGAAGCATTCTAACAATCTACTCTCCCAGTTGTAAGAACCTGATTTTAGCCAAGTGTGTCACTTTTCAGATTGAGAAATTGAATTACAATATGTCTACAATAAAATAATAAAAATTTGAAGTATTCATGGTAACTTTTTAAGCTGTCTTAAGCTCATAATTCCAGTCCACCCAGCTGTCAATGGGTACGGATAATCCAGGAAAGATCAATGTCAAGAGGTTTGGCCAAGGACAAGCTGGTAGAAAGGATCCCTGTCATGGCGGATTTGTGGACCTAAGTTGTTATCCTTGTAAAATATAGTTGTTTCCTTTTTTTGTCTTTTCTTAATCCAGAAAAATAGAAGAATGAAGCGATCATACCACTTTAAGGAATATTTAGGCATGTGTATCCCTTTTAAAAGAAGTAATTGACGATGAAATAAGGAACAAGATTCAAATTAGCCGAAGAGATTGTACGATTTTTGTATCTTTTTGATAAACCACTTTATAATTAAAGGATTTATTTGAGGAACTTGAGCATCACAATAGCAGACGTCGAAAAGATGGCCGAAATTCTGATGTAAAAAACCTTCTCATTTCCTGTTCGTTAAGATATTAATTAAAAACAAATAATTAAAACATTGGATTTAAAATGACTTCTTTTCATTATTCCTATGTTTCTATACTTTTTCTGATTTGAAAATTTGAAAAGATTTGAAAAAGGGTTAAAATTCACTAAAACACCCTGTAATTTACAGATTGGTTTGAATTCAAATATGTTACTATGAAAATTTTTTTTTTACAAAATGTGAATTTTTTTTGCACTTCCGCATTTAATGAAATGATTTAAATTCTGTAAAATAAAAAAAAAAAGTAAGAAATAAAATTGGCAACATATCTTGGAAATTTAGCATAGGCATATTGTAAACAAACTTGGCACGTGGGTACTTCCACAATTCTTGTCATCAAAGTTCCGCAAAGACATCACCGATTTTAACTTGATCAGATTCTTCGCCATTTTGTAGAATTCCGCGAAAACAGACTTATTCACAAATTTCAACTTTCCGACTCTTAAAAATCAGAAGTCATATTGCATAGATTTTAGCTTTCTATAATCTAGTACTTTTAAAAAATAAATTTAAAAAAAAATTTCATCTCATTCTAGCCCACAATAATAGAAAAGAAATTCAAAATTTGTTGGCCAAGACGAATCTTGTAGAATAACAGGAAGTTTTCAAATTGAAGGTAATAAAAGAACGATATTGTTCGCTAGAAGATTGCAGCTTTTAAGTCTATTTCCAGTTTGTAAATTGTGCAAAATTTTGGCTGAGAAGAAGACACGGGGAAGCAAGGAAATGAAGAGCTAGAAACATGATTGTGATATTTTCTACGATACAATAGAAATTTAAGTACGGCATCATTATTCGAATTTTTTCAAGATTTTAACAATGTTCTACGTTCTAACTGAAGAGTGTTTTGTCAATAATTTCGATTTCTTCAATTTTACATACACTGAGTTCAGTTTAAGGGATACTGTGTCTTAGAATGGACATAAAATTTATGTTCTCTAGAATGGTCAATATGAGTATATATTCATCAGTGAACTTACCTGGTGTTATAAAGTAACAGAATCCCTGTAAAATCTGGAAAACTCATAAAACTAAGTCATGTTTTAAGGTAAATGTTAGGCCTTTCTTCTTAAAGGGATACTGTGTCTTAGAATGGACATAAAATCAAGTTCCCAAGAATGGTCAATATGAGAATATAT
This sequence comes from Nipponacmea schrenckii, assembly GCA_030562195.1. NCBI lineage: Eukaryota > Metazoa > Mollusca > Gastropoda > Lottiidae > Nipponacmea > Nipponacmea schrenckii. The sequence goes on along the minus strand of JAUJPP010000005.1, from coordinate 7,684,598 downwards.
TCATTCTTAGATGTTGAAAGAAATGTATTTTGCAAAGAAAATCATCTGAGTGAAATGGGCTTTAAATTCTCAGAAAATTCCAGTAAAGGGCCTCACCTTTGGTGCTTACAGACACCCCCCCCCCCTCATAACACTGAGCACAACACACATCTAAGTTCTATCAAGTTCTAAAACTAGGCAAACTAAAACAAATCTGAAATCCAATTTCCATTTTAAAAAGTGTTACAGGTAGTTTTGAGAACACCTTCCCCGAAGAACTATATGATGAAAATCGGCGTCGAAGTACAATGACATGATTTCAAAGTCAGTTTGTAAAACATAATCAAATATCTTGAAGCCATTTTTTCTTGTGATTTTTCAAAAAAAACTCATCTTTTGAGTGATAACTAAAACCCTACAAGTTGTTTTACTTCCGACTTTACCCAAAAAAACAGAAAAAAAATTAAATTTTTTTGTGTATTCCAAAGATAACAGTTTTAAAGGAATTTTGTACCTGCACATTTCTTCTGGGCTAGATTCCTACATTTTTTGTGTCTGTTTATTTGAATTTTAATTTTGAAAAATAACACGGAAAGGTGAAAATGAGCTGCAAAGGAAATATTACAAAAACCTTTTCTAAGTATTCTATAGATTATTGTGCTGAAAAAGTGGCATACTCACATCAAAATTATGGTGAGTCATTTAAAGCTTTAGTCAGACCTGACCGGCAAATTTGCCTTAATGACTATTGATTTAAAAGAGTAGAATTTAAATGTCAATCTATTTTTCAAATCTCTGGATCACTGTGACCTAAGATGTTTTTTTAACAATCTGACATTTTAAGTTCCAGTCAGACCTGACCGGTGAACGTTGCCTTAATGAAGAGTTTAGTTAGAGGTCAGAAACCCTCTATTACTTTACATAATGACTGTTGATTTAAAATGGTGGAATTGAAATGTAACCTCTTTTAATTCAATGACATTACTGACAATTCATTCCCTTACTTCACCATGGCACTTGGCATTAGTCAGGAACTCTAGTCTGTCTCAACTTACCGGCCATTTTAGTTCAGAAATTAACTCAAGGAATTGTAAAGACCTGGAGTCTGTCTCACGAAAACCTAACTTTGGATGATTTTAGTGTTCCAATGGTCAGATTGGTCAATCACTAAAATTGAGTTTTTATTAACCAATCAGGTTACTGTATTTCTTAAAATCTTGATTGTATCTTTGTTATAATTTTGTGAAACAGGTCCCAGGTTCTAAACTGGCAATAAATTGGATAATATACAAAGGTTTTTCACTTTATTTTAATTGTGTATTAGAGCTATTTATTCCTTCCATTATTTCAAATTTCCATCAGGTGTCTGTGGTTCCTGCAATTAAAGAAATACTTTACCATGTAATGACTGGTGTAAATTTCAAAGAACTTTTGCAATATTAATATTTTTGTAATTTGGACTGAAGATGGAAGAGATGCAAAATGGCATCAGGTGGTCCTGAAAAAGGTTGGGGTGGAAGATGACAACAAGTTAATATTCATTTCCAATGGATGTTTGTTGTTGGTTTGGTAGCTAATAATTTGAGACTAGGTCCTGGGTGGTGAAGCTAATCATTTTTGAGACTGTGTCCTGGGTGGTGAAGCTAATCATTTTTGAGGCTGTGTCCTGGGTGGTGAAGCTAATCATTTTTGAGACTGTGTCCTGGGTGGTGAAGCTAATCATTTTTGAGACTGTGTCCTGGGTGGTGAAGCTAATCATTTTTGAGACTGTGTCCTGGGTGGTGAAGCTAATCATTTTTGAGACTGTGTCCTGGGTGGTGAAGCTAATCATTTTTGAGACTGTGTCCTGGGTGGTGAAGCTAATCATTTTTGAGACTGTGTCCTGGGTGGTGAAGCTAATCATTTTTGAGGCTGTGTCCTGGGTGGTGAAGCTAATCATTTTTGAGACTGTGTCCTGGGTGGTGAAGCTAATCATTTTTGAGACTGTGTCCTGGGTGGTGAAGCTAATCATTTTTGAGGCTGTGTCCTGGGTGGTGAAGCTAATCATTTTTGAGGCTGTGTCCTGGGTGGTGAAGCTAATCATTTTTGAGGCTGTGTCCTGGGTGGTGAAGCTAATCATTTTTGAGACTGTGTCCTGGGTGGTGAAGCTAATCATTTTTGAGGCTGTGTCCTGGGTGGTGAAGCTAATCATTTTTGAGACTGTGTCCTGGGTGGTGAAGCTAATCATTTTTGAGGCTGTGTCCTGGGTGGTGTGGTGATTAAGTTATTCGAGCTATATTTCAGTATGTGGAGTGTGACTCAGTGTTTAGATTGTGTATAGATTGATGTCATGTAATAGCTGCACTGGAATTTAACGGTTTCCTCACATCTTGGCTTCTCCCTGCCTTGTTGTAGGGGATTAAACCGATTAAGGATTAACTTGATACTTTAATCCTTTCCTAAGCTCTTTATGCATTACTGATAAAACGTTACAATATTACATGATGTTTGTTGCAGAATTTTTGAAAGAGTTCCTGCAACTCCTTATATGGATTCCTTTTTTTTTTTAGATTAAATTCCGATATTTTGTAGAATTTGTATTTTCCTGCCTCCCTGTGGGAGTAGATTGATTTTAATCTATCAGAAAAACTCCGTACTGGGATGGTGTTATTGTCAACTGTTCAACCAGCAAATGATTGACAATTTGACCTGATGAATGGAGTATTACATCCTAAATTTCTGCATTTAATGGGCTATTAAAGATGGGGAACGTCTGATTGTGTAGAATGAGGAAAATTTTGAGAGGAAAGCAGCATTAGCCAACTTATTCAGATTTCCAACTGTTGAGGGATCTTTAACACACAGCCTGTAGCACACAAGGCCTCGGTTTATTGTTCCATCCGAACTAGACGCTCTGTGTCAGCCCCTACGACCTGTATCACTGACAAGGGGAAACCAATTGAAAAAACAAAGATATCATGATGAACCTATTCCAGGATTGAACCCTGGACCCTGGTAACCCTATACTGTATCATCTCGGCTAATAACTGCACATGAATATTATTTGTAAGGAAGTATTGACTCTATGAGTTAAAACTGTAAAACAAAGAATTACTAGACAATAAATGTTAATTATTCTTGCAAGAATATAGATACCACAATGACTTCACAAATGGTTAGGTAATCTCTATAGATCCATCTCGGAACAATAATATTATTCGTGCACATGAATATTATCTTGAACGTTGAATGTAGGTGAAATCTATGAGTAGATCTTAAAGGACAATGGTTCTGTACAACAAACTGTAAGTTATCTGTTTGTGAAGACAATCAGTAACATTTCTTTAACCACAAATATTAAATAGTAGAGTTTTTAATAGGTATATTTACAATGATTATGTGCTAATCACTAACTAAGCCTGTGCCAGTGCCTTCTGTTTAATAGTGACTAGTTACCAATAGTAACTGGTTTATTTTCAACCACCCTAATCTCTAAACCTGTACCAGTGCGTCTGTTGAATAGTGACTAGTTACCAATAGTAACTGGTTTATTTATCAACCACCCTAATCTCTAAACCTGTACCAGTGCGTCTGTTGAATAGTGACTAGTTACCAATAGTAACTGGTTTATTTATCAACCACCCTAATCTCTAAACCTGTACCAGTGCGTCTGTTGAATAGTGACTAGTAACCAATAGTAACTGGTTTATTTATCAAGGGTATTCATTTACAAAACATACACAGGGTTACGGCATTTCCCCCACAACAACTAATATTATATCTATATATGCAACTCCTCGGGACTGCCAGTAATTTTTGGCAGTGTATGAATAATTTAATTGACAAAGTGTGAAAGAGGCAAAAAGAAAGCGTGCTTGTAATTAGAAGTCAATTCAATTTCAGGAACACTCAAGATCTCAATATTACTCCTTTTCAACATACCACCAACTTCCCATGTTTTTCATTTTCAAATTTTAACAACTCTATTTTTTTCTGAGTTTTTTTTTATTTTCGTTCAACAGAAATTAGCTGTTTTTGTGGATGATTTTGATGATATTTGTCAAGTATATGTACTTAATAGGACAAGCAGGGTTGTTGATTTGGCAGTATTTGCCAGTCATATCTACTTTCGTTTTTACAAGTACTGTTTTATTCTTTGTGATTTGAATATATGTCATTCATTCATTCATTCATTCATGTGATAATCCTCGGTAATGTGTGCTTCAGGCTGTATAAATTAAAATTACCAAAGCTGATTTGAAAAAGAAAAAAAATTTGTCATGACAATATTTTACTCATTGCCCACTGCCATAAATTCAGATATTGTAATTTTTTGAACAAAATTTCTACACGAGCCTAGAGCAATTTTTAAATGATTTTTTGGGTGGGGAATTTTTTTTGAAATTTCTGAGATTTTTTGAAAAGCTTTAAACTGACTTATCTCTTTCGGATTATCAGGAATATTCCGATTGAAGAATTTAAGTCGTTAGATAAACAGCATTAAACTAACGACACAGAAAGTATTTAGGGGTTCTATATCACAGTCAGTTAGAGTGTTGGTTCTTTACTTCATGACATTATTTGCTTGGATACGAAAATGTCAGGCGCAAGTTCTAATCTTGATCAGAGTGTGAAAGTTCAATGACCTTGAATAAGTCCTCTTCACTCATAATTCCAGTCCACCCAACTGTAAATGGGTACGGATAATCCAGGAAAGATCAATGCCAAGAGGTTTGGTCAAGGACCAGCTGGTAGAAAGGATCCCTGTCATGGTGGACTTGTGAACCTAAGTTATTATCCTTGTAAAATATATTTTTTTCTTTCTTTTCTTTCTTTCTTTTTTGAAACCAAATGTCAGTGAAGTTTCATGCCAATGCCAAGTTGTGGCATCATTTTAAAAGGATTTACAGGTGTTTCTAGCAAGGCCAATTTACTTCTTCCGACCACAGCATTTGAATTTCCTTGTATTTCTGAAGCCTATCAACATATATTCAAGACCCAAATCAACCCTAAAAATGGTGAATCAATGCTTAAAATATCAATATTCAAATTGTAGTAAAAACTTTTCAAATCCCTTTAAAATCTACCTCGATGATAAATAGAATCAATATGATCAATTTGCGACAGTTTATTAAAGAGTTGAGCCAATCAATTCATTCTAATGATTGTTGCTATTTTAGCGATTGCTAGACCTGCTTTAAACAATTAAAATGGGGTCTACGTCAGAAATTATGAAATTTTAACGAAACGTAAATACGTCTAATATTGACATGTGTTTTAAAACCTGCTTAAATAATATTGAATTATCTCTCATTTAACATTGTTCATACGGTCGATACGAACCAATAAAACTTCCTGCTCACAGCCTAAATATTATTGTTCCACATTGTTTCAAGTCAATTTTACTTCGAGGCATTTATAGTCAGAGGCATTTCAAATTTAAGGCATTTATAGTCCGGCATTTCAAATTTAAGGCATTTATAGTCCGGCATTTCAAATTTAAGGCATTTATAGTCCGAGGCATTTCAAATTTAAAGCGGCACAATCTTGATTTTTAGTGATCGTTTTGGGCCTATTTACATTTAAACAGGGCTCTCAGAAAAACTTTTAAGCTCTAAGAAGATCGCAAAATACTTTGAGATATACCTCAAACAGGCCATTTCACTTTTGATTTTTTTTCCGTGCTGTTACGACGGCTTGGTCTTCAGTCAGTCTTTTAAAATTGTGATGCATTTGACAAAATCTACAATTGTTATTACATGTACTTTCTTTTTGTTTTATCAGTGTGGGCCTGCGCAGTAGTCTATTTATAACTCTTTCATTTTCCAATATGACGGGACGTTCATAATATCTTAAGACATTATGATTTTCAAACACGGATTAATATGTATACCCATGGATTTGAAGGCTCAAATTGCAAAGGTAAGCTCTGTAGACTATGTCTGATTAACTTAACAAAAGATTTCATGTGTTTGAGGCTGTCGGATGATTGTCCAAACCAAATCAAGCCTGTGCCCCTTTAAGGCATTTATAGTCAGAGGCATTTCAAATTTAAGGCATATATAGTCAGGCATTTCAAATTTAAGGCATTTATAGTCAGAGGCATTTCAAATTTAAGGCATTTATAGTCAGAGGCATTTCAAATTTAAGGCATTCTTAGAGGCATTTCAAATTTAAGGCATTCTTAGTCAGAGGCATTTCAAATTTAAGGCATTTATAGTTTAGGCATAAAGGTTTTTTCGGATTTTTCAACCCGGTTTCGCCCTCCATGGGCAGAGATGGAAAAGTGTCTTGTGGTTACGATATGACAATAAACCGAGGCCCAGTGTGCTACAGGCATATTTAGGATTCCTTGACTGGCAAAATTTCCCTCATTGCACATGTTACAGAAGAGTTGGACGTAAAATTCTATTCATTTCATTTGAGAGTGAAAGGCATTTAAGAAAGAAACTGTTTAAGGCATACGTAATATAGGGCTTTAGAAGTAGGCATTTTATAGTCCACAGTTTTATAATTAGAGGCATTGATGGCAAGAGGCATTTCAATTTCAATCAAAAAGTATCAAAACAAAAACAGAAGGTCTATAACTGAGGTGTCTAGGGCCTGATTTATTGTAAAATTCCAGCATTTAAAGGAGTTTAATTTGATAAATTCCTTAGAAGTCTGTAAGAATTTAAGGCAATGACGAGCCAAAAGTTTGAAGACTGACATGGAAAATACCAGACTCGTCATTATTATCTTGAATCAATTAACAAGTTTGTGGCAGAAATGATGTAATAGCTATACAATGTAAACAAACATTGGATATGTGGTGTAACTTCATACATAATAATACTGATAGCAGTTTACTAACTTCACACATGCTACGCTATTTCAACCTTCATCAAATAAATTATATCTTAGGTCATGTTCAAGTTCTTGTCAAATGGATTTTTTTAAAAAGAAATTGAAAATAAATGTCAAATGGACTTGTCAAATTGATTTTTGAATGTTTGTCAAATGAAAATAGATTGAAAGATTTTATTAAATTTTTGATCAAGTTTTGTCAAATGGAATTAGAAATATTGTCAAAAGGAATAAGAGCCTTTCAGAGTTAAACAGAGTGTTTGTGAAGGAGTTGTCAAATGGACTTTTAGCTCATGTCAAATAGAGTCCGAGATATTCTCAATTACCGGGTTTCGATTTCCCAATTTCTTGTCAAATAGAGCTTAAGCCTCCTGGCAAATGACACTAATGCCTCTTGTCAAATAGAGCTAAAGCCTTTTGTCAAATAGAGCTAAAGCCTCCTGTCAATTGGAGCTAAAACCTAAGAATTAAATGACACCAAAGCGCTTGTCAAATAGAATTTTAGCTCAATTATAATTTTTTTTTGTTTTATAGTCAATTTTCTCAGCTATAATAGTCTCACCTCTAATATTTATTTGGGTTGTAAAAAATTGTGTAATGTAATTGAAATGACTAGTAAGAATATGGTATGATTTAATTTATAATTGGCTGGTAACATGTAGACAATAATGGTTTAACAATATATTCTATTTTTTATCTCTTGTGGGACAACCATTAACAACGTCACTGCACATAAAAATACCAGCATCAAAATTACGGCAAAACTTAAGTATTTTCTAATCTGGTTTAAATGCAATTAAAAAAGAATTCTCTTTATGATTTGTGTTAGAATTTTGTTAAATTTCATTACATATTCTTCTCTAATGCTCAAATGACTTTAAAATTTTTGTTTTTAATTCAATTTTTAAAAAAATAAGGGTCATTTGATAAAATTTTGAGAAATTTCAGATGTGTTTTATCATCGTTCAGCAAATTTGAAACAGAAATAAAAAATAAAATATTTGGACAGAAATAAGAACTAAATATATTTAACAAGTTAATTTGGGCACTTATTGAATTATTATTCATAACAATGTTTCTATGGAATCTGTATGTACATCGGATATCAAGTTGGCGTCCCTGTTTTCATAAGCCCATAAGGTGCAGAAGAGTAGGACGTAAAACTCCATTCATTTCAGTTCATTTTCAAGTTGGCGTTCGAGATAGTCAGAAATTTCAATAAGACATTATATTTTCTCAGACATTTCATTTCAAATTTTTGTCTCAACCCTGCTTTTGTAAGCACATGATAAGGATGTAAAACTCCATTCTGTAAACCCATTCTTGAGAATTAGACCATATAAAATTCGGACAGACATTGTGGTCTGAATTTATGGTTAAAAAAGGCCAGCATGATATCAATCAAGTTTCCTTCAGCCATTTGTAATTCTTAAAAAAAGAAAATGAAGCCTTGATGAAGCTCATGTCCGTTACCAGGACCAATTAACAGCTATTAGAAATCTTGGAAAAAGAATTGGGGAAAATATTAGCAAAATAAACTTAAATGGTGTCAGACAGAAAAAAATTTCAAACATAATATTTGTATTATTGAATGTTTAGACTCGAAAATACCAATAATCTTTTTACATGTTGACAAAAAAAAAACTTTTTTTGTCGTTGTCTAACCACCATGTTTGAATTTTTTTTTGAACAAAACTGAAATTGAACCTTGATCTTATTCTGTTTTAAAGGTACACTGTCATTTAGGATGAATGAAGAATTTAAATTTTGGCCAAATTGAGTCTTTGTTTATCAGTGGACTTACCTGATGTCAAAACTATACTACAGAATCTCTCTCTCTCTTTCTCTTTAATCGGATAAATCTATAAGACTAAGTAATAATCCATTATTTTAAGTAATTTTGAAACATTTTTATGTATTTTTTATTTTTATGAGGGGCAGTTTGATGTGATCAGTTGGGATTTGGGGCAGTTTGATGTGATCAGTTGGGATGGGAGGCAGTTTGATGTGATCAGTTGGGATGTGGGGCAGTTTGATGTGATCAGTTGGGATGGGAGCAGTTTGATGTGATCAGTTGGGATGTGGGGCAGTTTGATGTGATCAGTTGGGATGGGAGCAACTTTGATGTGATCAGTTGGGAATAGAGAGTTTAATGTGATCAGTTGGGATGGGAGACAGTTTGATGTGATCAGTTGGGATGGGAGCAACTTTGATGTGATCTGTTGGGATGGGAGCAACTTTGATGTGATCAGTTGGGATGGGAGCAACTATGAGATAGATACATGTTAGACAAGGGTCAGTTAAGATTGGGAAAAAGATGGTCAGCTTGGAGAACAATTTGTTGATCTGGATGGCATATCTGTCAGTTGGTCAACTGTGTACTGTCTGGGTCTTCTGGATCGCTGGTCAGGCATAAATTCTGATCATGGCATGGTACACTCTGGTCTGTCTGTCTGGCATGGATCTCTGTTGTTGATCTGTCTGGCGTGGAGTAACTGTTGGTTGATCATCTGGACTGGTTGGTGATCTGGCTGGAACTTACTGGATCTGTACTGAGTCATGTCTGGTCTGTCTGGTCTGGCTGGTACTCGACAACAATGGAAGGTTGTTTTTACTGAGAGAAATACATGTTAAAATCAGATTAAGTTGAAAAATTCCCTTCAAGATTGTTGATGGTGATTATTCAGTTTTCAACTTTCACCATCTGGGTTTCTCATCACGCCAGCCAATAAATTCAAAATAAAGATAACCATGACACTGATACCTCCGTCGTCAAACTCCACGATTTGTTGTAATTGAATATTCAGACGTAGAGTAACTCAGTTGGCTTTATTTTCACGTTATATTCTCGCTGGAATTACATCTTAATGATGTCATTTAAGTACCAAACCGCGCTAAAACCGCTCTCCACCCCTGAAGAGTTCAGCTTGTAAAAAAACCATGATAGCATTTTAATTGAAGAAAGATTATCGGTAAAAAAACAAAGCAACATGCACTTTGGATTTATACGCAGGGAGATCTAATTAAAAAGTTTGAAAGTTACGAATCAAGACACATACAACGAAAAGATGCGAGTCAAATATATTTACAGAGATGTGAATCGTTGATATTTCATTGGTTTAGGTGAATAAATGGTGGTGATAGGTTCTCATTTTGGTCTGCTTATTTAGTTATTTTGTTATACGATTGATATTTTTTATGGTGCCACTATTATAAAGAATATTAAATATTGTATGCAAGTCTGCGAGGATCTTAGAGTACTTACCTTAGATACTAGTGGACTGAATAAAACAACACATCAATAATATCAGTTTATAGGATACATATATAAAGTTTTATAAAAACGCTCGACAATCCCTTTAATCTAAAAAAAACACCATGTAAATCAGTAAAAAAGTATCTTTAAAAAGAGTATATACAATTTTTTTCAAACTGTATTTTTTTAACCAATAAATTAAGTACCGAATTCCGGCTGGTATTTAGTGGGGTATAATTTTACTATCAGAAAGGTGGTTACCTTCCTCCCTTGAAGTCAAACCTTTAAATAATACGAGGTGAAACTTGTAATTAAATCTGTCATGAAACTGGTATTTTTCTTCTTAGAAATAATTCAAGTTAAAAATTTATACCATAAAATAGTAAGAATTAAACATATTGATCACGGAAATTACAGTCTTTTATTTTTCAACTAACGCTGATATTATAACGTGATCGTTTCGGTCCACCTTTATTGTGTTTTTAACTTTTCCTGGATTTGATAATGAACAGTTTTTTAAATTTAAATTTACCTCAATATTACAAGTTGGTAATATGTTTAGATCTCAAACGCAATGTCTATATTGATAAATTACCTCAATAGTGCCTATATTAGTAATACTTTTAAATATTATTTACATTGGTAATACTTTCAAAACACAATTATTCTTAAAACAAAATTATATTGTACATACTTTAAAATATTATTTACATTGTAAATACTTTGAAATATTATTTATTCGGTAATACTTTCAAAAAACAATTATACTGAAAAGACATTTATATTGGTAATACTTTCAAATATTTTTTACGTTGTAAAATACTGTCAAATAATATTTACATTGTAAATACTTTGAAATATTATTTACAAATATACAACACACAATATAATAGAATATCACTAGGATTATATGTTGTTGATTATATGATAGCACTGTTTTTATTGGAATATATGTTTGTATTCAAATATGCATTATGCAGTTTCTGCACATGTGATAAAGTAACATATGTAATACTGTATCGAGAGGAGCAGCGGTATTCACTGAATGAATTCTAACCAAATTGTTGTCTATGATTGGATTGTGAATCTAGGATAGTGAACTATGTATATGTTTCCTGTTTCACAATGTCGGTATGCTCAGTAAGTATTTGTGAAAATATTTCTTGTTCTCCTGATGATTCTTAGCCATTTTTCTCGTCTGGATTTGAACTCTTAAGTTTACACTCAGCCCAGTTCTCTTTGTGAATTACGTAGATATCAAAGACTTGTATAAAAAAATATCTAGTTGTTGGAATGCACACAGGGGCTATGATTTATTTTTCCCCCATTGGACTATACTATACTACTATTCAACTTGTATCCAACTATACTACTATTCAACTTGTATCCTTTCCCCAATCAGACTATACTATACTACTATTCAACTTGTATCCTTTCCCCAATCAGACTATACTATACTACTATTCAACTTGTATCCTTTCCCCAATCGGACTATACTATACTACTATTCAACTTGTATCCTTTCCCCAATCGGACTATACTATACTACTATTCAACTTGTATCCTTTCCCCAATCGGACTATACTATACTACTATTCAACTTGTATCCTTTCCCCAATCGGACTATACTATACTACTATTCAACTTGTATCCACTTCTCTTTCCTGTTCCCCAATCGGACTATACTATACTACTATTCAACTTGTATCCTTTCCCCAATCGGACTATACTATACTACTATTCAACTTGTATCCTTTCCCCAATCGGACTATACTATACTACTATTCAACTTGTATCCTTTCCCCAATCAGACTATACTATAGTACTATTCAACTTGTATCCTTTCCCCAATCAGACTATACTATACTACTATTCAACTTGTATCCAACTATACTACTATTCAACTTGTATCCAACTATACTACTATTCAACTTGTATCCTTTCCCCAATCAGACTATACTATACTACTATTCAACTTGTATCCTTTCCCCAATCAGACTATACTATACTACTATTCAACTTGTATCCAACTATACTACTATTCAACTTGTATCCTTTCCCCAATCAGACTATACTATACTACTATTCAACAAGTATCCAACTATACTACTATTCAACTTGTATCCAACTATACTACTATTCAACTTGTATCCAACTATACTACTATTCAACTTGTATCCAACTATACTACTATTCAACTTGTATCCAACTATACTACTATTCAACTTGTATCCAACTATACTACTATTCAACTTGTATCCAATCTATACTACTATTCAACTTGTATCCAACTATACTACTATTCAACTTGTATCCAACTATACTACTATTCAACTAGTATCCAACTATACTACTATTCAACTTGTATCCAACTATACTACTATTCAACTTGTATCCAACTGTAAACTGTATTTCAATGCCATGAATGTGTGGTAATAATTTTTTTTGTATATGTGTGTTTTATAATTTCTGGCAAATTGGTTTTCTTGTCATTAAGTAATATTCTTCAGGCATAAAACTCACTGATATCTGATTGTAAAAATGTATAAAAAATTGTATCAGTGTCCCTGAGACACATATAATATTTTGAAAACCTTTTGAACAATCTATATCACAAGAAATAAAATAATGCTCACAGAACAATTTTTTTGAAGGAACTATTCTGACTTCTCATATCAGATGAGGTCTGCGATTCCTGCAAATCCTCTTCATGCCCCCCCCCCCTCCATCTACCCTGATAAAAAACCGATATGAAATTTCTAATATTTTAATGCATGCATCCAATTTGAATTGCAGCATTCCATCAATTAGCACAGTAGATGTAATTATTGATGCAGGGTAGGTTTACTCTCCTGTGAAGAATGTAACCGTGCCACTGGGCTTGTCAAATTGGCAATTAATTTGAAAATAATTAAAAATTATTATGTAACACTCAATGAAGCCAAAATTTAAAATTTATAACTTGCAAAAATATAGAAATTATAATATGAAATTGTCCGAAATTTAACAAAAAATTTGGGGAAAAAAGCAAGGTGATTTGGAATTCAAAATAGACGCAAATTTATAGTAATAAAAGTTATGATAAATTTAGCTTAAAACAATGTCTGAGGTATAGGCTAAGGTCATGTATATAATTGTGGTGCAGATTTTATGTTTATGACCTGAGCCTATTCTTGTAAATTTGAAAATATGCTGTAATTCTCCTAGCTCTGTATTCATTCTGTTGTTGGTTAATCTAATATTTGATATAAATAGGCTTATCAGCTTCAAATTAAAGAACTCAGGTTTAATAAATTGTTAAACATATCATTGAAATTTATTTTTACACTGGCACATTTTTTGTGTCCTAATCAGTAAAAATTCTACAGCGCTGTTTTCTACAGGAGCGCCAGTCATTGTTTTCTACAGGAGCGCCAGTCATTGTTTTCTACAGGAGCGCCAGTCATTGTTTTCTACAGGAGCGCCAGTCATTGTTTTCTACAGGAGCGCCAGTCATTTTTTTTCTACAGGAGTGCCAGTCATTGTTTTCTACAGGAGTGCCAGTCATTGTTTTCTACAGGAGTGCCAGTCATTGTTTTCTACAGGAGCGCCAGTCATTGTTTTCTACAGGAGTGCCAGTCATTGTTTTCTACAGGAGCGCCAGTCTTGTTTTCTACAGGAGTGCCAGTCATTGTTATTCACAGGGTGCCACATAGACAGAAGCATTGCTTGGCTACTACGTTCATCATTCTCATATAGATGCACAATGATTTTCCGTGTTGCAACCCCCTCCCCCCCCCTACACTTGACATATTTTTCCTCAACCATGTCATGTTCTGGTACCCGTCACTGTTTCCACGTCCTAATACATTGTGTGTTAAAATTGTGTGAGTACATTAATCTAATTACGATACTATTATTTTCTCAGACCAAGGTCATTGTTAAACACTGAGTACCACATTGTTCAGAGCTTTGTGATTCCACGTCACATGATTTATCAACTAGGGGTCGGGTGGAAAATGTGTGTGAGACACTAACATAATGTAAAATATCTTATCTATATAATTCTCATGTATATCAGAATGTCTGCCCCTCCCCTACCCAAACATTAAATTGAGATCTTACCTGGCATTTTGTTTCAGACTTCCCTGATTCCTTCTTTGGTTAAAAACTCCCTGTGTTGATATATTAATCGTAAACTTACGAAACTATATATTTTCATCAACACAAGGTCATGTTAAAACTGGTACCGTCGTCAAGCTGTGATTCCACGTCACATGAAAATAGTCGGTAAAATTGTGTGAGAACACTAATCACTAATTAATATTATCTAATTAGAAAAATTCTCAGATATCAGAAGGTCAATTGTTAAAACATCTCAAAGAGAATAATTTATCCTGGCACTATTGTTTCAGACTTTTTGATTCCATTCTTCTTGGAACTTAAAGAGGTTTATCAGGATTCTATCAGGATTCTGGAGGTATCTAAGGGTCTTTTGGAAATGATGTGTGTGGCCTAAATGGAATTGTAAAAATGCTTTCTTATAATTGTATGTATATCAGGAACAAGGATGTCTGTGGTTCCTGCAATTCCACTAAAACTATTAAAGAGATTGTAAGGAGGCTTGGTAAAAAAATTTGTGTGTATCAGGAACACTGATAACATCAATTAACATCATTCTAATTTTCAATCAGATGTCTGTGGTTCCTGTAATTCCACTAAAACTAAGTTTTTGATGACATCACTAATTACAAACTTTGGTTAAAATGTGATTTATGACATCATCAAATTAGTTTTAGTAGAATTAAAAATTAGAATAGTGTAAATTGATGCTACCACATGTTAAAGAAGCAAATATGAAAGTTATATGCTATGTGGACTCTCTGAAAGTTCACAAGCCAAGTTGCAGAAGGGAATCTTCTTGTTCGAGAACCAGTTTACTGGCTTATATAACAAAGGTTTCTATTGAACTAGAGAAATATTACAAGACCATTGATTGGCTACTTTAGGAAATCAGTGCATTAGTAAGATCGGTGAATAGTCAGCGGAGATAATACTTCTATTAGTGACATGTTACTATTAGTGACAGTACTATAATTGTGTCACCAAGTTTAAAGGAGCTGTACCAGATAGGTTGAGTCAGGTCTAATAACGGCTTTGTTTAAATTTAGAGTAATGTAGATTTCGGAGGATGTTTTGGGCTTTTTGTTTATTGTTTTCAAAGGCTAACTGTCCAATTTAAGTACATTATGCCTTGAAGTGTATATGATTTTTTGGTTTTCCTAACAATTTACCTGTTACTTGGTTTGGTTATTGAATAAAAAGAATTGGCACTTTTTCGACCACCAATGTCACTTGGTGTCACCAATGTCACTTGGTGTCACCAATGTCACTTTGTCCTGTCATTTGGTAAAGTCAGATAAAATGTCCTTAGTTTGATGTCATTCAATGCACTATTTAGTTTCTAGAAATTAGGATGACCATAGTTTTTACATAGTGATGCACTGCTTACAATAAATAAAATGGTCTCTTTAAAGAGTTTGATGATTCAAATGACACCATTTATTTCACTGTCTTCATTAGCTCCATTTAGTGCAAAAGGGATGTAGGATGTAAAACTCCATAATTCATGTCTCATTACAAGGCTCTGTTCTCTTCATTTATGCCTTATTAGGTCAGAAGAGTAGGATGTAAAACTCCATTCATTTCACTGTCTTCATTAGCCCATTAGGTGCAGAAGAGTAGGATGTAAAACTCCATTCATTTCACTGTCTTCATTAACCCATTAGGTACAGAAGAGTAGGATGTAAAACTCCATTCATTTCACTGTCTTCATTAACCCATTAGGTACAGAAGAGTAGGATGTAAAACTCCATTCATTTCACTGTCTTCATTAGCCCATTAGGTGCAGAAGAGTAGGATGTAAGAACTCCTTTCATTTCATTACTCTAGTATTTGTAGTAAAACTCCTTTATTTTTGAATAGTAGAAAGAGAAGACAATAGTGAAACAGTGAAGTCAGTTTGCTGTAGGCTAGGTACCATTGTAAAACCATTAAATTGTAGTAAAATTACCACAAAACAACGCTTTCATTATAGTTCACACTCAAACGAGAGGCATTGATTTTTTAAATTTGGCTAGGGGTCAACACCTAGTAGAGATATTGTGTCAGACCTATTGTCATGGTGTCATTGTTCTAGTATAAAAGTATTAATGGGGGAGTATGAAAATGTAATAAGAGTATTTATATTTACGTTAATCCTTCCATTCTGTAATGTACAATAATGTATAATTTTAAATTTGGTATTTTCTATTAATGTCAAAAGAGAGTTAGGCCGTGTTTTTATAAAAATGAAGTGAAATGAATAGAGTTTTACATCTTACTTTTCTGTACCTAATGGGTTAATGAAGACAGTGAAATGAATGGAGTTTTACGTCCTACTCTTCTGTACCTAATGGGTTAATGAAGACAGTGAAATGAATAGAGTTTTACATCTTACTCTTCTTTTGTAAATTGCATTAAATTTTCACTTTTAGCTTTTTTTCTAAATGTTTATTATGACTTTTATATACATATAACAGAAAATAACAGAAAATAAAAGAAAATATTGGATATAACAGGAAATCTTGGATCAGTAAACCTTGTACAGAAATTCCTCGTAAAAAAAAAAATATTCACAAAATCTTCGGTTATTAAAACAAAAAAATCTTGTATATAACAGAAGATAACAGAAAAATTATAACAGAAAATCTTTAATATAACAGAAAAATCTTTGATATAACAGAATAATCTTAGGTTAAAACAGAAAATGTTGTATATAACAGAAGATAACAGAAAAATATTAAATTATAACAGAAAATGTTTAATAAAACAAAACAAAAATTATTTAGCAGAAAAATGTTGGATCAAAACAGAAAATGTTGGATTAAAACAGAAAAATGTTGGATTATAACAGAAAATGTTGGATTATAACAGAAAATCTTGTATATAACAGAAGTAAATGATAGTAATATAGTAAAAGAGAATTAAAGACTGTAGCAGTATAATAAGATTTGAAGATAATTGATGATCTAACTACCGTAGTCTAACAGTAGCACTGCACACACTCACACTACACACACTCTCCCAGTGAAATATGCTCAATGACTGGAATGAAGAATGCTATTTTCTCTCTGACTATGTGTTATATAAGAGCGGCAGAAGTTAGATTAGACCTGCTCCAATCAAATGGTTTTCTATACTTGTAAAATGATGCAAATTAGTACGAACTCTCTCTCTCTATCTTGTAACACACAAACTAAGACTTTGTATTGGAATTGTCCCCAATGACATGCCATCTTACGTGGAATGATAAATATTAACTGTGGACTTCCTACCTGAAGATACAAACATGTGGAACTTAGAAAATATATTTCACCTCTAAACAGATGTTATCTTAACACTTTTTTTTCATTATTCTTTTGAAAAGTGTTCAATTTGACTAATTATGTATCATTCTTTTCCTAGTTCGGACTGCTATGCTGGAATTAATATGTCCGAGAGACATCACCCGAGAGAGGACTTCAGTTTATGGACCTCCGCTACGCAGGTAAGACATTTTGTTTTTTTACGAATTTTGATGTGAAAATTTGATGTTGTTCTAATCGCTGTCATTTATTTGGCAGTAATCCAAAAACTCGTAAAAAATCTGGGCCGTTGTATTTGATATTGATTTAATGAAAAGATACAACTCGAACTCACTTTCTCTCCTTCACTTTCTTAATTCCCTCTTTTCAACCTTACGCTCTGTCAACTATTTTATTAGGCAAAAAACTTCTCTTTTCTATCCATTGATATTCTATAAAGCTATTATTTAACTTTGTCCATTTGGACTTTATTGATACAGTAATTTGTGTCCCATTTGTCAAGTTTTTTTTGAGTTGTGTTCTTTACATTTGATTATTGTTATGAAATGATCAAAAATTGAAAATTCATCTAGTGCCATACATCAATTTCTCCGTTTTCTCGACGTCCATATTTTGACGTTATATATTTAGATAATTTCCATATTCTATTTGTCATGTGTTTAGTTGGTGTTTTAGGGTTTAGGATTGTTTTGAAATAATGAAAGATATATTTTTGATTGGACTCAATTAGAAAAATAAAATAAACGCCTAACTTTATTGACAAATATTTAAATCTATAATTTGTTGGGTCTGATTTAATATGTTTGTATATTTTCTGTTCACTTCAAGTATTTAGTTATATGTGTTCCATTTTTTCTTGGGTTATGTTAGAGTATCAAAACTATGTAAGAAATTTGATGCCTTGTGTAAGTAACGACACATCAGAATTATGTAGATTTTCTTGAAACCTTATTTTAGATTTGTCCATTTTGACGTTTATCTGGTAATTTGTCACAAAACTTTTAGGAAAAAAAATGGGATTCCGAATTATGTACAGGTTCAGAAAGCTTTGATTTAATTATCCAGAAGCACGTCAAACATTTAACTCGTAAACCTTGGTCAATAAGAGTATATATTTATTAATAAATTGATGTATGTAGTAACGATACAACAGAATCTCGATATGATGATAAATCTATTAAACTAAGTCACTTTTCAATAACACTCGGTAAAGAATTTTATACCATGTTTTTTTTGGTAAAAGACACATAAAAATTATTTTTCAAGAGTTTATTTATGTATATGTTTTAACTTTATTAATGTAGTTATTTGTAATTTGTGGTTAGATACGAATTTTATTAAAAATCTCGAGTGACAAAAATGAAAAGTAACCAAGCTCGTATTTAAATCCTAATTTATTTGAGTCTGTTTAAACTTTATTTATGCAGTTTTTCTGTGGTCCATTTGTCAGGATTTGAACAGAGATATTTCTGAGGAAAGTGAATCAGATTTTGTTTTGAAATGAATATAAAGTGACTTATTATTAATAAAATATTTTCTTGGTGATTTTAATGATATTTATTTTTAAAAGATTTAGAATTCTGTATAAAAGATGTTTTTACATGACGACGTTTTCTACAGATTAATATCTTAGATTTTAAAAATCGTCAATCGTCATTTTGAGATGTTTTGTCAAGTATGGAATTGTACTTTAGATTGTATGGTGGAAATTCTTTAAAATATAATTATTCATACTGAGAATATTCTGACTCTCTATTCACAACTCTGTTCAGTAAGTCCTGAAGCCTGAGGCCACTATGAAACTGGGTTTGTCAGCTCTGCATCTTTAGAGTTTCATTCATTCATTTGATCATATGCTCATTCATTCATTCATTCATTCATTCAGCCATTCATTCATTCAATCAATAATGTATCCATTTATTAATTCTTTCATTCATTCATTGACTCATTTGTTCATTAACTCATTCATTCATTCATCATTTGGTTCTCCATTCATTCATTCATTCATCATTTGGTTCTCCATTCATTCATTCATTCATTCATCATTTGGTTCTCCATTCATTCATTCATTTGGTTCTCCATACATTCATTCATTCATTTGGTTCTCCATACATTCATTCATTCATTCATTCATTTGGTTCTCCATATATTCATTCATTCATTCATTCATTCATTCATTTATTTGGTTCTCCATACATTCATTCATTGACTTATTCATTCATTCATCCATTCATTCAACACACAAGGAAGTCCCCCTAATAGCTGGTTTGTTATTACAGTTCTTTCAGGTTGTCAATGATTTGATTTGACAGGTTGAGTTAAAAAAACAGGTCAAGATACAGAATCAATAATTAAAGATGCATACCCCTTTTTTATCTTGATTAAATAGGTTTAGGGTCTTTGTTTTTTCATTTCTAACACTCTGTTTGAAAACATAGGTAACAACAACGTTTCAACTGAAACCCCTCTAGAGTATCCACATAGCACATAATGATTACACTTACAAACATTACATAAAAGTGATTGCTTAATTAAGCACTTGATTTTCCCAATTTAAATAAAATTCTGAAAGTTCTGCTCTTTAAGTGAAAAATAGTTCCAGTAAACTCTATAAGAATCAGACAACAATGAGCTAATAGGGCCAATTATACAAACAGTGTTTCAAGTCAGTTGATTGTGATTTTGAATCCGAGATGTGGATCGAGATTTGATTCAGTATTAAGAATCTTCAAGATTAAGATTCTAATCTCATTAAACTTCCAGGAAAATAATTATTGTTTTTTTAAGCTTAGAAATAATTCTAGATTTATATTAAAATATTTCTTTTCAAATTATTTCAAAAAGATTGCTAAGAAATCAACATATTTCATTTCAAATGTTTATCGAGGAGAGCTCAAATTTAAAAATGTTTTTCAGATTAAATTGAATATATTACTAAATTCACAATTTTGAGAAATTTTCATCAAAACTTTTTAAATTTTGAAGAAGAAATCGTTCCTCCTCTTTCTAGGTACTTTATTTTTAAAAACATTTATATAAGTTTTGTAATGATATTTATTTTGGATGTGTTTTGGGTCTAGTTTACGTTATTTTGTAATTGAAGTATTTGTGTATTTCAAATTGATCAATATAACAGTTTATATGTCTCTGTTTTCTTTTCAATGTTTTTAACAAGTTCGGAATATAAGATTTTAAAATAAAATACAATCTATTAAAGATTTTATGATTTGTTTTCTGAATATACAAAATATTTAATTGGATTAACGTAAATTATAATATAACAGATATTACACTTGCTTAAACCTGGGCCAGTGCTTTCTAGTTACCAATAGTAACCGGTTTCTTTTCAACCACCCTAATCACTAAACCTGGGCCAGTGCTTTCTAGTTACCAATAGTAACCGGTTTCTTTTCAACCACCCTAATCACTAAACCTGGGCCAGTGCTTTCTAGTTACCAATAGTAACCGGTTTCTTTTCAACCACCCTAATCACTAAACCTGGGCCAGTGCTTTCTAGTTACCAATAGTAACCGGTTTCTTTTCAACCACCCTAATCACTAAACCTGGGCCAGTGCTTTCTAGTTACCAATAGTAACCGGTTTCTTTTCAACCACCCTAATCACTAAACCTGGGCCAGTGCTTTCTAGTTACCAATAGTAACCGGTTTCTTTTCAACCACCCTAATCACTAAACCTGGGCCAGTGCTTTCTAGTTACCAATAGTAACTGGTTTCTTTTCAACCACCCTAATCACTAAACCTGGGCCAGTGCTTTCTAGTTACCAATAGTAACCGGTTTCTTTTCAACTAATCACTAAACCTGGGCCAGTGCTTTCTAGTTACCAATAGTAACCGGTTTCTTTTCAACCACCCTAATCACTAAACCTGGGCCAGTGCTTTCTAGTTAACAATAGTAACCAGTTTCTTTTCAACCACCCTAATCACTAAACCTGGGCCAGTGCTTTCTAGTTACCAATAGTAACTGGTTTCTTTTCAACCACCCTAATCACTAAACCTGGGCCAGTGCTTTCTAGTTATCAATAGTAACCAGTTTCTTTTCAACCACCCTAATCACTAAACCTGGGCCAGTGCTTTCTAGTTACCAATAGTAACCGGTTTCTTTTCAACCACCCTAATCACTAAACCTGGGCCAGTGCTTTCTAGTTACCAATAGTAACTGGTTTCTTTTCAACCACCCTAACCACTAAACCTGGGCCAGTGCTTTCTAGTTACCAATAGTAACCGGTTTCTTTTCAACCACCCTAATCACTAAACCTGGGCCAGTGCTTTCTAGTTACCAATAGTAACTGGTTTCTTTTCAACCACCCTAATCACTAAACCTGGGCCAGTGCTTTCTAGTTACCAATAGTAACCGGTTTCTTTTCAACCACCCTAATCACTAAACCTGGGCCAGTGCTTTCTAGTTACCAATAGTAACTGGTTTCTTTTCAACCACCCTAATCACTAAACCTGGGCCAGTGCTTTCTAGTTACCAATAGTAACTGGTTTCTTTTCAACCACCCTAATCACTAAACCTGGGCCAGTGTTTTCTAGTTACCAATAGTAACCAGTTTCTTTTCAACCACCCTAATCACTAAACCTGGGCCAGTGCTTTCTAGTTACCAATAGTAACTGGTTTCTTTTCAACCACCCTAACCACTTTACCTGGGCCAGTGCTTTCTAGTTAACAATAGTAACCAGTTTCTTTTCAACCACCCTAATCACTAAACCTGGGCCAGTGTCTTTCTAGTTACCAATAGTAACTGGTTTCTTTTCAACCACCCTAATCACTAAACCTGGGCCAGTGCTTTCTAGTTACCAATAGTAACTGGTTTCTTTTCAACCACCCTAATCACTAAACCTGGGCCAGTGCTTTCTAGTTACCAATAGTAACTGGTTTCTTTTCAACCACCCTAATCACTAAACCTGGGCCAGTGCTTTCTAGTTACCAATAGTAACTGGTTTCTTTTCAACCACCCTAACCACTAAACCTGGGCCATTGCTTTCTAGTTACCAATAGTTACTGGTTATTTATCAACCACCCTAATCACTAAACCTGGGCCAGTGCTTTCTAGTTACCAATAGTAACTGGTTTCTTTTCAACCACCCTAATCACTAAACCTGGGCCAGTGCTTTCTAGTTACCAATAGTAAGTTTCTTTTCAACCACCCTAATCACTAAACCTGTACCAGTGCCGTCTGTTGAATAGTGACTAGTTACCAATTAAGTAACCACAATAATCACCAATATTTCAAACTATGAGATAATTATTTTACAACATATTTTATAATAAAGGACAATATATATAAGTATTGTATTTATATAAAATATATAATTCGTTATCTAGAATAATGAAAAAGGTGAAATAATTAAAAAAGGTGAAATAATTAATAAGACTGTTTATATAATAATATATCAATTTATTGTGAAATATAAAATATATCATGAAATTGAAACTAAAGAAAATTCAACGTTTTTTTTTAATGAAATTATTTCCTGTTTAAATCCTTGATATCAAGTATATTTAAAAATATTTTCTGTAAGTTTTTGAATTCACTGCTACTTTAAATTCATCTGACACAGCCAAATATATCGAAAAATTTTAATTCCTGTTTCTCATACGATATACAAACTGCAATTGTTTGGAAGTTCAGACAGCGCTATCAGTAATTTTCTTGATGGATAATACATCACACAAGATAAGGTGCACACAAATAGATAATTCTTGCAATTTGGTGCACACCTTGACTGATTTATTCTTAAACAAAAAGATAAGATAGAAAGACAAGAGAAGGGATGAATGATGACTGCGTACTTTCGTGTTCAGTCTGACATGCACTAGCTAAAGAGTTCAACATTTATTCAGAATGCGTCCAAATGTTCGTTGCAAGTTTTGAGCACACCTTAACACATTTATTCCTTTAACAAAAAGATAAGATAGAGAGACAAGAGAAGGGATGAATGATGACTGCGTACAATAGTGTTCAGTCTGACATGCACTAGGTAAAGTTGTCCAATGGTCATATATAGAGCTGAAAATATAGTCAAAGGAGTTTTACAGCCAAATTTCCCTTCTGAAGACCATCTCAATATCCTCCGTCATTAACACTTATCAGAATTAAAAATGAAATGCAGGTATCACACCAATTAAAACTGTTATTACTACCAGTGTGAGCTTCCAGTTTATATTAAAATCTGTAAAACTACAACCCAGAATTTAAAATAACAGTCTGAATATGATAACAGTCTAGTGCCGTATATTTTGCTTAAATTGTAGACAAATGACACTCGGAATTTTAATTCTAAAAGGTGTTACAGTAAAATCTTTTGCCTCGTAGGACAAATCGAGTCCACCCAGCTGTAAATGGGTACGGATAATCCCGGAAAGATCAATGCCAAGAGGTTTGGATAAGGACCAAGCTGGTAGAAAGGATCCTTGTCACGACGAACTTGTTAACTTAGGTTGTTTCTTTCTTTTCTTTGTTTCTGTACAAATCTGCAGCAAATTGGTCTAGTATATTTGATGTTTGAATTGTAGAGAAACTGGGTGTGGGAATTTAATTTTCAAAAGTGACACAGTCAGCTTAAACAGCATCTATCTAGCTTTTAAATGAAGCAAAAAATCCCACATACCGTATGTAAAGTGTTAAAAGACATGGTCAATCTACTTAAGGGAAATAATAACAGGAAGGTAAGAATGTTAAACTTGGAGAGAAAACAGTATGAGGTCTCTATCTCTTGATTTATGTTTTATGTGGAAACTGTTAATTGAATGGTGAATAAATTGATAACCACTTTAACACAGTGATATACCAAGATACTTTCCCCGTTAAATTTCTAATGTCATGCAAATGTCATTGTGTTGTTAGGTATATCAAAAACATTCTTTAATGCCAGGTTAAGATTAAAGTGAAGCATAGTCCTAAAAGGTTCTGTCTCCCAAAATTTGTGGGGTTCTAAAGCACGGCGGTTAGAGTGTTGGTTTATTACGTTATGACGTCATTTTCTTGGATACGTTGAAAATGACAGACGTGAGTTCTAATCTCAATCGATGTATGAAAGTTCGATGAAAGTTATCTTCATTCATAATTCCAGTCCACCCAGCTGTAAATGGGTACGGATAATCCAGGAAAGATCAATGCCAAGAGGTTTGGCCAAGGACCAGCGGGTAGAAAGGATCCCTGTCACAGCGGACTTGTGAACTTAAGTTGTTATCCTTGTAAAATATAGTTGTTTCTTTATTTCTTTCTCGCATTATTACGTAAAAAATTTGTGCCAGAACAAATATATTTTTGATGATCTTCAAACCTCTCCGTTGAGATATTTCAAATTGCATTTCAATTGCATCAAAATTTTAAAATTTTTTCAGGTGCATTTTGTTTTAAATAGACAACACAATGTTTAATCGAATTAAAATCAATAAAATATGCATTAGTACATATCTTAATAAAATTAAACGGAAAAAAACAGATGAAATTTGCCGTTTTAATTTGATAAGGACCTGTGTTGTTGTCATTTAAACCAAGAATGGAACAAAAGAAAAATAATTTGAAGTTGATTTAAAATTTGATGAGGTACAATAACATGTTTTGACAATGTTGATTGATTTTTAATTGATCCCAGGTAATATTACCGAAGTTTTAAAAAATACAATTGAAGGATTTCGGTTTCAAAAATTTTGTCATTTTCACATTTTCGTTTTATAATTGGTAATTTTGTTAGGTTTTAATTATCTTGTGTTATTCTCAAGATACATGATAAAATGCATGTTTAGAAAAATAACGCATAATTTTGTGAAAATGTCGTTAAAATATTAAATATGCATTAGGTGATCATTTTATTGTGGGCTCTCTAAATCAGTGCACGAATTAGCTTCAAGTTTTATGGTTGGTGTCTTTTATTTAGGATTTAATTAGAGAGTATCCGTGAGGCAGGTCGGACGGACTGTCATGGAAAAGTGTCTAGTTGTTCAGATGGGAACAATAAACCGAGGCTCCATGTGCTACAGGCTGTGTATGTATGTAAAGATCCCTTGACAGTTGGAAATCATGAAAAGAAAGGCTAATATTTCCTTCACTGCACACTGAACCTATTGCTAAAACTTGACCAAGAATTAGAGCATTTCTGGAAATTGGCTTTTAAATGGAATGTGGACATTTTTTTTATTTGGCTTAATGTAATAAATTTTATTATATACTTGGAGTTTATTTGGCTAATGTAATAAATTTTATTATTACTTGGAGTTTATTTGTAATAAATTATTATTTATGGAGTTTATTTGGCTTAATGTAATAAATTTTATTATATACGTGGAGTTTATTTGGCTTATTGTAATAAATTTTATTATTTACTTGGAGTTTATTTGGCTTAATGTAATAAATTTTATTATTTACTTGGAGTTTATTTGGCTTAATGTAATAAATTGTATCATTTACTTGGATTTTGGTTAATGTAATAATTTGTAATAATACTAGTAAAGTTACCATTGTAAATATATGAGAAGAGAAAGATGATATTTGATTAGTCAAGATGGTAGTATATCTTATTATATAACAATTTAATTTTAATTCTTTAATTATTATAAATGAGATATCATTCCAATCCCCACGAGGCCTTCATCATCTCTTTAACGTCAGATCCAATGTAAAATCAATTTTCGCAATTCAAACTTCTTGAATTTGTAACGCTTCAGTTTTTTGGTCTTTGTGGACATTAACAAAAATTTAGCACCTCACATTGACATTATGTAGTCATTAGGAGAGTCCACGGGGACGTGAAAATTTACATTCGCTGTGTATGCGCTGTATTTAAGATTTCAAATCCTCGGAGATCAACACCACGGCATGTAATTTCCTTGTTTCCATAAGTTAAACGTAATTATTATCCTGTTTTTTAAATTTTAAAAAGGATTTATCACCCATTGTGGTGCCATTGGCTAAAAATTGGTAGTTTTATAACGCGACTGTTGGGATGTTAGAAATGTGCAAATAATTACTTCTCGGAAAGTTCACAAAGAATCTGTATTGTATTTCTTGAAAACTCACGTTTTTTAAACCATCTCATGAATAATACTATCGTGCACATTTTCAACGTTTCACACAAATTTGGAATTTTTGATCAAGTATTTTGGTCATTTTTTTTACCAAATTTGTTCAACTTCTGTCGTAAGGAAAGCCTGGAAGTTAATTATAGATTGGTTGATGTCATTAGATTCCAGGGTTTGAAGCTAAAAGAAAAATGAATGAAGGATTGATCTAAAAGAAAAATGAATGATCAAAAAGATAATGAATGAATGAAATGAATGAATGAATGAATGAATGATCAAAAAGATGAATGAATGAATGAATGAATGATCAGAAAGATGAATGAATGAATGAATGATCAAGAAGATGAATGAATGATCCGTTACATAGATAATTGAAGGAATGAATGAATTGACCTAAAAGAAAAATGAATGAATGATCAATAGATGGATGAATGATCAATAGATGAATGAATGATCAATAGATGGATGAATGATCAAGTATGAATGAGATGAATTGATCAATAGGAATGAATGATCATGATAAAAGATCAATAGATGAATGAATGATCAATAGATGAATGAATGATCAATAGATGAATGAATGATCAATAGATGAATGAATGATCAATAGATGAATGAATGATCAATAGATGAATGAATGATCAATAGATGAATGAATGATCAATAGATGAATGAATGATCAATAGATGAATGAATGATCAATAGATGAATGAATGATTAATAGATGAATGAATAAACGAATGATGTGTTAATGCTCGAATATTTTAAAAACTTAGGCTTATTTCAAATCTGAGCCCAGTTTTACAAAAAATATCTTACCATCACTTTTATTATAAGTATGTTACTCCTCAAGGTAACATCTGAACAAAGGACAAATTCTTTTTATGGAACATGACACTAGTCCTTGCCAAACCTCTTGGCATTGATCTTTCCTGGATTAGCGCTAACCATTGATAGGTGTTGGATGCAGAGATGACTTATGGCCTGTGACCCCACAACCCCCAACTACATCCTCTTGACACTATGGCCCCTTACTCGTTCCTCTCCCCCAATGACTATTAGAACACCACAGGGAAAACTGGGTCTCATAGTAAAGCAATGTTGATTGAACTATGCTATAATGTAGAATGTAGAAAGGAATTCCAACTAATTAAGCTGAGCTAATTATGATAGATATATTTAAAATGGAAGTTATCTAAACTTAACTTACAAGATATGATAATAATACAGTTAGATACAAGATATAATAATAATACAGTTAGATACAAGATATAATAATAATACAGTTAGATACAAGATATAATAATAATACAGTTAGATACAAGATATAATAATAATACAGTTAGATACAAGATATAATAATAATACAGTTAGATACAAGATATAATAATAATACAGTTAGATACAAGATATAATAATAATACAGTTAGATACAAGATATAATAATAATACAGTTAGATACAAGATATAATAATAATACAGTTAGATACAAGATATAATAATAATACAGTTAGATACAAGATATAATAATAATACAGTTAGATACAAGATATAATAATAATACAGTTAGATACAAGATATAATAATAATACAGTTAGATACAAGATATAATAATAATACGGTTAGATACAAGATATTAATAAACAAAAAATAATACAGTTAGATACAAGATATAATAATAATACGGTTAGATACAAGATATAATAATAATACAGTTAGATACAAGATATAATAATAATACGGTTAGATACAAGATATAATAATAATACAGTTAGATACAAGATATAATAATAATACGTTAGATACAAGATATAATAATAATACGGTTAGATACAAGATATAATAATAATACGGTTAGATACAAGTATAATAATAATAATACAGTTAGATACAAGATATAATAATAATACAGTTAGATACAAGATATAATAATAATACAGTTAGATACAAGATATAATAATAATACAGTTAGATACAAGATATAATAATAATACAGTTAGATACAAGATATAATAATAATACAGTTAGATACAAGATATAATAATAATACAGTTAGATACAAGATATAATAATAATACAGTTAGATACAAGATATAATAATAATACAGTTAGATACAAGATATAATAATAATACAGTTAGATACAAGATATTAATAATAATACAGTTAGATACAAGATATAATAATACCTTCGTTACAACTTCTAATCAAGTGTGACACCATCATATTTAAAAAAAAAGAAATTTTTACTATTCCTGATTGTTATCTGTGATGTTAAACTATTAAGGTAAAAAGGGAGATGGGCTGTAGTTCAATCAGTTAGAGTATTGGAATTGTTATATGATGTCACATAAATGGTGGTCACAAATTCTAATCTCAGACTGCATTTAAAACTAATGAACGTGAATTCTT
This sequence comes from Nipponacmea schrenckii, assembly GCA_030562195.1. Classification (NCBI taxonomy): domain Eukaryota; kingdom Metazoa; phylum Mollusca; class Gastropoda; family Lottiidae; genus Nipponacmea; species Nipponacmea schrenckii. The sequence continues at coordinate 7,655,698 of JAUJPP010000005.1, read as the reverse complement.
GCCATAAGTCAAAAATGAAAAAAAAGAGAAATTGGAGTTTAGGTTCAGTGATTAGACCTTCATAAAAGCACTGGCCCTGGATCAGATATTATTTTTGTGGATTCTTACCAAGTGAGGAGTTGATATTGGACCAATCCTTTATTCAGAAGTTCAAAAAAATATCAGCCTTAATTAGGGAATTATCAATGAAAGTTGATCTTTATAAAAATGTAATTTGAATTAATATGAAAGAAGTTTTACCACTATTATTATAAATATTATCTTTTAGATTATTTACCTCTGAAATTAATTTCTATAAGTCCAATATACTATTCTGTGTCAAAGGACTGCATTATAAATGAGTGCCCTTTTTTTAAAATTTGAGTATTTTATCAACGTGATTTTCTATTTCAAATTAGTTTTATTTCATTCTATTTATTAGATTGTTAGGGATGGATATTTCATTTTAAATACTATATGTCAATGAATAAAATAGAATTTTTTAGTTTTTAAACTAGGCCAATTTGGATGATGTTAGTAGAGTTATACAACTTGGGGTTATAATTTCTCGCTGTATTTTTCACCATTTATTAACCAACGCTAGTTTTCTACTGATAGATCTCAGATCTGAAAGGTTTGCACGACCTACGCAAAATATCTTCTCTTAGTATTTCTACAAATGACACATAATGTTGTTGTTGAACTGCAAGATGTATTAGAGTGTTCCTAACTCATTCCATAGAGAGTTCACTTTTTTCCTCGCAAATTAGTCCTCATTTCATTTGCAGCAATGCAACTATACCATTGCTGTAATCTAATTTTCTTGAACTCTGAAGCTAGAATGAAGAAGAAATCTCTTCTTTTCTTCCTGATTATTCTTAATAGAGTCTTTGTATTATCATATTGCTTCATTCAAAACTCTTTTTATTCCTTCTTCAAACTATTAGTTTTAAAGGTGATGTGCCATATAGATCAATTTATCCCCGAATTTATTTTTGAAACTGTGATATACTTGACAATTTTTTTATACTGAAAATTAACACAAACCAATTTAAAAGTTGGTTTGCTTGTTTCATCAATTTTTTTCAAAGAAAAGAGAAAAATGCTTTATTTTTAAAATTGATTCAAATGGTAAAAAAATTGACTGAAATTTTAAAAATTGTGTACATCTAACTGACATGGTCGGTGTCTTTGTGACATAATTTAACTTGGTTTAATTCTACCGTACACAATTTACTATCAAACAACTTCTAACCTCATCATAAATTCCTATAACAGGAGAAAACAATTAAAAATATATACTATTGTCCTGTTGTCTAATGTTTCAGCTAAATACCTTCTTCAGAAACACTTATTTTTATATTAAATTATATCATAAATTCCTATAATAGGAGAAAATAATTAAAAATATATACTATTATCCTGTTGTCTAATGTTTCAGCTAAATACCTTCTTCAGAAACACTTATTTTTATATTAAATTATATCATAAATTCCTATAATAGGAGAAAACAATTAAAAATATATACTATTGTCCTGTTGTCTAATGTTCAGCTAAATACCTTCTTCAGAAACACTTATTTTTATATTAAATTATATCATAAATTCCTATAATAGGAGAAAATAATTAAAAATATATACTATTTCCTGTTGTCTAATGTTTCACTAAATACTTCTTCAGAAACACTTATTTTTATATTAAATTATATCATAAATTCCTATAATAGTGAAGAAAACAATTAAAAATATATACTATTGTCCTGTTGTCTAATGTTTCAACTAAATACCTTCTTCAGAAACACTTATTTTTATATTAAATTATATCATAAATTCCTATAATAGGAGAAAACAATTAAAAATATATACTATTGTCCTGTTGTCTAATGTTTCACTAAATACTTTCTTCAGAAACACTTATTTTTATATTAAATTATATCATAAATTCCTATAATAGGAAACAATTAAAAATATATATATTGTCCTGTTGTCTAATGTTTCAACTAAATACTTCTTCAGTACACTTATTTTTATATTAAATTATATCATAAATTCCTATAATAGTGAAAACAATTAAAAATATAACTATTGTCCTGTTGTCTAATGTTTCAACTAAATACTTCTTCAGAAACACTTATTTTTATATTAAATTATATCATAAATTCCTATAATAGGAGAAAACAATTAAAAATATATACTATTATCCTGTTGTCTAATGTTTCAGCTAAATACCTTCTTCAGAAACACTTATTTTTATATTAAATTATATCATAAATTCCTATAATAGGAGAAAACAATTAAAAATATATACTATTGTCCTGTTGTCTAATGTTTCAGCTAAATACCTTCTTCAGAAACACTTATTTTTATATTAAATTATATCATAAATTCCTATAATAGGGGAAAACAATTAAAAATATATACTATTGTCCTGTTGTCTAATGTTTCAGCTAAATGCCTTCTTCAGAAACACTTATTTTTATATTAAATTATATCATAAATTCCTATAATAGGGGAAAACAATTAAAAATATATACTATTATCCTGTTGTCTAATGTTTCAGCTAAATACCTTCTTCAGAAACACTTATTTTTATATTAAATTATATCATAAATTCCTATAATAGGGGAAAACAATTAAAAATATATACTATTGTCCTGTTGTCTAATGTTTCAACTAAATACCTTCTTCAGAAACACTTATTTTTATATTAAATTATATCATAAATTCCTATAACAGGAGAAAACAATTAAAAATATATACTATTGTCCTGTTGTCTAATGTTTCAGCTAAATACCTTCTTCACAAACACTTATTTTTATATTAAATTATATCATAAATTCCTATAATAGGAGAAAACAATTAAAAATATATACTATTGTCCTGTTGTCTAATGTTTCAGCTAAATACCTTCTTCAGAAACACTTATTTTTATATTAAATTATATCATAAATTCCTATAATAGGAGAAAACAATTAAAAATATATACTATTGTCCTGTTGTCTAATGTTTCAACTAAATACCTTCTTCAGAAACACTTATTTTTATATTAAATTATATCATAAATTCCTATAATAGGAGAAAACAATTAAAAATATATACTATTGTCCTGTTGTCTAATGTTTCAACTAAATACCTTCTTCAGAAACACTTATTTTTATATTAAATTATATCATAAATTCCTATAATAGGAGAAAACAATTAAAAATATATACTATTGTCCTGTTGTCTAATGTTTCAGCTAAATACCTTCTTCACAAACACTTCAGTAGGGCTAATTTATGATATATTTTTTTTCATCCTATTTATTTCTAATTAGCTTAACTGTGATATAATTTAATTAAAAAGAAACTTAGATATGATTTGAGTTAATCATTTGCTGAAGATGACTAACCAAAATTTTAAAATATATTTGACCAGAAATAGTAATCTAGGAGGAATATGTTTGATAGTGTGGGATAAAATTACAGAGTTTCTCTATTACATAACAAGTTAATGAGCACCATTTCTGATTCCTGCAAGTGAAAAACAGACATGAGAATATACAGCTAGCCTACTGACACTGGCTATTTGGTTCTTATTGATTGACATGACCATGTTCCAGTTACCTCCCTTCAATTCATTTACCTTCTCTATTTACAACTTACTATACAATGATATTTAACTTTTATATCTGTTTAGGAACTGAAATGAAGTTTTACATTCTACTTTTTTTTAACATGTAATTGGAGACCAGCAATATAATACAGTGTGGAATAAGGGGATTTTATCAGGACTATTCAGATAGTATTTATTAGTTGCTTCATTCATTCATTCATTCATTCATTCATTCATTCATTCACTTATTCGTTCAGTTATTTGTTCATTCATTTGTTCATTCATTTATTTATTCATTCATTTGTTCACTTATTCGTTCAGTTATTTGTTCATTCATTTGTTCATTCATTGACTCATTCATTTGTTCCTTCATTCATTCATTGAATCATTCATTCAAACATTTGTTCATTCATTTATTCATTTGTTCATTCATTTGTTCATTTATTCATTCATTTATTCATTCATTTATTCATTTGTTCATTCATTTGTTCAATCTTTCATTCATTCTTATTCTTAAAGAACATTTTAAGGTTTTCTGAGCTTAGTATACTCATCAGGGACACTTCTACTTTGGTGAAATTTTGCTAGTTTTATTAGAAGCACAGATAGAAATCCTCTTTACAATTTCTGTTAGTTTTTGGATATACATAAAAGTTTAGAAAATAAGTTTTTTGATACATATATAAAGTTAGAAAACTTACTATCTCTGTAAGTTATTTGATACATATATAAAGTTAGAAAACTTACTATCTCTGTAAGTTATTTGATACATATATAAAGTTAGAAAACTTACTATCTCTGTAAGTTATTTGATACATATATAAAGTTAGAAAACTTACTATCTCTGTAAGTTATTTGATACATGTATAAAGTTAGAAAACTTACTATCTCTGTAAGTTATTTGATACATATATAAAGTTAGAAAACTTACTATCTCTGTAAGTTATTTGATACATATATAAAGTTAGAAAACTTACATCTCTGTAATTATTTGATACATTTAAATTAAAAACTTACTTACTTTTAAGTTTTTGATCTATATAATGTTGAAACTTCTACTTGAATATTTTCTATTAAAGTTAGAAAATACTATCTTGTAATTATTTGTATTATGAAGTTAGAAAATTTATAAGTTTTTGATACATATATAAAGTTAGAAAACTTACTATCTTCTGTAAGTTTATTTATACATATCATAAAGTTAGAAAACTTCTTTACTATCTCTGTAAGTTATTTGATACATATATAAAGTTAGAAAACTGACTATCTCTGTAAGTTATTTGATACATATATAAAGTTAGAAAACTTACTATCTCTGTAAGTTTTTGATACATTATAAAGTTAGAAACTTACTATCTCTGTAAGTTATTTATACATATATAAAGTTAGAAAACTTACTATCTCTGTAAGTTATTTGATACATATATAAAGTTAGAAAACTTACTATCTCTGTAAGTTATTTGATACATATATAAAGTTAGAAAACTTACTATCTCTGTAAGTTTTTGATACATATATAAAGTTAGAAAACTTCTTTACTATCTCTGTAAGTTATTTGATACATATATAAAGTTAGAAAACTTCTTTACTATCTCTGTAAGTTATTTGATACATATATAAAGTTAGAAAACTTACTATCTCTGTAAGTTTTTGATACATATATAAAGTTAGAAAACTTACTATCTCTGTAAGTTATTTGATACATATATAAAGTTAGAAAACTTACTATCTCTGTAAGTTATTTGATACATATATAAAGTTAGAAAACTTACTATCTCTGTAAGTTATTTGATACATATATAAAGTTAGAAAACTTACTATCTCTGTAAGTTATTTGATACATATATAAAGTTAGAAAACTTACTATCTCTGTAAGTTTTTTGATACATATATAAAGTTAGAAAACTTACTATCTCTGTAAGTTATTTGATACATATATAAAGTTAGAAAACTTACTATCTCTGTAAGTTTTTTGATACATATATAAAGTTGAGTGAATTTGGGACTAGCGTTTAAAGCATGACATCACCTTGTAACAATGGAAGACAAATAGTTTGATTTTATTGATAAATTGTATTTTAAGATCAATCTAGCCAGACCTTTTATAAACAATTTTCTGTTATTTTTAGAAATTTTTCCAATGAATAAACTTATTAATCTTATTTAATGGGAAAAAAGGAAATATTCGAAGAAAAATTTGGTAAAACTAGTTGCCTTTTCTTTATCGTTTCGATGCAAAAAAGTCGTTTGAAAATAAATTGTATCGTCAGTTTTCAAATCAGTTCCAATCCACAATGAAGCAGAATTGATATTCATCAAAAATCATCGCTGAAAAAAAGTGAAATATGTACACCTTAGAAATGCTGTAAGCTGTTTTTATAATCACAATATGATGTCATTTACTTGTAAAGTATAAGAATGGTGTTTGTGGGTGATAATCTTGGTCAGTATGATTAAGCCTGATAATTAGGCTTGACTCCAGTCCACCCAGCTGTAAATGAGTACAGATAATCCAGGAAAGATCAATGCCAAGAGGTTTGGCCAAGGACTAGAAAATAAAATATTTAGGGGTATGTGACTTACACTCTGATACCTTAATAAGCACTCTTTCATTTAATTGTATGAGAACCTGATGCGAGATTATACTATTAAAAAGACATACAGTTAGAACAAGTTTTATATTCCTTTAGTGCAGGTTTTATTCTCTTTATGTCAAGTACATTCCAAGAAAATTATTGAAGCATCCTTAAATCAATGACCACGATAAAATATTTTTATTCAAAACTTTGAATGCTTAAGTAAAAAGAATGTTTAAACTCAATTGGAAATAAGTTCTCTGCACTTTTAAAATTTGAGCTGAAATAAAATGGAGTTTTACACCTTACATTGACATGATTTGAACTGCAGGATTTGTCTGAGTTTGTCAGCTAATAAAAAACTTTCATGCCATACGTTCGGCTTAAGAAGAAAATGGCTGGATTGTCCTCATGTACTAAAAGCAAGGGCATATCATAGATATCTTGGCATTTAATATATGTATAATTGCAAAATTTCCCTCATTGCACACTGCATTCTAGTATCCATATCAATAGTCTAATGTTGCTGTCATTTCAAAATTTACCTCACTGTCCACTGCATTCCACTGGCTTCATGACAGACCTAATACTACATTCCAGACAAAATTTACCTCACTGTCCACTGCATTCCACTGGCTTCATGACAGACCTAATACTACATTCCAGACAAAATTTACCTCACTGTCCACTGCATTCCACTGGCTTCAAGACAGACCTAATACTACATTCCAGACAAAATTTACCTCACTGTCCACTGCATTCCACTGGCTTCATGACAGACCTAATACTACATTCCAGACAAAATTTACCTCACTGTCCACTGCATTCCACTGGCTTCATGACAGACCTAATACTACATTCCAGACAAAATTTACCTCACTGTCCACTGCATTCCACTGGCTTCATGACAGACCTAATACTACATTCCAGACAAAATTTACCTCACTGTCCACTGCATTCCACTGGCTTCATGACAGACCTAATACTACATTCCAGACAAAATTTACCTCACTGTCCACTGCATTCCACTGGCTTCATGACAGACCTAATACTACATTCCAGACAAAATTTACCTCACTGTCCACTGCATTCCACTGGCTTCATGACAGACCTAATACTACATTCCAGACAAAATTTACCTCACTGTCCACTGCATTCCACTGGCTTCATGACAGACCTAATACTACATTCCAGACAAAATTTACCTCACTGTCCACTGCATTCCACTGGCTTCATGACAGACCTAATACTACTTTCCAGACAAAATTTACCTCACTGTCCACTGCATTCCACTGGCTTCATGACAGACCTAATACTACTTTCCAGACAAAATTTACCTCACTGTCCACTGCATTCCACTGGCTTCATGACAGACCTAATACTACTTTCCAGACAAAATTTACCTCACTGTCCACTGCATTCCACTGGCTTCATGACAGACCTAATACTACATTCCAGACAAAATTTACCTCACTGTCCACTGCATTCCACTGGCTTCATGACAGACCTAATACTACTTTCCAGACAAAATTTACCTCACTGTCCACTGCATTCCACTGGCTTCATGACAGACCTAATACTACTTTCCAGACAAAATTTACCTCACTGTCCACTGCATTCCACTGGCTTCATGACAGACCTAATACTACATTCCAGACAAAATTTACCTCACTGTCCACTGCATTCCACTGGCTTCATGACAGACCTAATACTACTTTCCAGACAAAATTTACCTCACTGTCCACTGCATTCCACTGGCTTCATGACAGACCTAATACTACATTCCAGACAAAATTATCTTATTGCACATGATCAATTTTCTTCTGCACTGGGAAAGTGGCTCTTATTGCTGTTCTGACAAAATTTACCTCATTGCAGACAGATATAAGATATACAACTCTGTTTAATTTGTTCAGGTTTCAATGTGAGCTTGTTATCTATAGACATGTCTTTTGGCCTCTTGACTAGTTTTAGGTCCAAAAACAATGGGCAATTATTACATGAAGATTTCTTAAATATGCATTTACTTAATCTTTTTGGGATAATTTGACTCAAAAAGTATTTTAACTTCCACTTTTTTGTTGAAAATTTGAACTCTAACATTTCTAGTGAGTTCTTTTAAACTTTCAATATGGTGAAACACTTTTTACTGGCGACCTTCACCAAGTTTTTTCTGCAGTTGTTTTTTACGTGTGCAGTTTTAACGCATTTGGAAAGAATATAGAATGTTATTTACACAAAAATCTCGTTTTTTTTCAGTACGTCTGCTAGTTGATAAGACTGTATTTCATTCTTGAGGTGTAATATTGCCATTTCTTTAACTCGTATTTAACACATTTATATTTATATCTTCAAATATCAAATTTACACTGAGAACTCTTACAGTTCCCAGATTACTTTTAAATTGCTTTCTCAAATTTTCTCTTTTTCTACTGTTTTGAATTTCTTAAATCTTTCACATTGATGGGCATTCTCTCAATCCTGCTGACACTGATTCCTTCTGACTCCTGCTGACACTGATTCCTTCTGACTCCTGCTGACACTGATTCCTTCCAACTCCTGCTGACACTGATTCCTTCTGACTCCTGCTGACACTGATTCCTTCTGATTCTCGCCCCTGCTGACACTGATTCCTTCTGACTCCTGCTGACACTGATTCCTTCGATCCTGCTGACACTGATTCCTTCTGACTCGCACATTGATTCCTTCATTAACTACCTGCTGACACTGATTCCTTCCGACTCCTGCTGACACTGATTCCTTCTGAAATTTTCTCTTTTGCTGACACTGATTCCTTTCTGAACTCTTGATTCCTTCTGACTCCTGCTGACACTGATTCCTTCTGACTCCTGCTGACACTGATTCCTTCTGACTCCTGCTGACACTGACTTCCTGCTGACACTGATTCCTTCTGACTCCTGCTGACACTGATTCCTTCTGATTCCTGCTGACACTGATTCCTTCTGACTCCTGCTGACACTGATTCCTTCTGACTCCTGCTGACACTGATTCCTTCTGACTCCTGCTGACACTGATTCCTTCTGACTCCTGCTGACACTGATTCCTGCTGACTCTGCTGACACTGATTCCTTGCTGACACTGATTCCTTCTGACTCCTGCTGACACTGATTCCTGATTTTTACAGATGTCAACCAGCAATAGTCAGAAAAATAGAATTGATTGAGGAATTCTTAGAAAATCGACCCCCAAAAATTGGCTCCTTTTTACTGACGCGAGATGACGTCTTTTGAAATATATTTCAAATGTTAAGATGTTCATCAAGGTGTTTCTAGGGATTAACAGATAATTCAATCAAAAATCCTATTTTATCAAAAACTAGATGATTTCTATCATTCAATGAAAAGATAGGTTTCAGGGTGAAAATATTAAAAAGAAATCGGTCAGGACTTTGACTTTTCATGCAAATTTGCCTGAATATGGAAAATAGATTAGAATAGTTGGCTAGAGGGGGGAATGTTGAAATATTGTAAGCTATCAGTAGACAATCTGAAGGTCAACGGCATGCTGGGGAATCGTAAACATTTACTAACAGTATGTTTATTCTTCAGACCTTAAATCTTAGGCCTACATCCAACTTATCTGCTCCTGGAATTACAGGAACCACAGACATCTGATTGAAAATTAGAATGGTGTAAATTGATGCTATCAGTGTCCCTGATACACATACAAAATATAGAAAACCTCTTTACAATCTCTTTAATAGAACTGTTTAGTTTTAGTAGAATTACAGGAACCACAGACATCTGATTGAAAATTAGAATAGTGTAAATTGATGTTATCAGTGTCTCTGATATCACATACAAAATTTATAAAACCTCTTTACTAAACTCTTTAATAGAACTGTTTAGTTTTAGTAGAATTACAGGAACCACAGACATCTTATTGAAAATTAGAATGGTGTAAATTGATGCTATCAGTGTCTCTGATACACATACAAAATTAGAAAACCTCTTTACAATCTCTTTAATAGAACTGTTTAGTTTTAGTAGAATTACAGGAACCACAGACTTTTGATTGAAAATTGGAATGGTGTAAATTGTCAATATGAAATAAAATACCAAGAGGTTTGGCCCAGGACTAAAAAGTGAACCTTATTTGTTATCTTTGTAAAATACGGTTGTTTCTTTGTGTTTTTTCTTCCAGAGAGTAGGTCAATAAATTGGTTTAGCACTAAGTTTACTTCCAGGATTGTACTTTTAGATCTCCTGGAATTCCAATACCTGGTTGGAAACAATAACCAGCCTTGGAGAAATAGATTTAACCATTCTCCATGATGTATATTGGGTTCTATTTTGAAAATCAATTTACCATCTTTTTAATTCGTGTTACCACCTACTTGAATTCCAGACAAAACATTGATTCTCTTTTCAACAATCAACATTACCTTTCGCTTTTTTAGTGTTCGTAGTGATCGAAAATTACACTAAGATGACATCCTTTACTTTAAGAAATACAGTAATCTGATTGGATAAAATATAACTAAATTTGAAATTGATTTCAGTGATTAGCCAATCAGACAACTCTTCATCAACTTGTGTTTTTTGGGAATAAGGATCTAGGTGATTTTAAAAGTAATTATAGTTTAAGCAAAATGTTGCAGTGCCTAGGCAATTTTTAGCACAGCGGAAAAGTGGGTGTATGTTTTCGTTCCTATTCGTCAATTAACGAGACCACAAAAGCTGCTGAGCAAATTTTAACCATAACTGCTATGTGGGTGTATGTTTTCGTGGCTGTACAACCATTAATGAGGTCGCAACAATGAAGAAGTATCTCTTAACACAGCTGCAATGTGGGTGTATGTTTTCATGGCTATTTGTTCCCTTAACAGAATGAATGTGCATGAGCTTAGCAATACTTAGCATAGCTACAATGTGGGTGTATGTTCTCATGTGGCTATAGTGGCTCAGCAACTTTTACTGTAGCTGCTATGTGGGTATATGTTTCCATGACTGTTTGTCACTTTTATGGAGTTGATGATATGTATAAGCAATATGAGCCACAGCTGCAATGTGAGATTAGGTTTACGCAGCTGTTCAGATATAAATGTAATAGTTAAGGCTAAGTAGTAATATAGGCTATTGCAATGTGGGTGTATGTTTTTGGGATGTAAGTTTTTTAACAGAAATGATATTCATGAGCAAGAGCAATATGAACCACAGTTGCAATGTGGGTGTATGTTTATGAGCCTTGTGTCTTTTAACAGAAATGATCTGCATGAGCAAGCCATCTAAACCTAAACTGCTACGCGGAAGTATATACTCATAACGTTTCTATCTTTAAGATTTGCTCAGCTTAGCTCAGCTACAATGTTTGTGTATGTTGTCATGGCTGTTTAACCCATTAATAAAGTATCAATATTATGATATAGTTTTATTAATGTGTCACCTGGCCTAGTTCCATGTTTGTGTACAATTTATTGATCCACTGTATTTCTACGTTGAACGCTGGTTGTTTTTTAACATTCATCGATGTCAATAATTTCTGAAATAAAAAAAAATTTCTTTGAATGAAAAAAAAAAGATTTGATGTAGGCGTGATCCTTTTTTTCAAAAATAAGGGAATGTTTGGACAAGTCATTACGTCTATATAAAAGACTTCCGGAACACTGAAACCACTGAACGCCTGAGTTTCTCAACTTGTAACGCTTTCAGAGTTGCTTCATTGATAATAATGTTGATTTTAAATAATTTTATTGTTTGATTATTCATTTTGGAGAGTACACACAGCTGATACGCATGTTTTTTAGAGTTTTCGGGGTTGTCAACTGTTGATAACTTTTCACTAAAAATATTTTTTTAAATCTTGTTGTCAACTAGGTTGCCCTTTGTGAAAAAATATTCAAATATATTTTAATAATTTATATTGTTTCATAATATTTTGAAAAATATAGAACAATGGGTAAGAAAAATATATTGTTGAACATTCAGGGACAGGATTTTAGGCACAACTGTATTTTTTAAACTTACAACCCCCCCCCCCTCCCCCTAATTTTACATTATATTTGTTCAGCCACAACAGCAGAATTTCGACCACAACTTCACAATGTCAAAATGAAGGACAATATTTATAATTTTGCAAAATCCAAATCAATTATTTCATGTTTTTTTTAATTAAAAAACAGTTAATTGACTTGATAATATTTTTTGGGAAAAGAAGGAAAAAGGACAAAAGTATGTGAGGAAAGAAGGATAAAAAAAATTTCATAATTGGAGAAAATAATTAAAAAATTTATTCATTATGTGAGATAGATATAATATTTAAATTTTGATCTCAAATAATTAGGTCAAAATATTTGCCCAAAAAATTCTAAATCCCCTCCCCCCCCCTTCACCTCCTTCCTAAGAAATATACAAGTACATTTAAAACAGTAAAAAAATCTTGAGTTGTTTTTTAAGAGGTTTACATTTTGTGCATGTAGAATACGGGAGTGTATTAATCAAGTCACAAGCCACTGCACTAGTTTTCTGCAATCTCCTGCTTCAAATACATTGTAAATACAGTATTAGCTTGAACCCATCTTCTTAATATTCTCTCCAACTTTAAGACAATGATAGAAAAATTGATCAATGCACAAATACACTGCATTTTAAATGCATGTAGCCTAAGATCGAGAAAGAGTGTTTAAGTTATATGTCACCACGACATTTTTTTGAGTATTACGTAATCAACAAGAAATAGGAGGCTGGGTTTATGATTGTATTGGAAGGGGTGGAGAAAGAAAGGGAAGGACTTGTGTTATTTTTTTTGTAATACATGATATTTTTTATGTGTGTTGTAGGGTACGGACGGTGTAATGTCGAGCACGGGGACAAGCAACCATGCAGGTAAGGGCAATGTCTTTTACGTCATTCTGTATTCAAATATAAAACTGACTTTTTTATCTCTCTCTCTCTCTCTCAAGCATGTCAACTCATAAGGTCACATGTTTGCGAATCGTAAAGAAGCTGTACACTTTTATGTGCATGTTGATTATGACTGAAGTATGGCTGGGTTAATACTATTGCTTTCTATATCAGCTGCACTTGTAAGCAAATTTAATTGCAACAAGCCTGCACATGCGCTAAAATAAGATTTAAAATGACTTTTCAATTGATTTGGAAGAAGAATGAAGCGATAGAATGGGTGAGTACAATTTTTATAATGAAAGACAAAGTTTTCAGTGTAGAATTTAGTGAGTGATTTGAAAGAGAAGTTGATGTATGTGGGTAATGCAGTTAGGCCTAGTTTTAAAACATATTATATAGATATAGTTTAAACTAGAATGTATTTACAGATATAGAAAGGCCACTATTTTTATCAGTCATTTCTAAAACCTCATGCTTTATTGATAAAATCAATTTTTTATTATCAGCAAGTAATTTTCCAACGCCGTTGAACGATTCTACATTACATGTTACAATTCAACATGGATTTTTTTCTGCTGTTCTGCTGGTCGGAAATATTTTAAATTTCTCTTTATTTTGGATTGATATTTTTTATAACAAGGTTGTTGCAGGCATGTTTTTTTTTTGAAAATATAAGACTCAAAATGTTGGTTATGCCAGACGGAAACCGCTCAAAATTTTGGGGCGTATTTTGTTCACTTTAACCCCCTTTTTTTGAATGATGTAATTTTTTTATTTATGTAAATTTTCCGGTTTTATTTTTATGTTCTGAAACAAAATGCCGTTAATAGAGACAATAAGTGCTCGACAATTTTTTGTGGTTGAATTTCTTTCATGATCTTTATGAATGAAAATAATTTTAATATTATGGATATTTCTGTTTTTACGTTCTTAATTTCATTTACATGTCAACAATAATTATACATATTACATCATAAAACAAACTGTTTTTGTCGAGTTAGCTAAAATACTGAAAAATAAGGGGGGGGGGGTGTAGTCCCCAGTTAGCTAAAATACTGAAAAATAAGGGGGAAGGGGTGTAGTCCCCAGTTAGCTAAAATACTGAAAAATATGGGGGAAGGGGTGTAGTCCCCAGTTAGCTAAAATACTGAAAAATAAGGGGGGGGGGTGTAGTCCCTGAGTTAGCTAAAATACTGAAAAATAAGGGGGTGGGGGGTGTAGTCCTGAGTTAGCTAAAATACTGAAAAATAAGGGGGTGGGGGGTGTAGTCCTGAGTTAGCTAAAATACTGAAAAATAAGGGGGTGGGGGGTGTAGTCCTGAGTAAGCTAAAATACTGAAAAATAAGGGGGAAGGGGGGTGTAGTCCTGAGTTAGCTAAAATACTGAAAAATAAGGGGGGGGGGGTGTAGTCCTGAGTTAGCTAAAATACTGAAAAATAAGGGGGTGGGGGTGTAGTCCCCAGTTAGCTAAAATACTGAAAAATAAAGGGGTGGGGGTGTAGTCCTGAGTTGCTAAAATACTGAAAAATAAGGGGGGGGGGGGGGTGTAGTCCCCAGTCAGCTAAAATACTGAAAAATAAGGGGGTGGGGGTGTAGTCCCCAGTTAGCTAAAATACTGAAAAATAAGGGGGTGGGGGTGTAGTCCTGAGTTAGCTAAAATACTGAAAAATAAGGGGGAAGGGGTGTAGTCCCCAGTTAGCTAAAATACTGAAAAATAAGGGGGTGGGGGTGTAGTCCTGAGTTAGCTAAAATACTGAAAAATATGGGGAAGGGGTGTAGCCCTGAGTTAGCTAAAATACTGAAAAATATGGGGAAGGGTTGTAGCCCTGAGTTAGCTAAAATACTGAAAAATATGGGGAAGGGGTGAAGTCCTGAGTTAGCTAAAATACTGAAAAATAGGGGGGAGGGGTGAAGTCCTGAGTTAGCTAAAATACTGAAAAATAGGGGGGAGGGGTGAAGTCCTGGGTTAGCTAAAATACTAAAAAATAGGGGGGAGGGGTGAAGTCCTGAGTTAGCTAAAATACTGAAAAATGGGGAGAGGGTTGTATCCCTGGGTTAGCTAAAATACTAAAAAATAGGGGGGAGGGGTGAAGTCCTGAGTTAGCTAAAATACTGAAAAATAAGGGGGAGGGGTGAAGTCCTGAGTTAGCTAAAATACTGAAAAATAAGGGGGAGGGGTGAAGTCCTGAGTTAGCTAAAATACTGAAAAATATGGGGAAGGGGTGAAGTCCTGAGTTAGCTAAAATACTGAAAAATATGGGGAAGGGGTGAAGTCCTGAGTTAGCTAAAATACTGAAAAATAAGGAGGGGGGGTGTAGTCCCCAGTTAGCTAAAATACTGAATAATAAGTGGGAGGGTTGTATCCCTGAGTTAGCTAAAATACTGAAAAATAAGGGGGGGGGGGTGTAGTCCTGAGTTAGCTAAAATACTGAAAAATAAGGGGGGGGGGTGAAGTCCTGAGTTAGCTAAAATACTGAAAAATATGGGGAAGGGGTGTAGCCCTGAGTTAGCTAAAATACTGAAAAATAAGGGGAAGGGGTGTAGCCCTGAGTTAGCTAAAATACTGAAAAATAAGGGGGTAGGGGTTGTAGTCCTTATATTTTTTTTGTCAGTTATGAAGCTTAAAAGATTCTAATTCGTAGTTTTTAAAATGGGGGGGGGGGGGGTGTGCGAGGATGCTTAAGAAAAGATTCATGTTAGTTTTAAAAATAAGGAGGGAGGGGATGCTTAAGAAAAGATTCATGTTAGTTTTAAAAATAAGGGGAGGGGATGCTTAAGAAAAGATTCATGTTAGTTTTAAAAATAAGGGGGAGGGATGCTTAAGAAAAGATTCATGTTAGTTTTAAAAATAAGGGGGAGGGGATGCTTAAGAAAAGATTCATGTTAGTTTTAAAATAAGGGGGGAGGGGATGCTTAAGAAAAGATTCATGTTAGTTTTAAAAATAAGGAGGGAGGGGATGCTTAAGAAAAGATTCATGTTAGTTTTAAAAATAAGGGGGGAGGGGATGCTTAAGAAAAGATTCATGTTAGTTTTAAAAATAAGGGGGGAGGGGATGCTTAAGAAAAGATTCATGTTAGTTTTAAAAAATAAGGGGGGAGGGGATGCTTAAGAAAAGATTCATGTTAGTTTTAAAAATAAGGGGGGAGGGGATGCTTAAGAAAAGATTCATGTTAGTTTTAAAAATAAGGGGGGAGGGGATGCTTAAGAAAAGATTCATGTTAGTTTTAAAAATAAGGGGGGAGGGGATGCTTAAGAAAAGATTCATGTTAGTTTTTAAAATAAGGAGGGAGGGGATGCTTAAGAAAAGATTCATGTTAGTTTTAAAAATAAGGAGGGAGGGGATGCTTAAGAAAAGATTCATGTTAGTTTTAAAAATAAGGGGGGAGGGGTGTAGTCTTGAGGTAGATAAAATAATGAAAAATACAGTGGAAGGGTGTAGCCCTTATTATATTGTTGATATATTTGATGATGCTAGAGAAAAGAGTCATGTTTGAATTTTTTAAATACACAGTAAAATTTTCATTCGATTGCTCTTTACCTGGATTCTTTTCACTATTGACCGGATGATAATTATAATATTAAACTGAAGGAGGTAGATTGAACATTTTATTGAAGGATTCTCTGTTACTTTTGAAAATTTCACTTCTTTACTGGATTACGTTCTGTTTTTCTTTTAGCTGTGATTCAGGGGGTTGACCATCTTCAAAATATCAGTTTTACAGAGTCCACACATCAAACCGAATATTAATTTCTACCACTCCCCAATATTACTTAACATAAGATCTATAACTGTTGAGTTTTTCTAATCTGTTTATTTGATATGTGGGTTAAGTCAACTTGTAATATCCACATACCTACACATACGAGCTCTAGAGAGTCCACACAGCTAATAATAATTGCTTGGTTTCTAAGAGAGAAGTTTCTACCCCCTCCCCCATATTTCTAATGATAACGTACAGAACTGCTGTGTTTTTTCTCCACAGTAAATTAAGCTGCTATAAAGATTGGAGTAATAATCAATATTCTACAATGACTCAATTTTTATTTTATTTTACGTCATTAAAGTTACATCTCCAGTTAGAAACAATGTCAGCCAGTCTTCATTAGCCCATTAGGTACAGAAGAGTAGGATGTAAAACTCCATTCATTTCACTGTCTTCATTAGCCTATTAGGTACAGAAGAGTAGGATGTAAAACTCCATTCATTTCACTGTCTTTATTAGCCCATTAGGTACAGAAGAGTAGGATGTAAAACTCCATTCATTTCACTGTCTTCATTAGCCCATTAGGTGCAGAAGAGTAGGATGTAAAACTCCATTCATTTCACTGTCTTCACAGAAGAGTAGGATGTAAAACTCCATTTCACTGTCTTCATTAGCCCATTAGGTGCAGAAGAGTAGGATGTAAAACTCCATTCATTTCACTGTCTTCATTAGCCCATTAGGTGCAGAAGAGTAGGATGTAAAACTCCATTCATTTCACTGTCTTCATTAGCCCATTAGGTGCAGAAGAGTAGGATGTAAAACTCCATTCATTTCACTGTCTTCATTAGCCCATTAGGTGTAGAAGAGTAGGATGTAAAACTCCATTCATTTCACTGTCTTCATTAGAGCATTAGGTGCAGAAGAGTAGGATGTAAAACTCCATTCATTTTATTACCAAGTTTGTATTTATTAAGGCCTATAAATGGTTTCTTGTAAAAGGACCTACACTATAATTGCTGTCAATAATAGCCCATTATATGAAAAATATCACCATCTGTTGAACTATATGCATGATTTTTCTATTTTTTATTCAACTTGATAAATTCCTGTCTGCAAGTTTTTCAAAGTTTGCCAAGAAAATCTATCTAGGGTTTCAGTTACCTTATAATTTGATTGTGTAAAAACTGAGCAGATTCAAAAATAGTATGGAGGCATGAAATTAGAAACTGTGAAACCTGCATTTTATATAACCTCAGGGTCAGTGTTTTTAGGTCAATACAGTGAGTAAAAATACAAATAAATATAACAACTGGTAAATTGAGGCCAAGTTTTTATAAATAGTTTTACATAGTATAGTATTTTAGGTTTCTTAGATGAGTTAATATAAAGATTTCCGAATCGTTTTTCTTGAATATCTAATTTAGTATTGTTTGAGGTTTAACCTAAAATTGAAAAATCCAAAAGTAAAAAAATACAAAATGAAATGAAAAATTTATTGGGTTAAATTTGAAACTAGATTTATAAAAAAAAGAAAAAAATTGATATAATTAATATATTGCAATAGAAACTAAGATTCACTAAAAAAAAAAAAATTTGTAAAAACATGAATAATTGGTAGGTATCATTCAGAAATTTGGCAAAAACTAAGATGTAGACAAAACCTGATTTGGTTTCTAGAGATTTGTATCCTTGTTTTGTAAAGCAAGTAATAAAAAAGGCCAGAGAATACAAAGTGGGTAGAGAATGTCTAGACTGACTGAAGTACCAATATAACTATTAACAGTCTAGGCTAGTAGATAACACTTCTAGTTTTACCTCACTCCAGTCTCATTCTATATCAAAATTTAACTCAAATTGCTCTTTTTGATTGAAGATTTCTTCAATTATTTTATTAAATTATATCATAAATTCCTATAATAGGAGAAAACAATTAAAAATATATACTATTGTCCTGTTGTCTAATGTTTCAGCTAAATACCTTCTTCAGAAACACTTATTTTTATATTAAATTATATCATAAATTCCTATAATAGGAGAAAACAATTAAAAATATATACTATTGTCCTGTCGTCTAATGTTTCAGCTAAATACCTTCTTCAGAAACACTTATTTTTATATTAAATTATATCATAAATTCCTATAATAGGAGAAAACAATTAAAAATATATACTATTGTCCTGTTGTCTAATGTTTCAGCTAAATACCTTCTTCAGAAACACTTATTTTTATATTAAATTATATCATAAATTCCTATAATAGGGGAAAACAATTAAAAATATATACTATTGTCCTGTTGTCTAATGTTTCAGCTAAATACCTTCTTCAGAAACACTTATTTTTATATTAAATTATATCATAAATTCCTATAATAGGAGAAAACAATTAAAAATATATA
Organism: Nipponacmea schrenckii; assembly: GCA_030562195.1. Classification (NCBI taxonomy): domain Eukaryota; kingdom Metazoa; phylum Mollusca; class Gastropoda; family Lottiidae; genus Nipponacmea; species Nipponacmea schrenckii. The sequence continues at coordinate 7,636,585 of JAUJPP010000005.1, read as the reverse complement.
CTATTGTCCTGTTGTCTAATGTTTCAGCTAAATACCTTCTTCAGAAACACTTATTTTTATATTAAATTATATCATAAATTCCTATAATAGGAGAAAACAATTAAAAATATATACTATTGTCCTGTTGTCTAATGTTTCAGCTAAATACCTTCTTCAGAAACACTTATTTTTATATTAAATTATATCATAAATTCCTATAATAGGAGAAAACAATTAAAAATATATACTATTGTCCTGTTGTCTAATGTTTCAGCTAAATACCTTCTTCAGAAACACTTATTTTTATATTAAATTATATCATAAATTCCTATAATAGGAGAAAACAATTAAAAATATATACTATTGTCCTGTTGTCTAATGTTTCAGCTAAATACCTTCTTCAGAAACACTTATTTTTATATTAAATTATATCATAAATTCCTATAATAGGAGAAAACAATTAAAAATATATACTATTGTCCTGTTGTCTAATGTTTCAGCTAAATATCTTCTTCAGAAACACTTATTTTTATATTAAATTATATCATAAATTCCTATAATAGGAGAAAACAATTAAAAATATATACTATTGTCCTGTTGTGAAATTCCTACCATAGTATATATTTTATTTCCACAAGGGATGTTGATATGGAAGAATTGCCAGTCTAGATACATGGATCAATATTTATAAACAAATTTTTCAATGTTAAAATTTTATTGGAAATTATTGAGAATAAATCACATTTTCAAACGAAAGTAGATTTGAATAAATTTGAAATTTCCACGTTTCATCATTTTAACATTCAATTTATTTCCCAAAATCTTCATTTCCCTGATTTTAACAAAGTTTAATAGAAATGGGGGGGGAGGTATCCAATTTTTTGAGATTTTTTAGTTTGATATTAATATTGACTTTTGAAAAAGAATGTTGGTTTTTTACTCGAAATTTGTAGTTTTAGAATTTGGGTACAGTCATGTAGAAAGGTGTTAGCGCATGCTGGTTGGGGAACTGAGGTACTTTTTTGCACCGAAATGACCATTGAAAAACCCAACAAGCTGTTTTTATCTAGTCAATTGCTGTCTTAATTACGCTTAAAAGCAGGTTTTTTGTAATTTTAAACAAAAACAGTTGAGGTTCTGTATTGTTGCATACAGCAGCTGTTATTTTTAAAACATGATCTTTTACAATGATATTAATAAAAAAGACTTCAAGTTGATTATACTTGACACACTTTTAAAGAAAATAGGTTTTTTTTGTCATTATCCAATATTGAAATATTATTTAAGTTAAGTTTTCAAGAATAAGGGCCCAGATGACTGGAACACTAAAATCATCTTAAGTTAAGTTTTCAAGAATAAGGTCCCAGATGACTGGAACACTAAAATCATCTTAAGTTAAGTTTTCAAGAATAAGGTCCCAGATGACTGGAACACTAAAATCATCTTAAGTTAAGTTTTCAAGAATAAGGTCCCAGATGACTGGAACACTAAAATCATCTTAAGTTAAGTTTTCAAGAATAAGGTCCCAGATGACTGGAACACTAAAATCATCTTAAGTTAAGTTTTTAAAGAATAAGGTCCCAGATGACTGGAACACTAAAATCATCTTAAGTTAAGTTTTAAAGAATAAGGGCCAATAAAAAATAAAAAAGATGTTCTATTTCGATTATGTACTAAATATACAGGTATCTTTAAAAATATAATAGAAGTTATTAAAAACTGAGTATTTTTTTAGGTCATGAATCAATAAGTATAATAATTGGAAGGTAATTATTGTATTGCATATCAGCTTCTGAATAATTGAACTCTATTCAGTTATTCAATATCTTTCATTCAATATACCTGTCTTGTAATTTACTACAGCTTTATCAATTGTTGAATTAATCTAATGATGGTTAATACAATTATTTCTGACTTGAAAAAAATTTGACAATAGTTGTTTGGAGATGGGCAAATATATGGCCCTGTTTTGGGAACACCTTGCAGTAAGTTAAATGAAAGTTTGATATCCTTTTGTGGTCCTGTTTAGACAATGCCTTGCAGTGTGAAGTAAGGAAATTTTACTAGCACCATAAATATGCTCTGTTTCAATGTGTGTCAAATTAACAGTACAAAAATTCAATCCCATGAGTGAAGTGTTAAATTTCCACAACTATATTTGAATGGTTGCCATCGACGATGATCGCGATAGAGAACTCGGCATTTTTGGATCTGTTTAAATCATTAAAATGTTTGGTTTAAAGCATGAGAGGGTTATTAAAGAATTATTTATCTTTCGGTGAGGCAACTTATATAAAAAAATAGAAATGAAAAAAATACACATAAAAAATGCAGTTTCGCAATTGGTTCATTTTTACTTGTTGCCATAGAAACACCTAAGGTTATATAAATGATATGTTTTTTGTTATTTTCTGTCAATTTGTATCCCTCTAAAACTTGTTTACTTTCATTTCTTTATTTCTTCAATTTTTTACCCAAGAATAAATTTACAGTGTGCGATTGGAATTTTACACAAATTAGTTTAATTCTGGAAACCCACAAGTTCGTTAAAAATGAAACTGAAGAAAAAAAAACAGCAATAATCGGAAAAAGCAATTAATTTATGGAACAAGTTCGGGAAACGTGAAACAAAGTAGATTTATTTCTTCTTTTTTTCTGTAAATTTGTTATTGAGATTTTAAAAAAATGTTGATAAAATTCTAAATTACTCATTATATGATTCTACATTTTTGTTGTTTCATTTTTTCGTTCACTCATTCTAGACATACACAGCTCCTCTTTAATTCTAGTTCCGTTAATTCTCAGTAAATACACGTTTGGAAAATTTAGTATCATTTTGTTCTGCATGTTTTCATCATTTCAAAAAATAGCTTAGTTATCTAGTGATGATTCTATTGGCTTATTATATACAATGTTGATATCAGTTCATTTTTATCTTCCATGGCCTGTGCTTATGTAAACCTGATAAAAAAACACAGATATCTATTACTGGTTACACGCATCATCATTATGCTTCGCACCTTTTTTATTTTCGTGTTAATTTAGACGTTAGCCTTTTCAAAGAATAATGCATCTTTCTTTCAAATTTGAAGCTTAAGAAAAAAAAGAAGTCTGATAATTTTTAATTTTGTAATAAATGTTTGAAATTTGAGGGTATCCTAGTTTACCACCTAGAGCGATGACCTATCATCGAGAACTGTTGTCTTCAAACGTTTTTTTGTTTGCAGACATAATCTTGTCTTTAACGTGGCCCATAAACATATCATGCTATATACATAATGACAAATTTATTTTCAGTTTTTTCTTATTCGGGCGGAACGACTTTTTCTCTTCTTCTTCTCGTCTAGCTTTTTGCTTCGAGACGTTAATATGTATATGTGTGTTCTGCTTCAATGAATATTTTTATGTCCCATATAAAATTGTTTGACTGTCGTTTTGATCTATGTTCAAGTATTTTCCTTGTCATCAAATTTGATTTGCACATCCGAAATAGATACATTATGAAAGTGCAGACAATTTTTTAGCAAATTATTGTTTTGTTTTCAGGAAAGTGTTTGTTATTTATTTAAAAAAATATTTAAAGATATGACTGACATAGCCCATGGGTAACTGCGTTGAATTGTCGTCTGCTAGCTAAGACAAGAATGTGAAGCAAGAAAACTACTTTTAACGCCTTTGCCGGCATTTTTGAGGATTTGATCTTTCCTTTTTGTTAAAGAAACAATAAAAATATATAAACAGGTAAAAATTAAGTTGAATTGTCGTCTGCTAGCCTTGGCCAGCACTTTTGTGAATCTGCCCTTTTTGAAATTCTTCCATTAGTGGAAAAAATGTTTAATATACTTGAACTGTTCACAATAATCAAAAGAGAAGGCCAAGGCCCCTGTCCTGGTAAAATTTCCCTTATTGTTTACTGCATGGGGTTGCCCATTTTTTTGTATGTATAGTGTTTTATATTTTGAACTCTAGGTTTAAAAAGTTTATCACAAAATTCTTTGGTACTAATAACGAAAGCACGTACCAAGGTCATGACTATTTTTATTGAATGTTATCTGACCTAGCCAATGATTGCACGAATAAAAACCAGGTCAAGGTTTCGTAAAAAATTGATAATGAAAGATAGATTTTGATTATATTTTTAATAACATTTCACTGGCCTAGAAAACTAGAAAAAGTGAAATATATCAATATATTTATAATAACATTTCACTAGCCTAGAAAACTAGAAAAGTGAAATATATCAATACATTTAAAAGAATAATGAAATTAAAAAATTTTATCTAAAATTTTAAAATTCAAAAGTTGCAAATTTGAGCCTTCAAATCTATGTGTGTCTAGAATTATCCATGTTTAAAAATTAAAATGACGACTCGTCATTTCCTGAGACTCTGTGATATATAGATAAGACCTAAATCAACCCCTTATAGAAAAGTCATTTATAGAAATTGGAAGTGGAAACCCTAGGTTGATTTGAACTTGTCCCCTTTCACTTGCCGTTCTAATTTCAGAGAGTTCACATAAAACATCATTTTGTTATACTACTGTTATACTATTAATAGATTCTGCACAGCCTGGAGGATGCTCTATTTTTTCAGAGAGTTCACAAGTCTAAAAACATAATTTTGGCAACTGAATTATTGTTCATGTTGGCCTCTAGTACTATAACTATTTATGTTGTGTGTACTGAGTTTTTAAAGAGTTGACCGGCCTGTTCAAAAGTTAACGACACTACGACTCAAAACTAGTCGAGGGCATTCTTTAATGTCTCAAAAAAAAACAAAAGTAAGGAAATTTCTGGGATATCCTGAAATGGTAACCAAGTTTCAAATCTAAAGACACAATCGTTTAGAAAACATCCTGAAAATAGCAGACGGTCAAGCTGAATGTCACACGAGCTTAAAGTACTTCACTGACCTCTAATTGTTCAACTATAGTATAGATAGAAATAGGTCAGAGGAACCTTTCTTCCCATGGCTGTACATGTGTGTAAATAGGTGAACCTGCTTTTTGCCCTAGTTACGGTTACCGTAGACAACTGTGTTATTTATATGGCTGGTATACCACTAGACCATATGGAACAGTTAAAACATTTCCACGTCTTTTGTGCCGACAACCACCGAACAGTCAAATATTTACAATTCGACGGCTTTTATTGACAACTGCAGTTCATGAATTTCATAGAACATATTGACTGTTTTACTACAAGTTTAAAAATACAAAATTCCTATCAACTTCAAACTTTTTTTAGGTCATTTTTTAACCAACTTTTTGCAGACGGTTTTTTTTTTGGCAACCTTTTTCTTGACATTTTCTTCATATTAGTTTGTGAACTGATCTGTGTTAGATGTTTCAGGATGTGCCTAACTTAGGTTGTTGATCTTGAAGCAAAAAAATCAGCCTCCATTTTTCTTCTTAGTAAACTAAAAACGCTGTTTTTGTCCAACTTCTTAGAATTATTTTCCCTTTGTTGTGGGTTTTTTTAATTCACGAATCTTTTTCAGGGTTAAATACTTCTTAATATACGAAGTCAACATTTTGTCAAAAAGAAAATCCGTATTTTGTTGATATAGTGAAGTCTATGTTAAGCTTATTAGGCCAGTTTTAAAAGATTGTTTTTCAATGTCGTTGAAATTTAGATTTTAAGCCACTTCAATGATACTTGACCCATTGGACTCAATTTTCCATCATATTGGTTTTTTTTTCTTCCCAAATCTTTTCTTTAAAGGGATAGGTGTTGATTTGGGTTTTGAATATATGTTTAGAAGAATTAGAAATATATGAAAATTGTACCATTCCTTCAAATATACCTCAAACTAGGAATTTTACTCTCTATTTCTATATATACAGCAAACTTTGGCTTGTGTGCTACAAACTAAACATATTCAAGACCCAAGAAATGAAGAAGAGAAGTCTGCCACTCTCCTTGGGGGGAAATAATGTCCATCATTGCATACTGCAGTCCTTATTGGTCTTTATGGACAAAAAACTGAAAAAATTGGTCCATTTCTAAATATATTTGTGTATTTTTAAAAAACTAAATTGTTAACTTGAGTTTCTCGACACCTGGATCCATTACTGAATGTCACAAAAATAAAAATTTCTCCAGATTGCAGAAAGTTCCCCTTTAAATCAAATTGTGATTGAAGATACTGTAGAGTTTGAGAAATTTGTTTTGATAATTTCTACCAGTGTAAAAATAAACAGATTTTAAAATGATAAATTTGCTCAGTAAATTGTACTGTACAATATTAACAAGAGAAATGGTTCTTATATTCCGTTATCCAAAACCTTGTTATTTTCAAATATTTTCTATGTTTATTAACTTGTAAGACATTTCTTTCTGTAAAATATCTAAACATCCATTTGTTTTAAAGACTTTCATTGTTGGAGTTGTTTTTCTTGTAGTGAGAAGGTGTTGGAAGTGCATGTCCTTTTTATTGAAAATGCAAAAAAAGGTTGGAAGGTTGTGAAAGTCCATTTTCATGTTTTTTGTAAAATCATCTTAGGTTTGCAGGACCAGCTGAAGAAAGGATCCTTTTGAACCTAAGTTGTTATCCTTGTAAAATCAATACAAGAGGTTTGACCAAGAACCAGCTGGTAGATAGGATCCTTGTGAACCTAAGTTGTTATCCTTGTAAAATCAATAACAAGAGGTTTGACCAAGGACCAGCTGGTAGAAAGGATCCTTATGAACCTAAGTTGTTATCCTTGTAAAATCAATACCAAGAGGTTTGACCAAGAACCAGCTGGTAGAAAGGATCCTTTGTGAACCTAAGTTGTTATCCTTGTAAAATCAATAACAAGAGGTTTGACCAAGGACCAGCTGGTAGATAGGATCCTTGTGAACCTAAGTTGTTATCCTTGTAAAATCAATACAAGAGGTTTGACCAAGGACCAGCTGGTAGAAAGGATACTTTGTGAACCTAAGTTGTTATCCTGGTAAAATATAGCTGATTCTTTTATTTTCTGAAAATCCTGTTGACCAATTTTATAAAAATCTTATCATATGATGATAACTAAACAAATTATTCAAAAAAAGAAAATCACTTTCTTGAAGATGTTGTATCCTTCTAATTTTTTTGAAAAGGTGTAACGTGTGTTTTAAAATGTCCTCACTACAGGGGACAGACGTATAATATGGCCTTTCCTTATTCACCAACGTGTGTTAACGAAAAAAACTTCAATCAATTTCCCTTGACACATTCATTAAACAAATGTCATTGAAAAAGACACTTCATTTTTTTCTGTTGGCATTATAATAGTGAAAGTATAGTCCTTCATGTGCTTTTCTGGCAATTGTACAAAAATAAGCATCATTTTTTGTACATGATAAGAAACATATGTGTTATTTTTTATTTTTCGAGTTTGTCATAAATTTCTTACTTCTTTTCGTCAGTCTCAAAATGACAAGTTTTGTGGTTTTATTCTTTTCTTCTTTAAAAACCTCATCACTGTCAGAGAAGAAAAGTTAGAGAAAAACCTACGATGTTTTGGATGGTTCCAAAATATGTTTGAAATTGTATAATTTACAATTGAAATTCAGCCAGTTGTATCTTCCTATTTTCTGAATTTAACCAACGATGCTATCTTCTTGATGCAGGGAAATTATCCAAAATATGGTTCAAAATTTCTAAATTTTACGATTATTTTAGGGAAAATATTAATATCTGTACTCTTTGACGAGGGCTTGATTTTTTATTTATTGAATGAAACCTCATTACTTGAAGATCTAATTCACGTAAATTGGATTGTTGAGTGATACCATTTTTTATTAGTTTAAATTTCATGCTGCTTGCATATTTTCATTTTCTCGGCGATGATATTTTCATCTAGAGGTATTATTAGTAATGCAGTAGGCCATTTTGAATTACGAGTTCGGTGTAATAGAGAGTAATGCTATTACTCAGTTGCAGTGAGGTTACGTGCAGTTTATTGATTACGTGCAGGATAAAAAAAATATGGTTCTATCTCGGTCACGTTATTGATTATTTCTCAGATTGAGAAGGAAACCTGGAGAAAAGAAAATACTTTCCATTCAGCTTTGATTCCTGTTATTCCAACATTGTTATACACTAGGTTTTATATCTACCAACATTGTTATACACTAGGTTTTATATCTACCAACATTGTAATACACTAGGTTTTATATCTACCAACATTGTAATACACTAGGTTTTATATCTACCAACATTGTTATACACTAGGTTTTATATCTACCAACATTTAATACACTAGGTTTTATATCTACCAACATTATAATACACTAGGTTTTATATCTACCAACATTGTTATACACTAGGTTTTATATCTACCAACATTGTTATACACTAGGTTTTATATCTACCAACATTGTTATACACTAGGTTTTATATCTACCAACATTGTTATACACTAGGTTTTATATCTACCAACATTGTTATACACTAGGTTTTATATCTACCAACATTGTAATACACTAGGTTTTATATCTACCAACATTGTAATACACTAGGTTTTATATCTACCAACATTGTAATACACTAGGTTTTATATCTACCAACATTGTAATACACTAGGTTTTATATCTACCAACATTGTAATACACTAGGTTTTATATCTACCAACATTGTTATACACTAGGTTTTATATCTACCAACATTGTAATACACTAGGTTTTATATCTACCAACATTGTTATACACTAGGTTTTATATCTACCAACATTATAATACACTAGGTTTTATATCTACCAACATTGTTATACACTAGGTTTTATATCTACCAACATTATAATACACTAGGTTTTATATCTACCAACATTATAATACACTAGGTTTTATATCTACCAACATTGTAATACACTAGGTTTTATATCTACCAACATTGTAATACACTAGGTTTTATATCTACCAACATTGTAATACACTAGGTTTTATATCTACCAACATTGTAATACACTAGGTTTTATATCTACCAACATTGTAATACACTAGGTTTTATATCTACCAACATTGTTATACACTAGGTTTTATATCTACCAACATTGTAATACACTAGGTTTTATATCTACCAACATTGTAATACACTAGGTTTTATATCTACCAACATTGTAATACACTAGGTTTTATATCTACCAACATTGTTATACACTAGGTTTTATATCTACCAACATTATAATACACTAGGTTTTATATCTACCAACATTGTTATACACTAGGTTTTATATCTACCAACATTGTTATACACTAGGTTTTATATCTACCAACATTGTAATACACTAGGTTTTATATCTACCAACATTGTAATACACTAGGTTTTATATCTACCAACATTGTTATACACTAGGTTTTATATCTACCAACATTTTACACTAGGTTTTATATCTACCAACATTGTTATACACTAGGTTTTATATCTACCAACATTGTAATACACTAGGTTTTATATCTACCAACATTATAATACACTAGGTTTTATATCTACCAACATTGTAATACACTAGGTTTTATATCTACCAACATTGTAATACACTAGGTTTTATATCTACCAACATTGTAATACACTAGGTTTTATATCTACCAACATTGTAATACACTAGGTTTTATATCTACCAACATTGTAATACACTATATATCCATATATCTTGTGCTTCTTTATAATATTTAATCTTTTTTATAGTAGTTAAGTTTTGCAAAAAATTTGAAAATATTGTGGTGTCTTTCATTCAGAATACGTAATTGAAGTACACAGATTAGTGTACGACCTATAATTATTTCTCACGACAAATTGTAAAATTGTTATTCAATATCATGTCGTCACATTGAGTTTTCTATAATCATCAAGTAAATTGAATTGCCAACGGGGGAAATTTAACTTGCAAATTACAATGTTGAACTATTAAAAATTATCCCTTTTATTAACTTCCCTGCAGGTACTCTTTACTCTAGAAATGAAATTAAGTTTGAAGTTTTATAGTACACCTGATTGAACATGCAGTGTGCAATGAGGGAAATTTTACCTTGACAATAACATGCAGTGAGCAATGAGGGAAATTTTACCTTGACAATAACATGCAGTGAGCAATGAGGGAAATTTTACCTTGACAATCAATGACATAAGTCTACTTATTTTGATTCCAAACTGTTGAGGGATCTTGAATGTACATAGCCTGTATCACACAAGTCCTGGGTTATTGTCCCAAATCCGTACGACTAGATGCTTTCTTCATGTTAGTCCCTCCGACCTGCATCACTGACAGGGGGAAACCGGGCTGAAATATCTGAAAGTTCATCTCGAGATAAATAGTACCGGTAACTGGAAGAATACCATCATATCCATATTTATTTGATTGTAGACGAGCTACATGCCAGATTTTGATTTTAAAAAGTCGCAGCTGTAAAAGGTGTTTTATTTAATATCAAGATGAAAAGTTTTAATGTCATCTAATGCCACAAGGAAAAACAAAGAAAACTTTTGAAATTTTTGTGGTTGTTATCATTTGATCTGGCTCCGAAAAAAGTTGAGGACATCAGACCATTGGTCAGGAAGAAGGAAAAGAATTATGGGTAAAAAACGTATCTTGTGGGCAAATTTCAAAAGATTTAAAATTTAAAGCAGATTGAGAAAAGTTTGACAAACTTTTTTGTAAAAAGTAAAAATGGCTAATTCTTATACAAATAAAGAAAATTGTTAGTGGTTTTGGGCCATGTTCACTTCATATGCTAATCAATTGCAATGTTTAAAATTTAAAGACTAAAAATAAGCCCCACGAAAAAAAATGACGCAAAAACGTGAATGTGTCATAAGATTATTCAAATTTTTGTTTCGTAAAGGTTAACAATGCCGAGACGGTTTTGTCTCTGGCCAACATTCGGAAGGGATTGCAGTTCACGAAGAATCATAGCCGCATGTTTTCTTTGGCTTTACCCAAGTTTTTTATTCAAGTTGTTCATACAGCGTTCCCATACTTTGTTTGATTACGCTGACTTGTGCCAAAAAACCAAAATGTCTTGGTTGTTTGTGAATAAACCTGGTAAAAACTGGTAGAGTATATTTACTCTAGAGCTCTCTATCTAAAAAGGTTAAAAAAAGGCAAACAATTAACCTAAAAATTGCAGCAGAAATAATTTAAAAGTCCACAATAGTGCAGTTGTTATTTAACAGCCCGAAACTAGACCTACTGCTTACATATCTCCATTTTTTACAAATTTGTGTCCATTTTAACAAAGTTTAATTTAACACAGTTTGAAAATAAAAAGGCTTTTGTTTTTTGGGGGTTTTGGGTGTTTTTGGGGAAATATTTCTGATTGTTTACAATCAATAATCGATACTTTGTTGTACTTTGAAATGTAGAGCACATTTAGGACGTGCATTCTGTTGCCTGTACTGGCCGTAGCTCAGTTGGATATTGGGTTTTTCTTGGTTATGTCAAAATGTTATGGTTGGGCATTCTGTATTTGATAAACTTTCAAATTCTCACATCAATTTTAAAGATGAGCTTTAGATTTAGAATCTATCAGCATCATTTTCTAGCATACTTCAAATAAATGGAGATGATCTTCTGCTTCAATCTAGGTCATGTAAGGTTACTGTCTTTTCCTAGCTGCAAGCTACCTATAATCTAGAAAAGATGAATATGAGGTTTCCTAGTGGATAAATGGTAACATAGACTTTCCATTCAGGTTGCAAATTGTCAAATCAACAATCAAATCAAATTGTCAAGTGACATCATGTATTGCAAATGGCCGATCTGGAAATACTTCCCTAGCAACGCCTGTTTCTGGACTAAAACTTGGACTTGGACATGGATGTTGGAACAGATGTTCTGATTCAGCTATCTTGATAAAGAATTAAAATATCAAATAATGTACTTTTGTTCCACTTGCTTTGATGAATTGTTTTGCTCTTTATAGACGATCTTTCTAATTGAGTTAATCAATTTCCATATCTTCTCTCCTTGACATTTTTATGATTTCCGTTGCTCAATGATTGTGAATCCATAGTACAGTTGTGTTAAGCTAGGTGCTGATGCTCTTCAGTCAAGTGTAGAGAGTTCACAAGATTTGGTGTGGGTGTGTGAGAGAATAAATTTACCTCCTTTATGTGTAGAAATGAATTACTGAAATCTGTTGTCAATTTTATAAGAGTTCTCAAAATTATTTTAATTGTCCAACATGTATTCATGCGCACAACTTTTTGAATTACTTAAACATACATATTTCATCTATTTAAGAGATCACCTAGCTTGTGTTGTTTTTTAAATTGAGGGAGTCCACAAACCTATTTGTTTTATTGGAAAATGTTTTATTAATTTAAGAGAGTCCACATAGATATTTGTAGTAATGAAACATGTATCATTAACATCAAGAGAGTCCACTTAACTATTTGTTTTAATGAAACATGTTTTATTAATTTAAGAGAGTCCACTTTACTATTTGTTTTATTGGAACATGTATCATTAACATCAAGAGAGTCTGCATTGCTATATGAAATAATAATGCATATACATAAAACGACAATTTATTGATACAAAATTTCAGAGAGTCCACGTAGCTGCTATAAGTATTTGCATGAATAAAAGTTTTATTATTATTATTAGATCACATACCTGAACAAACACAACTTTAGAGAGTTTACATTGATACTGTTTACATACAGTTGACACAGCTATTTAAATTATCCATCATTTAGAGTGTCCACATAGCTTTTAATATATATAGACACTAATGAGAGATATATTTCAAATACTTGAATTAGCTGTGGAATAAAAGACCTATCATTCCTGGAAGTGCTCTTAGATTATCAGAATTAGGAATGATATGAAGTAGTGTTTAGTATGAGTGATGTTCTGATGACACAAGAGAGGGTGTGTATCAACTTAACTTATTTAAAGTGAAGGTCTATAGTAATGTTTTACTATTTTAGATAAAGCTTGCCACTTTAAAAGAGGGGGATTTTTTTTTATTTATTTGCCACTTTAAAAGAGGGGATTTTTATTTATTTGCCACTTTAAAAGAGGGGATTTTTATTATATTTGCCACTTTTGAAAGAGGGGATTTTTATTTTTTTGCCACTTTTGAAAGAGGGGATTTTTATTTATTTGCCACTTTTGAAAGAGGGGATTTTTATTTTTTTGCCACTTTGGAAAGAGGGTTTTTTTGGGTGATTCGTTTTTTTATTGCCACTTAAAAGAGGGTTTTTTTTGGCCACTTTGAAGACGGTTATTTTTATTTATTTACCACGTTGAAAGAGGGTGATTTTGTTTGTTCTGCCACTTAAAGAAGGTGTTGTTTACCACTTTAACAGAGGTATAATTGTTATTTTAAGTAATTGGGTGAACGGGTAATGGTAATTTTATTGCCACTTTAGAGAAGGTAATTTGTGTGGTAAGATTTACCACCTGAAAGATGTAAATTGCTCCTGAGTAAGTAAATTATATTGAAATTCAATTCTTTAAGAAGATTAAAGGGGTCATTTAAAATAGAAAATAATGAGATAATTTTAATGTTTAAACCAGAATAGATAAAGACTCTGTTTTGATATTACCACTATTAGAAGATAAAAGTGGTAAATCTTGCCACGAGAAAGGAAGATAATTTTGAAGAGGTAATGATCGAACCAACATGGGAAACTGGAGTTTTATATTTATCCTATAAATAAAGACCAGGCAGAGAAATATTTGATCGTCAACATTAACATGGAAGTCTAAATAAAAAAACTTTCCAACTTTATTTGATTAAGGTCAGCCAAGTAACCCACCATTGCATTTTCTTAGGTCATCACGACCTCACAATGACTGACTTAAAAAATAGGGCAAGTTAGGGTGAAGCTGTGGGTAAGAAGACTGTAAAGGGACAGACAGCATGTCGTATACAAATATTAGCATGACCCTGATCTTGAGGTAAAAAATTGACACGCCTTACTTTAAAAACGTCTGCGTTTACTTTTGAATGTAGTAATTGGTTTAATTGTGACGTAACTTTAACCCTGTATTAAAACAGTATAATAAAACACATTGGACTCAAGTCTCTTTCTCTCTCTATCTCTGTGTATGTGTATCTCTCACTGGCCTTGTATAATTCTACAACGTGCAGTATTTTCTGCAGTAGCTATATTGTTTTATAACCTCGACAGAAACTGCAGTTTTTTTTAAACGTTTCAATATTTGAGAGTTTGTTGTGTTTGTATTGATTTTCGAAAGGTTTTTGTGTAAATTAAACTTGAACATGCACCTCAAGTACATTTTTACACTTGTATGCAATGGACGGTTAATTTGTAGATTAGCCGTTTTCGTTGGTCGACTTTGAGTTAAAATTGCAGTGATTTGAATTTAAGAATGTTTACGTCATTTTTAGAAAAATGTCACATATACTGCATTAACATTGAACGTTTTTTGAAAGGTTTTTTAATCTTCATTGCCTTCCACGGCAAACATATCCAAACAGATTAAAATTATACCTGACAAAAACATACAACTCTAATGACAAAAGAAGTGTTAACTTTTGTGCACGAAACGGATTAAAGAAGTGAAAAAGGAACAAAAACTTCAAGAATCAAAAAATTCGATAGAAAGGAGTAAAAAGTGAAACAGGTATTCAATATGATGATGAATGGTGAATTAGGTAAGGTTAAGAATGGTTTTTTTTGTAAGAAATTTCTTGATTCATAATTTGTTTTAATTTCATCTCATTCACCTTTTTTGTAAAAATTGCCCCCCAGGCGTTTAGGAACTGCAAGATTTAGATTTTTAATGAAAAATTGATTTTTTCTTAATTCATTCAGTTTAAATTTTATTCTTTCATTTATTTTAATACATTTGAGAACTTTTATAATAATTTTTGATGAAATTTTTTCTTTCGATTTTATTTTTTACACCTACAAGCAATTTAGAAATAAGCTCTTTGATGTTCCACACTTTTCAATGAAATTATTTTTTTTTTTCGGTTTGCTTCTTTCATTCACATACTTTGCTTTTTTTAATTTTCTAAATTTAAAATAAGCCTCTTTACGATGTGAAAGTTGAAATGAAAATTTTTTTTTATATCAAGTCATTCTTCATTCCTTCATTTTTCTTAATTCATTCATTGATTCAGTTATTTTATCTATTTTCACAATTTATTCGGCGTGTTAGAAAAAAGTCTTAAGGGAGCATTTCTATCAAAAATATATTTCGTTTTATTTTGTCTTTCAATTACTTTGTCTTTTAATTTCAAATACTTAAAAAAATATAAAATTATAATTTACTATTTAATGGTATTACTACTATAAAAAAAAGTGTAAAAAATAATTAATTTTCAAATTAAAAATTTTGTGTTTTTTTTAATTTTTATTATCGAATTTGAGATGTTTTTTGAAGATTTTATAAAAAAAATAAATTATTGACATATATTTGAAATGAGATGAATTGGTTTAAGTTTTATATCTTCTTTTCTTTTCTTGATTTGGCCTACAGCAATTCTTTGTTGTGTACAATGAGGTAAAATTTGCCTGGACATAACAATAAACCAAGACAATATGTGGCACAGTCTACTGTTGGAAATCCTGAAAGAGTTTAATTTCCACCATTGCTCACTTCACATAATAATCTGTTTTGAAAAACTTAACTTAAGATGATTTTAGTGTTCCAGTCATCTGGGACCTTATTCTTGAAAACTTAACTTAAGATGATTTTAGTGTTCCAGTCATCTGGGACCTTATTCTTGAAAACTTAACTTAAGATGATTTTAGTGTTCCAGTCATCTGGGACCTTATTCTTGAAAACTTAACTTAAGATGATTTTAGTGTTCCAGTCATCTGGGACCTTATTCTTGAAAACTTAACTTAAGATGATTTTAGTGTTCCAGTCATCTGGGACCTTATTCTTGAAAACTTAACTTAAGATGATTTTAGGTGTTTCCAGTTCAAAATTTTTAGGGACCTTATTCTTGAAAACTTAACTTAAGATGATTTTAGTGTTCCAGTCATCTGGGACCTTATTCTTGAAAACTTAACTTAAGATGATTTTAGCGTTCCAGTCATCTGGGACCTTATTCTTGAAAACTTAACTTAAGATGATTTTAGTGTTCCAGTCATCTGGGACCTTATTCTTGAAAACTTAACTTAAGATGATTTTAGTGTTCCAGTCATCTGGGACCTTATTCTTGAAAACTTAACTTAAGATGATTTTAGTGTTCCAGTCATCTGGGACCTTATTCTTGAAAACTTAACTTAAGATGATTTTAGTGTTCCAGTCATCTGGGACCTTATTCTTGAAAACTTAACTTAAGATGATTTGAATTAAGTTTAAATTTTGTTTTATTATCCAATCAGATTACTGTATTTCTTAAATTAGGATTTTATTTAAGTGAACTTCCAGATGCAGGAAGTCGGATGTAAAACTCCATTTTAATACATTTCAATTTATGTCGTTTACAAAATTTTATTGTGATATAATTTATGTTTGAATTTTAAAAAGTATAAAAAACGAAAAGTTTTCATTTCTGCACAGAAAAAGCAAGTTGTACTATAAGTTTTATTAATAAATTATTTTTTTGCTGAGTATGCAGGATATTTTATTATTTCAAGACTGGAGGCTGATTTCACCTTTTCCGTTTTTTGGATATATCATGATTGATAGACTGAAACCTGACAACTTGGAGAATGATGTACACATTTGTTATATAAATCTTTGATTATTTGGCTTTCTAGGTCAAAGGTTACCATAGTACAGAAGAGGCATCGATTGGCTAGGTCATTCTAGGTCAAAGGTTAACGAAGTACAGAATAGGCCTCGATTTCCTTTGATGGAAGATGATTGTATTAATACAGTCATCTGATTGGTCAATCATTATAATCGATTTTTAAATTTAGTTTCATTATCCAATCAGATTGCTCTGTTTCTCGATCTTTTAGTTAAGTTAATGTCAGTAAGGCCTTCTTCTAAAAGTGATACGTGTCGTAGAATGGACGTAGAATTTCTCAAGAAATAGCGCTACAGATAACTGAAATAAAGCTTACTTTTCAGTTTAATATTAGGGAGCCATGGTGGCTCAGTGAGTTAGATGCTTGCTCGCTAACCTGAAGGTCCAGGGTTCAATCACGAGATGAACTTTTGGATTTTTCAACCCAGATTCCTCTTGTCAGTGATGCAGGTCAGAGAGACTGACATGGAAAAAGCGTCTAGTCGTACGAATTGGACAATAAACAGAGGCCCCATGAGCTACAGGCTGTGCATGTTAAAGATCCCTTGACAGTTTGAATTGCAAAAAGAGTAGGCTAATGCTGCTGTCTTGACAAAATTTCCCTCATAGCATACTGCATGGTGGACGTAAAACTCCATTCATTTCATTTCATTTCAGTTCAGTTACATATTAATATTTAGTCAACAATATCTCTCCCAATTAATTAATTAGTAACTTGACTTTTGTGTTGATAAATAACCCTAGTTTAAAAAATAACCTTAGTTTAAAAATTAGTTATTAAACATTTTACCACCTTTCATCTTTTGTGTTTTATGAATTGGACACGATTTTGTGCGTTTTACAGACACTAAAAATTATTTAATTTATTGAATTATTCTCCTGGCCTCGAGGCAGAGGAAAGAAATATATGTATCTGAAAAAACAACGAAAAAGGAATAAAATTTGTTAGTTGACATAGTCGAGTACTTGGGGACTTTCGTCTTTCAGCTGGTCCTTTGCAAGACCTTTGGCATTGGTTTTTTTCAGATAAACTAGACCTATTTACGACTATGTTTATAAGAACTCTGATCCAAGAACATTCTATGACTGGCAAACCACTGGGCATTAGTCTTTTTAAGATTATCTGTACCAATGGAAGGATTCACGCCAAACTTCTAGGCATCGATATTTCTTAGTTTATCTGTACCCATATACAGTTATGTGGGTAAGAACCCTATGTCTTTTGGTTCCTGACAAACCACTGGGCATTAGTCTTCCTTGAGGTTATCTAGACCTATGGTAGACATCAAGCCCAAACCTCTTGACATCTATCTTTCTCAGATTATCTGTACCCATTTACAGCTGGGTCCACTCTTATTCTGCATAAATTCAAATAATCACTTTTAATAACTTTCAGATACCAACACTTTTTCCTCGTTGAAATTTTAAATCTTTTTTTTTTAATGTTTGTCCGATTATATATATAAATATTAAAGTATATTTTATTGTTTTTCAATATTAGAGAGTTCTTTAAAAGTAAGATAGTTTTCTATATATTTGCTTTAACTTTACCAACTAAGGCATCCGTATCACTTTTTAAAAGGACATACTTGACAATTGGTTTGTTTGATATCTGTGATAACTGCGCAAGAAAATTTTAAAAACACCTTCATTAACTTAAACCATATTCTCCTCAGATACATTTTACTTGATTGCACACAAACCAGAAGTTGAATTCTCATTCTGAAGAGTGTTAGATATTGTTCTAAATCCTCTTGTAAAACGAATTTTTAAACGGGTCAATCCCTTTAAGTATAGCTACATGATTATCGTTATAATTATGTTATTAATTTTTATCCCTGATGTAATTAGTCACTTTTTACATGCCTATTTCACTACCTTTCTGATTTTCAACTATATTTTTTACGACTCAGTTTATTTTCTCTCATCCTTCTTATTTTTTTACTTTGATTTTTTACGTAGATTTATTTTCATTTGTCCTGGTTTAGATTTTACTTTTTATTCATTTCACACCTTTTCACACTTTGATATTGATGTAGTATATAATAATAATAATAATAATAAACTCTATATTATACATGGGTCAGAATTAGGTTCAATACACAAGGACATGGTCCTGTCTAACATTCAGTCCATAGAGACAAACATAGACTCTTTATTTTACATGGGTCAGAATTAGGTCCAATACACAAGGACATGGTCCTGTCTAACATTCAGTCCATAGAGACAAACATAGACTCTTTATTTTACATGGGTCAGAATTAGGCCCAATACACAAGGACATGGTCCTGTCTAACATTCAGTCCATAGAGACAAACATAGACTCTTTATTTTACATGGGTCAGAATTAGGTCCAATACACAAGGACATGGTCCTGTCTAACATTCAGTCCATGGGGACAAACATAGACTCTTTATTTTACATGGGTCAGAATTAGGTCCAATACACAAGGACATGGTCCTGTCTAACATTCAGTCCATAGAGACAAACATAGACTCTTTATTTTACATGGGTCAGAATTAGGTCCAATACACAAGGACATGGTCCTGTCTAACATTCAGTCCATAGAGACAAACATAGACTCTTTATTTTACATGGGTCAGAATTAGGTCCAATACACAAGGACATGGTCCTGTCTTACATTCAGTCCATAGAGACAAACAAAACTCTTTATTTTACATGGTCAGAATTAGCATCCAACTACACAAGGACATGGTCCTGTCTAACATTCAGTCTAAGACAAACATAGACTCTTTATTTTACATGGGTCAGAATAAGGTTCAATACACAAGGAAATGTCTTGTTTAACATTCAGTCTATAGAGACAAACATAGACTCTTTATTTTACATGTGTCAGAATTAGGCCCAATACACAAGGACATGGTCCTGTCTAACATTCAGTCTATAAAGACAAACATAGACTCTTTATTTTACATGGGTCAGAATTAGGCCCAATACACAAGGACATGGTCCTGTTTAACATTCAGTCTATAGAGACAAACATAGACTCTTTATTTTACATGGGTCAGAATTAGGTCCAATACACAAGGACATGGTCCTGTCTAACATTCAGTCCATAGAGACAAACATAGACTCTTTATTTTACATGGGTCAGAATTAGGTCCAAATCACAACCCTCTTACAACACCTAGTTCAGCCCTCTTACAAAACCTAGCCCTTCAACAACACCTACTACAAAGTCATGGATCTTTGAATGTTAAAAACTGGTTTTTCCTAAATAATAACTTTTAAATGCTAAAAAAATCCACTTTCATCATCATTCAATAAAACTTAACAATAACCAGGAATTTCATTCTCTTTTTTTATTATTGTAGGCATCATAAATATGATCAATTGTTAACGAAAAATCCCGCTTCAATTTGAAACTAACGTCAAGATTGATCTATAGGTTTCTGGGTAATTAATGACTCTAAATTTCATAGTTTTACCTTGAACTAAATTCAGGATAAAAACAAAAATTTCTTGATATAGATCGTATATCAAAATCTAATTGATCATTTTAAAAGCGTTTAAAAAATATTACGTAATCAATTTTTGTTTTTAACATTTGATCACTCTACTGCTGGAAATACGAATACAAAGAAAAACTCGCCCACTGTAAACAGAGTCAAAAAGTGCAGACTGTTGACCCCTCCCTTGTGTGGGGAACACCAATATTTAAGTAGTATATGCAGTATAAACAGATAGGGGGGCGCAGATTGCAGCAAGACGAGTATTCAATTCACTAAACATGTTTGCGGCAGTGGCCAAAAGAATCGCTACACCGCCCATGTCACGAGAGCTTTCACTTAAATAAATATAATTAGCTAGATTCATTATCATTCTATTATTCGTTAGTTTTAATTAATTTAATTTAATTGTTAATCCACCTTCACATTGAACCAGTTAAATTAATTCGTTAACTTAGTTTGGAGTTTAAAAGGAAAAGAATTGTTCAAGGTGTGTGTTTGTTAGTTCATGCAAAAAATGTCACTTCAATTTTCTTCAAGATTAAGAAAAACTTATTAGGTGTTGTCATCCATATAATAGTTTTTCTTAAAGAATTGGGGGTGGTGGGTGGGGGACGACAGGTCTATATTTGGGTACTCAGGCCCCCTGGGTGTGATCCTACAGCCCATTGATATTATTTTGCCTAATCTATTTACTGAATGTTAGACAGGACCAGGGCTAGGTGTTGTAAGAGGGTTGAACTAGGTGTTGTAAGAGGGCTGAACTAGGTGTTGTAAGAGGGCTGAACTAGGTATTGTAAGAGGGCTGAACTAGGTGTTGTAAGAGGGTTGAACTAGGTGTTGTAAGAGGGCTGAACTAGGTGTTGTAAGAGGGCTGAACTAGGTGTTGTAAGAGGGTGAACTAGGTGTTGTAAGAGGGCTGAACTAGGTGTTGTAAGAGGGTTGAACTAGGTGTTGTAAGAGGTTGAACTAGTTGTTGTAAGAGGGCTGAACTAGGTGTTGTAAGAGGGTTGAACTGTGTTGTAAGAGGGCTGAACTTTGGGTACAGGTGTTGTAAGAGGGTTGAACTAGTTGTTGTAAGAGCTGAACTAGGTGTTGTAAGAGGGTTGAACTAGGTGTTGTAAGAGGGTTGAACTAGGTGTTGTAAGAGGGTGAACTAGGTGTTGTAAGAGGGCTGAACTAGGTGTTGTAAGAGGGCTGAACTAGGTGTTGTAAGAGGGTTGAACTAGGTGTTGTAAGAGGGTTGAACTAGGTGTTGTAAGAGGGCTGAACTAGGTGTTGTAAGAGGGCTGAACTAGGTGTTGTAAGAGGGCTGAACTAGGTGTTGTAAGAGGGCTGAACTAGGTGTTGTAAGAGGGTTGAACTAGGTGTTGTAAAAGGGCTAGGTGTTGTAAGAGGGCTGAACTAGGTGTTGTTGAAAGTTAAGGTCTACACTAGTCCTAGGAGTGGTTAACCGATCCAAGAAAGTTTATTTGAAAGTTTTGATTGAGTGAAGAGCTTAAAAACCTTGTCAATAAAATATAACTATATTGATATGTTTGAAAATAAAAACAAATTTGTAGCAAATGGTGTTGACTAGCAAATTCTCACCAGGTCAACAACTGGATAATGACCTTTCAGCCAATATTTATTTTAAAACAGACTGTAATATGTTTTATGAAAATATGAATATTTGTATCAATATATCTGCTAGTTCATTATTTGTATGAAATATAACATGGATATAATAAATAATTATTTCACGATTTTCTGCATCTTTCCCACACCTACTACGTTTCTTAACTTTTATTAAAATATAATTATAGATCTTTACAACTATCTGACGAACCATTTTTTCTCTATTTTAGAAAAACTGTTGTTTCATAAGATGGAGAATTCTCATCGAATCTCTGTGACCCTCAGTGCTATAAATGTCTGTCATATATAATATTATGCCCATTTTTTTAATCATAATGTATTTTGATATATTTGCCTTGCTTTTTTACAAGTGTAACTTGTTCCGACTTCAAAACACTTCCATCTTTAAATGTCTAATTTTTATGAGGCATTCAGTTTAACCATCTTTGTGATTTATCTTGAACCTTAAATTAAGGACACCTTATAGACTCGATTATCCCAGAATAGAATTGCAACTAAAGATCTTATCGTCTGGTCAATCAAACATTTTCCCACAATAGTTTGTTGCAAGGAATCTAATTGGTAGAAGAGTAAACTCTCGACCAATCAAATTAATGACGAGAATGTGGGATTGTGAAAGCAACGGTTGGTTCATGTATAACCAATTGTATCTGTCCTATCTGTAATTCGGCAATCCTCCTAGTAGAGATTGCAATTAGCATATCTACTAGGAGGATTGCAAATCCTACTGGATTAGAATCTCTACTGTGACATATATATCCAAACGTTGTTTAAGGAACATGAGGATGGGATGGAAAATTAGGGGATGGGCAGAAGTATCTTCCTCTGATCCTGTCCCCATGTTGCTGATG
Organism: Nipponacmea schrenckii; assembly: GCA_030562195.1. NCBI lineage: Eukaryota > Metazoa > Mollusca > Gastropoda > Lottiidae > Nipponacmea > Nipponacmea schrenckii. Next base: position 7,613,990 of record JAUJPP010000005.1, on the reverse strand, counting down.
TTAATATTAATGTTTCTGATGTTGATGATACTCTTTCCTTTGCTGATGATATTGGAACTGATGCTGTTTCTGATGATCCAGTCTGTTCCAGTCTGTGAACTGGTTTATATTAATATTTACAGCTTTTTATTTTTCAGATTATTTCAAGTGGAAGAATGGCAACCACCTTACCCCAGATAGTGAGTCTTTAAATTTATTATTTCTTTTCCAAATTTGAGAAATTTGATATCTTCATCCCACTTCTGCTACTTGAGCTATCAAGTGTGGTAAATAAGGTTTCGATATTCGAGCCAACTTGAAAAATATTGAATCTTAATTTCTCGGCTGTTTATAACCCCCCAAGAAATGAGGCTGGTCTGGTCACTACACAGTGAAAGAATGGCCTTCGCTCCCCCCACCCCTCCTCTGGCCCCTACCCAGTTACCTCACCTCTAACAATTCCTAGAATTTTTGTTTGTTTACATTATTGAAAATTGATTACTACCATGGAACAAGCCCATGTTAGTCTGTCATCCAGACTTGTACTACCAAACAACCGTCATTGAAATTGAAAATAATCAAGAAATATTGAATAGGAGTTATATCCCTTGGTTTCTCAATACTTACTGCTTAAACATAATTCAATAGGTTAAAACCAACTTTTACAGGAACACTTCTGGCATCTAATTGCAATTATGATAAATTTTTTCGAAATGTTTAAAGAAACAACAAAAATTGTGTCCGCATTACACAAAAGTCAAGAAAATCTTGTTGGAAACCCCTCTTTAAGTTCAAAGTTCAATTCCTAAAGAGTGATTAATTTTTCTAGTTTAAACAATAAATAAAACCAAACTGGTTCTTTCAAATTTTAAAATAATGGCTTTTGTTGAAATTTTCTTTAAGAAACGAAGAGAAGAGTGATTTTTATTCGTCAGAGATAAATTACGTGAGTTGGCCGCCCACATTAAAAGGGTTGTTTGAGGTTTACGGCAATCTTGACTCTCATTAGTTAGTAGTATGTTACCTCCAGGCACCAACCAATTCATTCACATGAAAGTAATGTGCTGGAAGTACGGAGAGTAACAATCTCGGATCAATATCACCTTACTCTATCATCAATGACACTTACATGTTAGGAGTAAGCTAGGTTCACAGCGGAGATAGTAAATAGGTTACTATACAATGTCAAGTTACTATTATATGTTAGGTTATGTCCATTATTGATGTTACTTAGTAATGTCAAGTTACCATTTAATGTGACTATTAAGCTAGGTTCATATTGGAGTCAGTAAGTCAGTTACTAGCCAATGTCAAGTTACTATTATATGTGAATATTAAGCTAGGTTCATATTGGAGTCAGTAAATCAGTTACTAGCCAATGTCAAGTTACTATTATATGTGACTATTAAGCTAGGTTCATATTGGAGTCAGTTCAGCTAAAAGTCAAGTTACATTATATGTGAATATTAAGCTGCATTCATATTGGAGTCAGTAAGTCAGTTACTAGCCAATGTCAAGTTACTATTATATGTGAACATTAAGCTACATTCACATTGGAGACAATAAATCAGTTACTATGCAATGTCAAGTTACTATTATGCTCTTAAGAAACATTGTAAATATGATGTCAGGTGGCTGTTACATTGGACTATTGCTTAATTGCTTAGTAAGGTCATGTTGCCATTTTAGTTACTATTAAGCTAGCTTGGCATTGGAGTTCCTAAGAATGGTCAATATGAGTATACATGTATATTCATCAGTGAACTAACCTGGTGTTATAAAGTAAAAGAATTCTGTAAATCAAAAATTTAATAGTTTATTAAAAAAGTTAATAAATTAAGTGTTTTTAATATGTAAAACTCCATTTTGGATAAACTGAAAAACATTATCCTTAATTCAAGGCAAGATGGAGGTGTAAGACTAGCTTTATTAATGAGGTTGATGGTTGGAGGATGAAGTGTAGTATAACTTCACCCATCACGGAATCTGCTCGTTGCTTGTAAAACCTGAGTGAATTCAATTTATCCAAATGAGCAGTATGACCAAGCCATCAGATATCTAGTTCTGGCTTAAAGGTATAAACTTTCCCATAAACTTTCCAATGGTTTTTGTATAGAGAACACTGTGACATAGGACGACTGAAATTTGCATATTGTTTTTTATTTGAATGTAGTTTTTTTTTAATGAAATAAAATTGAGTTTTAGAAATTACGTTTCTGCTCTAAATTGAGCTAGTGAAGACAGGTTACATCATAGATTGAACAATGAGGGAAATTTTGTCTTATTTTTCACGTGGTCTTAAAATTGAATCGTTATATATTTTCTTTTTTAATGTAAAAAAATTGTGTTTTAGATTTTATTTATCTGCTCTAAATTGAGCTAGTGAAGCTATAGAGTGTTCAATGAAGAAAATTTTAGTTGCATTTTTAAATAAGGTTTCTTTTAAATATAAAAATATTTAACAACCTCTCGGTAAAAACTGTTTTAAAAAATCTGTTAGTCCAGAAGCACCCCCAAACACTTTGGTTTAGGTTGAAAATATTGCCTGGGTCTATTAACGTTGTCTTCTAGTCGTAATGATTGCCTGGGTCTATTAACGTTGTCTTCTGGTCGTAATGTACAGAAATACTCCCATTTTATTACAGAAGTTAATTTCCAATTTAAAAGATATCAGTGTAGAATTATCAAGGTGTGAAGGGTGATGATAGATTTAAAAAAAAAACTTTGACTCGGTCACGGCTCATTACAGACTTACCACTTGATCTACATCAACTTGTCTGACCTGACTACATACAATCTTCAACACAAACTTTGATTTATAGTCAACAGCAGGCCAGACCTCATTCCTAAATCAGACATAACATAAATTAAAACCATCTGCTAACTGTCTGCCTTTCTACATAGCATTGTTACATGTTATATTGTTGCCAACGATCATCCTGTATGCATACGTATTACACATAGACAAACTACCTTGATGCAGACGTGTAAATGCACGTTAAATACACACTGTGATTTTTATGATTTATTTGGGTCGTATATGCACATTGTTGATTAGCAATCATGAATAGCAAATCTTTGTATAGATTCGAATTCAAATCCAAATTTCTATTTTTCCAGATATCGTATTCTATTTTTTGTTGTCATATACCCATTTTGTGGATTAGGGTTCATGAAAAAGAAAAATCTTTGTATAAATATGAATTTAAATCCCGTGTTTTTGAATTTTTTCCGTGAGATATCATTGACAAGAAAGGTTGTGATTTTAGCGAGCATGTGTTACTCCACGGTGAAAACTATCATATAACAACACACTGCTTATAATAGATTTTTACATTTGGCAAAACTTTATCTTATTAACTCATCGCTTTTATTATGAAAATAGAAAAATTTATCTTTATTATTTTGTACTTCAGATCTATTTAAACCAGGTTTCTAAAAATTTGCAATAAAATTAATCCTAAGTGTGAAATTTAACATTAAAATTTTGAAAAAGCGTACAAAAAAATAGGACATGACACGGAAGCTCTATGTTTTATGGGGTAATCACAAAATCTCAAAAGTCGGATAATTTAAGAAACTCATACCTTGTCTTGGCAAAATTTCCCTCATTGCACACTACAAAGAGTAGCCATTCGTCATTCGTCGAATTCAGGGGGAATAACTGAGATATTGAACTGTATTTCTTTGTAAATCATTTAACAGAAAAGTATGTGAAATTCTTCACAAAGAATTAAACAAAAAATGTTTTGCATTGTTTCCAAAAAAACTTAAGATTTATCTGGCCCCTATACACCAGTATTCAAGGTTGGATGTAAAACTCCATTTCGTTTCAAAAGATCAAGATGGGTGTAGAAATAATTCATCCTAATATTTATCAATATTTATTCACCGTTGTTTTTTTAATTTGTTTTAAAAAATGGAGGTTTCTAAACAAACAGTTAAGTTAGATGATCAAAATAAAACGTTCTTATCGTCTGGCCTTATATTTCACTTTTGTTATTTGACGTGTATTTTTATAACAAGTCTTGTAAAACTTGAGTAGGGTGGAAAATTATGTAATGATCTCACGTTAGCCTCATATCCGTGAACTTTAGTGATGCAGTCATAAGGTAGGATATCTTAACGATCTCGAAACGTAACCCGTGCACATTTTTCGATGGTGTTTTGAAATCGTCTAGTTTTGCCAATTAAGTGAAATGAGAAGTCATTACGGTGGTAGAATTACGTTTCCTCCATGGCAGAACAGTGACAGACGGAGGTTGTGGTACGAAATGATAAGTCATACCAGATGTACAAAAGTTTGAACATTAGCTCCATTAGGACGGGTGAAAAAAGAGGAGACTAGGTTTGCTAGAGACGGGGAAATAGGACCCTCTACAGTTAGGAAGCTAACAGGTTCAAAGCTTGCCCAATATCTCAGGTAGAGGGGGGAGGGCAACACGTTTTAAGGGGCTGAAAGATAATGGTACTGGAGGTCCAGACTGCAAAAATTAAATGAGACTTTGTACTATAGACTGAGAAATCGGACAATCTACAGTTGGAAAACTATCAGGCCCAAAGCTTTAACGTCTCAGGAAGAGGGGAGGGGAGGTTAGGGGTCAATATTTATTAAGGGGGTTCAACTCTAAAAAGGGAAGACACAATTTTTGCACACTGGGGTTAGTACAAAGAGTATGAATTAGGGGTAGGAATAGAACCCCTGTACAGTTGAAAATACTACCACAATACTCGACTTATTTCCCTTGTTGCACACTGCTAGGCATTGTCACATTCGTTAGGCAAATAATCAGGATGTAATACTTCATTTAATATTCCATTTTTTTTCTCGTTAACATGTTGTTATTAATTTGACGTACAAAGTTATTAATTAAAGTAACAGAATATTCGTGTATTAGAACACCATTTTATCAGAAAGTTTAAATCATAATCAATTAGGTTCATGCTATATTAATATATAATATTTAATTACTCTGATAGACCGTATTTATCATAATAAACATAAATAATCTGTAGGAGAAAACCATAGCTATACTAATAAACTCTTATGAAACTCACAGACTAAACTGTAGTTGTCTCAATAAGCATGATGATATAGATAGAGAACCTTTAGTAATAATGATAACCTTATTTGTTAAGCCTTCTGTGTACCTCAATTTTTGTGAAAACTAACATGAAATTTTGCTTTTGGAAAGATCAGTCTCTCTGTGTACATCAATTTATATAAGTATGGTATTAAGTCTAACAGATCAGTCTCTCTGTGTACCTCAATTTATATAAGTATGGTATTAAGTCAAACAGATCAGTCTCTCTGTGTACCCCAATTTATATAATTATGGTATTAAGTCTAACAGATCAGTCTCTCTGTGTACATCAATTTAGATAAGTATGGTATTAAGACTAACAGATCAGCCTCTCTGTGTACATCAATTTATAGAAGTATGGTATTAAGACTAACATGAAATTAAGAAGCTCTTCGAAAGTTGAGCCTCCCTGCAGTTTGACTGATGGAACCATCTGCTAGAATGTTTTGCAATGTTTTTTTTGGGAGATAAGATCATGCTCTTTGCCGATATGTGCATGTAATCAAAGATTGATGTGGCTAAGTTTAGGTGAAATCTGAAATGTGCATCGTTTTAACATCTAGTGAGGCCATAATCACTGGCGGTAGACGAGAAATATTTATAGTTCTTAAAAAAAAAACCCGGGAATTTTTTGTTAAATGATTTTTAATCAGTGTTAGAATTTAAATTATTCGCATTGTTGCTGATATCGGCATTTATCTAGTACTTGTCTTCACTTGGAAACTTTTATCAACAACATGCACAGGGTTTGTTAGGAGACTAGTAAAACAGATAAACTTTGTAATGTATAAGTTTACGATGTTACAAAATGATAAGAATATAAAATATTATTAGAATAATACAATTTGATATACAATAACATACAAAATCTCTCTATAATATAATCAGCTCATAAAAAAAAGGTTTAGTCTGTAAAGCTAAGTAATTATGCCTTGAACCAAGTAATTCTCAAATAAGCTAAACTAATAAATCATCCATTAAACTATTCATTAAACTTAGTAATTATCCATTAAACTTAGTAATAATTCATTAAACTAAGTAATAATCTTTTAAACCAAGTACTAATCCATTACACCAAGTAATAATCCATAAAACCAAGTAATAATCCATTAAACTAAATAATAATCCATTAAACTAAGTAATTATCCATTAAACTAAGTAATGATTCATTAAACTAAGCAATAATTCATTAAACTAAGCAATTATCCATTAAACTAAGTAATAATCTATTAAACTAAGTAATTATCCATTAAACTAAGTAATTTTGAAACATAGTTATAAGATATGTGATATGATATCCAATTAGCACTGCCATCAGTAATTGATAAAGTTTTTAAGAAATTTGTGTATGCTGGTATAAATTTATAAGTTAGAACAATGTAATATAGATATAATAATGTATATAATGTTTGATATTTCAAGATAAAGCTCCTAAATATTCTAATTTTTATTAATTAAGTACGTGTTTTCTTCTAAAATATTTTTACTCAAGGATCAATATTATTTTAAGTTCAAATTCTAAAATGTAAGAAAAAGTTTCTAGAAATGTTTGGTGAAGTTAAAATGTCACTTTTATGTCAATTTAATCAAACTGCATGAACATGCAACTTGTGCATATTTAATGAGCCGACTTGCAACACTGTATGTGCACTAGGAGAGTTATATAAACAATTATTCTATTAGGATTATTTCTTGTGGTTCGTTAATCTTTCTTATCAATATTTGATCTCCTCTAATTATATTGAACTTTTCTCTTACTTCTTTTTGGCTCCGTTTTTATTTTCATTTTTAATGTGTGATAATGCCTTTTAAAAATTTGATTATGGATTTTTTTGTTTTAATGCCTTTTTTAATTTTGATAATGCCTTTTTAAATTTGATAATGCCTTTTTTGAATTAATAAAGGATTTTTTTTTTAATGCCTTTGTAAAATTTGATAATGGATTTTTTAAATTTGATAAAGTTTTTTTATCATAATGCCTTTTACAAATTTGATTATAGGTTTTTAAATTTTGATAACTTTTTTTAACTTTGATAATTTTGATAATGCCTTTTTTAATTTTGATAACGCCTTTAAATTTCACAGATTTTAATGTCATTTTTCTTTTTAAACAACTCACGGATGCAAACATATAAATTATCTTTATATGATAAATCAAAATTTCAATTTTTAAATTTTTCTTTCAAAACAGAAATTTTAATTATAAAATATATACATGAAGAAAATATCAAATAAAAAAATCGGAAGATATTTTTAAAGGATTAATATCAAATTTTGCAAAAACCTGTTTTCAGTGAGAACAATAACGAAAGTAAATGAAACAAGATATATTGATTGTAGGAGTTCACGCTGTAGTTTTTCAAATCTTCATATAAGGCAATTATCTTCTTTGAAATTTTTGGTTTTTCAAATTTTATTTTGTAAATTATTCGGGAAAAAATTTTGTTTCGTGCTAAGCTTATTGTGAAGTAAAATGAAATATGGTGAAAATTTAACGCAGAAAATATGACGAAACAAGTTTTTACGCAAAGTGTTTTAAATGATTTTAATTAGTTGAATCGCGAAATTGGTGATTTGAATTGGCCCTTAATGTCAATCACACCTAAAAACTCATGAATTTTGAAATCACCCAAGCTGTCAAAAGACGAGCGTATTTCTATAACACACTGCAGGGGATTGCTGGTTAAAAATACGAAAAACAAAAAACCAGTTGTGGAAATATTTTTTTTATGCGCAATAATTACTTGTACGAAACCCATCAATAATTCAAACATAATTTGACTCCTGAGTAAAATGATGCACAACTTCATTTTGAAATTCAATTTCTCTCACTTTGATGCAGTAAATGCACTTTGGTTGATCATTTCTGTTTGTTTCTTCCTAATACCACGGAATGGCAGGAATTTTTATCGCTATGTCAACCCGACATTTGAATGACATTTGAAGCATATTGATAAGAGGATTAACGTGAAGAATGTGTGAAAATTTGTAAAATGAAAAGCGTTTTAATATAATTAGCTCGCGTGAACTCTCTGAAAGTGTAACTTGATATTAAAAAACTCAATTGCTTATATGATATACCTGATACTATGAAGTGTCGATCGAATTTAAATTTCATATTTCTAAATGTTTTTAAAGATACTTGTTCAAGAAGCTCAACTGCAGAGTGTTTTATGTAGGAAGGGGGCAGAAGAGTAGGACGTAAAACTCCAGCAGGGTTCAACCCTGAAAGCTCATGGAAACGTGAATTGGGTCTTGCATGTATGATTGAGCCCTTGGTCACATGGCCTTGTTAGTCTATGGATATCAGGGGGACCCTAACAGACCATGTAAACATAGACTGTAAGATACCATGGATATGGTGGGGGGCCTTGTAAGTCTATGGATATCAGGGGAGGGGGGGGGGGGTGGTTAGTTCATGGATATGAGAGAGGCTTAGTAAATCCATGGAAAGGATAATACAAAAACTAATAGTGATAAAGTTTGATTGAATGGGTTTTATAGGGTACTTGTAACATCTATAAATATACAGAATTTCAATTTTAGTATTTGGTTATAGTAATAGTTGTTTAAAAGGGATGAGTTCACAACCTGTTTGACCCTTCTTACCAAATGTAATGGCTTAGCATAGTCGGAATTTGAGCCTTTAAATCCATGATTGTCCAGTATTTTCAACGTTTGAAAGTAAAATGACAACTCGCCATTTCTTGAGACTTTGGTGTATGTAGAAAATACAGATATAGAAAGTAAAAATTCTTAGTTTGAGGATTTATTAAGGAATTATGCAAAATGAAATGAATGGAGCTTTACATCCTACTCTAAAATAAAGAATTATAAATTGCCATACATTTCTAGTATTTCTGAAGACTATTTATATATATTCAAGACCCAAATCAACACGCAAATTAGCGAGCTGTAGCCTTTAAGACGAAAAATATTTCTATCTCCATTTTAAGTTATTAAGAAAATTACCTGGTGTTAAATTGAAGAGATTCTATTTCTTTTAAAGGTGAAAAAATGTCATTTCATTTGGTCAAATTGTGATTAGATTTGATCGACTTTAGTTAGAAATGGGTACAAATGTCATTGTTTGAAAGTTTATCGGTGGAACACAGTGACTTGGAAACAATTAGATAAAATTGTACAAATCAAATAAAATTCATCACAAGTTGAAATGTGATACACAACAGCGACCGCAAATTCATTACAATTTTTATTTTTATGGCGTTTCATTTCGTTTTATTTAGATAGATTCCCCTACAATTTATAGAAACAAAGTCCAAAACAATTTCATGTTATAGCATAATTCGCTGCAGAAATATCAGCAAATTTGATCTAGGCATGAAATGAGGAAAGATCAGTTAAGATAAGATGCCATTTCTACATGTTCGTATCGGATTTACGAGCCAACATTTGTTGACGTGTGAAAGAATATCAGATAAACTGGAGAAACAATGCTACGTAATGTTGATTGTTGCCGTAGAATTTTCATCAAGTCTCAAATTCGGCTTATCATCTTTCACCCTGCCTCGTTCGTTCGTATTCTGGTGCAATCTCATGGCATGTTTTCTATTTACATGTGAAAAAAACTGGTTCACATGCATCATGAAATACATGCTTCCTACTGTAACTTACATTAGTCTAATGACTTGGTATTTGAGATTATAACGTGGAAAAATATTTCTTGATCCATCAAGGGTATCTGAGTCTTGTGAAATTCAGTTTTTGAACCTTTGATCCTTCAAGAAATTAAATTTAGTCTTTGATGGATTCACATGATTTGATCGAAAACTTTGATAGTGTTTTTGATAGTGTTTGACCAAGGTTTTAAAAGTGACTCGACCAGGTTTTTGATAGCAACTTGACCAAGTTTTTGATTAATGACTTGATCAAGATTTTGATAATGACTTGATCAAGGTTTAGATAGCGACTTGACCAAGTTTTGATAGCAACTTGACCAAGATTTTGATAATGATTTGACTAAGATTTTGATAATGACTTGACCATGTTTTTGATAGTGACTTGACCAAGTTTTTGATAGCAACTTGAAGGTGACTACACAAAGGATAAAACAAGATTTTGATAATCTTTGATAGTGACAACAGGGTTTAGACCTGGGTTTATTTTTCCCTGTGTTGTTAAAAGTTCTTGTTAGTATGTGAATCTGTTTAAACTGTTGTTTTCTGATATACATCTTTATTTTTCACCCACCCAGAGAATTCTATAATGTCTTCATGATGTCAGAAAGTGCACAGGAGTACGCTAACTTTCGGGATGGTTTTGCATAACCATGTCACTGTTGTTTTATTTTAAATACAGAAAGGTCATCATTAGGTTCAGATAAAATCTTAACAATAGTTTTACAACTCACTGAAATTGAACACAGTGTGCAATGAGGGAAATTTTGTAAATGAATTTTAAACAAACACAGGTTGTAGAGGCTGAACTCGGCTGACTATTGTACCATACAAGTTGATCATTTCCCATGTGATTTCGTAACACCTACAGGGAAACTGGGTTGAAACAACAGATTACAACACCCTAACCCACTGTACTACAACCCTCCCTCTATTATATATTGTAGTAATAAGATATGATTATAGTTTAAGAGTAATAGTAATAGATTACTCTATTCAAGCTATAGATATATAGATTACAACACCCTAACCCACTGTACTACAACCCTCCCTCTATTATATATTGTAGTAATAAGATATGATTATAGTTTAAGAGTAATAGTAATAGATTACTCTATTCAAGCTATAGATTATAGATTACAACACCCTAACCCACTGTACTACAACCCTCCCTCTATTATATATTGTAGTAATAAGATATGATTATAGTTTAAGAGTAATAGTAATAGATTACTCTATTCAAGCTATAGATTATAGATTACAACACCCTAACCCACTGTACTACAACCCTCCCTCTATTATATATTGTAGTAATAAGATATGATTATAGTTTAAGAGTAATAGTAATAGATTACTCTATTCAAGCTATAGATGTATAGATTACAACACCCTAACCCACTGTACTACAACCCTCCCTCTATTATATATTGTAGTAATAAGATATGATTATAGTTTAAGAGTAATAGAAATAGATTACTCTTATTAAGCTATAGACTTATTGATTACAATCACTAAACCCACAGATGATTACTCAATTCTACATTAATATTGTAGTAATAAGATATATATAGTTTAAGAGTAATGTAATGATTACTTATTCAAGCTATAGATGTATAGTTTACAACACCTAAACTGTACTAAAAACCTCCCTCTAAGATATTGTAGTAATAAGATATGATTATAGTTTAAGAGTAATAGTAATAGATTACTCTATTCAAGCTATAGATATATAGATTACAACACCCTAACCCACTGTACTACAACCCTCCCTCTATTATATATTGTAGTAATAAGATATGATTATAGTTTAAGAGTAATAGTAATAGATTACTCTATGATTAATAGCTCATTGATTGACTCGTATTGATTTATGATATCATTAAACTCCACAGATGATTTGCTGCAATTTACACTTAAAGGGGCGGTGTCTATAAAACAGAAGTTAAGATTATGGCTTCTTCAATAAAATATCAGGTGCCTGTTTCACAAAATTATAACAAAGATACAATCAAGATTTTAAGAAATACAGTAACCTGATTGGTTAATAAAAACTCAATTTTAGTGATTGACCAATCTGACTATTGGAACACTAAAATCATCCTTAGTTAAGTTTTCGTGAAACAGGCTCATGGTTTGAAAATTTTGGAAACCAAATTTGGTTTTTCTATCATTGTCAGTATTGACCAGGGGTACTGGGGTTAGGTTTATAATAATAATTGTGGTTTTTTAATTTTCAACAAGTTGAGGTTCAGCTTTACTTTTCTCTTAGTGTTCAGCAAATATGGTTTTGGTAAAATTGGAAACCGAAATTAGTTTCTGCAGAAGTCCGGGTATGAGGGTATTTTAATTGTGATAAGTGACACAGTTGGGTTGAAATGGTCGTCTATCAGCCAGATTAACACATAAAATAAATAAAATATAAATAGGCTATAGGCCACTGACTTTCTGAAATAATAATTTACGTCATTTTGAATTATTTCAGCCGAAATAACAAACAGATAAAATCTAATCTAATGAATAGATATTAAAAGCCGTAAAAACGGAATCTTTATATCAATTTATTATTGCTTAAATCGGTTACAAAGTGACCTCTTACTGATATGAATGTATAAGAATGAATGACCTTTAACCTTTTGTTGCCATGCAATTGTAACGAGAGTTTGTGACCTTTACATAATTTCAATCTAATTTCTTGTAGGCAGATCAACGAGGGAAAATAAAATCAATGAACTTGCAACGAGTAATTGTGTAAGAGGTTGAAATGACTGTTTTTCCCGCACTACCCTAGGGGATGATAGTAACGTGGCCTCATACATATTAACTGCAAAGAGATGTCATTTCTTTTTAAACTTGGTTGAATTGACTTTCATTTACTCATCTAAAATATATGGTGTATCACCACATGATCTTAGTCCTTTTCTAAACGTACAATTTATCTGCTATAAGCATTAGCATGAATTACCTCCATTACTGAAGAATTCCACACGTAAAAAAACATTTTCTACCATTCTATCTTGGCACCAATCACATTAAAGATCTCGGTACATAATAATTGGTTCGAATGTCATCCAAGCTAGTGACATGAGGTAATCAACGTTTCATTCATTCACAGCAACTTAAAAAGGAAATGTTTTTTTAGTTTTCACTTTCGATTCGCTCTAGCCTACCTAGGTGATAATTGATGTTGCACTGAAGGTGCAGGTTTACTCGCCAAATACTTAAACCTTCAATTAAATACCTTTAAGAATTTAGATTACTTCAATGTTAAATCTCGTAAAATCGTGTCAGTTGAAATTACTACTTTGTCAATTCCGCCCCAAAACTTCACTTTGTCTTGAAATTAAGACTTCAACTTTCAGGAATTAAAGATGCTTCTTCTTCAAGGCTTTTTCTTTGATGTTTTCAAAATGGAGAAATTCTAGCTTTTAAAATAACATTTGTTATTTGATCCTCATATTTTTTACCAAAAGTTTCTCACCTAATTGAAAAATGTGTTAATTATTGATGTCATGTGATACATTTATTCATTCATTCATTTATTCATTCAGTCATTTGTCCACTTATTCAGTCATTTGTTCATTCATTCATTCATTCATTTGTTCATTCATTCATTCATTCATTTCTCAAGAGAGAACTTGTGTTTGAAAAATGTAAATATTGTTATATTGTTAATAAGTAGAGGGTAGAACTCAGACTTTATCTTTGAGGTCGTTAGTGCAATGGAGTTCCCTGGACAATTTTAAATCAACAAAGAATAAGTTAATTCTGTTATCTGGATAAAAAATTTCCCTCATTGCACACTGCACACTGCATGGCATCCTGCCATTGCTCAATAAAGTACAGAAAAGTAAGATGTAAAACTCGATTCATTTCTTTAATTCTCATCATGTACAGAAACCCAAATCTTTTCTTTGATATTTCTACATCATTGCTTTCTGATTTTATGAATGGATAAGATGTCATAAGACAGAATGGAAGAATGATCTGCATGCAATATTCTGACTTATTTCTCATCATAAAGATTGGTGCCGTGACCTAGCAAGAGTTCAAGAGAACTTCTCGACCCACAAATGCTAATTTTAATGGAGTTATACTGAAAGATGATGAAGTGTATTATAAAAGAACGTAAAATTTGTAAAGTTATTCTAGGTTTAATATTGATTTTTATTCTACAACTGTTTCCTGCCTTGCTGCCACCTTCTTCTTCCCACTCTACAACTCTCTTGTTTAACTGCCTGCAACTACGTCCTTGTTCCTCAGCAATTTATATTGAGTGCAGAAAAGAAACACACTCGGAAATATATCGTGAATGTATTTTCTGCTCTTCTTTTCCGCGTAATAGGTCAGGTCACTTCAAAGTTACTATAGAGATTCCATCAAGCTTTGTTTTAACTGTAGGGCAAATACAAGTTTTATTAGGAACAATAATATAGGACTAAGATCTGCCATTGGCATAAAATTTTTTTACTTCATAACACAGTGCAATGGTTCCATCAATGTTCTTACTATAGAAAAGTTTACCTCATTATACACAGCAATGGCAATGCTTACTCTGTTTCTTATATCTTTTTCTTGTAGTAAGCCAGGTCCTTACTATCGATCTTACCATAGAAAAATTTACCTCATTCTACACTGCCATGGTCACATTAAAGTGACTATAGAAATTTCATTTTAACCACAGGGCTTAACCATGGAAGATAAAGCCTCATTCACTTCTCTGGTTACAAGGTTCAATCCCAGCATAGGTTGAGATAAAGAGGTTTATTTTTCAAGCCTGCATCTTCTGTGAGTAACAAAGGTCAGAGAGACTGACATGGAAAAAGGAGGGGACAATAAACTGAGGCTCTAATGCTAGCTATCCTGAGGGTCAAGCGTTACAATCCTGGCAAGGGTCTAGATGGGACTAACGTGAGGCTGTGTACGTTAAAGATCCCTCAACAGTTGGAAATTGAAAAAGGGGCTTGTAACCCTATGCACCTTGGGCTTTACTCCATGTCATCATTAACCTAACTTGGTGCAGAAAAGTAGGATGTAAAACTCCACTTATTTTCATTTCCTTTAATTTCCTATCATTCTTGTAAATGGTATTGGGTCAGGTCAACTTTAAGATCTCGCTATTCAAACTCTAGTGTGTTTTATGTTACGATAAAGACTTATTGATGTTTCTATAGGTAGGAACTTGACCGTATTTTATTCCAATGATTTACTGCTGTAATCTTTATTGTAATCTTCTACTCATACTTTCTACGCTAATCTTCTAGTACTGACGTGACATTGAAATAAAATGGAGTTTTACATCCTTCCTTTAGTGCATTTAATTGCATGTGAAGTCAAGAAAAGCAATGCTGTATGCAATGAAGGACATTTTACAATATTCGTTCATTGCATCTTATTTCTTTCTAACTGATGCATGAAAGCAATGCTGTATGCAATAAAGGATATTTAACAAGGACAGTGTCTATTCTTTTATTGTATCCTTTTTCTTTGTACTTGATGCATGATCGAAGTCCAGAAAAGCAATGCAGTGTGTAATAAGGGAAATTTTACAAGGATAGATTCCGAAGCCTATTACCCATTTTTCAAACTATGATAAAAAAGGAACGAGGTGTTACAAGCTTTGCACATTAAAAACCTCTGACACTCGACAATCAAAATTAACAGAAGACTTATATAGTTGTCTTGAAGAAGCAGTTTTCCTTTTTGCACACTTCAAGGCATCGTGCATCCCAAAAACATAAGATACCTTGATCAGTATTTTTGGTGTGTGACCGACACAAAAACCTCCACTAATCACTCCACATCATACAGACTTAAGAATTTCAAATTGTAAACATAAATTCCAAGAATTCCAGGCTGATAGGAACCTTTTTATCATAAAATTCCATTAGCTTCCATCGATGCCTAGTTGACACCTGGAAGTTAACGATAAGGCATTAGAATTTGTTATTACCAGAAAATCAAATTGCATAACATAGTCTATCTTCTCAAACAATCTCAAACATATTTTCTCACATGTATACTCGTAAATTCTTTCTAATATACTTGAAATATTCATATACTTATCTCTCACTTCAATATTATTATTACTCAACCTATTATTATTACAACTTTATTATTCTCAACCTATTTATTCCCAACCTTAAGTTACTCAACCTATTATTATTATCAACTTTATTATTACCAACATTAAATTCCACTAATCATCCACCATCTATACTTACTCAACAATTATATTCTCAAACATATTATTCTCAACATTATACTATTATAACCTTTTATCTAATATTACTTCAACCTATTCATAAATACTAACCTATTAATATTACTCAACCTATTATTATTACTCAACCTATTATTATTACTCAACCTATTATTATTACTCAACCTATTATTATTACTCAACCTATTATTATTACTCAACCTATTATTATTACTCAACCTATTATATATTACTCAACCTATTATTATTACTCAACCTATTATTATTACTCAACCTATTATTATTACTCAACCTATTATTATTACTCAACCTATTATTATTACTCAACCTATTATTATTACTCAACCTATTATTATTACTCAACCTATTATTATTACTCAACCTATTATTATTACTCAACCTATTATTATTACTCAACCTATTATTATTACTCAACCTATTATTATTACTCAACCTATTATTATTACTCAACCTATTATTATTACTCAACCTATTATTATTACTCAACCTATTATTATTACTCAACCTATTATTATTACTCAACCTATTATTATTACTCAACCTATTATTATTACTCAACCTATTATTATTACTCAACCTATTATTATTACTCAACCTATTATTATTACTCAACCTATTATTATTACTCAACCTATACGGCTAACTTAGTTTTCAACAATTTTAAAAGTTTTTTCACTATCTGTAGGTTTATTTTTGAATGTCAATGGATTTATTAAATCTAACGTTTTCTAACGTTATGTTTTTGAACAAAGAATTTATAATTTATACACTTTTATTGAACTTATTTCACCAGGGGTAATGTCAAAGAAAAAACACAATTATATTTTACAAGGATAACAACTTAGGTTCACAAGGATCCTTTCTACCAGCTAGGTACTTGTCAAACCTCTTGGTATAATTTCAGAAAAATACAAAAAGGACAAATAATCAACTTAGGTTCAAAGGATCCTTTATACCACTGGTCCTTGGTCAAACCCATAATTTTACAAGATAACAACTTAATGTTAATTACAGGATCATTTCTAACCAGCTGTGCTTGGTAAACCTCTGTACAGTACAAGTGATAACACTTATTAACAAGATACTTCTACAACTTGTCAGAACCTCATTGGATTGATATTTAAAGGATCCAATAGGTTCAACAGTAACATTGATAAGTCATCAAATTTGTCAATACAGATAACCTAGGATTTCGAACATCTAATATTATTTAAAAATAAATTTAATGGAAATGAATTAAAAAGGAATCAATTTTACTGGTAAGATATCAAATTTGAAATGACAATTGGTCTTCAGACATCCTAATTGTTTGAAATACTATGTTACATTGAACAACGTATTCCTATCAAACAATTATCTGAGTATTACTTGGTCTAATACTCTTGTGGTAGTCTGATTTATAACAATATTAAAGGGCGATCATTTAAAGGGATAAACGTTAGAACAACATAAAAATTTAAGGTCACTCAAATTTGGACAATAACAGTATATATCCATCAGTGGACTTACCTATACATCAAAATCCCTCTAAAATCCGATAAATCCACAAAATAAAGTAGTTAATCATAAAACGCTTGAGCCATCCATCAAGCAATTTTCAAATCGTGTAAATATAAAGGGAAGTAACTCTAACATGTGGGTTTTCACGCGTCCTTGACCCCTACTGTTGAATTCCACAATGATGTTTTAGCTTGATTTACCAGACGCTTTTTAATTCTCAAACTGAATGAAATCGTCGCTGGCTCACTTTTTTTTAAAATTCCGAATATATTTTTATTGTGGCTTTTTAAAATTTTGTAAAGTGTGGGATGCATACTTATTGAACTAATTGTCAATATGAAACACAAATATAAGCCGTAGACGAGTGTATTCTAACCCTATTATCCCTTTAAGGTACAGTTAACTAGTAGTACCTACACGATGATATAATCGTTGATTATCCTTTAAGTACAGTTAAGTAATATGGTACTACTACCGATTTCAAGTGATTTGATTTGACAGATTTTATAATAACAAATGTGCGATTTAATACATCTTTTTAAGAAGTTTATACAGTTTAAAAAATTTCTTGATATTGATACATACTATATTGATATAATATTAGACGAATGTATACCTTTAATCTAAAGCTAAGTTACTGTGTACCTTGACAATACCATCTAAAGTATATTAATATTAGACGAATGTATACCTTTAATCTAAAGTTAAGTTACTGTGTACCTTGACAATACCATCTAAAGTATATTAATATTAGACGATCGTATACCTTTAATGTAAAGTAAGTTACTGTGTACCTTGACAATACCATCTAAAGTATATTAATATTAGACGATGTATACCTTTAATCTAAAGCTAAGTTACTGTGTACCTTGACAATACCATCTAAAGTATATTAATATTAGACGATCGTATACCTTTAATGTAAAGTTTAGCGCCCCTCGGCTCCGTAATCTAGCGAAGGAATAAAAGATGTATTTATGCAGAAAATAATCTTAATCTCCTATATTTAAAACTCGTTATATTGTATATTAATTTTTATTAAAATTTCTATTTTATCGTTTTATTGCCTGTGGGGTAAATGACTGAATTCACTGACTTTTTTTCAATTTTTTTGAAGCATGTGCAGTACACGAATACTTGCTTTTTAAAGGAACACATCCACATAATTTTATCTATGAAACCTTAATTCATGTCTTATATATTTAAAGAAGTATGTTATACCATAATATATTCCCTCGTGTTTCTTGTTATATTAACCTACAACTTTTAAATGTCATTCAAATCCTAACTTATTATTTTGCGTATTTTGAGAAAATTTAGTTTGAGATGTCCTTCGTTGACGAGCTCGGCAAATTTTACAGAGGATTGCTTAGTTTTAAAATCTAAAATTTTAATATTGGCATACAAAATCTTTCAACCTTCCCATTCTTTGTAGACTTGTTTCTATATGTTTCTTTGTTCGAATTAATTTGGTGTAGCCTCTTTAATATTCTCATGAGCCTAAATATAAAACAAAAGATTTTAAAAATCAACTTTTAATCCGACTTCAAAGCGTTCAGCCTAAATGAATACTTAAAAAGGCTTAACAAGAACTTCAAAAAAAAAAAATAAAAAACTTGGTTTAAACTTTTTAAATATGTGACCTTGTCTTAAAAGAAATTAAAAAGAGAATTTTTTAAGCCTTTTGTATGAAATTTTGGAGAAAATCAAGGAAATATTTAAATTATTCTAATTTTCTGACTTCTGTCTGTGGTTCCTGAAAATTCCAGAAATTGTCCTTGTTAGTGCCTGGTAATAAACATGTTTATGAAAATTGTTGTTTCTACACAAAGTGTGGTATGGATATTTTAGCCACAAAATAACAGTCAAGATCCAAAATCATGTAGTTAGGATCCATCTTAGTCTTTGATCTGATTTTTAAAAAAAACGTAAAAAAACCAACCAAGTTTGAAAAGTTTTTAATTCTGCAACAAATCGCATTTCTGAAACTTAATCTGATTAATTGTATTTTTAGTCCATGAAAAAATGTTAGTAAATTTAATCACCGAAAAAACGTGTAAATTCATTTACCAAACGTTACGAAAATTGGCAACTCAAATCCTCTATATGTCAGCACCTACAAAATAAATTGTCATTCAAACGTGCTTCGGGAATACCTCAACATTTCTTCTGCACAATTTTAAGAAGTATAATTTACTTTTTGTGCTGCGCAATTTTTTGCCTTTTTCCTCGGAACGTAACTCCTGCGAAAATTGGATTTTCTTAATTGGTCACTATGGCTCGAAAGGTTGGCGAATTCTAACAAATTGAATTTTGATTCTCCCAATAGAAGGGTTTCAGGAGTTGTCTTACAATTGATTAAACCTTTTCTTCTATTCCAAGATATCAGGAAGCACCTATTTTAAACCTGGTTCAATCCTTGCTTCATTCTGTTAGAAATTTAAGAATTTTGATGTTCGGTGCTTCCAAGAACTTAACCATTTCAAAACCATTCCATTTGAATTGACCCCAACCCGTATGTAGGCCTACAATAAAATTTGTCTTTTGGTAACATTCATGAGGATATATATATCTGTATTTGGTTTTCTCTTTCTGTTTTTTCATTAGGTGGAATGGGCCAGGACTCAATGAACCACCATGTACATGATATACATCGAGTTAATTCTGTGGGGGTGGAGAGCTATGGAAGAACAAACAGTACAGGCAGCCTCAGTAGCCCATCAACACCTACCCATCCGGCACAAAATATCCCATTGGTTGTGCCACACCCGGTTAAACCCAACAGAACTGGGAAGACATACCAATGTAAAATGTGTGACCAGGTAAGAGAAACTTATTTTTGTTTTTTGGTAGCCATTTTGAGTTTGAGGTTTACGATAATGAGTTATGCTGTACACGGATTCATCGACAGTTGGAAATCGCAAAAAGAGTAGGCTCATGCTGCTGTCCTGGCAAATATTCCCTCTTTGCAGCTTGAACGGCTATGCCTGTCTTCATTAGCCCATTAGGTACAGAAGAGTAGGAGGTAAAACTCCATTTCATTTGGATATTGACTGTAAATAAAATAAAACATATCCCCTGAACTGTGAACGAAATATAACTGAAAGTGAATGACATCATCATTATGTGATGTCACTTGGTAACAGCCTGCATAAATTACGTAATGTAACTAAGCATGGGTGATGTTAATGTGATGTCCATTAGTCATGGTAACTAGACTGGCCTCTTGGATTAAAAGGGTTAAGCTGACTTTATTGTTAATTGTAAATGCATTTGCTGATTTACTCAGGCTAATTTTCCCTTGCTAATTTATCTATTGAAATAAGTAGATTGACTGTTAAAACATCAACATTTTTTTCCTAAAAGCTTTTAAATTGTATAATTTGGCAGGGCGTATACCTTGAAAATTTCATTGTGAACGTAGTTGAATGTATGTGAAATTTCGGGCAAATGAATGAATACTATCATGTGTAGTCTTGTGTAACAGGTCTTTAAAGCTAGGAATTTTTTTTATTCGGGGTCTGAAGGCCACATTCTGAGGAAATAAGAACTGTAAGGCTAGAAATTAATGCGTCAACAAATTAATGCGATACGGGGTATAGAGACTAAAAGGCGAGTACAAATTAATGTGATAATGCATTTTTTAATATCATAAAAATTCTACAAGTGTTTAATGAATGAAGACATGAACAATGATCAAGATTTTATCTTAAATAGTCAAGTGTGAAAATCTTTTGTTTTTTTAACGTCATTGATTACTAATCAGTTTCAAATTTAGAGATAATTACCTAATTACTTAATCCCGCCCGGTCTCTATTTAAATACTTAACCTATATATCGATGTTCACTAACGTCAGCCATATTTGAACTCCATAAACTTCACTTGGGAATATGTATTTAAAATGCGGATACAAATTAATGCGATTACAGATAGGTCGCATTTAACGCATTAATTTCTATCTGCAATAATTTGTAGCCTTACAGTATCCCTTTTCATCTTGACTAATTTATGCATTGAAAGATGTCTGAATTCAAAACCAAGTAGGCTATTGTAGGAAAAATTTCCCTCATTGCATACTGCATAACCCTAAAAATTGGTAAAGAAAAATATGATATAACACAAATAAAGGATGTAAAGTTTCTATTTGCAACTCAAAAAATATTTATAACAAATTTTCAATCTTAAACCTTCGCTTTATATCAAATATAGAAGGTTGAACTTGAGTTCAAAGAAAAATATCAACATGTTCAAAAAATTGTTTGCATTTTTTATGTGTTAAACTTGAGCTGTGACATGCAGTTACATTTCCTGATTAAAACAAGGTGAACAGGGAAAGGGCACCCAGGCATGTGATTAACATTTTAACCTACAATTTACAATTACCAGAAAAAATACCACAGTGCATATATTCATTAGTGACTTATTTTAAAGGGATACTCACATTGAAAGTTGGTTAACCCTAACCCTAACCCTATATTTGTTAACCATACAAATACTGTTTATAATGACCATGAAAATATGACTATTATAGTAATCAGTGACTTATTTTAAAAGGGATACTCACATTGAAAGTTGGTTACCCTAACCCTAACCCTATATTTGTTAACCATACAAATACTGTTTATAATGACCATGAAATGTGACTATTATAGTAATCAGTGACTTATTTTAATAGGGATACTCACATTGAAAGTTGGTTAAAACCCTAAACAACCTAACTGGACCTACAAATACTTTTAAAATAACCATGAAAAAAATCACGAGTATAACTGAAACAACATCGTATCTTCTGGGTGAATTAAACGTATAATCTAATAATTAGATTTAGTATTTCATGTAAAACAAAACCACGGGATCTTATTGCAAGTGTATTTCAAAAAAAAGAAAATTGTCCTTTATTTTTCAAATAAAAAAACTGGAATAACAAGTGTTAAAAGAGGCAGAAGAAAGAAAAAGAAGGATATAATTTGTATGTGTTCTAGAAAGAACACGATCTCCTGCATGGCTTCAATTTCTGCACATCTTTAGGATTAACGCTATCAACGTATCAACTTCTTTACGTGTTCACTAATTATATGTATTGATCTTAGCTTGGGAAATATTGAAGAGTTGTAATTGAAATTTATCGTATTGGAATGAAGTTCACGTGATTCTGTAACTCGACATTCTGCAGCGATTATCTTTATACTGGATATTCCTGCCTCAAATTACTCCTCGTAAACCGTTTCGCTAAATGTCAGGGTCACATTTCCTTATCTGAAATCTGATTGGTTTAATTATCTATCGTAAAATTGCATACTAACCAATCAGATACTATCTTTTGTATC
This sequence comes from Nipponacmea schrenckii, assembly GCA_030562195.1. NCBI lineage: Eukaryota > Metazoa > Mollusca > Gastropoda > Lottiidae > Nipponacmea > Nipponacmea schrenckii. The sequence continues at coordinate 7,591,221 of JAUJPP010000005.1, read as the reverse complement.
TTGTGAAAAAAAGGTTTTCATTTGCTTAGAATTGTCTTTGAAGATTGACAATGAAAAAGAAGGCTATGTTGGCTGTACATGTTTTCCTTCATTGCACACTGCTTGCCTTCATTAGGCTACTCTATAAAGCATCAAATATTAAGCAGATCAACTCTATAGAATTAGAATTTTAAGGCTGTGACTCAATATTCCGTTGAAATATTAGATAATAAAACCCAACAGTATTAAATTACATTTCAAGGCAATGAGAACTTCAAGCATAGTAAGGTGGCATCTAAAAACAAACTCCCAAACTGCTTTCTGTAAACCTGAAGCCAATAACCGGATGAAAGGAGAGAATATCTCTGACTATGCTAAGAACAATAGCATGATGATATCTTCTACTTTCATTTTATAAATCTTAATCTTCTACTTTCACTTTATAAATCTTAATCTTCTACTTTCACTTTATAAATCTTAATCTTCTACTTTCACTTTATAAATCTTAATCTTCTACTTTCACTTTATAAATCTTAATCTTCTACTTTCACTTTATAAATCTTAATCTTCTACTTTCACTTTATAAATCTTAATCTTCTACTTTCACTTTATAAATCTTAATCTTCTGTTTGAATCTACCGTATTAAAGATTTCAAACTCAGATCTCTCCGTAAAAGCAAAAAAAGAAATTGAAATCAACTATATGATTAGTTTGAGTTTCTTGTTGAAGCAAATTGGATGCATTTGACATTTGGTGAACTGTGAATGGCATTCAAAGAATATTAGAAAATATTGACTAAATACCCTTGAAGATTTCAAAGCCGTTATTCCGTTGATTGAAGAGTATTTACGTTTTTTTGGACGCGAGTAAATAAGAGTAATGTCAGATCGCTAATTAGGATGATGTAATTTTCCTTGATCACTTTTCACCAATTATATTGATCAACAGTATTTTACGTAAAAAATCGAGAAATTGAGATGATTTCTGAAATTTTGTGGAAATTGAATTCACTGATCTAATGATTGTAAGGTTGATTTGATTTCAACTTTTCCGAAGTTATCAATATTTAGATATGCATATGATACGTAGTATTTTAATCTTTTCATTTTCGTTTCCAAGACATTCTGATAATTTGCTAAGATTTCAAGATAAAGTGCACAAAGTTTGTCAGATTTCAAGATAAAGTGCAAAAAATTGTCGATTTCAAGATAAAGTGCACAAAGTTTGTCAGATTTCAAGATTGAAATAAATCAAAATTTGACAGATTTCAAGATAAAGTGCAAAAATTTTTCAGATTTCAAGATAAAGTGCACAAAGATTTTCAGATTTCAAGATAAAGTGCAAAAAGTTTGTCAGATTTCAAGATAAAGTGCACACCGATTGTCTGATTTCAAGATAAAGTGCTCAAAGTTAGTCAGATTTCAAGATAAAGTGCATCGGCTAAAGTTTGTCAGATTAAAAATAAAGTGCAAAAAGTTTGTCAGTTTTCAAGATAAAGTGCAAAAGGTTTGTCAGATTTCAAGATAAAGTGCTCAAAGTTAGTCAGATTTCAAGATAAAGTGCATAGGCTAAAGTTTGTCAGATTAAAAATAAAGTGCAAAAATTTTGTCAGTTGTCAAGATAAAGTGCAAAAAGTTTGTCAGTTGTCAAATACAAATAGATAAGTCAAATCTTAATTAAGTTCAATAAAATCTGTCTTTAATTTGTCATATTTCACAAATTACACTGAAGTTCAAGATTAAGTACAAAAAAAGAGTGAAATTTTGAGTTTAAGAACTTTTGAATTGTTCAATATAAAACACACTCAAAATTGTCAACTTTCAAGATCTATTTATATCACCTGAAGATAACATAAACATTATATTGTTGGATTTCAAGATAAGCTACACTTAAAATAGTCAGATATCAAGTGTACGGTTGTCAGATTTTAATAAAGACATCAGATCCACAAGAATTTAACTCTCAAACATTAAAAACCCTAGAAATTGTGCCAACTTGACCCCCAGGAAGGATGATAAATGGGGGCGTGGTGTATAATGCTTTTCTCATACCTCAACTCAGTATTTCCAAAAGTAATTTAATTGTGCACTTACTAAAACCACCGCTTTTTTAACCTGTACCATATCAAATGCCCCCCCAAAAAAATGGATTACTCTTCCCCCCCCCAATACATATTCTGACAACTGACAATACCCCATTAGCCTTCTTGATATATTATACTGGCCTAACCATCTGCACTACCTTAATCTCCAAGGTGATATAATTTTTGATATTAGTAACTGATTTCTCTATAACCACCTACTGGTTCTTGTGACATTATAAACTTCATTAAATGAGAAAAAAAATAGCAGATAGATTTAATTTGTTATTGATTTGAAATTAACGGGTTATATCAAATAGGATTATATCAGATGTCATAGTCAGAAACAACGTCCAGCCAGCAGCACGGTTTATGTTGGGCAAGAAATGTAGAGTAAACATTCCTCCCGTGACCGACCCTGATGCCCACAGGAGCTGGGCCCTGGCTAGTGAGAATTACGCCCCACCAACTGTCTTCTTCAGTTAACAGAGATTGATTAATTTACAAAAAAACAAAACATTTTGATAGTGAGATTTTGGCACAGCGGAATCATCAGAAATACATTCTCTAGGCTTCTAGTTTTATTTGACTTCCCGGGGGTGAATCATGCCAAAAAAAGGACTACCCTTGACTGAAAGTTAAAAAGACGCTGTAAGAGAAATAGCTGCCCCTGAATTTTCCTTTTTGGTATTGTAAACAGCTGTCATGAATATGAAAAATTAATATTAGCTATGCTAATTTCTTAAAAGGAATGATGCTTTGACCAACCAATCTCAGAGGGACAGCAGGTGTTTCCATGGCAATGAGCAAGGGTTCCCCACAATAGTACTGAGCTGTGGTTTTATTGAAGTAATACCTTAAGCTTTTCAGCTTATATCAGAATGATGTATGCTCAATTTATCAAGGGAATGCCTAGAGACTTGATAAGCTAGTCTAACTCAGTTATCCTGATCCAGTTTGACTCTTAAAAGGAATGGTAGAGTAAAGAGTTTCAGACTACAAAAATTCCAAGTACAAGTAGTGGAAGTCAGTGATCTGTCATTTGAAATTGTTTAAATATTAATATTACTGTTTCAATGGAAGCTGAATCATCTTTCTACCTCCTACATAGTTACATTTATCTTTACATTACTGGACGAGAGACTGAGGCAAGAATGAATGAATAAATTTTATTACAATAAATGAAGCTTATTAGAAGCAATGGAAGTTATTTAAATTAAGGAATAGCTGGTAATAATATTAAGTTATTAAAATAAAGTTATTGAATTTAAAAATTAAGTTATTAAAATTTATTCATTAAAAAGAAGTTATTCAAATTAAATATAGCAGTTATTTAAATTAGTTTATTAAAATTAAGTTATTAAAAAAAATATTGAAAATTAGGTTATTAAAATAAAGTTAAATAGAAAAAAGTTATTAATATTATGTTATTAAAATTTAGTTTTAAAAATAAAGTTATTAAAATTAAACATCAAGTTATTAAAACAAAGTTATTAAAATTAAGTGATTAAAATTAAGAAAATAAGTTATTAAAATTATATAAAAAATCAAGTTATTAAAATTAAGGAATAGAAGGTATTAATTAATGTGTATAATAATTCTAATTTTCAATGGTTTTTTTATACTTTCAGATCTTTAACACCAAGTCAGACATGTTGATTCATTCACAGCAGATCCATAAACAAGATCCCAAGCCTTATAAATGTCCAACCTGCTCAAAGTGTTTCGCTAACTCATCTTACTTATCACAACATGGTCGCATTCATTCGGGTATCAAACCCTATAAATGTGAGATCTGCGAAAGAAAATTCACCCAGTTGTCACATCTGCAGCAGCACATCCGTACACATACAGGAGAGAAGCCGTATAAATGTATGCATCCAGGATGCGGGAAGGCATTTTCCCAACTCTCCAATCTTCAATCACACTCGCGTTCTCATATGACTGACAAACCTTATCGCTGTAACTCGTGCTATAAATGCTATTCGGATGAGCAGAGTCTCCGCGAACATATCCCAAAACACTCGGAAACCAAACATCTGAAAACTTCCATATGTCACATCTGCGGGAAATCGTATACTCAAGAGACATACCTGGTACGTCACATGGCCAAGCACTCCCAAGATAACTCGAAGAAGCCAATGTTACGGCCCATCAAACAGGAGCCGTATGATCCTTTAGAGAAAGATTTTGGACGTCTGCCCCTTCCTGATAAATTCCAGGATATCTCGGCATGTAGTAAAGGATTCACTTCTGCATTTATGCCATTGCCCCAACTGCCACCTAGTAGTACATCTACAGCATCCTATCCTTACGGAGCTAGTATAGGCGCTAACAGCCTTAGCTCTCCCCTACCCCATATATCATCGATGACTACCCCCAGATATTTTCCCTACGATCCCATTGGTTTCCGGAAAAACGATGCGACGGATCGTAACTTAAACGTACCCATGACAAATCGCGACAGCTTTGTAGCCAATAGTCTGCTCAGTTTGCAGCACATCAAAAACTACGCGTCACAACAGATGCCAAGTTTTAGTACAGCTTGTTCAGGAGGATCGCGGTTCACATAAGTTGACATTAGTTGACATTAGTTGGCATCAGTTGACATCAGTTCATTTCGGGTGAAAAATGAGCGCTGGAATCATCTGATTATTATAAACAGAGTCTCCATACGATATCAAATCGGACTTTTAACGCTAATAAAACAGTGTTTGTAAATAATTTTATCTGGAACATTTTGTCATTTTATTGATGAAGTATTACTTGGTCGGATTTATTTCTTATAAATATCAAAACAATTGGCTTAATTAGACAATGTGTATCCATAGCAACTATCAAATATATCCATAGAAACTATCAAAATATAAATGTATATATTATTCAAACCTTGGACGAGGTTGTGTGTTGCGTTGCTTTTTTAAGAAAACACACAATGAAAAGTCGAGACGTAGCTACTTGACTTTGGAGTGTCCGTGGACTGAGGCAATGTGGATTGTATGATAGGCTTTTAGCATCGTAGACTTGTGACAGATGTTTTTAAAAGTGTGTACTAAACTTCAGTTTGCAAGAATACATTCTAGTCTTTTGGTGGATAATTAAAGATTGTGGCTCGAAGATTAGAATCTTAGATTCCTTTCGTTCGTTTGTTTGTTTAAGAATTGAAAATGGCAGTAACAGTAATGGATTACGAAGGTACAGAGAAGTGACAGCTAAGTTGAACGTACGTCGAAAAAATGGTTGTTTTTACGGTCACGTAATGTACAGCAACTTTTGTCCCTGATTTGATCAATTATCAGCCTTGTATTAGTCTAGATTTAGAAGACTATCTTCGCAGCACCTTATGGCAGCATAGTAGCGGTGCGCTCCTGCCAGAGCTTAAAACGGAATGATTCATTTAACGTGACCTAACCAAATCTTTTTTTATTTCGATTTGGTTAGCGATCATGCACTTTTTGGTGCATTAAAATACGCTGTATAATTATTTTTGTAAAATAACACTTTGTTTTATTGATGCAATTAACTTATTGGCCATTGCAAAAATGAAAGTAAAAATTTAGAAATTGTAATTTCAACTGTAGATTGAAATAATGTTTGATGATGACACCTAGTGTCTGTTAGTTTCCATGGTTTCAGTTTTTGTCAGCCATTTTGCATTCGTGTGATTCTTGTAGATAATTCGCCCTGCATTCAGTAAATTTTGATAGTGTTGTGAAATGTTTTTTATGAAGGCCTATTAAGGTAGAGTTAGCATCAATTTACATCATTCAAATTTTCAGTCAGGGGGCTTAATTTGAGATGACGTTAGTGTTACAATCATCTGATTGGTCAGTCACTAAAACTTATTTAAAATTTAGTTTTATTATCCAATCAGATTACTGTATTTCTTAAAACCTAATTTAAGTTTATAGAATAAGGCCTCTGGTCTGTGAGTTTTGCCATTCCATTTTACATGACCATTTAAGTTGTCACAAAAGCAAAAGTATAGTATCGGTAAGAATCTTGTAGGATGTAAATTGATGCTATCAATGTCCCTGATGTACATACACAATATAGAAAACCTCTTTAAGTGATTTCTAACTGTGTGACATTTAGAGACACAAAGCATAACGCTGATCTGGGCGCCAAAAGACATCAAGCTGAATGCTGGGCTAAAATTTTCTGATCCGATAATTATTTTTTTCACGTTTAAAATATCTATCCAAATGAAATACCAAAAGATATACTTTATCAAACAGAATGATAGAAGATTTTCGAGCTGTTTCTTGAATTATAGTTCCCATTGACATTGGATTAAAGATCAGAACGTACAAATTAAAGCTAAAAGTGTCCGGAAATCATATCCGTTGTCTTAAAAAAAGACAAGATGTCCGTAAAACTATTTTTGAATCGTTTTTAATGGCTGACTCAAACTGCTAACTGCCTAGGGCTTATATTTGTAGGGCTTGTAATATATTTTATTCTCTGGCATCCAATGCCAACTTAGAATGGTATTACTAGATTTGGTATGAATGTTCGGTAAAATTGAGGGCTTTACTGTTTTCTCTATGCATTGTCAATATGAAACGCACTATTAGATTCTTTATTTTATCTTGATGAAAATTTGCATGACTTAATGGCAGCAGCTTGTCCACTTTACTGTGTTTGTTTCATAAAATGCTTCAAGTAAAAAACGAAACTGTGAAGGCCAGGCTGATACGTAAAAACGTTTTCTGGATTTTGTTTTTCGTTTCTAAGTTTGCTGTTATCAAGAAAATAGAATCTAAGTTAACATTTTTGTTATATTTACCAAAACTGGTTTTTTGATATCACACACAACTCTAGTCTCCAAAACTGCAAAATTATTATTGGACCTACTTGAGCAATTTATGAAACGAAACTATTTATATTTCTTAGGGCAGTTCATATTATCATTGGACATCATCCAACCATCGAAATATTTTAAACTAGACCTAAATTCACTAGTTTATTTTTGTCTATTAACAGATTTTTGCTTTCTATTGTTAATCCTACAAGATTATGAACAAGATAATTTCATGGTCAATGGGAGATAACTCTTTTTAAGGAATTTATAATTGGTTTAAGTCAAATTATTATGAATTTTATGTTAAAGTTTTTGTTAAAATTTTTTATTTTTAAAACTTGGTTTGAGTTTGAAATTTATTTACCCACCCCCCTTTTTTATATCAAAATTCTAATGGGCTAATTTTTTGTGACCCAGTGAAATATTTTGACTACGTTTTTGATGAGTGAATCTTTTGACATTTTGATTTTTGTTTTTTATGGAATAACACCCTTAAATTTAATTTATTCAAAATTTTTATGAACTGATATTTTAAAAACCTATAATTTTACGCAAATTTCACTTTTTTTTTTATCATTGTTAACTTTTTTGCTCAAGAAAAATGTCTATTCATTAGAAATGTTCTTTAAGTAGTATTTTCACCTTAAAGTCATGTGGTCGAATTTATTAGCTCCTTTTCATTAAGTGATATTTAATTTTTGATTAAGATATCAACTTAGTAAAGTGGTCAAATGACTTCTGACTCAGCCTGCAGATAACTTTAAGTCTTTTAATGGTTTGCCATCATATATTTTTGAATTTCTATGTTTGATAAAAACAGATCTTTTTGCCTTTCATCCTAGCCCTGCTTATTTGCAGACTAAACCTAACAATTTAATGCCATTAACTTGATACTGTCTAATATTTAAACTTCGTAGAAAATAATAGTTTGCATATCAACTTATCCAGCCAAAATTCATAAATATAAGCTTATAAGATAAGCATGAAAAGTCTATTTTGGTGGGATAGGTTTGTTTTTTAAGCTTATTTTAAGTCTGTTTAAGTGGCTGTGCAGGGTAGAAGAATTATTTTAGAATATTTCAAGAACTAATCTTTGGGTACTAAAATTTAAACAGTTTTACTTCAAACAAGGAAATATTTCGTATAATTTGATCGTATGCTTGGAATTTGTAAAAAGATAGAAATATCTAAAAAATATTTCACCTTAATAATAATTCATTTAAACTTTGGCAAAATATTTATAAAGCCAAGAGCACGGCCAAACTTTAATAAAATATTCACAAAATAGAGCCAACAGCACGGCTCTGTTAAAGTGAAATTGTGTTTAAATTGTGTTACAACGAGAAGACTGTGTAAATTGATACTGCGTTGTATTTAACTACTGTATTTGTGTATATATTGCTATTTATTCCTATCTAAGATTGAATGTGAAGGTGGAAGGGTTCTATTATCATTAATTTTGTTGTTAGGTTTATTGTATATGTAGATTTCTTTACGTTGTTCATATAGACTAAGGGCAAAAATGACCCAAATATGATTTCAAAAATGGAATAAAATTGACTGATTTGTTTTAAAATAAATGTTTATGTGTTTGAAAAACCACAAATATGAATAGTAATCTAATGTTACTAACAGTGAAAAATCATTTTTGCCCTTAATATTGTATATATATCTATTCATTTCATCTAGACTTGTTAATAGTAGTGAATTTTCCCCAGAAACTGTTTAATCTTGTCCTGTTATTTCACAACAACCCTGTGTTTTTTCTTGAATTTTTAAAATCTACATGTAAACTTGTAGAGAGTTAATCTTGTCTGTGGTAAACTTTGTTATTGTCTGTACAAAATTTGTTATGAACATTTTTCTGTGTTTTCGCACCAACATATTAATGTTAAAACAATCTTACTCGTTAGAAAATACGAAAAATCACACCCAAAAAAAAAAAAAATGTTAGTGTCATTATATGTAATGATATTGTACGGGCACCTTGGCAGCTGGTAGCTACACACAGTGTCATCATGATGTATATAAATGGGGCCTTTGTTTATAATTATAAACAAATTAAGCTAATGACCCTACTCGTGTTTTCAAATATCAATTGACTTGCTAATAACTTTGTTTTAAATTTCATTTTAGAAAATATTCAAATACTAGAAAATTTCTATTATTCTATGTTTGGCCTTAACAGCTAAAATTAGGTTTTACATTCAACTGTATATTAAGCTTTGATAGCTAATTAATTTTAATTAAAATAAAGAGTTAATTAACGATATCATTTATGTGGATTATCTAAATGGATTGAACCGCCCAGTTGCTAGGTTGTTATCAGGTGTTGTGAGAGGGCAAGTATACCCTTGCTACAAGGTGACTACTAATTATTGTGAACTCTCTTGTGAAAGAGTTGAAAAACTAAGTCTCAAAGTATGACCAGGTTGGTTATTATTAAAGTAGGGCTTGCTTTGAACGAAATTAATTTTTGAAACGAAATAATTACCCGTTTCACAAGTTAAACTAAATTAATTTTGAAGTTTTCAAAAGCAACGTCAAAATATTAGGGTTTGAAAATATGAATAGGGTCATTTTCTTCGCTGAATATCGAAACCAAGTGAACTCGTAAGAAAAAATGCCAACAATGATTTCACCATACAACGATTGTAGTAAAAAGTATTTCCGTGGTATATATATAGAACTAATATAGTGTAGATATCTTCGTTACGACATTCAACTTTACCATTGGTTGTAGATCAACGCGTTGAATGTCGGGCGACGTGTCTCGAAATCTTGATGTGGTTGTGGTCCTTGATATCATGTATGTTTACATTATCGTTTACATTATCGTTTACTTGTTTACATAATTTTGAAATTTCATATGATTTGAAAATATTTCTTCCAAAAAACCCCCATTTTAAATTTTCTGATTTTAGAATCTGATTTTTCCGCTTGCAAATATTAGAATTTCAATTTTAAATTTTTATGAAATATTTTTAAATATATTTCATTTGTTTCTTCCATGCTGAAATATTCGTTAAAGAAATATCTTTAAATTTGTTGAAATTTGTTGATGTGATGTCGATTTTAAATCATTAGTTATGCCGTGACTTTTCGCCTCGGCCCCGTGGTTATGTTTTCTGTTATGACAAATATTGTTGTGTTATATTAAACTCAGTGCTCATTAACATATTTAATTAATTAATTAATTAGTGCTTACGATCGAAATCAAAACCCTTTTTTGACTGAAAGGCATTTAAAATTGCAAAGTTTGGAAATCAAAATATTTTTATTTTCACACTTGTTTTTTGAAAAAAAATGCATTTATTTTGATATATTAATAAATTTCTAATTATAAATATATTTCTTGAATTTATGAAAAATTTTCAAATGATTTTAAATTTTCGTTATCAAAATTAAAACCTTTTTAAATCATGATACATACAATGTTGATCTGTGCATTCAAATTAAAAAATTATAGTTTTCAAAGGCAGATGATTTCTCAATATTTGAATATTCAATAAAATTAAAAAATTATAGTTTTCAAAGGCAGATGATTTCTCAAGATTTGAATATTCAATAAAATTAAAAAATTATAGTTTTCAAAGGCAGATGATTTCTCAAGATTTAAATATTCAATAAAATTAAAAAATAATAGTTTTCAAAGACAGATGATTTCTCAAGATTTGAATAAATAAATTTGAATATTCAATATAAATTGAGCACTGACTATCACAAAGTGATTAAAAAGTCACGATCATGTATTGTTTGTTTTGATGTCGGTAAATCTCAATGTTATATCTGTGTCGATAGCATATTTGATCTATTTCTTTAATTTTAACATTTTTTGGTGTCGAAAATTTCAGAATATTGTCGAAATATATTAATTTATTTTCACCTATTATTCGGAATTTGAAATAACGACAAATTTCAGTGAAATATTGCATTTTAAAATGTTGTTTTAATTGAAATTTTGTGTTTTTATTCATCTGGAATATTCATGGAATTATTCGCGAAAAGTGTGTCAAGAAAATTGCAAAAAATAGTCTTGATTCATTGAAGGTGTTTGAGTCAGTTTGAGAAATGTAACCTTTGATAATGGATCTGATTATTTAATTAGACTTATTAGTATTTAATTAGCAGAATGATTCGTTTGTGATATATGAGGTGTTAAATATTTCATAATTAGAATGAGTTTCCAGGGTGTTATGGTACTGGATCAAGGGATCAAGACCCCTGTGTTACTCTAACACCTTTGAAGAACTAAAAAGTCTATAAGTATAAGTTATTGGTTTTCGCGACTTCTTTTAATGAATATAAAAGATGAATAATTTGACAGAGTCATCACAAAATTTTGTTTTGTTTTTTTTTTAAGAAAAAGTTAATCATTTTTGGTGTTTTGTTTTTTAGTTTCAAGTAGCAGAATGAAAAAAAATTGATAGTGGCGTAAGGAATGACACTCAATCCTTCATTTTGATCTCAACTACAGTACTTTAATATGGCATCGAAAACCAGGAACGCTTTTCTTTAAAACCTGGTATCTTAGACTACTTTCTTCAAAGATTTGACTCTATTTATGCAATTTATGCAAATTTATGAAAACTTAGACTTAAAATACATCATGAACTTTTGCCAATTTCTTGCTTCTTAAAATTTCACAAAACTTTTTAGGCTTTAACCCATGATTCTTTTTAATTTAGCATATAATGTATTTCAAAAATTCAAAAACTAGATCACCATATCCCTTTAAATCTTACTGAGGCCAGACCAATTTGTAATGTTGTTTTATTGACTTTTGCAATCACCTTGACAACTAAAATAGGTCTTTAATGCTTTATTAGACCTTGACAACTAAAATTAGGTTTTTCATGCTATGTTAGGCCTTGACAATTGAAACTAGGTGTTACATGCTATATTTAATAGCCTAAGGCCTTGACAACTAAATTAGGTTTTTCATGCTATATTAGGCCTTGACAACTAAATTAGGTTTTACATGCTATATTAGGCCTTGACAACTAAATTAGGTTTTACATGCTATGTTAGGCCTTGACAATTGAAACTAGGTGTTACATGCTATATTTAATAGCCTAAGGCCTTGACAACTAAATTAGGTTTTACATGCTATATAAGGCCTTGACAACTAAATTAGGTTTTACATGCTATATTAGGTACTGTAGTTGAAAGGAAGTAGAATTTTAAAAAAAATAACCTGGTGCTTTCAAACTATAACAACAAAATGGCCAGAAGGGGCCTGAATTCGCTGCCTTATTATATACATTTACAAACAATACAAATATTATACCCACATCATTCTCATATAAACATTAAACCAAGGTAGCTACTTGAAACAAACAGTCATGAAATTATTGTCCTATTAACTTTACCAGCTGATACAGCTCAATTTTTTACCTGTGTCTCTTATCAGAATTAAAATCTGACACGCTGTTTATTAGTAATTCATCATCAGTAGATAGATGCTAGATGATAGAACCTAGAGTCAATGGGTAGATGAAATTGAGTTTTATCAGCTGGTAAAGCCAATAAATAGATGATTATATAATATCTACAAATGGACCTTATTCATGGATTAGCATTAGTTTATTATGGAAGTTGTATTTATATAGGAAGTAAGGATTAAAGGAATGTTTCTAAACATTGTATATTGAAATAATGAGCCAACAAGCTCTAGGGCATTATTCTTGAAAACTTGGCTTAGATAAAATCCAGACTTTAAGAATTCAGTAATCTGATTGGATGATAAAACTAAATTTAAAATTTCTTATAGTGATTGACCAATCAGATGACTGGAAAACTAAAATCATCTTAAGTTAGGTTTTAAGAATAAGGTCCCAGATGACTGGAACACTAAAATCAATTTAAGTTAAGTTTTCAAGAATAAGGTCCCAGATGACTAGAACACTAAAATCATCTTAAGTTAAGTTTTCAAGAATAAGGTCTCAGATGACTAGAACACTAAAATCATCTTAAGTTAAGTTTTCAAGAATAAGGTCCCAGATGACTGGAACACTAAAATCATCTTAAGTTAAGTTTTCAAGAATAAGGTCCCAGATGACTGGAACACTGAAATCAATTTAAGTTAAGTTTTGGAGAATAAGGTTCATTATGACTAGAACACTAAAATCATTTTAAGTTAAGTTTTCAAGAATAAGGTCAGAGACTGGAACACTAAAATCATCTAAGTTAAGTTTTGGAGAATAAGGTTCATGACTAGAACACTAAAACCATTTTGATTGAAGTTTTCGAGAAAATGGGCCCAGGAATTTTTCCTTCGCCACTGAAGTATTGATACAAGTACAAATTGCAAGTTTTATGGCAGCATTTTAATTTTTGATGAACTTGTCAGAGATAGGCTTAAATCCCATGACCCATGAATAAGGTTCAGATTGGTCCATCCCAAATCCAACAAATGACTGAAAATCATAAATTATAAACTAGAGATTGTTGGAAGTCCCATCTGTCCATCTTCAGGTGTGGCTTGGTGGATCATCTGATTAAATATTGCTTGTAACTGACATAATTTTGGAAGGAGTCCTTAATGTTTGGAGCTGGAGGCAATATTTTGGAGGATATCCACCAAGCTATATAATCAAAATGACATTGATCAGATTTTTTACTTATTTTGAATATTGAACTTTTTAAGAAATGAAGGGAGTTTTGAAGACACTTGACAAGTTGTAGCAAGGTAGCAACTCTAAACAAGCAACCTTTTGCGATATTATGTAATTTCCTTTTTTTTCCTTTTTATTACCATTTAATTATTATGTGTTATTAATTATGCATTCTTGTAACTAAGCTTTGTTAAAAATAAAGTCTATAAAAGGTATCTTTAAGGTGTTTTTTTTTCATTTCATTCAGTGGGTGAGGTCAGATCTCGTGTTGGTGTTCCTTGTTAGTGTTAGACGGTAAATTTGGTGTTATAATACAGTGTACTCTTAGTAATCCACACAGAATTAAAATACGGAACCGAAAAATAATGTCAGATTAGCGAAGTGTGTCGGATTACTCAGAGTACACTGTATATTAACATGAAGAATGAGTTTTAATTTCGTGTTATGTGATGGTGTTAACACTAACACGGAACACTAACACAAGATTTGACCTCACCCAATATATTCAGTTTAATATTTGATTTAAATGTATTTATAGCACTGGTTTAGCTTTTCATTGAGAATTAGCAACCAGGTGAGTCTCTCCTTTCAATTTGTTGATATGTTTACATAAGAGTTATTTCACAGGGTTCATCCAAAAAATCATTGCACTTACATTACTGTAACTGCCAATTGGCACTTGAACCATTGTAATTACATCACTGTAACTGCAAATTGGCACCTTAACCATTGAACTTGCCATCACTGTTACTGCAAATTGGCATCCTTTACCATTGAACTTGCCCCATCACTGTTACTGCAAATGTTTCTGCAAATTTGGTTACTAAAGCCATAATTCCCATTACTAAACTGTAAATTGGCACTTATAAAAATATATTTGCATCACTGTTACTGCAAATTGGCACCTTTACCATTGAACTTGCCATCACTGTTACTGCAAATTGGCATCTTAGTGACCTGTAAATAGTATTGGATGCAAATTTTGAGAAAGTGATTAGAAGTTACTGCAAATTGGCGCCTTTATATACATTATTTGATACCAATTTTGAAGAAGATATAAGAAATAAAACGAACACGTCGGGTATCACAGAAGCATTATTATTAGAATTCATTAAGTTACAGAAATATCTTCAATAAAAACTAAATTTTATAATTTTATCTACAAGTAATAAGAGAAAAAATATACATTGTACGTTTTACTTTAATTTGATAGCCATCAATCTTCACATGGTTGTTCTCCATTGGTATGATGCTTGCACGTTCGATGGTCGGAGGGACTGACATGACAATAAACCTAACGTGCACGTTAAAGATCCCCTGACAGTTGAGATGAATTCTCACGAAATCTGTAAATGCTTCTTTTCAGATCTACAGGGTATTGGACAAATTAGTAAGCTTCTATTTTATCACAGACTGAAGCTGTTTGACTTCTCATACTCTATATTTTAAATATGGTACATCCCCGCCACCACCCTCCATTACAGAATGGACTATCACAGTCGCAAAGTCTAAAATATCTTCACTGGTTCGTCTGGTGATCAAATGAAGCTGTTCTATTATCTGCAACAATAAGTTTGGGATATATCTAGTCTCCTTCGACCAACAGTAGTAAGATGCTGAAGACCCTAAAGATTTTAAGGATTCAATAGAACGGTCCACACTCCTTACTTAGATGCTAATGCTAAGAGACGCTGAGGATTAAAAAGATTGGAAGGTTTCCCAAATCTAGTCTCCTGTAATCCATAGTAGTAAATGAAGATGCTGAAGACGCTAAAGATTCAATAGAACAGTCCACAGTCCTAACTTTGTTGCTTATAACAGAGACGCTGAGGATAAAAAAATCTCCACGAGTACAAAAAAATGTTGTCCAAATCTAGTCTCCTTCGATCAACAGTAGCAAATGAAGAAGCCAAAGATCCTAAAGATACTACAGATTCAACAGAACGGTCCACAGTCCATTTAGATGCTAATACCAAGAGACGCTGAGGATTCAAAAGACCTCTTGTCTTCTGTGGTCAATAGTAGCAAGATCGTAAAAATGCAAAAAAAGGTCAACGTTCCTAACGTGAAAGACGCTGATGAATCAAATGACCTACCATATCTGTGTTCGACCGATCTGAAATATACACGGCTGCTGATAACACAGATACAGCCAACAGTATCTGGTCTGTTTTCAATGCATAGAACGATGGCCTGTATTGAAAACAAAAAAGATTGAGTATCATGCAAATTTGAGGAGACAGCAATATAACATCGACTTGTTCTAGGATGTCTCTAAGGTGCAGAAGAATAGGACGCAAAACTCCATTCATTCGATTTCTAGGATGTTTTCAAGATGGATAGAGTTAGATTCTTCAAACGAATCCTGTGCAACATATCTGGTATGTTAACACTTAAAGGTCACATACTGACGAAGTCTTGAAGTATCGAAAGACATAGCTTCTTACATCTATAGCAGGCTATATTTGGGGTCAAAGGTCATATACTGACGAAGTATTGAAGTATTAAGATACGCAAGTTCTTACATCTCTTGGAAAGCCGGAGTCTTATGGGTGCTAAGAACCCGGAATAACTCTGCGTATATCTCCCGTTTCTTTAAGTACACTACGTCCATCACCTTGACAGCAACTGCGTGGTAAGGTTTGACGTTTAGATTTGGATCATTGTAACCTAAAAGAACACAAATTCTCAATGCTGGTTAATCCCTGCAAAGGTGGAGACGATCTTTTGGATATTTTAACCCGGTTACCTTCGTCAGTGATGCAGGTCTGATAGACTGATAAAGAAAAGGCGTTTAGTCGTACGGATGGGACAATAGACTGTGGCCCCTTGTGCTACAGGCTGTACATGTTAAAGATCCCTCAAGAAAAGAGTTCGCTTATCCTGACGATACCCAGCATGACTTTGCCCGTCTTAAATACAAGTAACCAATTAGATGCAGAAGAATAGGACGTAAAACTCCATACATTTCATTTCGCAGGTTTAAAGAGAAGAAAATCTAACGTTACCTATGATTTCTAGTATAGTCTCCAGGTATATGATAGGTGTTGTGGACATCACTTTGTAATCTAATGTTTTCAGTATACGTATCTCCGAGTGGACGATACTGGTAGGGGAATATTTTAGGTTAATATCTTTGAGATAATTCCTCGCTTTCGCCACTGATATGCACTGAAATTGGACAAGAAATTAAATTGATACACTCAGTTCCTACCCACAAGGGAGCCGCCCCTCAAGAAAAAAAAATTCTGACAACCGACTATTTTCATTATTTTACCCAAGACCATACCCCAGTGCCCCTTCAGATATAATACTTGCCCCTCCAGATATATTACTTGCCCCTCCAGATATATTACTTGCCCCTCCAGATATATTACTTGCCCCTCCAGATATATTACTTGCCCCTCCAGATATATTACTTGCCCCTCCAGATATATTACTTGCCCCTCCAGGTATATTACTTGCCCCTCCAGATATATTACTTGCCCCTCCAGATATATTATCATAATCGCCCCACCAGATATATTACTTGCCCCTCCTGATATACTACTTGCCCCTTATGAACTACTTCCTGAAAAATCAAGTGTGATGACGGGTCTGGATACATCTCGAGAGAACTGGGAGCCGGGAGCGGGGAGCGGGGGTGCTCTTTTTATATGAAGCAATGCAAAAATTTATCAAATCGGAGGCAGAACAAAACGACGTGTGTATAAAAAAAAATAGACTACCCTATAATGGGAGACAACTTTACTGGAAATCTGACAACAGGATATTATTCTGAGTAAGGCTTGATTCTGTATTCTCCCCATTATCTCCTCCCATTTTACCAGTTTCTTCTCAGGTTCATGGATCCGTATATATTGGTATAAATCTAGAACGTGCTTTAACATGAACCTGAATAAAGTATGGACATTCGATCCTTGAATAAATCAACAGTTGGGGAAATAATACCGGTGCCCAATCGTAGCTAACATACAAATTTTATATTTTGTACAGCGTCTCCTCAAGACTGGCTATCGAGATATTAGCAATATTTTGGGAGAGTTCTTCAAAATGGGTCGATGTTGCCAAAAAAGTATTTTGGTAGCAGAAATACAGGAACAGTGTACAGTAATATGGGAACAAGGTATTATGGACACAGTAATACCGACACAGGGCATTTGGTCACAGTAATACCGGCACAGGTATTTGGTAACAGTAATACCGACACAGGGCATTTGGTCACAGTAATACCGGCACAGGGTATTTGGTAACAGTAATACCGGCACAGTGTATTTGGTAACAGTATTACCGGCACAGGGTATTTGGTAACAGTAATACCGGCACAGTGTATTTGGTAACAGTAATACCGGCACAGGGTATTTGGTAACAGTAATACCGGCACAGTGTATTTGGTAACAGTATTACCGGCACAGTGTATTTGGTAACAGTAATACCGGCACAGGGTATGTGGTCACAGTATGTCAGATCTGTGCCAGATCTGGTCTTAAGGAGTATTGCTAGCTGGGTAATACGGGAACAAGGTATATTGGTCACAGCAATACTGGTACAACGTATTTTGCTCACAGTTATACGAGCACGCGGTATTATGGACACGGTAATACGGGCACACTATCAAGTCACTCTGCACCGTACGGTAAGGCCATTATCAAAGAATACAAGGTGCCTAACCTCTCGAATAATTCTGCTGCGTGATATTTGACATTATTTGGTAGTTTAAATATTTCACAGGTTTTGAAAATAAAGCAGGTTGCATCAGAATGGTAGAAATAGTCCTGAAATTTGAAGCAAAAAAATCCTTGATAAAACTCAGGAGTAATATTTCGAAACACTGTGTTTCGTTATTTATTGTGATCTACAGCCTACCCCTAAATTTGGTTTAAGGAATAACACTAGACATTTCTTGCGTTACGTTTTCTAGAAACGTGTTCTCCAAAGCTTCACTTCTGACCACAGAATTCTGCCATTGAACCAAATGAACACTAGATAACAAGTCGTACATGATTTTCCTGTTATATTGCGCCTGATCTGACGACATACCAGAGCAGGTCATGTTCTAGATCACTGAATTATTCAACTAATGAAAGGTCCTAAAACTGCTTCGTAGAGTAGGCTAGGCCCTACCTGTTTTAAATCAGCCTTCTCAATTATATTTTTGTTTCTTAGATTTAATCCTATAAGCCATTCTTTAAGAATATCAGGGGCTACTCCATAATTTTTGTCGTTAAAAAAAGGCTCTTCAGGACTCCCAAATATTCCTTTATATTTAGAACGATCACTCTCCGTTTTAACCTCCATTGTCCGGTTTAAAAGGGTTTGCAGCAGACAGGTCTTCAAGTTAGGGGTGACTATTATTGCTATTTCTGGATATCCTGTTTGAATAAAAATAAAACACTTTTAAATCTGATGGGCATACCTATAGAGGTGGTGGGTGGGTGGGTGAGTGCGTGGGTGGGGGTGGGAGAATCGTTAATGTTCCTACCAAGACTTGGCCTAGTCAGTAACAACAGTTCATCAACGAGATCACCAGTAAAATAAGGAAGGATGGGTTATTTGGGAGATATAGGCTGTAGTTTTTAACTGCCGGTAAAAGTGTTGTTCAATCACGGTTTAATCGCGGTTATAACTGTAGGCCTATCCATTGCGGGCCTGACAAAAACTATTCCAAAACTGAATCAATGTTTGTTTGACACAAAATGAAAATTCAGTGGTGACAATTTTTATTGGAATGGGCCTAACCTTACTGTAAAACTCACAACAAACTGTTGACAATAAATTAATCATAGGAAATCTTTACTAATAAATTGATCACCAAAACAAGCGTAAAAAGCAGACGAATTTCAACATCACGTGATAGTCACATGACTTGATTTAATATCTTACTGGAAAATGGTGACTACAAAAACAAAGAAGAGTTATTTCCCTTCGATATGATAGTTTCAATGCATTTTTTGTCTACTTATGTTTATATTATTCGTCATTCAGCGAGATAATTATGCAATCTAGATTATGTTGTAATCGATAAGATTGTCTGTTTTATATTTGACTTTCTTAGTGATTAGAATGGGAGTATAGAATTAGTTTAATGTGAGCCATTCGACTGCAAGCGATAGTGAATAAGATACAAGTTAGATATTTTCAACAGTGAGTAACTAAGTAAGTAACAACACAGTCATCTCTGAATCTGCATCAGGTCTGGAATTCTGACATCAGCTATCTTCAGTCTGCGATGGATTATTTATATGGCTAATCGTCTATGCAAGAAGTTTACATTTTTGTGGCAGACAGATAAAAATGTCAGAAACTGCATTAAGACTAAGTGGTATATCTAGTTGTATATCTCCTATTTCATCCATTGACAGGCATCGGATTAGAATCTAAGCCTTAAATTAAAGTTAGATTTGGTGGATTTGTGGAAAAATAGTCATTCTAACTTATTAATTAGTCCTAAGCAAATGAATTAAGATGGGTATTTTGAGGGCAGGGTGTTGTTTATCATGTATTAATGGGTTTTTACTATTACAAGGCTTAGCTAAATAATGTCCTATTTCTTTAGTTTCAGCCTGAATTGATGACTGTCAATAAATGACCTCAACCAGAAGAGCGTCTGCTGGTGTCGTTTGTTTTTGTCAGGAACGAAATTGTTTACCAAACGTTGAAAAACATGATTGTGTGTCACTGAAGTCAATGAAGGCTCTATTTAATTCTGCCATTGAACAAATGAAGACGAAGAACTTCTATATTCTAGTTCTGCTGATATCCGTCACAAGCGTTGCGTTATGGCTTGTGAGTTATCCTTCCCCAACTTTTAGAAATATAATGTCAACAACTCAAAATAACATTCGTAAAATACCAAAACACATACAGATGTCGAAATCGCCGGATTTAGAAGTGGACAAGAAATATCTAGATCTAACTGGGGTTCGATTCTGAAAGTAAATCAAAAACAGAAATGGTGGTGATAGGAAGTGCCTTGATGCCTGCAGACACAGAAAATACAATTCTGTTTTTGAAATCGGCTAAAGAATATGTTCCTCAGTTGAAATTAGTGTTGTTTGATATGGGGTTGTCGAAAGCAGATAAACAAACGTTGAGTGTAAGTTGTAAGATTTTTGTCACTGCTGCTAAAATAAAAATTACAATTCGATTAAAACCTTGAGTGATGTTACCATGGAGTTTAATCTTTTGGTATTGAAGTGATAATCTGAATGGTGCAAACGATTTCTTTCAAAAATATTTTGTTACCATAGTGGTTTGCCTTTCAAACATATCTTTTCAAGTCTATTTTAGTGTGCTAGTCAACATTTGGACACCCCTTAATCTTCAATGGACTCTCCTAACCACATGCTTTCAATAGAAGTACTGAAAAGAGTTCACTTCTTAAAACAGGTGAATTTTTATTGTTAATCAATATATTATTGACTTTTAATATTTTTCAGATAAAAGCCAAATGTCGCAACGAATCAAAACATTGTGAAATAAGAAAGTTTAAATTTGATCAATATCCTTCACATATCTCAGATTTTGCCAATAAAAGTTATAAACCCATCTGTATTCAGGTTAGTAAAGTTATTATTGTATAGTAAAGTTATTATTGTATAGTACAGTTATTATTGTATAGTACAGTTATTATTGTATAGTACAGTTTTTATTGTATAGTACAGTTATTATTGTATAGTACAGTTATTATTGTATAGTACAGTTATTATTGTATAGTACAGTTATTATTGTATAGTACAGTTATTATTGGAAAGAAGTTATGATAGTATAGTAAAATACTTATTGCATAGTAAATCAGTTATTGTATAGTAAAGTACTTACTGTATAGTAAAGTCTTATTGTTTAGTAAAGTTATTATTATATAATAAAGTACTTATTGTATAGTACAGTTATTATTGTATAGTGAAGTTATTATTGTATAGTAAAGCTATTATTGTATAGAAAAATACTTATTGCATAGTAAATCAGTTATTTAGTAAAGTTATTATTATATAATAAAGTACTTATTGTATAGTATAGTTATGAATTAGACTTGCAAAATGAAAGGTATTTGAGTTGTAGGTACTTGGTAAGTACAACAATCAAAGATGAAATATAAGAACCAGATATAAGTCAGTAAGATATGCCAGGTTCAACATTCGTTTGAAGAATCCTAACTTAGTCTTAGAAACAGGATGTTTTTTTTTGCTAAGCTAATCAGTAATAGTGTTCACAGTTCATCAAACCATGAGTATCTCAGATTATCTGCATTTAAAAGTTAATTAAAAAGTTTTTGTCAATTCTCAAGTTTATCCTGTAGATATTGTTTCAGTGAAGAAACTTTTATTAATGTTTTTTGCTTGAATATTTCAGTTATTATTGAAAGAGTTTGGTACTGTGATATGGGCAGACACAAGTGAACTGTTTGCGTCAAGTGATATAGATAATACTATGAAACAAGCGAAATCAGAAGGCTTGGTTGCCTGGACAATAGAAGATGCTACTTCTTCACTGACACATCCCAAAATGTTTGACTATTTCAAAACTGATCAAAAGAAATATTTTTTCCATCATGCCGTACAAACCAGTCATATCATTCTAGTAAATACGGACAAGATTCACGAGAACGTCATGTTGCCGTGGGTGAAATGTGCTCTGGTTGAAGAATGTATTAACCCTATGGGTGCTCAAAATTCCGGGTGTAACTACCAACGGAAACCGAAATTTCGATACACGGGATGCCATTGGTATGATATGTCGGCATTAAATGTGATTTTAGGTCTAGCGTTTGACTTTGATGTAACGTATTCCGGGAAGGACCAAATATTCTGGACTAAATTTGATCAAGAGAAGGCCAAAGCTGAGAATATGACAGACGGCGCAATTCGTAAAGTGAGCTTACCTCATAGAGTATATTTTTAATATATTGAACAAAATTTGAGGGAAATGGACAGTTTTCCCTCTTTTATAGCGTGGCCGAAAGACGTTGATGCAGAAAGATTCAAATTAGAACACAAACAATCCATTTTATTTGGAGGTAGAATAAGTAGTTAAAATACAATATAAGTATGGTTTTTATTAAACTAATAACTAGTTATTCTACCTCAAATCAAAATGAACTGTTCATGTTTATAATTTTAATTGACCCTGTTCATGATAGATCTAGCTTAACTATTATTGGGTAAACAATATAAATGATTTATGTGTAAAAATGTGTATAAGTATTTTACGTTTTATTGAAAAAGAATTAGGAGACAATCCCTTTTATGTCACTGACAAAGCTGACGAATCAAATTGTAGAATGGCATGAGAAGAATAAAAACAACGTCTGGAACACCTACATTGTCTCCGGTATTAATTAACGAACAATGTTATGTAATTAGTCTCTAATGACAAGAATCTGTGATTGTGAAATTAACGGTCGGTTCATAAATCTAAACGTTGCTTTAGGAACACGAGATCCTGTATGATTTTATTTATATGCATTATTTAGAGAATGTTCAGCACACATTGTTTAAAAGGAACTTAATGATATAGCTTCTGTTAGCACCATGTTTTTGTTAGATGTCTGGTTTTTGTAATGATAGAATTGCTAAACTTAATATCATGGCGTTATTTACATTATGTTGTTAATTGCCTAGATTTAGACAGTCTAATTAAAATATAGACCAAACTTTCGTTCATATCTTATTAAAAACGAAACTTATAAAATACGAACGAAAGTTAGGTCTATATTTTAATTAGACTGAGATTTAGATGTCCTTGTGGGTATCTATCTACCCATACTCTACCCATTTCTACTGGCACATTCTTTTCTTTAGTTATGATATGTTTATTGGTTGTAAAAGTGAGATATGGATGATGTAGAATGAATGAAAGTTTATTTATTTAATTAATTAGTGTAAAAAGTAGAACGAAGATAATTAATCACATCTTTGTTTGATTCTGAACAACAATGAACAGTTCACTTTATTTTGGGGTAAGATAAGTAGGAATGAACATAGAGAAGTGTGATTTATATAACAATAATTCCTACTTATTCTACCTCACATCAAAATGAACTGTTCTTGTATAAGTATGATCTGAACCCAGATGTGTGTAATATTTTTGAAGCGTTGTAAATGTAAATTGTATGTATCTTGGACACTGATAGCATCATTTTACACATTTTAAAATGAATTGGACTGCTGTGTATTGAATTATCTTCAGTTGAACATAAACATTTTGTATATCAGGACATAATTATATAGATAACAATTACTTTATTAAATAACTTGTGACGTTTTAACGAGGGTACTCTTGTCTTTATCAAGCAAATGTAATTTAATTTTTTATTAATATCATGCGTTATATTTTGTAATTTGTCTGTTTGCATTTTTGTTGGCTTTTACCCACATGTTATGTCTACCATGGCAAGAGTAAGTTTAAAGGGATGCTCTCCTCTATAAAAAGAGTGAATATAAATAAGAGTGAATATTATTTAATTTTAATTCTTGACTTTCCCATCAAATCTTGAAAAATCAAATTTTTTAAAAATCTGTTTTCTTTTTGTTCCTTGTTATAAAATGTATTATTTCATAAATTTGTTTTGAAAGGTTCAGTCATGTACCGGTATATAATTATGCCTATTAGCCTGAATTATGCCTATTAGCCTGAATTATGCCTAACAGGTTAGGTGAAACACACTATTAATCCATTAAACTAAGTAATGACTGAAAAACTAACTTAGTATGTTTCTAAATTACTTAGTTCAATGGATTATTACTTAGTCTTATAGATTAATCCGATTAGAGAGATTCAGTTGTATAGTTTTGATGACATGGAAGTCTTCTGATGAACCAAGACCCAAAAACTATCTTCAAGACATCAGACTACTCGGAAATGAATGTTATTTTGAAGGATTAATACATGAGCAAGATAAATGAACTTTCAGAACAGGAGTAGAAGATAAAGAGAGTGAATATTCTCGCTGAGCAATGCTTATTAAGCAACACTGGGACCTGTTTCACAAAATTTTAACAAAGATACAATCAAGATTTTAAGAAATACAGTAACCTGATTGGTTAATAAAAACTCAATTTTAGTGATTGACCAATCTGACCATTGGAACACTAAAATTATCCAAAGTTAAGTTTTCGTGAAACAGGCTCCAGGTTGATTTTAAAAACAAGAGAAAATGTTCCAATTTTAATGTTATCACATGATGCAACAAAATATTTACAAAATAACATTTAAAACATTTCTTAACAGACTTAAAACAACTTTTTAATATATATACAGTGATTGGAATAAAATATATCATGAAATAGTCAATATTAATTACCATAATTAATAGTCCAAACTAATTACTAGATTCTTTTTGATTTATATATCAATTTAAACCTAGCTGAGATTCAAATATCATACAAGAATGCGTCGGACCTAGTTACCAGAATCAGGACACGAGGATAATTAGGAGACATTTTAAAGGTGTGACCTTGCCGAGCTACTTTTCTATACCAGAAAATATTAGAAGAATATGACGTAAAACTCCATTCATTTCACTGTCTTCATTACCCCATTAGGTGCAGAAGACTAGGATGTAAAACTCCATTAATTTCACTGTCTTCATTAGCCCATTAGGTACAGAAGAGTAGGATGTAAAACTCCATTCATTTCACTGTCTTCATTACCCCATTAGGTGCAGAAGACTAGGATGTAAAACTCCATTAATTTTATATTGTAAAGTAAGCTCATATAATAAACTATATCCACCATTTCTTGACTGACATGGATGGAAAATACTGGTAGAAACAACTAAAGAAACAATTAACAAATATATAACAACAGATAATAGTCTATATTTAAACATGGTCTCGGAATAAAAACAGTGTGGTAGTAAATGGCATAGTTTTCAACTTTCTATTGCACTCAGCCATTCAAATGACAATTTACATGTTTAAATAATTGCTAAAGACACATTTAAAAATTCTGGCCATTGCTGTTGTTGAAATTTATTTTGAAAACTTGCCCCATTGCACACTTGTCTGTCATCATTGGATACACGATGAGCATATATAATTAACTTATTATTGATATAACATGATCATACAAGGGCTGTTGATTTAACTATAAGTGCCAGTCATGTCTGATTGAAACTCAAAAATGACTGACTGAAAATTTGATATTGGGACATTTTCTATGAAAATCTAGAAAATAAGTACAAGATTTTTATTTACGTTAAAAACATTTTAAAAGTGTGTGGCCAGATTACTTTTTTAAACTGGAAAATATCATGACCCTTTACATCATTTGACTGATTAAGTAATTTTCAATAAGGTTTCAGGTCTTTTATTTCTATGACGTAAGAAAGAACAACAACAAAATTCCTACGGCCCTATATCGTACACATCACAATTTCTATCACAAAATAGAGATTAAAATTATCATTTTAAAAACACAAAAATAGACTTTTATTTTGTCAGTTCAGCATTAAAAGATGACTTACATTTCAAAGGAATCTCATTAAAATGGATATGACCATTTCAAATTTTTTAATTTCAAAAATTGATTCTTTATATGTCATTAACATAATTTTCTCCTACAATTTCACAGACAAATGAGGGGGAACGAAGCATGACTCCTCCGACCACCTTTTACTCAAACTATTTTTTCTATACTCGGATATTTAAGAACACTCAATAATGATAAAAACAACTTGTGGTCCAAGGAGTCAAATATTCAACAGGGAGATTCCAAAATTAAAAAAGCAAGTCAAATTAAAGTGCTTCACTGACAAAAAAAAATATAAAACGTAATATGGTTAAAATAAACTGTGAATGAACAGAAAATGTTGAGTCAAACTCAAACAAGAGACCCAAGATTTGATAAACACTATTTTTTCTTCCTTTCTTCGGAGCATCGAGGGCAAAACCACTTTCCTTTTGGTTTAGCATTTAAACCAACACACAGGAAATGAAACCATTCGATTGGACAGTCTGGGTTGTCACATCCAATCATTTCACCGTAAGAAACTTGATGACATAAGCAATAAGTAGGTTCGTTAGGATCCACGGGCATGTCCAACACGTCTGAAGGGTGAGTGATTGACGAAAGTGGAAATATCGGCATCATAGGCTCTGGTTCTTCCACTATCGCTTGACCCTTCTTTTTCTTCTTTTTGGGAATTTCATCTTCAAATTCCTCTTTCAAATTTTTGCGCTTTTTCTTGTCTTTAAGTTTGTCTTTGTGCTTGTCTGAATCGCCTGTTTTATTGGAATTTTTATCCTTCAATTCTGCTTCAAATCGAGCTAGATCTGCGTCTAATTTTCTAATATGTTTGTCAACAAGTTCGTAAGTTTGCATGGCCAGTTGGACTTTGTCGTCGCCATACTCTTTACTTTTCACGAACAATCCATCGATTCCCTTTAACTTTTCCCTCCTCTTTTCTGAAGGCAAAGTCTTGACATTTGTCATATAATCCGTAGTTAGCCCGTCGATTTCTTTCAATAAATCTTGGGTTCTTTGATCCAGGTCTCGCATGAGATTGAAATTTCTTTGTAGCTCACCTGGAAGGGATTCTAAACTGTCTAAATAATGTTCTAAGTACATTGCAGTCGCCATTTTGACAGAAATTTAAAGCAACATGGATGCCTAAAAATTTGATTTGGATTAAGAGTTTATAAAGAAAGATTTCGATTGAAATTTATCGCTTGGATGTGATTCAAGTCTTTATTCCCAATACAAAGTATATATCAAACATAATTTGTGGTTAAGTTTCCAAAAATTTAGACTTTTAGTTGGATTAAAAAATATGTCTTAAATTCCAAAATGGCATTTTTACACGCCATCATCAACAAACTAAAAATAGCGGGAGTTTGTGGCATTTCCTGGTTCGATTATCCAGGCGTTCAGGGTTATAATACATAGCAGACGCTTTTTTTTCAAATTATGCATAATATAATAATATTTATAAACCTATGCCTGTAAATCTCTTTGATTTTGACGGGTAATTCTTATCACGGAATGACCTCTCAAGAAGCTTAAGGTCGGGAGCGACTTCGATAATGCATTGGGGAATTTGGGGTTAAACTTGCTGAAGACAGGTTTTTATTCTGTTGTAAAAACCTTTAACCTCTAATAAAATATATCAGGTCTAACTTGTACAATAAAGAAACACAACGTACATATTATTTATTGACATTGATATAAACAGCAATATTACGTTTATTCTTATTTTTATTGTAATTCTGTAAAATAGAAAAAAGAAATGGAAAATTTGACGGTTTATAAGTTCGATAATGACCTCGGTCGCGTGTTTACTGGGATATAGAAAAACCTTGAACTCGAAGTCGAGCCAAAAACCCTCAGTCTCCGCCCTCGGGTTTTTACACGGCTCGACTTCTCTCTCGCGGTTTTTCTATATCCCAGTAAACACGCGACCGAGGTCATTATCTTATACTTAATACTCCTTAGTATATAATGAGCTACAATTTGGCAATCCCTACCTGTTAAAAAAAACATATCTGATTAGAAAGACGAAATAAAAATCACTTTTTAATATAAGTCTTGATCTATGGTATCGCAGGAATTCAAAATGGTTTCTTGTAACAACATTCCGAATAACTCACTTCATATTTTTGTATCGTTTGTGGAAAGAACTGACATTTTGATTTCGTTTTTGAACAATTGTATTATTAGAATATTTTATGAAAATTAGAAAGATATGCAAAGTTCCTATTCCAGTCCTTTAACCAATCCGTATTTATTTAAATGCAACTCTTTGTGGTTTTCAAAGTAGAAGAGTCAACCAATCAAAATATTCTACGGAATGCAAAACAAGCAGAGGCAGGTTCTAGTTTTATAATATTTCTCCTATTGTTTTAGGCTAATTAGGGTTTATCATATACGGTGCCTAAAACGATGCTTTAGAATAAGATAATTGGATCTAGCATGTTCCATTAGATCATCAGTCTAACCGTGTAAAGTGAAAGTAAGAAATAGGGTGAGGCATGATAACTGTCAAATTGAGCTGTACTCACAGTCTCACAGTCACTTGGCTACCCTACAATCAGCAAGTTAATTAATTAATTGTACTCAGTCACTGTTAATTGTTAAGTTGATTATTAGTGTTTATACTGAACTTCCCAGTGAAAACACTTTACTTCATTTTTTGCACAGCTATGCCATCTAGACTTGCTTGCTTTTGAAATAGTATCTGCTTTAAGATTGGATCTGTCATCAAACTGACCTGGCTGCCGCTGGAGGCTTTTCTATTTACAGAAGGACCTACAAACTTTATCATTCAAGTCGCAAATTTCAATTTCTATTTACACAGCGAAATGTTCATGGTGGGAGGTGCATAAATATTAATCTTATGTGGACCAGAGCTGTTAAAACAAAGTAGATTGAGTCCACTGCTATTACTGATATCATGTTGAACTTTCTATCTAATGTGTTTATTAATGTCATTGTTGCAGGTACAGAAACTACTGTCCAACTTAACAAAGTGAAGTATTATACGTAATAATTGTCTTATTTATCTAGTGCTAATATTGATTCAACTAAATTCATTACCATTTCAATGCTCAGTACAGTACCAGTAGCACAAATTTTATTTCAAGTACGGTAGCTGTAATGGAGGTCCAATTATGGTATCATTTGTAAATCAGTGAGCCAAAGTTTGTCATCTTTCTAGATTTCTAATTTTGGAATTTAAAAACCTGGAATATGTCTAAGCCTGTGATTCCACCACTGGCGCCGCCGTCCCCTAGTCACCAGACAGTACAGGTGTTAGAAAACAGACTGAACGCTGCTGAGAAAGACACTCAACAACTTATTGATACTCTAAATGACTTGGGATTCAGTCCACAACCAGCTGCTGATCCTGAAGGCAGGTTATCTCCCTTTAAAGCTAGATTAGCAGATGCAGACATTCTCCAAAGTAACTATGAAGCTCTCGTGTCGCGAGTTTGTCGGACTGAAAGTGCTATTCAGACTATGAAGCTTGGTTTACTGAATGTACATGGCAATAAAGATTTACAAAAGAGAGTACAAGAAGAGGTAGAAGAAAAAATACAGGCCATAAAACATAGTTATGAAAGTGAAATTACAAAGTTAAATCGACAATTAAAAGCCAGTAAAAGTGACTTAGTGAGTGAAATTGAACTCCGAAATATAGATAAAGAAGAAATAAGACAACTCAAGGTAGATCTGGAGGAGGCTTTTAAATCTAAAGTAAGTTCATTCGTTATCGCAGGATGTCTAATGTTTACGTCTGCTAAACCTCTAAACATCCTTAAGTGGCATTGAGTAATTGGTGGATAAAACACTGACCTGGCAAATTGTTTTCCTTATTGACCACTGCATGATGTTGCCTGCTTCATTAACGCATAAGGTGGAGAAGGGTAGGATGTAAAACTCTAGACATCTTATTTCAACCTTGTTGATTTTGAATATTACAGGCTGAAGCCACATTGACTGTTGACGATATTGTTTCAACCAAACAGAAACTCAATCGACGAATAAATGAATTGAAGGATGAATTACAGAGAGAGAAAAGTTTACGAGCCAGTTTAGAGGAATCCCATAATTCCATGATTTATAGAATGAAGGAGATGGAGGAGGTGGTAGAGAAGGAGAGACAAGAGGTAGGTAGTTTTAATTTTGATTTCTAGTTTTGAGTGCTCACCAAGAGATTGAGAAATATTTCTGACAGTGATATGTGGCTTAATGAGTTAAGTGCCTCCCTGAAACTCAGGGGTGGGCTTTCAACACTATTGTCAGGTTGTTAGTTCTCCACTATTTCATACTGGTTTTTCTTGAGGGTGGGGCCCGTAGAGGATGTGATAGGGTGGGGTCTGTCATTAGAAAATTGGACAGATGCTTGAATCTCAATCAGCATATAAAAATCACACCTGTTACGGCTAATTCAGTACTTGTAGTACCCTTGGTTTATTGTAGTGCCCTCCCCTTAAGGCTTCACTGAGACAGACTAAGTCCGTTGCACCAGGACCAGGACCAGGACCAGGACCAGGTTCACATGATTGGTCTCGAAGAAAAATAGAGAACAAATAGATACAGCTGTTCACATTTATAGAAGGTACTTGACAATTACAGTCTAATCAATAGGTTGGAACTTTCAATAAACTATGTTGTTTTTAAGGTTGGATCTATGAACAGTGCCTGGAGTAACCTGAGAGCAGAAGTGAACCGATTGACCTCTGACCTAGCTCAGGAACAATACCTCAACCAAGAAAAACAAAACACCAATTCTGTTTTAAAACAAGAACAAGGTAAATCAGTCCTGCATATTGTCCTCCCTAATGTAACCAACCCCAAAAGCTACAAGTAGTGGGGGTGGGAGATACAGTCCCCGGGAAAATATTCTAACAACCAGAACATATTTTATATGTTTTCAGTGAAATTACAAGATTTATTACAAACCAAAGAAACTGAACAACAAGTTATGACAAGTAACCTGGATAAATTGAGACTACAGTATGATGACTTGATTATCCAGCTAGATGAAACTCAAGTTATTATGGATGAACATAAGGTATACTTTCCTTTAAAATCACAGCTTTCAAATATCTAGTATCTGTACTTATCTATTGGAATATGTACCTTACAGTAAGATATGAAAAAAGTGTTTTACTTTGTTTCATCATATTGGACCGAGCGAGACCAGCAATTTCATTATTGTCATGGATACCGGCAGTGTCATGCATTGTGCCATGAATGGCAATTTACCAGCCTAGTCTTTTCGAATTTGCCATCCACCTATCACTGGATCTTCTGGTAAAAATCTGGACATATCATCTGAAACTTCAGGCCCCTTGGTTGACGAGCAAGTTTTCTCTGTTTTATTTTTACTGTTATCTGTACTGTACCAGCTGGAGCTGGAGATTTTGACAATGAAAAAGCTTCCTTCATTTTTTTTTCCAGGTAAAAACCAATAAATTAGAGAAAGAAAATGAAGATTTAAGAGAATGTTTGTGTAGATTAACAAGTGAAAAAGATAAATTTAAACTATTACAATCTCAGGAACAAGAGGTAAGGAAGCTTTTGAATTATTTCTTGATAATCCAAGAAAGATCAATGCCAAATGGTTTGGGCAAGGATCAGCTGGTAGAAAGGATCTTTAACTGTGAACCGAAGTTGTTATCCTTGTAAAATCAACCCCAAGAGGTTTGACCAAGGTCCAGCTGGTAGAAAGGATCTTTAACTGTGAACCTAACTTGTAATCCTTGTAAATATAGTTGTGTCTTTTCTCACCTTCATAATTATGCCAAATGAACTAAAATGTAAGCAATGGAGATTCAGAATTTGTATTATCTTCTATTTTCCAGTCACAGAAACTACGGCTGCAGGAAAAAAAGAATTTAGAAGAAGAATGTGTGGAACTGAGAAATAAAATCAAGTCGTTAGGAGACGAAAACTTACAACTCGTTCAAAAATTGTAAGAATAATTCTTTCTATTTCTATTTCTATCACTCACTCACGTAACTAAAATACTAAAAAATTGTTTATCATTCCGTATAACTTCGTAGACAGTTAATCTGGCACATATTCAATTCATAATTTAATTAATACACAAATCTTTGCTTTACCAGCTTAAAAGTTTATTTTAGTTTTTCAGAATTCAAATCTTAAACATGTAGTTCTCCTACAATTCAATATAACGTTGTCAGTGTTTCAGTGTTATGAATCTACTGAATGTGTATTTATTAGGCTACCACTGGCAATATTATCGTTTTTCTCGTCCTATTCCGTGTGTCACTGTAAGGGAGTTATGAATCTTGTATATCTACTCTTATTACCAATATTATTGTTTCTCTAGAGCTAATTGTAAAAGCTAGGAATCTACTTTACATACCAATATTATTGTTTCTCTAGAGCTAATTGTAAAAGCTAGGAATCTACTTTACATACCAATATTATTGTTTCTCTAGAGCTAATTGTAAAAACTAGGAATCTACTTTACATACCAATATTATTGTTTCTCTAGAGCTAATTGTAAAGCTAGGAATCTACTTTACATACCAATATTATTGTTTCTCTAGAGCTAATGTAAAGCTAGGAATCTACTTTACATACCAATATTATTGTTTCTCTAGAGCTAATGTAAAAGCTAGGAATCTACTTTACATACCAATATTATTGTTTCTCTAGAGCTAATGTAAAAGCTAGGAATCTACTTTACATACCAATATTATTGTTTCTCTAGAGCTAATTGTAAAAGCTAGGAATCTACTTTACATACCAATATTATTGTTTCTCTAGAGCTAATTGTAAAAGCTAGGAATCTACTTTACATACCAATATTATTGTTTCTCTAGAGCTAAATGTAAAAGCTAGGAATCTACTTTACATACCAATATTATTGTTTCTCTAGAGCTAATTGTAAAAGCTAGGAATCTACTTTACATACCAATATTATTGTTTCTCTAGAGCTAATTGTGAAACAGAGCTATCTGAAGCTAAGGACAGTATTAAACGTAAAGATAAAGAGTTTCAGTCGGCTGCTACTGGACTAGAAAAGGAATTGTTATCACTACGTAAAAAATTAAAAACCAACCAATCAGAGAAGGAAGTATTGATGAAAGACAAGGAGAGTTTATTAGAGGAAGTAAGTTAAACAAGTTAGTGGATTCTTGGAAAATCAGCAAATGTATTTACAGACATGGATTAGGTGTTTCTGTTCAGACAAGTGAACAGGTCCTGTCTTGTTAGAAACAGTCTCCATAGCGATTGTTTTTGTCTAAAAAATAAGTATTGATGATATATATGAGTGTGTACTTAATTTTAGTGAAATTTCAGGAACCACAGATATCTGATTAAAAATTAGAATGGTGTAAATTGATGCTATCAGTGTCTCTGATACACATAACAAGTTTAGAAAACCTCTTTACAATCTCTTTAATAGAACTGTTTAGTTTTATTAGAATTACAGGAACCATAGACATCTGATTGAAAATTAGAATGGTGTAAATTGATGTTATCAGTGTCCCTGATACACATATAAAATTTGGAAAACCTCTCTATAATGCTTTTAACACTTCGCAGGTAAATAGTACCGTAGATTCTCTAATGGAAGAAAGAAAACAACTTCAAAATGATTTAGAAGATACCAAATTAGAGTTAAACACCTTGTACACGACACAGGCTCAGTTAGAGAGGGAGAACGCTAATCTTATTGAACGCCTGGGTAGTGTTACTGAACAACAGGTGAGATTAATGAGTTATTGCCCTTGACCTATCAAAATAAGCCTTGGCCACGGGTTGTGATTTAGATTATTGACGATTATATATAAGAGTTCAACTTTTTGAATTTCGACTGTTTGAGTTATTTCCCTTGGCATAGCATCTTATTCGTCAACATTCTAGTCACGATTTTTACAAAGTAACAATGTGCATGTAGCACAGACTGTGTGTGCTTTAGTTGAAAAGTTGAAAAAGAGTGTGACAATGCCAAGAGTGCAACAGAATGTTAGGATGTAAAACTTCATTTAACATTTTCATTTCTTAGCATGCATTTGAAGGAATGATAGGTAAACATGAACAGATGTATGACTTTCCCTTATTTCACACTGCGTAGCTAGTTTGACTTTCCCCATCTATTTTTTCATGTCATTTTTTATTTATTTATAGTCGTCCCAGAGGAAGGTAGAAGATACGTTAAAAGACATGTTAGAACAGAAAAATAAAGTAGCGTATGAAAACGGCCGTCTGCAAAGTCAGGTGTCCCAGTTACGTTCTGAGTTACAGAGTGTACAGAAAGATTTATCTGATGTTCCACAGCTAAGGAAACTCAGCAAAAATTTACAAGAAAAATACAATAAGGTATTGAAAGCACCTCTACCCTAATAGTTGGAAATCCCAAAATGAGTAGGCTAATGCTGCTGTCCTGGCATGGCGGCTTAGTGAGTTAGATGCTTGCTCGCTAACCTGATGGTCCAGGGTTCAATCTCTGAACTTTCCGATTTTTCTTCCTGGTTTCCCCTTGTCGGTGATCCAAGTCAGAGAGATTGACATGGAAAAAGTGTCTAGTCGTTCAAATGGGACAATAAACTGAGGCCCCATGTTGTACAGGCTGTAAAGATCCTCGACAGTTGGAAAGGCAAAATAAGTAGTCTAATGCCGCTGATTTCTCAAAATTTCCCTCATTGCTCACTGCATGGCGTTGCCCGTCTTCATTAGCCCTTTAGTCGTAAAAGAGTAGCATGTAAAACTCCATTCATTTTATTCCATTTTATTTGAATTTAAGGGGAAACTTTCTAGAAGTCGGTAGCAGGAGTCCGTCTGCTCTCCCCAGCTGTACTGCTCCTGTACCAATGGTGGTTTTGTCTTGTTTTCAGGTGCATAAAGATTTCAGTGAGAGTAAAGTAATGATAAAAAGACAGGAGAATCAACTGGGAGAGTATATAGCCGTTATACAAGTTAAAGATGACGATATCACACATCTTAAACAATCACAAGATAAATTAGAAAAACAAATACAAGAACTGCTCAATCATGTTGAAATGGTCGAGGGTAGAGAGAAACATAAGGTAAGGAACAAGTAACAAGAACCATGCATCAGTTTTTAATTTTGAAAAGGGATACAGATGGCTAAAATTGATCTTGATCAGCTGAAAAACGTATATTTAGACTGGTATTTCTGTTTGATTTGTAATATCTACATTGAATTATTTGTTTATTTTTCAATATCAACATTTCTATTGTCACTTTCTTTTCAAGTTACGCAAAAAGGTATTTATTAAATGTTAAGGCCCTAGAACATCCGAACGCTATAAACGTTCCGTGAATTTGAGGCCTTATTTTTTAATCTGTTGATAATACCTGTATTGAAATGACTAATTGTTTCAGGTCCTACATACCGAGAAACATATGGAAGATGCGCGAGCTGTTAATCGTGAAATAGCTGGTACATTAGAGGCTGTAATGGGTTCCCATTCTCAACTACAGACTGTGGTAGAGGGTTTACAAGTTGAACTAGGGAAGAAAGATTCTTTAATAGCACAACTGAAAAATCGAAAGTAAATATTTTGTTTTAAATATAGCCCAATCAATGGACGAGAGCACTAATTATATACTTAAAAACACATCCCTTGGTCTCTGATTTACAAATGAAATATTATCTCAAGTTTGGCATAAGTATGGTATTTCTGAACATAATTTCTAGACTTACGACAGATTTTTATGGTAAGATATTTTTAGGATCAAGGCTATATATCTACTTAGAAATACAGAAGCAAATCATTGGACGAGATTCTAAAACACTTAAAACCCAACCAACAGGCCGAGGATCTAGTCAGAGATGACTTGCGACTATTTATCAATATGATTCGTTCAAAAACATAGAAAATTTGATATAAATTATAAAATATTTTTTTGAAGGAATAGAGAACAAGATGAAATGAAATTAGAAATAAAAGAATTTGAGGCCAGGATGGAAAAAGTGCGAGAAGATTTAAAAAGAGAACGAGAAAAATCAATCAAGAAAACAAGTAAAGATATCTCGGAGGTTGGTACTCATACTTTCTCTTCCTCAAGTCTGTCTAAATTAGTAGGATGTAAAACTCCATTCATTTCATTGTCTTCATTAGTCCATTAGGTACAGAAGAGTAGGATGTAAAACTCCATTCATTTCACTGTCTTTATTAGCCCATTAGGTACAGAAGAGTAGGATGTAAAACTCCATTTATTTCACTGTCTTTATTAGTCCTTTAGGTACAGAAGAGTAGGATGTAAAACTCCATTCTTTCATTACATTTCTCTTTCTCGACAATTAGTTTTAAACTAAGTCTGTTCTTAACAATGAAAGTCCCAGAATTCTTCACAAAAAGCCTAAATCTTTTACTCAACAGATGCTTTAATTGGTTAATATTTATATGACCTTGAACGTATGTTGAGTAAAAATTGTGTCAGATCTTGGATGATAAATGAAGTACCCAAACTTAAAACAAGCATTCCAGAAAAAAATTTTGTCTCGTAGATGAAGAAGCAGACGGATTCTCTGTCCAGCAGAAATTGTGAGTTGGTGAGAACGAACACTGAACTACGCCACAAACTGGCAGAACGCGATAAATCTTTGTCAGATTTACAAACCAAAATAACGGACCAGAAACACAAAATGGCTTATCTTCATAAAGCTAAGAAACATCTGGAAGAAAACCTGGAGAAAATGAAGGTCAGTCGACAGTGTTCATGTTTTTTTTTAGTTGAAGGTATTCTTGTCTTTGTGAGTTCAGTTTGAAGAGTTTTAAGGTGTTTGGGTCAGTTTTTCATGCTCTGCCCTTGATCAACAAGGTATGGCTAATTAACATAATCAACGGTAACCCTTAATTTGACGATGTATTTAAAAATAAGGAGGTTTTAAAGACGTCAAGGTGGTGATTTTACTTTAGTGACTCATTGTTATTTTTGTCTGCATTATGAGCATCATTCTGGATTCAATATGGCCGAAATATGAATAATGTATATCAGGGCTGTTGATTTAAATAAATTTGGCAGTCATGTCTGATTGAAGCTCAAAGATGATTGCAATTTTGATATTTGATATTTTCTTTGCAAATCTACTAAATATTATTCATTTTTCATTCCTTCTTTATGAAAATAAATAGCAGATGTTTATTCACATGTTAAAATATCTGAGAATTTCTGAAATCAACAGCTCTGTTGTATAGCTAATAAACGTGTCTGAAGGGGAGGTAATTTATATTATGATATTTTTACAGTCCGTGAAGGAAGATATGAACGATCTAGAGAATATGAGAGATGAATATATCGTTAAAAACAAGGAACAGGTAAAACAATATGAAACGAATTTATTCATTGTATAGAAAGATATGAGATCGCACGGCAAATTCAGAATTCAGATCAACAATTTTATCACATGTTTTCACATTTCGTAGATTTGTATATCAAGCCTTTCTGGTGGAGCCAAGGCTACAATTTTACAATAACATTTTTGTCAAAAAGTTAAAAACTTTGTGGATTCTATTTTCATAGGGACAATAATTTGTGTACTGGCTAATTGAAAATAATGTTTAACTTGTATCACTTTCCAAAATGAAATTTTTATTTCAGGCTGAAACAATTAAAACCTTTATGAGTCAGATCAGTGGCTTGCAGTCAGAATTAAAACAATTAGCAGACGCTCAGTCTAACACAACAACTCTGTTACAACAAAAAGAGAACGCCTTGGAGAAAGAGAGAAAATTACGAGAGGATTTAAAAAGAAAATATACGGTAAGTTCGTTCTGGACATTTCTCACTCAGGGTGGTCTCCCTTTAGTGGTATTTAGTAATTGGTGGAAGAATTCTATAGATAACAATTACTTTATTAAATAACTTGTGACGTTTTAACAAGGATACTCCTGTCTTTATCAAGCAAAATAACATGGCAGTTAGTACTTGGGCAATAGATAACTTGAGGCATCAGGTTCTTGTACAATTCAATAAAAATGTTCTATGAAATTTAGTCCAGGTCATGAATGGTAGCAAAGTTATTCAACATCAGAGTTTTCTGTATGTATGTACTAGACATGATGACAGTTAATTGAATTGTAGACTATTCTGATGCCAGGTTTTAATTGTGAGAAGTCATGTTTATGGCTGATTAAGAAGCATATTAGCTGGCCAAGTAAATAATTAGACAAGAACATTGTCATACATTGTAACGATCCTACTGTATTTTATTCTATAGCTAACTAAGAGAAGAGAGGAAGATTTATCAAAAGAGAAAGAAAATGCTGAAGTGAAATTGACTGAGGCTCATAATGAATCGTTAGAGGTATGTTCTTCTAATTAATTAACACAAGATTAATTAGAAGTTTAGTGACAGTGAACTGTGAACACTATTACTGATTAGTTTTTTAAAACATTTTCTGTGTCTGTGACCAAGGTCAGATTGGTCAAAACAATTGTGAATCTATCCTTTCAATCAAACCAAGTTGATAAAATACAGACACCGTTATTGACCTTATTGTGGTCTGATTTATAACTCTTAAAAAGAGTTACTTCCCTTATAATCAGAGCTAGTTATTGTTGAAGGCTTACACCAATTACTTGACCTATAGGAGTGTATCTCTTATAACACCCTTAACCAATTACTGTCATTATTGTGGTCTGATTTATAACTCTTAAGAATTACTTCCCTTCTACTCAGTTATTGAGTTACTGTAGAAGGTGATTAATTTACTGCAGTGACAAAACGTAACCTTTGTTTCCATTATGAACCTCAACCTAGATTCTCTATGGTGACCCTGGGACCCATGAATAAGTTGTATTGTCTTTTACACTCATTATCCTTTATTTAAGTAAAAAACCCAAGGGAATATGATGGTATATGGTGGTTTGATTTGAACATCAATTTTTTATCTTCAGATTTCTCAGCATTTACAAGATGCTCATCACTGGTTTAAAGGAAGGTTTGATAAATTACAAAAAGAAATTAGTCGTTCGAGGTAAGTTTGGATTTTTATATGTTTTGAGAGACTCTAATGACCATGATTTTCCAACTTTACAATTTTCAATCAGGCGTCTGTGGTTCCTTTAATTCCACTGTCAATAGCAATTTCATGTCGACAGCGCATATTTGTTGGCACGGAAACAACTGTGTGAATCCAAGGAGCTGTTATTTAAAAACACTTTCAACTATTAAAGAGGTCTCTCAGGAACCTGTGGTGTTTGATGTGATCATCTAGTGGACAATAGCACTGCAGGTTGGGAACCATGTCCTGTATTCTCAAAATCATATCACTAGAATATCCAAGGGTCTTATCTTCTAACACTGGTTCTAGGATTTCCTATTGCTAAGATTGTTTCAAGAATAATGGGCCTAGGCTTTGATATTTTTTGCAGAAAGACTCAGGCTAAGCTAGAAGAGGAAAACGCCGTACAAACTTCACATTTAGAATGTGAAAAACGTAAAGCTCAACGAGTAGCTAATAAAGCCAAGGAAATGATAAAGGTTTGTAAACAAGTTGAAACTTTGAAATAATATTTGTTGTTATGCTGCCATTGGTAACTTTTCCATGTAACCAGGGGCCTTAGTTTCTAGAACTTAACTTAAAATGATATTAGTTATATGATTGGTCAATCAAACTAGTTTTTTATCCAATCACATTCCTGTATTTCTTGAATTCTAGATTTGATTTAAGTTACGTTTTGGAGAATAAGGTCCAAGATTTTTAAAGACCGCGCCGATTTTTGACAAAAACTTTCAATAATTTTATTTTAGAATTTTGTATTTTAAAAATCACTACCATGATTGATTTTATTCAATTGTAGACAAACTATATATCAAGTGTTTGTTCTTGAAAGTGATTATTGGCAAAAAAAAATGACCTTCAAATATGTGTGTTTATTTTCAGAAGTGGCATTTCTTTTGCCTTCAGCATATATTTGACTAGTTCACAACTGTTTACCTAAGAAAATAAATATTGTGTTTTTTATTTTCTTGTACAATAGGAGAGCAGAGAAACAATTAGTCGCCTAGCAACATACGCAGAGGCTGCCGAAACGGAAAATAAAACACAAATTCTGCATTTAAAAAATGAGTTGAATTTTGAACGTGAAAATACCAATTATTCTGAGATGAAACATCAAAATTATAAGGTGAGGTAACTCTTGATGCTTCTATAGACCAATACTCAATACCTCAATAGATACAGCATTGTTACCATAGTGATATGACAGACCAATACTCAATACCTCAATAGATACAGCATTGTTACCATAGTGATATGACAGACCAATACTCAATACCTCAATAGATACAGCATTGTTACCATAGTGATATGACAGACCAATACTCAATACCTCAATAGATTACAGCATTGTTACCATAGTGATATGACAGACCAATACTCAATACCTCAATAGATACAGCATTGTTACCATAGTGATATGACAGACCAATACTCAATACCTCAATAGATACAGCATTGTTACCATAGTGATATGACAGACCAATACTCAATACCTCAATAGATACAGCATTGTTACCATAGTGATATGACAGACCAATACTCAATACCTCAATAATCAGCATTGTTACCATAGTGATATGACAGACCAATACTCAATACCTCAATAGATACAGCATTGTTACCATAGTGATATGACAGACCAATACTCAATACCTCAATAGATTCAGCATTGTTACCATAGTGATATGACAGACCAATACTCAATACCTCAATAGATTCAGCATTGTTACCATAGTGATATGACAGACCAATACTCAATACCTCAATAGATACAGCATTGTTACCATAGTGATATGACAGTCCAATACTCAATACCTCAATAGATACAGCATTGTTACCATAGTGATATGACAGACCAATACTCAATACCTCAATAGATTCAGCATTGTTACCATAGTGATATGACAGTCCAATACTCAATACCTCAATAGATACAGCATTGTTACCATAGTGATATGACAGACCAATACTCAATACCTCAATAGATTCAGCATTGTTACCATAGTGATATGACAGTCCAATTCTCAATCCATATTTAGAGATAGTACTTTCAGAATTTTTAATATGGTTTCACTCTTGGCTATTTACTTGAGATTTTTTAACCATTTTCCCAATGGGCATGCACTTTCTGATTTTTAAACTGATTCACCCTAAGTTATTTACTAAGTTAATGTAGGTTCCTTTAGGCTATGTGCTATATGTTTTAAACCTGGTTACCCTAGGCTATGCTATAAAACATAGATTACCCTAGGCTATGCTATAAAACATAGATTACCCTAGGCTATGCTATAAAACATAGATTACCCTAGGCTATGCTATAAAACATAGATTACCCTAGGCTATGCTATAAAACATAGATTACCCTAGGCTATGCTATAAAACATAGATTACCCCTAGGCTATGAACGTTCCGTTTTTAACCCAGCTTCCATTTGACTACTAATTGCAGATTTGATTGGTTGAATTTCAAAGCCTAGCTGTTTGGATAAATTGAACCTTGGTCCCATATATCATTATCACTTGTAATGATATAAACTGCAGTGGTCATATCTCTTGGTCATTTAATGGTCACTTACTGAATTATGTTTTTCAGGTGGCCAACTCACACCATTTAGAACAGATGATACGAAGGTTAGAAAACCAGCTCCACGTTGAGGACCTCTGATATTTCGACCCCACGTCTTCCCGAGATTCTGAGAACAGCAGATCTAACCTCTTTAAATTGGAGAGATTTTTTATTATGCATTTATCTGTGATATTACTATAACCAAAGTTCAGACAGGCTCATTGGTCAAGGGAGCAGCTGCTAGACAGGCTACTAGAGCTAGGGACAAACAGCTAGACAGGCTACTAGGGCTAGAAACCAACCGCTAGACAGGCTACTAGAGCTAGGGACCAACAGCTAGACAGGCTACTAGGGCTAGGGACCAACTGCTAGACAGGCTACTAAGGCCAGGAACCAATCGCTAGACAGGCTACTCGGTCCAGGAACCAACCGCTAGACAGGCTACTAGGGCTAGGAACCAACCGCTAGACAGGCTACTCGGTCCAGGAACCAACCGCTAGACAGGCTACTAGAGCTAGGAACTAACAGCTAGACAGGCTACTAGGGCTAGGAACCAACCGCTAGACAGGCTACTAGGGCTAGGGACCAACCGCTAGACAGGCTACTAGGGCTATCCCTTACATAACACTCAATAAGATAATCAAAATATTTATTTGTATTTATTTTATATTCTGTATTGTTGTTTTATAAAATGTATAACATAAAGAAAATTGATTTTTTTTTGTTCGCCCATTGGGTGAGTCTATCTAGCTGTTCTTTTTTAGTCTCAAGAAGCCTGTCTAGTAAGAACCAACTGCTAGACAGTCTACTCTGGGCTAAATATTAACCACTAGACAGGCTACTAGGGCCAGAAACCAACCGCTAGACAGGCTACTAGGCCAGAAACCAACCGCTAGACAGGCTACTAGGGCCAGAAACCAACCGCTAGACAGGCTACTCCGGGGCCCGAAACCAACCGCTAGACAGGCTACTAGGGCCAGAAACCAACCGCTAGACAGGCTACTAGGGCCAGAAACCAACCGCTAGACAGGCTACTAGGGCCAGAAACCAACCGCTAGACAGGCTACAAGGCCAGAAACCAACCGCTAGACAGGCTACTAGGGCCAGAAACCAACCGCTAGACAGGCTACTAGGGCCAGAAACCAACCGCTAGACAGGCTACTAGGGCCAGAAACCAACCGCTAGACAGGCTACTAGGGCCAGAAACCAACCGCTAGACAGGCTACTAGGGCCAGAAACCAACCGCTAGACAGGCTACTCCGGCCAGAAACCAACCGCTAGACAGGCTACTAGGGCCAGAAACCAACCGCTAGACAGGCTACTAGGGCCAGAAACCAACCGCTAGACAGGCTACTAGGGCCAGAAACCAACCGCTAGACAGGCTACTAGGGCCAGAAACCAACCGCTAGACAGGCTACTAGGGCTAGAAACCAACGGATAGACAGGCTAATCGGGCCAGAAACCAACCGCTAGACAGGCTACTAGGGCCAGAAACCAACCGCTAGACAGGCTACTAGGGTCAGAAACTAACCGCTAGACAGGCTACTCCGGCCAGAAACCAACCGCTAGACAGGCTACTAGGGCCAGAAACCAACCGCTAGACAGGCTACTAGGGCCAGAAACCAACCGCTAGACAGGCTACTAGGGCCAGAAACCAACCGCTAGACAGGCTACTCGGGCCAGAAACCAACCGCTAGACAGGCTACTAGGGCCAGAAACCAACCGCTAGACAGGCTACTAGGGCCAGAAACCAACCGCTAGACAGGCTACTCCGGCCAGAAACCAACCGCTAGACAGGCTACTAGGGCTAGAAACCAACCGCTAGACGGGGGCTAGAAACCAACCGCTAGACAGGCTACTAGGGCCAGAAACCAACCGCTAGACAGGCTACTCGGGCCAGAAACCAACCGCTAGACAGGCTACTAGGGCCAGAAACCAACCGCTAGACAGGCTACTAGGGCCAGAAACCAACCGCTAGACAGGCTACTACCGGCTAGAAACCAACCGCTAGACAGGCTACTACGGCCAGAAACCAACCGCTAGACAGGCTACTAGGGCCAGAAACCAACCGCTAGACAGGCTACTAAGGCCAGAAACCAACCGCTAGACAGGCTACTCGGGCCAGAAACCAACCGCTAGACAGGCTACTACGTACAGAAACCAACCGCTAGACAGGCTACTTGGGCCAGAAACCGACGGATAGACAGGCTTCTCGGGCCAAAGACCAATCGTTAGACAGGCTACTCGGTCCAGAAACCGCTAGACAGGCTCCTCGTGGCTGATATCCAATTGCTAGGGTACTCGAGCTAAGTACCAACCACAAGACAAGTTCCTCGGGGCTAAGTACCAGCCACAAGATAAGTCTCTCGGGGCTAAGTACCAACCACAAGACAAGCTTTTAGTGGCTAAGTATCATCCACATAACAGGCACCTCGGAGCTAAGAACCAACAGGCTACTTGTCTTCTGTGCAAAACTCGATGGAATAGAGTGAGACAGGTTACTCAAAGTACCAACCACATGACAAGTTCCTCGGGGCTAAGTACCAACCGCAAGACAGGCTTTAAGTGGCTAAGTACCAACCACAAGACAGGTTCTTCGGGGCTAAGTATCAACCACAAGACAGGTTCTTCGGGGCTAAGTATCAACCACAAGACAGGCTTCTCGTGGCTAAGTACCAACCACAAGACAGGCTTCTAGCGGCTAAGTACCAACCGCAAGACAGGCTTTTAACGGCAAAGTACCAACCACAAGACAGTCTTCTCGTGGCTATGTATCAACCGCAAGACAGGCTTTTAACGGCAAAGTACCAACCACAAGACAGTCTTCTCGTGGCTATGTATCAACCG
Organism: Nipponacmea schrenckii; assembly: GCA_030562195.1. Lineage (NCBI taxonomy): Eukaryota > Metazoa > Mollusca > Gastropoda > Lottiidae > Nipponacmea > Nipponacmea schrenckii. The sequence continues at coordinate 7,546,871 of JAUJPP010000005.1, read as the reverse complement.
CAGAACAGGCACCTCGGAGCTAAGTACCAACAGGCTACTTGTCTTCTGTACACAACTCGATGGAATAGGAAAACTATCTAAATACAATCAGTGTGTTGAAGATTTGGATTTTTAGAAGATGGTATGTTCATTTTCAAATCCGAGAATTTTGTACAAAAAAGTTATTGAACCTTTCGTAAATCTTTCACAAGCTTGCTATAAAAACTGAGGAGATTTTCAAGTGGAAAAAAGAAACTTGAGTCCACAAATAATGTTCGATCCGTGTTTAAACGTACATAGATTGTAATTGTATTAAGGGTGGCCATGGTCAATATTGCCTTACAGACAACCAAATTTACCGTTAGCCCACAAATCTCACATAAAAACATCGAAATATGTCAAAACTATGCAGAAGAAAGAGTTACAACGATCGAGAGAGAGAAAAATGTGATCCGAAATTTCTTGAAGACTGTGCACTGAAATTCTTAGAAGATTTTAGGATGATTTTGTACAAGTAAAAAACAATTGCCTTCTTTTCGTCTCCTAAAAAACATAGTGTTCCCAATTTATATCTTAGCTTTTATTTTGGGTAACAGTCTCCGAGGACAGGGGTCCATTTTATTCTCTTTCTTAAATCTTCAAACGTAAAACTCTATTTCATTTCACGTTCCATAAAACCTAGTTGGCATTTTCTACTGACATAGTATTCATCATTAAAAGCAAAATTGTTAATTTCAGTTATCCGTAACACTTATTAAAATACCATTTGGACATATAGTTAATCTGCAATTAAATGAAACTGCAAATCACAAACGTCGGAGTTTATATTAAACCTTATAGAAGAATGACTTATATGTGTATAGAGTGACGTAAATGATAGCTTTCTCATTCAATAATTGTAGACAAACTGTGTGTCTGGTGCTCATTATGATAAGAGATATAAGAGATTATAATGGAGTATTTTTTTTATTCTGAATTCTGGTTTCTTATGATTTTAAAAGCTTGACGTCTGCTTTAGAAGTTTCAGTAAGTTAGTCAATAAATTGATTCGCGAGGTAAATACGCAGACGAAAATAAAAAAAATGCATCAGATCGAACATATTCGGGCGTTTTGTTTTTAATATCGGATTATTTTCAAAGAACGTAGCCTAGCTTAAAACACGGAGGGTTCCAAAATCCAGAAAAATAGTGAAAAATCTTTAAATTTTCATTGTTTAATTGACTTTATTAAAAGCCCATCTTCAATAAGCGACCACAATAATCCCCCCCCCCCCACGAGTTTTCAATGTAATTAATGACTGATTAGCGACCATCTTTATTCCCCAACCGGCGACCATCTTTATTCCCCAACCGGCGACCATCTTTATTCCCCAACCGGCGACCATCTTTATTCCCCAACCGGCGACCATCTTTATTCCCCAACCGGCGACCATCTTTATTCCCAACCGGCGACCATCTTTATTCCCCAACCGGCGACCATCTTTATTCCCCAACCGGCGACCATCTTTATTCCCCAACCGGCGACCATCTTTATTCCCCAACCGGCGACCATCTTTATTTCCCAACCGGCGACCATCTTTATTTCCCAACCGGCGACCATGTATTTACACTCTCAAGTAATCAAAAAGACTCAATAAAGAGACCATGGCACCTGATTATTGTACCCCACGATTCCAAACGATCTACCGGTAGACTTTACTGCGAACATGCATTACCCCTCTGATAATCAGTAACGACACAGTTGTAATATATAATACAGTTATAATAGTATGAATAATTTCTTTAGATGAAGAATTTCAAGTTTGTAAAAAGGCAGACGAAAAGAAATGAATGGATTAATATTTGAATCGAATTTCTGATAATGGTGAGTCGTGCAAGGCGCTTCATTACTATCAGAGAATATTTAGAAATACGATATTCACCGTTCAGGTAATATACGAGACGTTGACTGCTTTATTGATCCAAAAATACATAAAATTCTGACCATATTTGGAAATGAAGAAATTTAACTAAACAACAAAAACAGGTTTTTTTTTAATCAAAATCTCTGTTCGTTTCAGTTTAGACGATAAAAGGTTTATTTAACCCCATGCCAATCGATTAAGTTTTTATTTCATTTCTTTGTGATATTTATTTGATTTTGATCTAACGCCCCTATTTATCCTGATTTTTAAAAACAGTTGACGGATATTCTGATATCTAAATATTTTAGTTATATTTTTTATTTTTTATTTTGTACATGATCGTTTAACTTGATCCAGGTCGTGAGTTTATCACCCCTTTTACCAACAATTACAAATATTTATCGGTGTAACCTGTATAGTCTAGATTAGGAAGAGTAGGACGTAAAACTCCATTCATTTTCATAGTATAGAAAATAATATAAGAATTTTAGATTTAAATTTCGAAAGTATTTTAAATGTATCAGCATTATCTCGACTACTATAGGGGCACGGGGGACTCGCTGTATGAACCAAGGCGACGCACCCTCAACCGTAAAGGCCCCACCCCAGAAAAATATTACAAAATAAAATAAAAAGCAGCAAAATAAGTATCTAAACTATAGACAAGAATTGAACTGGTTCACAACTGATGCTAGGGCCCAATAATAGCTAGATTAAGTATTGACCCCTATGTCAGCAATGAGAGCCCTGATGCTTATAAATTTCATTGGGGGGGGGGGGGCACGTAATTAATTTCACGGGCTCCATTCATGTTTTTGAACCACGGTGTATCAGGGATACTGATATCATCAGTTTATACCATTCTAATGTTCAATCAGACGTCTGTGTTTCTCGCAATTCGACTAGAACTTGGCGTTTGATGACCCTAACAAATTACTACTAGTCTTTGTGTTCAGTTAACGATGTTCTAAACCTCTAATAAATCTCTTAGTTTAAGTGGAATATCTGTCGGACTGTAAATTGGCATAGTAAAATTATAGTGTTACAAATAGAATGATACATAATATCCCTATATTTCCGAACTAGAATAGAATATACAGGCTTATAATCGCTCTAAATCCCGATCTAAATCGCCGATATCACTTAAACTCTGGTTATCAAAATGTACAAGTGAATCTTGTAATGTGTCCAATATTTTGAATGTCAATATTGACTGATAGGAGATGAAGACCTTTAATCTGAAACAAGAAAACACTGTGTTAGTGTGGATTCCAATGTTTATCAATAATCTTAAACCGGATTATCGTGTATTTACTATTAAAGTATGATGCCAGTAAAATAATACAATCATATCCTGGACGATATGGCTCTATATGTTACAGGAAATATTCATATCTCGTAGAATTGTCATAGAAATAAAATATTTTGGCCAAGTTTTCAAGTTTTTAGTCATCCTAAGAATTCTTTCAGGTTGGCTCTGTTAGATGTTAGGTTTCTTCACCGGATCCACTCCAAAGCCTTCCTAGCTTTTCTGGAAATGTTGAACATCTAAATCTTATTACAAAGCCTGCGATTCATTCTGTGCCTGAGGACGGCGGGGGAAACACGCCGAAACGTCGCATAACCTTTAACCAGTGATTGTTGTTCCATAAAGCTGTGACTATATATCGTATTCACAATTACTAAATGCCATTTAAAGACTCTAATTACAAGGTCTGCGATTCGGTGAATGGTCGCAGATTCCGAATCACCAAATAAATATCATAAACAAAAAATCGTATATATATCTACTCTACCAGCTGATATACATATAGTTCAATTTTACCCATCTGTATCACTTATTAAAATTAGAATTTGACGTCAAATTTGATACATTTAAAGCATGTTATTGCAACAGATGACGTTTAGCAGAAATGTAGGAGAAGGGGGGGGGGTGGCTGCGGGGCTCTAAAATAAAAAAGTAAGGGAGAACTTGGAAGTTGGATTCTTTTCTATCCTGTAAAAGAAACTTCACTATGTATATAACTTTGATTGTCTTCGCAAGCTCCATCAAGGCGAAGTAAGTATATATATCGTCAAACTACACGTAATTTCCCATGTCTAATTGAATTGACAAAATCGTTTTCCCTTACAATTTCACCGTTAACAGTTGGGCAAATTGTTTATTTTCAGTTAGGACGGAGTAAATCCATTGTAAATTAGTTTTACTAACAAGTCCATGTTAGTTTAATCTGAAATGACAATGTTTCAGAGTGTCCACTTTTTGTTTTGCGACATAATATTGGTAAGGGCTACTAAAGTGATACTCAAATAACCCGGCTTCATTTGGTCAAATATGGAGTTTATAAATTGTTGGTTTAGACTGAAAATATAATATGAAAGATTTCTGACCGATATTTTCTTTCAAACTCTTAACTCATAATTTCTCAACTTTTCTCTCCCGTTATGTGTCCAGGCGTGCATTAGAAATGAAAGGAATGGAGTTTTACGTCCTCTCTTTTGAACAATGGTGAGAATAAGATTCAATACAGTGAAAAATATACCTAGAAAATAAGTCATCAAAATCGTTTTACTCTCATTTATCGGAAGGTCTAGATATTTCAAGGTAAAATGATGTTATTTCGCAGTAGAATTTAGTGATTAGGGTGGTTGAAAAAAAAAAACAGTTTCTATTGGTAACAGGTTACTATTCAACAGATGAAACTGCTACAGGTTTAGAGATGAATAGGATGGTTGATAAGTAACAGGTTACTGTTCAACAGAAGGCACTAGCACAGGTATAAGATTAGTGACCGGGGTTCTGAAAAGAAACCAGTTATATTGGTAACAGGTTACTATTCAACAAAATGACACTGCTACAGGTTTAGAGATGAATAGGATGGTTGATAAGTAACAGGTTACTATTCAACGATGTCACTTGCACAGGTTAGAGATTAGTGATTGGGTTGGTTGAAAAGAAACCAGTTACTATTGGTAACAGGTTACTATTCAACAGAGCACTGGCACAGGTTTAGAGATGAATAGGATGGTTGATAAGTAACAGGTTACTTTCAACAGAAGGCACTAGCACAGGTATAAGATTAGTGACCGGGGTTGCTGAAAAGAAACCAGTTAGTATTGGTAACAAGTTACTATTCAACAGAAGGCACTGTCACAGCAAATATCAAACAAATATATTATGCAAAATATCACAAAATATATATTAAATTACAACATGACGTGATCTATTGTTGGTGTCTATTTTCTTCTAATCCGAGATATCATTTTATGCATCCTGTTGCAATTATTTAGAAACGTAATCGGATACGTCTTATGAATAGAATAAGTTTGCGTGACATCAAAATCTCTTTTTAAAAAAAGATAGGGATCTTCTTCATTCTTTTGTTGCATTTTTAACAGTCTTTCAATCTACCCTGGTTGGTTTCATTTTCTTGCATACACTCCAATCAAATCGCTTCTTACAAGACAAGACAAGTTGTTACAAGACAGATGACTAATGCAGTCAAGGTATGAAACATAGCTATACATTCTTGAAAAATTAATTCAAGGTATAAACTGCTATACATTTTAATTTTAGGTTAACGTATTTTCAACTTGTTATCGCAAATATTAATTGCTCTTAATTGCTAAGTTGATTCGTTTTAATTACACAGTCGCTGGTCGCGTTATGAAGGTGGATGGTTATTGAAAACTCTAAAGGAGGGCTTTATTGTGGTCGCTTATTGATAATAAAGGTGGTCGTGTGCGCAGGATATACTGTAATAGATCATAGCTTTTTGAAGGTGGTCGCTAATCAGTCGTTAATCATATTGAAAACTTGTAGGGGGGGGGGGGTTATTGTGGTCGTATATTGAAGGTGGGCTCTCAATAAAGGTGGTCGCTAATCAGTCGTACATTGAAAACTCGCAGGGGAGACTTAATTTTGGTCGCTTATTGGAGGTGGGCTCCTAATAAAGGTGGTCTTGTTAGCAGTAGATACCGTAAACCTTTAGAACAAGCGGTCTCGGTTTAATGTCCCGTTTTAATATAACAGATTCTATACCACATGTACGTTTACAGCAAAAACTTGGCGATAGTTTGGGATGAACCGTGCTAGTCTCTAACCATGATCCGAGCCAAATGTTCACGTGGTATCAAATGAACGGAAGCGAATCGTAAACTGCTATTTTATCAGGGAAATAGATTTGAGATGAGTTAAATATGTGAAAAATAATCAAAGTATTGGAAGTTTGGAGAAGTTTGTGTGGTAATCAACAAAGAAAGACAATACAAGTGAAAAGTTTGGGTAAATAATTTGTTACTTCCTTCCCGAGATAAATACACAGCGATTGTTCCGAGCTCTATTACTCCAGTATTAACAATGTCAGGTCGCCTTCATTTGACGATTCAGCAGAAGTGAATCACTCGATTTTTAAAGATTATTTCGTTTCTCGTTTTATGTAAATGAATTATGATATTGGAGAGACCATACAGTGTGCAATTAGGGGATTTTTTCAATCACAAATAATATCTTTTCAATAAGAACCATCAATTACTCCCTTTTTTAGTACAAAACTTGCTTTAACGAGTTTCTCTGCAATAAATCAGATGATATAGTCCAACTGAAAAAAAAACGACTCAAATTATAACACTCACGAACATTATGCTTCACTTGAATTTCAAAATTACTGCACTTATTATTTATTCTTATCAACCAGGAAGAAAAGAAATGAACAGAGTTTTACGTCTTACTCTTCTGCACCTTATGGACTAATGAACACGGGAACCATCAACCAGGAAGATAAGATGTTAAAGCGTTATGAAAAAAAAAATACAGTTCATATTTCACAGTCTAAAGCTGATACAATTTTAATAATACCTCACGATATTTAAATTATGAATTCTTATAGCCGATTAAATTTCAAGTATCGTTGTATATTAACACTCACGAACAATGAAACCCGGACACAGGGACTATTATGGAAGGGCATCAGTGCCTAAAGTCTATTTTATACAGAAATGCCTAATTTACTAATGTTATGTAGATAATACAGATACTTTGTGTTAATATAAGTTAAAAGTTGCCCGTAAATTTACCAGTATTGCATAAGACGTGAATAAGACATAGCATAACTTTAGGCACGAATTGCCTTCCATAGACTATTGCCTAATATATTGTTAACTTATTAGTCAAGTATAGAAATGTAGGCGTAATACTGTATTGTTGTATATTTTACAGGTCCTTTTTGACAATCGGGATCGGTTAATATAGTCACGATTTAGGATGTAGTTTTGAACCGACCCTAATGGAAATTTGTATGAACATATTTATTGATGAGCTCATGCGAAATCCGTCGTCTCCAGTAGCCCATAAGGTGCGGAAGAGTAGGATGTAAAACTCCATTCATTTCTTTTTTAACAATATAATGCCAGTCTTCATTAGCCTATAAGGTGCAGAGGACTAGGATGTAAAACTTCATTCATTACAGTATTACTGTCTTCATTAGCCCATAAGGTGCAGAAGAGTAGGACGTAAAATCCATTCATTTCATTTCATTTAAAACGAAATCCTATTATTTGTATTTATTATTAAATTAGAAACGATTGTGGCTACAGATTTAAACCGATCCCCATGACAACCTGGTTACTTAAACCAAATATATATTGATGAATCTCTTACCTGTTAGCAGTGAGTGATTTTCAGATAAATAGTTTTGAGTTATTGCCCTTGACGTGTAAAAATATATCTAGCTCTATTCTCTATTTCTACCTTCACTACTTTCTCTCCTGTCTGGAGAGTTGCTCCGGTGAATTGTCGTATAATAAGTATGATTGGCGGTACAACACAGACTCCCATGACTGGGGGCATACACAAGGGACAGACTGTCGAGAGCGGGGGTACAGATAGGGGGGGGGGGAGAGCACGGGTCGAAGGTTGCATTAAAAATGCGGCAATTCTGTGGGAGCCTCAATTTCAGAAGCGTATTAAAAGGTTCTCCCAAGAAAATTTTCGAAACACGAAACATAAAAAATTGATTTCTGGCAATCATTTTGGGGCAAAAATTCTTTAAAATCATATGAAATGAGTTAGGGTGGAAAACCTTTTTTACTACAAGGGATAAAAGGTGTAAAAGTTGAACTATATACTTCTCAAGAACTATAGTCATAAATTTCGTGTCTTCATTTTACCTATAAACAGATGGGAAGATATGGCTATTACTCCATTTTTTAGACAAATTCCCCTCATTGCTCACTGCATTCAGTAGTAGAAACAGACAACAGAAATGTAGAAATTAAATGCCATTCATTGCCTGTCGATGAAGACAAATTCCCCTCATTGCACACTGCATTCAGTAGTAGAAACAGACAACAGAAATGTAGAAATTAAATGCCATTCACCGCTTGTCGATGAAGAATTTTGTATCTGCTTTATTGAACAGATTAGAAAAATGTCCAAATGAAATGAAAAGAGAAGCCGTGTTAAATATTTAAATAAATCGTTGATTAAGGGGCCTAAACAATTATTTATATGTGCCTGGATTAGGTTCAATACGTTCCGTCTAACATTTCAAACAAAAGCAATTTTGTCTAACGATCTGTTCGATTGGATTGCGTTTGGCGATGGCTGTTGTACCTGATAACCACGTTTTGTACGTCTATAGAGCTACCTGTGATGTTTGTTTCTTTCACGGTAACATAACAATGTTTGAGGCGAGCAAGCGTCTATTATCAATACCTTCCTAGACCGTGCCAAGCCCAGTGTATTTAAGGAGAGGCGACTGTAGCTGCTCACACTCTTATTTAATCGATCAAGGCGATTACATCCGTGTGGGTTAGTGTTGCTGAATTTAATTTGTAATTATACCCACTGCACGTCAGTTTGGACACAGGGAGAAAAACGAAACGTTGATTTAGGATTAATAACAATTGTGATTTGCTTTTTTTTTTATCTACATAGGAATATTTTTTTACTATCCAGTGAGGACATCTTGGTTCTCGGGGGCCAGGACGTCCAGTGTGTGAGCTTCTGGTGTAAATTGGACCCTCGTGGACTCTGTGATTATCTGAGGACCTCGAATTTCAAGTGAGTCAAAAAACTTTGAAGAACGCTTGGCTCTTCAGTCCTTGGAATCTTTGCAAAATGTATTATTCTCTTGTAGCCGTGTTGCTATTTCTCGTCGTGGATGAAACGCGAGCATTAAAGAATTGTGGCGGGGTTCAGAACAAGTACGTTTGCCATCATTCTAACCCGACCATCTTTATGATCTGTATAGGTGAACAAGTATACACCATGCAATGTCCAGGAGAACTACATTTCAACTCCCGTACTCAGACCTGTGACTGGCCAAAGAATGCTTTTTGTGGAACACTTCGTCAACCTAAAGTTACCAAAACTCCTTTCGCACCTTCCTTTCCCCCCAGAATTAACTCTGTAGCTTCGAATAGACAAGGAGGAACCCGGAGACGAGTCAAGCCAGCAGTACCAAATCAAGGTCCCGGTATGAGTCTAAAGAAATCCGTATTTCGGAAACGGAAACCGGTTCTTTACCAAAAGAATGATCGTAACCGCTACACGGTCAAGATAGTACCAACCAATCCGACTCCAAAAACAACCACCGCTGCGACATCCAAAGCCAAAACGTTCACTCATCCACCTTCTAAAAGTAAATGGACTTTGGCACATTATCCCTGGTGGGCTGCAAAGTCTCCGGCTACCCGACCTACCCTGAGGGCATCGGTACCTAAAATGACCAAACCTTCTACCAGCAGACCAGAACTGAAGATCGAGGTCATGCCAGTGTCTAATAATGCTCCTGTTAGACCAGGAGTTGATGTGGCCAGATATACTCCACGAAAACCAGACCGAAACAACGCCCCAAGAGCCCCGAACTCTGTGGCAGCAGGGCCACCAAGAATGGGAAAATACAACCCCCCGACACCGAAAAAGAAATCCGAAGTTAAAAGTCCACAAAAAACAAAAACGACGAAAGTAAAACCTACAAAAACTGGTGAGTAAATTTTGAATAATTTCCAAGGTTATTTTTAAAATTTCGATGTTAAAAAATACTTTCGTCAATATAAGTTCGTTTCTATCCTCAATTTCTTCTTTTCTAACATGTTATTTTCGTCCGACTGTATCAAACTGTTTTAAATTTATCTGTTATATTTTTTATAAATCAACAATGTTTTTTTACAGTAACGTCTCTCTAGAAATATTCTAACATTATAAATAGTTTGAAATTTAACCCGAATATCAATTTTTTCATAAAATTATATTTGTAAAAGCCTTTATTGAAATCAGCATGGGTACAATGTGCTTCTAATTATTTCTATCTTCACTTATTTTCCCTAAAATCTAAGATATTTTTGAGAATTTAATTTGACTATTTTATTCAAAATCTGCATATGCTTTTTATTTTCTTTATCTATTGTACGTATATCAGGACATAATTATATAGATAACAATTACTTTATTAAATAACTTGTAACGTTTCGACTATTATACTCTAGTCTTTATCAAGCAACGATACAAATAACGTGGCATTTAGTAATTGGAGAATATATATTTAGACATAATTTAAAATACTAGTTATAACTGATGTAACTTGTATGTAAATAATCTTGCTAGATGTATATCCAACAGGTTAGTTGGAAATTTGACGAGTTACTTCGCTTTAGCAATTTGAGTACCCTGTCGAAACATCACAAGTTATTTAATAAAGTAATTGTTATCTATATAATTATGTATGATATATATTCTCCAATAACTAAATGCCACGTTATTTTGCTTGATAAAGACAGGAGTATCCTCGTTAAAACGTTGCAAGTTATTTAATAAAGTAATTGTTATCTATATAATTGAGTCCTGCCAGATATATATTCTCTAATTACTAAATGCCACACAAGTAAGTTATCTATTGTGCGCGTGGCCAAGGTTACCCTTTTTTTGAATCTGTGTATCTTGTAAGGCTATCTGTATTATTTTATGATTTTCACCAAAAAGTTTTTTCTGCCCTTTTAAACACTTGGCCGTGTTGGACTCGATTTAATCTTTTTATCTTCCAAGGTGATCTGAAACATTTTTTAATTCTCCACAATCCGAAGGGATTTTTTCTCGGAAATTAACCGGACATGTGCTCATTTCGTTACAACGGCTGGCTGAGTTTCAACACTGTTGTAATCCTTGTATCCGTCATTCCGCAATCATTTATTGACAGTATGCCATTATAAAACATTTGCTAGTGTCAGTTCGCCCCTAATTCACGTTGAAAATAGAATAAAGCGAATTCATTTAGAACGTTGTTGACATTGTTAACGATTGAGTTAAAAATATGGAGAAGTTGTGACAATATGCGAGTTAGAATTAGTTACTTAACAGTGTCAATATTTTATCTGATAAACTTAGACTAAACGGTCCATGTTAAATAGATTATAGACAAACTCAGACATTTTTATCGCCATTGTTTCTTTTCTTCACCTGTTTATCTCGACCATAATTGCTTTTTGAACGGTTTTGGCTCTTACGGGTTTTTCATTAGGTTGTTTGCGCTAATTTAGTGTCATTTTTTCTACTATTGACGTTTATCAAACTCTCTACTAGAAAAATCACAACGAATGCGCTGGAGATATATTTCTGAGATAAATTTAGAATGTATTGCCCTTGGTTGAAGTGTGACCAAATATGGCATTGTTGGTGTTTAAATATGCAAAATTATCATTATTAAAACATGGAAAATTATTTTTGAAATATTTCTAATATTAGATTATACTATTTAGGCCTACATGTATTTACTTGGTTTTGGAATAATATATTAGTTAAAACTTTCAGGAACGTTCGAGGACACGTTTCGCTAGATTGTGAAGTTTTGACAATTTTGACCAAAATCAACTTCAATCAAAATTATCAACTACCCCTTTAACTCATCTCTAAATAAACCTGGTCAATGTTGCCAAATTATTTCAGAACATTTCTTTTTATGTTAAAACCTTGATCTTCTGACTGACTTGCTGGAATAATGTGTGTTGGTTTACAGTTTGACTTGGCCAACGATTTCTTATCGGATTAAAAGTTAACGTGTGGAACAACTTCAAAAAATACAAGTACTGTACGATAATCTGAGAGATAAATATAACATAGTTTTTTTCAAATTATCAAAGCACCATCGTTTTACTTTCCACCATTTTATACACACCAGATCTAATTAGCAATTTTTTGTAACAATGTCACGAAAGCACGGACACAGGCTCTTTCAAGAGAGTATCGTTTGTGCAGTAATAATATAAAATAATTTTATCTTTAGATTATAACAAATCAAAAGCATTCTGGTTTCCATAGGAACATTGGTATCCATGGAAACTATAAAATTAATTTTTTTACTGCTGCAACTCCGCAATTTTGCTAAGTAAGGTAAAACGAAAACAGTATATTTCGATATGAGACTATTTTTTGTATCCATTAACGTTGTTCATTTTGCTTCTGACCTTTATCTACGACAGGAATAAATATTGTATCAAGAACCGAGTTACAGCATCCTATTCACCCAATCATCTTTATTTTTTTCAGGACCATGTGATGCCACTACATGCCAACTACCAGATTGTAAATGTGCAGATACCAAAATTCCTGGAAACATGTCGAAATCTGATACTCCGATGATGATTATGGTAACTTTTGACGACAGCGTCAACATTGGAAACAACGACTACTATCTGAAACTCTTCGATGACAAAAGAAAGAACCCTAACGGTTGCCCGCACAAAGGAACATTTTTCGTTTCCGGTGACGCTACTCAGTACCATTACGTTAGAGACTTGTACAAAACAGGGAATGAAATTTCCTCCCATAGTATTTCCCATCGGTCCCCCACAACCTGGTGGGCGCATGCAGGGTATGACGGCTATGTGAAGGAGATCGAGGGAATGAGTAAACGTCTAGCCAGAGAAGGAAACTTACCCAGAAAAGCCATTAAAGGAATGAGGGTTCCCTTTTTACAGGTCGGTGGAGACGGACAGTATCAAATGTTAGAAGATTACGGTTACCAATGGGACTCGTCTATGGTAACCGGTAACTTGTACCGAAATGCCAATCCAACGCTTTGGCCTTTTACCCTCGATTATCCACCAAGCTCTCAGCACTGCAGCCTAGCCCCGTGTCCAACCAAATCTTATCCGGGTCTTTGGGAGATTCCTCTAGTACGATGGTACGGAAACAACAAACTGGCGTGTGCCATGCCCGATGGTTGTACTATTGGACCTGGTCGTAAGGGTACCCTGGATTATCTGATGGACAATTTCAACCGACAGTACAAGGCTAACAAAGCACCCTTAGGAATCTTCTTACACGCTTCCTGGTTCCGTCGAAAGTCTGGAAATTTTGAAGGATTAATGGAATTCCTTGAGAAGATGACCCATCTACCAGATGTATATGTTTTAACCGTTAGTCAAGTTATTGACTGGATTCGTCACCCAGTCCCGTTAAACCGAGTGTCCGATCTGAAATCATGGCAATGTTCGAAGAAATAAACCCGGAACTTTGACTTTTGTATCGGGTTGAAATCCTATCAAATCAAAAAACAGTACAAAAAGTCCAAACTTCCACTAATTCTGGAAATCGAAATCGCAGCACGTTTGCAACTCAGACATTTTTACCATGAACGTTTTCCGTCAGCTGGAAATATCTTGCGAGAATTAATCCGATTGTATTTTATATTCCGTAGGAAATGGAGAATAACCAGAACAGGCTTTGTGATATATCATCTCGTGTGCTTTTTTTTCAGGTTACGTTTCGTTTTTTGTGTTTCGTGTGCCGTGTGTTTTGCGTGTATATCCGACCAGTTGTAAATATACGTCCCAATCTGGGCTTTCCGTGTTAAATCGTCTCATATCGCTTTGCCAGCGTCATATTTCTATGATCTTCATGTACATAGAGCGTGCAGTTTGTGATAACTTTTAACTTTCTTTTTTTTTTTTTGTCTTGACAATTATTGTGTATAACGTCTGCGTTGCGATTCTTCATCGAGCAGCTTACAACCAACGTAATGACTGTAGTTAAATCTCCGGTTTGCCGTTAACATGGCATATTTTGAAATAGTTTACAGATGTGCTTGATGTCAGAATTACCTTAACTTAAAGATCGAGTCTAATTCAATAGTCGCGATTATATTTACCACTCATTTACTTCAAACTGAAAACGTCTTGCGTTACGATAATTCTGACATCCGTGCACTACGTCATGTTCATGTATATTCGCATGTTAAAACGTAGTCAAAACGGTGCCCGAGTTTCACGGTCACGTATCTTTCCTTTGTTCACTGTGTTTAACAGGCCCGGAAATAGCCTTGATTGTTCGGAGGGACAAGTAATATATCTTGAAGGACAAAAAATATATCCGGAGGGGCAAGTAATATACCTAGAGGGACAAGTAATATACCTAGAGAGGCAAAGTTATTTAGCAAGAGGGGGCAAGTAAAATATGCTTAGGGGTAATGAGGTTTGGTCTTAGTATAAGTAATGTCAGATTTTTTCAGGGGGGGGGGGGTGGGCGATCCCCCCGGGCCTGAAGAACAAGAAAGATACGCCACCGTAGTATGTAGAATTATGACTGTTAGAGTAGATAATTAGTATAAATTGTATTAAGGTTCTGAGCATGTTGTATTGGTAGGGTTGTATTAGATCCTAGGTACCCAGCCTTTATAGACTCGTAGTACCCCTTTACAACCCGTCTGGTATTCGCCTGGTATCCCCCACCCACAATCGGCAAAATGGGGAATTAAACCTAATTCTTACTCATGTAAAATAAAAAGTTTAGTTTTGTTTATTGAAATAATAGGCACCCATGTTAGGAATTGCTAAAAAAGTCGACCAGTCGTAGGTCTGAATCTACTGTCGGTATCTTTACTTGAAATAGTCCAAGACCCCACGGTGTACTAGAGCAGTTTAACATTCAAAGTAAAAAAGAATAGGAGGGGAGGGGGGGTGATCGTTTGAATATTGTAATTCACACTACAATGTATCTTTTCAATGAGTTTTTTCAATATTTTGTATTGATGTCAGTCGTTCTATGTTTCATCGTAAAATCACAATCCTATTTTCATTTGTGAACCGAAATTTCTATCATACAACTACTAATTTCGCAGCGAAAAAATTCCCTAAAAACCTAACACGTAAATTAAAACTAGATTTTTGCCGAATGTTTTAGGTTGTTTTAGTATTTATTTTCATGCTTCAGAGGTTGAGGATTTGCGGTGTGACCCTGAGCATGGGTAAGTTTGAAGGTTTTAGACAATTTGGGCTGAAATTTGGTATGCTGTGTTTATTAAGCGAGGGTAGGGTGTGTTTTGTGTAGGTTTAGTTTGGGGGAGGTTATTGTAAGCATGTTAGATTGGACTTCAAGAAAAGCAGTGATTTCTTGTTCATTATTATAGACAAAGTTGGTACGTTTGGCGGCATGACTTAGATAAACTATAGATTATACTCGGTGTCAGGGTTGTGAATCTAACGTTCTTTCTATTTCTAACTCTCTATTCTTCTCTATTTCAGTCGCTTGCAGATCATCGTGATTCTTTAGGACAACTATTTCTCGTTAACTACATCTTCTGTCAATTTTAATCCAAATTAGATGTTCATTCTCGCCATTGATATCGATGTTTCAAAATTTAAGAAGGTCATCACAGCTTCGTCGTAACTTGAGAGAAAAAAAATTAGATTTCCTACGAATGCAGTTAGAGCGACCTGTCTTTATAAGCCTAATAGGTGCAGAAGAGTAGGACGTTAAACTCAATTTCATTTTACTTAGGCGACAATTTGATTGGATGAAATGTTGAACACATCGATCTGAACGATGTCTTCAGATCCAAGAGAGAGTAAAGAAACGAAACTTACTTACGTAGATGGTAAAAACTGGCCAAACCTTCTTTTCAATTTTTTGGAACATCGATATCAGCGGTAGAATCCTGTAACAGCAATTAATAAATTTGTTAGTTGCATATTGATGTGGTCTGAAGCCAAAGAAAAGACAACCCTGTGCTGCCTGTATTTAAAGGTAGCGTCACTTCTTTAAGAAACGTTTAAGGTATTAATATCACTTTTACAAGGTAAATATCATTCGAGTTTCTGTCGAAAATTTCAAACATAAGCAAGAGGAGTCCCTCAATTGGTATTTAAAGGTAAGGCACACAGAGTCTTGTCAATCAAATATCGGTGCTCAAGAAGTTAAAGGCGGATAATAAGTTTTGAATAAGTAGCGAAGGTAAGTATAATATATGAAATGTTCTTATTGGAGGGAGACACAAATACAAGTTCCATTTTAAAGATGTTATTGAAATATTTAACCGTATGTAAGTATGATTTAAACTGTTCCATTATCTTATTATTAACTATGCTAGTAAGTTCATTTCAAATCAGTAAGTAGGACTAGGTCTTTATATCGTTTGCCGTTTGATGTTGTTGGTTTGTAATGATTTGATTTTTATTATTTTATAGATATATTTTGTGTATCTTAAGTATTTGTAAATATAAAAGTCTAGTGAGTAAGTAATAACACTTATATTTGAAGATATTCACTACAAAGTACAAAATAACGGACCTGTTTATTACTATAGTAAGTACATATATAGTAAGTATATCTAAGTGTGATATTTCAAATATTCAATACACTTGACCTACTCTTTTAAGTTCGTTATTTAGTCAACTTTACTACTATGTTATATTTGTGTATATTGAGTTTATTTATTCCAAGTAAGTAAGAAAAGATATGTTATGTACTTATTATCAAAAACAGTCTATACACACCAAGTAAGTAGGCCTATATACATAACGGTATTATCTGTGATACAATTATTATTAAACCTAGTCGACTCAGTATTTGCTTACTCAGCTGGCCAAGTTTAATTCAGTGTTACGCTTTACAGAATTTAAGACATATATATGGTTATTCAGAATTTGTTCATTTTGGCTTTAATTGTGGTAGAACTAAATACAGTATCAGTTTCTCATTATGATACGGGAAGCTGAAATAAAAACCAGCTGGTTAAACAAATATTTAGACGATTATTGAAATAATATTTTATCAACCCGAGGTCTGTATTGTCTTATTTTATTATTAAGTTTTTAACAAATCAAGTCTTGCGAAATAAACGATTTTAGTAAGTATGAGTTAAAGTGCTATACCAATTATGATAGTCAAGGGCAGTAATCCAACCTGTAAACCAAACCAAGTCTTATTTTTGACATGAAATACGGTAAAAGTGTTGTACACCTGTTGTTTTATTCTCGATGTTTTCTCTCAATTCGCTGATTTTATTTTCCGTGGGAATCTCGCATAATATTTTCAACATTCAAACATCATTGTGAGTTTTTCAAAAAATGTTTATGGTAAAATATTGCCTAAATCGTTACCAAGACTCAATTTTTTTCATTTTTGTAATGAAATTCTCAAATCAGGGACCAGATCAACACAGCTGTTGATATTGATTAAAATTATTTTCTGGTCTAATTGATTTATTTTCCAACCAAAGAATGATGTCTTTCTGCACTGGGAATAGAATCAGCGATTTCCTCATTATGTATTTGGATTAAAATTGATAGACGACTTGAATTCTAAAAGATATCTATTATTAGTTATTGTACAAAACAAGGGAAATAACCATATCTTAATATTTCAGACTACAATTAAATAATAATTGTGATTCTGTCGTAGTAAATCAAAGAAAGTAATCAGCATTTCAAACTGATTTATTCGAATTTCTTCGAAATTACAAGCCTTTTTTCTGTATCTGTTAATATTATCTATTTTATATTATGTATAGCGATCGCAAACTATTATCTAACTACTAACCTTCAAACCAACGTTAAATAGATTAATTAGTAAAACCAGTTTTCGTGAAGAAATTGATTTCACGTATAAGAAAATCTGTAGGCAGAAATATGAGCTATTCTTATATGTAGTTTTTTATAGAACCAACAACAAAGAATGTGATTTTGAATATTTTTTGTGAAGAAACAGTCGAAGTATTTTTTGAAAAATCACAAAATTCTCACTCAAATTCTGCAGAATAAAGGGCACCTTATAATCCAAACAGGCTGATTTTAACTAAACTTGGTAATCTCCACGTTAAAAGGGTTACATGATTTGTGAAGATTTTGTAACATGTTTTAATAGTCTACCTACGATATTCTGTAGGGGGTCTATCGATGTCAAATCGAGGGAGACAACGGGAGATATGTTCTGAGACAGGGACCAGGTTCACCAAATCCTAACTGATGATTTTAGTGATAAAGTTTTATGATTGGTCAATGACTTAAATATATTTAAGCCGGCTTTGATAACCAATGAAATTAGTATTTATCTAGAACATATTTTAAATGACATATTTTGTTGAAATCTAATCTATAAAAAAAGTCAAAGTAAAAAACAAATGGGGCCGTTGTTGAAAATGTTTTTTAAAACAATCCTGGACTGTGAATATCGATTAAGAGATATGAGGTTTCTGATACAGAATATTATCAATCAAATAGATTTAAAACGTAGGATACCGTGTATATAATGTAATATACAAGTTAACCAATGACCAATATACGATCGCACTTTAACTCTATTACCATTTAATATGTAAATAATCAATATATTTTGTATATTGTTTAAGCTTTATAACGCTGTTATTTCACTAAACTTTATTCATTGTTTTTTTCAAGCACAAGTTTTCTTAACTTAAATCACGACCTATTGGTCTTAACTTGTGACCTATTGACCTTAATGTGACCTATTGACCTAAATCGTGACCTTAGATCTAGATCACGCCTAATCGCAGTCTACTGACCTAAATGTGACCAAAGATCTAGATCACGACCTACATCGCAGTCTACTGACCTAAATCGTGACCTATAGATCTAGATCACGACCTACATCGCAGTCTACTGACCTAAATCGTGACCTATAGATCTAGATCACGACCTACATCGCAGTCTACTGACCTAAATTGTGACCAATAGATCTAGATCACGACCCACATTTCAGTCTACTGACCTAAATCGTGACCTAGTGATAGAAGAATCTGTCCAGATTGTTTCGTTTGTTCAACCAAACAATGTCTGATATATTAACAAACTGACTATTTTTTTTGCTCTATTGGCTCTATTTTCCGACCTTTAACATCCATGGTCTTGTATTAACAGTGTCGTATCGACTTGAACCAATAGCTGGTATCCGGAGTTCTTACCTTCCTTTATAACTCGTTCCTTTCTTAAAGTTTAGTGATATACCAATATTCCACCGCTGTTTTTTCTTTGTTTGTTTTTCTTTACAGATTGTATTTATATGTTTATAGTATTATATATTTATATTGTAACCTATATTTCTATATATAAATAAATCTGTTTTACCAGTTGAACTGTGTTGCTGTTATTTTGGGTGATAGAGGATTAAAGAATAAGGGTATGGGGGGGGTGGATCCCACTTGCAGCGTGCTGACCATGAAAGAGATGGTTAAGAGGTTTTCCAAATGCTTTATGTGTATCAGGGACACTGATAGCATCAATTTACATCATTCTAATTTTCAATCAGACGTCTGTAGTTCCTGTAATTCTACTAAAACTAAACAGTTCTATTAAAGAGATTGTAAAGAGGTTTTCTATATTTTGTATGTGTATCAGGGACACTGATAACATCAATTTACATCATTCTAATTTTCAATCAGATGTCTGTGGTTCCTGTAATTCTACTAAAACTAAACAGTTCTATTAAAGAGATTGTAAATAGGTTTCACCATTCTAATTTTCAATCAGATGACGGTGGTTTCTAAATGACGTATATCAAATCAACAAAATATTTTGGATATTAATCGCAAATTTTACCCGTTCCAAAAACAATTTTAATCTTTTAACAGTGTTGACGTAAATTTTGAGGGATCTATCTAGGAGAGTAGGTGGGGTGGGGTATTTATTGAAATAAGCGCTACATTCTAGAGAATTAGACGAAGAGGGACTTACCGGTTGGTGAAAACTCAGCAAACTGACCGACAATACTTAAAACTTGTGAGTATAGTTCACTGGTCACCAGTGACTATTAATTACTGCCTTATATAGCATTGAATTAATTAGTTTGTCTTGATTACTATTAATTAGGTCTGGTCAAAGGGACTGGCCATCAGTATCTAACGTAAACTGGCACACGGGACTTCGATTCTTCATACAATGAGAACAACTACACGCTTTTTCCATGTCGGCACCTCCGACCTGCATCACTGACAAGGAGGAAACCGGGTTGTAAAGTCCGAAATAACTAGAAAGGGTTCGAAATACCAAAGTCAATGATTTAACAGTTGACTTGTTATAATCAGCCTTTGAAAATACGTCCCTTAATCTCAAACTTTACGAGTTTGATCCCTGGACCCTCAGGTTAGCTCGAGGTAAGGGAAGGGGAGATAATTATGGGAGCAAACTCTATTGAGTCTACAAAACAGATTCGGCATTGGTTTGTATCTACAGGGTAATAAAAGCTAATTCAGTAATAGTGTTCAAATTTTAGCCTTCAATTCTATGTGTGTTTTCAGAATTATCTGCATCTTTTTTTTTTAAGCACCAAGATATATAGAAATAGAAAGTAAAATTCCTAGTTTGAGGTATATTTGAAGGAATTATGTGATTTTTGTATATATCTAGTACTTCTGAAGACTATTTACATATATTCAAGACCCAAATCAACCCCTTATAGAAAAGACATATATAGAAATAGAAAGTAAAATTCCTAGTTTGAGGTATATTTGAAGGAATTATGTGATGTTTGTGTATTTCTAGTACTTCTGAAGACTATTTACATATATTCAAGACCCAAATCAACCCCTTATAGAAAAGACATATATAGAAATAGAAAGTAAAATTCCTAGTTTGAGGTATATTTGTAGGAATTATGTGATTTTTGTATATTTCTAGTACTTCTGAAGACTATTTACATATATTCAAGACCCAAATCAACCCCTTATAGAAAAGACATATATAGAAATAGAAAGTAAAATTCCTAGTTTGAGGTATATTTGTAGGAATTATGTGATTTTTGTATATTTCTAGTACTTCTGAAGACTATTTACATATATTCAAGACCCAAATCAACCCTGGAAAATGGTGAACCATGGTTTTAAAAAGAGACATCAGATATTTTCAGATTTATTTTAATAATTCAGCACACTATTAAACAACCTTGATCTGAAGTCAAATAAATCAGCTAGCCGAACTTTCTCTAGTTTTTACAGATCATAATATCAATCTTTATAATGTACATTGAAACTAAACACTGTAAAACTCTGTTTAAATAGGCCACTTCCATTGGTTGGTAGGAGCTTCACCTACTAATGGTTCCCATGGTCTCCATTCCAACATTTTACGTGATAACGATAATTCTCTACTAGCCTGAAAATTAAATTTGAATGTTGAACATAACAAAAACAACATTTTATAAATTTATGCAACATTGTAAAAAACTAATACAAGAACAGTGACTATTGTAGTCAAGGTATAAGACAAAGTTAGTAATAACTTGACATTGTGAAGATGTGATACAAGAAAGGTGACTATTGTAGTCAAGGTATAAGTATGAAGTTAGTAATAACTTGACATTGTGAAGATGTGATACAAGAAAGGTGACTATTGTAGTCAAGGTATAAGTATAAAGTTTGTAATAGCTTGACATTGTGAAGATGTGATACAAGAAAGGTGACTATTGTAGTCAAGGTATAAGTATAAAGTTTGTAATAGCTTGACATTGTAAAGATGTGATACAAGAAAGGTGACTATTGTAGTCAAGGTATAAGTATGAAGTTAGTAATAACCTTTACATTGTGAAGATGTGATACAAGAAAGGTGACTATTGTAGTCAAGGTATAAGTATGAAGTTAGTAATAACCTTTACATTGTGAAGATGTGATACAAGAAAGGTGACTATTGTAGTCAAGGTATAAGTATGAATTTAGTAATAACTTTATATTGTGAAGATGTGATACAAGAAAGGTGACTATTGTAGTCAAGGTATAAGACAAAGCTAGTAATAACCTTGACATTGTGAAGATGTGATACAAGAAAGGTGACTATTGTAGTCAAGGTATAAGTATGAAGTTTGTAATAACTTGATATTGTGAAGATGTGATACAAGAAAGGTGACTATTGTAGTCAAGGTATAAGTATGAAGTTAGTAATAACTTGACATTGTGAAGATGTGATACAAGAAAGGTGACTATTGTAGTCAAGGTATAAGTATGAAGTTAGTAATAACCTGACATTGTGAAGATGTGATACAAGAAAGGTGACTATTGTAGTCAAGGTATAAGTATGAAGTTTAGTACTTAATATGTGAAGTGTATACAAGAAAGGTGACTATTGTAGTCAAGGTATAAGAAAAGTTGTATAACTAATTGTGAAGATGTATACAAGTAGGTGACTATTGTAGTCAAGGTATAAGATCAAAGTTGTACATAACGCTTGACATGTGAAGATTTGAACAATTGGAAAGTAGAAGTTTATGTCCAGGATAAGTATTAAGTCTTGCTACATTATTATCTTTGCCAATTGTTTACAAGGAAGTCTTTAAAATACAAGCATAAACATGAACGCTTGCAGTGTACATATTGACAATGTGGAAGTTTTGACAAGATTAGCTGTCTTTTGTTCAATGTAGGAAGTCTTTGACCTGTAATCACCTGTACAACAAACCATTATTTATCTTGCTGAATTTTTCAGTACTTCGGTGTTTAAAAAACAATCTAGGTTGTGATGTACAGTTTGAACAATTAGGGGAGTTTTAGGACAATCTAGGTTGTGATGTACCAGTACTTACGGTTCTAACAATCTAGGTTGTGATGTACCAGTACTTACGGTTTTAACAATCTAGGTTGTGATGTATCAGTACTTACGGTTTTAACAATCTAGGTTGTGATGTATCAGTACTTACGGTTTTAACAATCTAGGTTGTGATGTATCAGTACTTACGGTTTTAACAATCTAGGTTGTGATGTATCAGTACTTACGGTTTTAACAATCTAGGTTGTGATGTACCAGTACTTACGGTTTTAACAATCTAGGTTGTGATGTACCAGTACTTACGGTTTTAACAATCTAGGTTGTGATGTACCAGTACTTACGGTTTTAACAATCTAGGTTGTGATGTACCAGTACTTACGGTTTTAACAATCTAGGTTGTGATGTACCAGTACTTACGGTTTTAACAATCTAGGTTGTGATGTACCAGTACTTACGGTTTTAACAATCTAGGTTGTGATGTACCAGTACTTACGGTTCTAACAATCTCATCCCTCTCTTTAATCAAAACCTCTGTATGTTTTCTATACCCAGAATCTTTTGGCATTTTATCTAAAGTGGCTAATATTTTCTCATACAGAACGGTTAATTTCTACAAATAGAATAAATTTGATTAATCCATATTCTATACCTGTTGCCATAGTTACAATTCAACTAGTCAAATGAAATGAATGGAGTTTACCTCATGCTCTTCGGCACCTTATAATGGGAGAATGAATACGGGCAACATCATGCAGTGTGCTATAAGGGAAATTCAGCCAGGACAGCAGCCATAGCCTTCCAATTGTCACAAGGGAATTTTTGTTTGACCCATCCGAGCAACTTACTAGATACATTTTCAATGACAGTCGCTCCAACATGTAGGCCCCGATTTATCAACATTTGCCTAAGGAAGGGGTAGAGAGTTAGATTCTTTGGTTTATAAAATGTAGAAATATATTACCTACCCAGTGAGGATTGGTGGCTGGTTGCAGGCCAGTTCGACCAGTCTGAAAATAAACAATACAATTAATTATAAACTTCAACAGTAAATCTTCTCTTACGTTACATCCAATTAGTAATTTAAGGTTATTTTCAATGGCAAAAAGAAAGATTTTGACTTTTGATCTTTCTTGCCATGAAATATTTATCTACGATGAATTTGTAAGAAACATAGCGAATGAAAAAGGGCAATAGACTCATGGCCATCAGATGTCTCTGCTGTATTTTTTATGTGGTTTCATTTCAAAGACATATTCGATTTTATTTTAAAGGTCATAGAAAACTTACAGCTCTGATAACGGAAGCCATAGCGGAAGTTTACTAAAATAAAATAACGAGGCGCGCAGAAAATGGTTTTGTCGAATTCTATTGGTTAAAAATATATAATCCGAGAAACCGTCCATTAGTCTAAATCACCGTATGGAGGTTGGAGCCATCGAAAGTCTCATTTGTAAGAATACAACATAATTATCATTGGAAAACAATAAATCTATCAAATTTCGTACCTCATAAAATCGACGCGTGTTTTTGATACAAAGACCTCATCAAAAGAACGTATATTCAGTTCCCTTTTAAGCAGCATAGTGGTATTTAACCTACTTTTTTTGAAGGCCATTTTAAATAGGGACCATTATGGTTAGGTACGTTATTCTCTAAAATTTAAATAAAATCAGAAATACAGTAATCTGATTTGGATAACTAAACTAAATTTACAGTCAATATAAGTGATTAACCAAGATTCAGTAGACAGAACCCTCATACTGTCAACAAGTCATCTGAGTACAAAATCGGAAAATATGATTAAAAAAGTAGGGTAGTTATATTGATTAAGATTATTAATTCCCCACCCCCAATACTCACGATAGCCACGCCCAGTACTTGTACTGATACATCCGTCTTCAAGTACCCTCTCTTTAATTATATCAGGTTATATTATTATTGAAAAATAACTGTAATTGCCAGGTAGAAAGAGGTGGTAGTATGTACCCGTATAACTTATTTCTACTATCAGAGTTTCATATTGATTATACAATATACGTCTATTAGAAAGTTGAAATTATATACATTGTGTAGATTTCTTTGTAAAGTGGTGTGGTCGATTGGTCGGTCACTTTCTTCATGTTTCAAGTCCCACAGCATCAATTTACACCATTCTAATTTTCAATCAGATGTCTGTGATTCCTGCAATTTCAAGAGGACTAGCTGTTTGATGAAAAGTCCTCTTGAAATTACAGGAATCACAGACATCTGATTGAAAATAAGAAAGGTGTAAATTGATGTTATCAGTGTCTCTGATATACATACAAAATATAGAAAACCTCTTTACAATCTCTTTAATAGAACTGTTTAGTTTTAGTAGAATTACAGGAACACAGACATCTGATTGAAAATTAGAATGGTGTAAATTGATGTTATCAGTGTCCTGATATACATACAAAATATAGAAAACCTCTTTACAACCTCTTTAATAGAACTGTTTAGTTTTAGTAGAATTACAGGAACACAGACTTTGATTGAAAATTAGAATGGTGTAAATTGATGTTATCAGTTCTCTGATAACATACAAAATATAGAAAACCTCTTTACAATCTCTTTAATAGAACTGTTTAGTTTTAGTAGAATTACAGGAATCACAGACATTTGATTGAAAATTAGAATGTGTAAATTGATGCTATCAGTGTCCCTGATAACATACAAAATATAGAAAACCTCTTTACAACCTCTTTATTAGAACTGTTTAGTTTTAGTAGAATTACAGGAACCACAGACATCTGATTGAAAATTAGAATGGTGTAAATTGATGTTATCAGTGTCCCTGATATACATACAAAATATAGAAAACCTCTTTATAATCTCTTTAATAGAACTGTTTAGTTTTAGTAGAATTACAGGAACCACAGACATCTGATTAAAAATATAGAATGATGTAAATGATGTTATCAGTGTCCCTGATACACATACAAAATATAGAAAACCTCTTTACATCTCTTAAATAGAACTGTTTAGTTTTAGTAGAATTACAGGAACCACAGACGTCTGATTGAAAATTAGAATGGTGTAAATCGATGTTATCAGTGTCCCTGATACACATACAAAATATAGAAAACCTCTTTATAATCTCTTTAATAGAACTGTTTAGTTTTAGTAGAATTACAGGAACCACAGACATCTGATTGAAAATTAGAATGGTGTAAATTGATGTATCGGTGTCCCTGATAACATACAAAATATAGAAAACCTCTTTACTAATCTCTTTAATAGAACTGTTTAGTTTTAGTAGAATTACAGGAACCACAGACGTCTGATTGAAAATTAGATTGGTGTAAATTGATGCTATCAGTGTCCCTGATACACATACAAAATATAGAAAACCTCTTTACAATCTCTTTAATAGAACTGTTTAAGTTTGAGTAGAATTATCAATGTCCTTGATAAACAAAACTTAAGAAAACTCTATACAGTCTCTTTAAGACTAGGTAAGCACTAATCCCCCTGTTTTTCTGAACCGTATAATTACTACAGTATAGTCAACATAATTATACACTGTAGTAATTCAGTATTTCATACCTCTTCTTCATCTAATTAATTAGGTTTAATCAGTACCATATCAATCAATTCCGCTCCAGAATTTAGATGTATATAAAAATCAGTTGTTGTTTGTTTTGATCAGGTACTATAGGTAAGTCGTATCTATTTATTTTTATATAGAATTCTATATTGCACGAGGATAACGTTTAAAATTCTTTCATAGCCTATTGTTACAGCTGATATTAAACTTCGTTATGTTGAAGATTAGATGGTTGTTATATCCATGTCGTATATTGTATTATTCATTTATTAGTTCTGATATCACCTGTATCATTACGTCATCGGTTATACTCGCAGAAGTACACAGAAACCCGAATTCCAATTCTTAAAATTGATTGGATAACCGTTTGGAATATGCTGGACTGATAGAGATAAAATTTAGATGAATATATATCTTGATATTTTTACCGTTACGAGTATATTATTTAATACGATTTTATTTATTTTTTCAGGTAATAAAGATCGTCTGGGAACCATTTTAATGTTTAATATACAAGTCTGATTTTATTTCTGTTTCACACATGATAAAAAATATAAAAAGAATTGAACGAGTTTTATATGACTTCAATTAAAAAAGTCTTTTGACGGGCAATAAGTCAATGGTATTGGTCGAGTTATATTTGTCTATCATTAGTGATAATTTCATAACACTCTTCAATAACAGTTCTAGAGCTTAATCAGGATAGTATTCATTTGGTAATATAAAAACCATAGTTATAATACTCGGAGAAGTGGAATAATAGTCTATTTCGTTATAAACCATATTATATAATTATTACTGTGTTTCTATAGTTAGACTATTGTATCAAAACTAGGCGTAAACATTCTCTTTCAGTTGATGCTGATATCACAAACTAGGTAGTTGTTGGTAGATGACAAGTTAACGTTCGCTTCCAGTGGATGCTGATATCACAAACTAGGTAGTTGTTGATAGATGACAAGTTAACGTTCGCTTCCAGTAGATACTGATATCACAAACTAGGTAGTTGTTGGTAGATGACAAGTTAACGTTCGCTTCCAGTGGATGCTGATATCACAAACTAGGTAGTTGTTGGTAGATGACAAGTTAACGTTCGCTTCCAGTGGATGCTGATATCACAAACTAGGTAGTTGTTGTAGATGACAAGTTAACGTTCGCTTCCAGTGGATGCTGATATCACAAACTAGGTAGTTGTTGGTAGATGACAAGTTAACGTTCGCTTCCAGTGGATGCTGATATCACAAACTAGGTAGTTGTTGGTAGATGACAAGTTAACGTTCGCTTCCAGTGGATGCTGATATCACAAACTAGGTAGTTGTTGGTAGATGACAAGTTAACGTTCGCTTCCAGTGGATGCTGATATCACAAACTAGGTAGTTGTTGGTAGATGACAAGTTAACGTTCGCTTCCAGTGGATGCTGATATCACAAACTAGGTAGTTGTTGGTAGATGACAAGTTAACGTTCGCTTCCAGTGGATGCTGATATCACAAACTAGGTAGTTGTTGGTAGATGACAAGTTAACGTTCGCTTCCAGTGGATGCTGATATCACAAACTAGGTAGTTGTTGGTAGATGACAAGTTAACGTTCGCTTCCAGTAGATGCTGATATCACAAACTAGGTAGTTGTTGGTAGATGACAAGTTAACGTTCGCTTCCAGTAGATGCTGATATCACAAACTAGGTAGTTGATGGTAGATGACAAGTTAACGTTCGCTTCCAGTAGATGCTGATATCACAAACTAGGTAGCTGTTGGTAGATGACAAGTTAACGTTCACTTCTAGTAGATGCTGATATCACAAACTAGGTAGTTGTTGGTAGATGACAAGTTAACGTTCGTTTCCAGCAAATGCTGATATCACAAACTAGGTAGTTGTTGGTAGATGACAAGTTAACGTTCGTTTCCAGCAAATACTGATATCACAAACTAGGTAGTTGTTGGTAGATGACAAGTTTACGTTCACTTCCAGTGGATGCTGATATCACAAACTAGGTAGCTGTTGGTAGTTATCGTAGTTGTGGTTGGATGAAAAATAAGGAGCATAATGTTTTATCATGCAGCCTAATCGCAAGTACAAACGCTTTGCTGGGAAAATTGCCGTATTAGTCGATCTTATTCTTAATTCTTAAGTGTTTAAAAAATTTTGATGGAAAATCTAAAGATGTTTCACTATTCAAATAGTTTTCGGACCTGGTGAGTGTGACCACGTTCTCGATGAAGAGAGGGAACAGGAGCAGCTGTAGTTGTAAAAATGAAATCCAACGTGTGTTACGCAGATCCTATATCCTCTAAAGGAAAAACTATTCAAATGGCGAGAGTGCTGACTCTTATTTTGTTACCGTTAGCAGGTCTCGTGACTTTTGCGACAATATGGCTATTGCAGGCTATTGAGGAAACACAAGACTTTCACGATATTCGGGAGCAAATGGAAATCGCCCATGAATATGGTAATTTAATTCGAGCTATTCAGAAGGAACGGGCCGATAACATTTTAGCCATGGAAACGGGCAATACGTCGTTTTTAATAGACACATATACCTCAACAGATATGCTCCTAAACGCTACGAAAAACATTCCGGACTGCATCAATTCTACGGAAACGGATTTCGTCCCCTATCTTACAACTCACCGATTATTAAATCAGAATTTAACGTCAAATGAAAGCTTCGCGGCCATGAAATTCTACACGAGAGCCAACACCTGTTTGTTAAACAGCCTGATGAGTGCGGTGAAGAATTTAAAACATGGCAGTTTGTGGCAAAACTTAGTGGCCTACAAGTTTATCATTCAGTCGAAAGAGAGTATTGGTATCACGTTATCGCTGGGTATTATATTCTTCGAGGAAGGTAGTTTACCCTTGCAGGAATATATTCACGTGAAAGAAGAGCTAGCCATCACTCAAGAGCGTATAGACGCCTTTCAAAGTTATTCTGAAGACGCTAGAACCTTGTTAGCTACGAATAACCAGACGCATAGTCAAATATTCCGTAGCGTTGTAAATTTCACTGATTTCTTCTCGGTTAATTTCTTTCCAGCAGCATCGCATGAAGCCGGCAATAACTTTCATAGAAATATCTCGGAATATTTGGATATATTTAGCAATATTGAACACGACATTGAAGACAAACTTGTTATCGGAATTGAAAATGAAATACGTGACGCCGAACTTCATCTTTTCATCTCCATCTCCATCTTTGTCCTGGCTTTGATCCTGACACCGATACTAGTGTACTTGATGCGTTCTCTTACGACCTCCGTTCAAACTTACGCTTCGCGAGCGATGGAGAAATCTAAACAGCTGGACAGAGAGAAGAAACGGTCAGACGCTCTGCTGTATCGAATGTTACCTAAAAGCGTGGCTCTGCAGTTAAAGATGAGTAGAACGGTGGCAGCGGAGCATTTCGACAGCGTGACGATATTTTTCAGTGATATTGTGGGGTTCACCAATATTTCGGGAGAAAGCACGCCATTACAAGTTGTCACGTTTCTTAATCACCTATATCAAACATTCGACGAGTGTATTGATGAGTACGATGTTTATAAAGTAGAGACTATTGGAGATGCCTATATGGTTGTAAGTGGTTTACCCAACAGAAACCAGGTGGATCATGCCAGTGAAATCGCCGTTATGTCAATTGACCTGAAAGTCGCCATCGAAGGCTTCCAGATTCCACATTTACCAAACAGGCAACTTCAAATAAGAATCGGAATCCACAGTGGTAAGAATGTTATCTTATTATCTTATACAACCTACTTTGATGGTATGGGGTGTGGACTGTGGATTCTTGGTAAATCTATCCACACCTAGATACAACACGGGGATACAAATGGGTGTAAGGAGATCCTTCCCTGAAAAATCGAATTTACTTTGTACATGTATGTACATTCTGAAAATCGTACTTTGATGAGAAATGAAACGTATGTACAACTAGGGGTTGTGTTGGAGGGTGGGGTTGGGGGCTGTATCCCTTTGAAGTTACTACGCAACACCTGTCCATTAAGCTGTCTTATGTACATCTGAGGGATTGGCGAGGGTGAGGGAGGGGCGACGCGTTACCTGAACATTAAGCATTTAAAGATTATGTCGTATGTACAGTTGAGGGGTAATGCTACTACACATTACCGGACCATTAACCTGTCGTATGTACATCTGAGGGATGGGTGACGGTGAGGGAGGGAGGGAGCTGGGGGGGGGGGGTGCTACTACGTGTTACCTTTACATTTAGCTGTCGTATGTACATCTGATGGATGGTGGCGGGCTGTATGTATCCCTACGATACTACGCATTACCTGTCCATCAACCTGTCGTATGTACATCTGAGGGATAGGTGACGGTGAGGGAGGGTGAGGGAGGGACTACGTATTACCTGTACATTAAGCATTTAAAGATTATGTCGTATGTACATCTGATGGGTGGGGGCGGGCTGTATCCCTATGATACTACGCATTACCTGTCCATTAAGCTTTACAGTTGTACGACATTCTACTCAGTATACAATTAAATTGCCAGTTTAAATATATCGACCTGTAGATATAAGCTACTTACAAGTCTTATTATGTGAACTAAACGTAAATAAGAAAGCAGTAATTAAGCCCGGTCAAAGGAAACAGTAATTAAACTCGGTCAAGCATTGTTTCCACTAAGTGAAAGCGTTTTCTAATAAGTCCATTTAGTTTGAGAGAAATTCGTGTAATTAAAAAATACCGGGATGCAAAACAATGTCGCTTTACTAACTAATTGGTTTCAATTGATTACAAATACACGTAATTACCAACAGTTATGTTAGCGTTTCCGATACAAAATCATCACCAGGACAACGGGGAAAGAGGGATTAATTTAACAACATGAACCGAATAAAGCGAATTTTTTTAGAACTTCGGATTGAACCCAGGATCTTAAGGCTTGAGAGCAAGCGTCTAACTCGCTGAGCCACCACAGCTCTCTACTGACAAGGTTGAGGTATTATCTCTACCTATACTAGGATTGAACCCTGGACCTTCAGGTTAGCGAGCAAGCATCTAACTCACTGAGTCACCACAGCTCTCTACTGACAGGGTTGAAGTATTATCTCAACCTATACTAGGATTGAACCCTGGACCTTCAGGTTAGCAGCAAGCGTCTAACTCACTGAGTCACCACAGCTCTCTACTGACAGGGTTGAAGTATTATCTCAACCTATACTGGGATTGAACCCTGGACCTTCAGGTTAGCTAGCAAGGATCTAACACACTGAGCCACCACAGCTCTCTACTGACAGGGTTGAAGTATTATCTCAACCTATACTAGGATTGAACCCTGGACCTTCAGGTCAGCTGACAAGCGTCTAACTCACTGAGCCACCACAGCTCTCTACTGACAGGGTTGAAGTATTATCTCAACCTATACTAGGATTGAACCCTGGACCTTCAGGTCAGCGAGCAAGGATCTAATTCACTGAACCACCGTGGCTACTTTTTTTCAGGATCAACAGTTGCTGGAGTTGTTGGAAATAAGATGCCTAGATATTGTTTGTTTGGTGATACCGTCAACGTGGCTTCTAGAATGGAATCCACTAGTGAAGGTCAGTGTTCAGATCATCAGCGAACCCCCTATTATACAGGCCACACTTTAATTAGTTGATATGATTTCATCAGAACGGGACTGTGGTAAAAAATATGACAGATTGCAACGAGGATATGATTTAAATTCTGAAGACAAAAGACACGAAACAGCAAACTAATTTGCCTTGCCATCTTTTCATTTTTCACCAATATTTTAAATCGTAGCACACAAGACGTAAAACTCCATTTATTTAATTCATCATTCATTTCATTTACAGCAAATAAGATCCACATCAGTAAAAGTACTAAAAGTTTGTTAGTTGAATCCGGTGGTTTTCATATAGAAAGTCGAGGACAAGTTGATATCAAGGTATAAATACAATATAATACTATTTATTACATTGTTCTTTGATAAATCTCAGCTATCCATACTTCATACAACTCAAATACGATTCTAGCCATCTTCATACATCTTCACTATGTCATGCTGTTTGAAGCTTTGTCTTATACCTTGACTACAATAGTCACCTTTCTTGTATCACATCTTCACAATGTCAGGTTATTACTAACTTCATCTTATACCTTGACTACAATAGTCACCTTTCTTGTATCACATCTTCACAATGTCAAGCTATTACAAACTTCATACTTATACCTTGACTGCAATAGTCACCTTTCTTGTATCACATCTTCACAATGTCATGCTTCGAACTTATACCTTGACTGCAATAGCTACGTTTCTATATGACGTAATGCAGAGTTTGAGAAAACTTTTAAGGGATTAAAAACAGAATTCCTATACTTTGTAGTCCCTTGAATGATTTCCACTGTTTTATTCAATTCAATGGTTATAGGTTAATAAAATCAATCAAAAGGAAATTGTTTTTTATTTTTCAGGGTAAAGGTAAAATGGAGACATTTTGGATATTGGGTACTACTCATGTTGTTCCACGCAGAAGAAAAACACATTTACCAGATTTTCTTAAAGATGTCGAGCCACAAGAACTTAATATTAACTCCTTCACTATTTCAAATGAAACAGAAATGAATGGAGTTTTACGTCCTACCTCTATGGAATGATACGACATAGTGTAGAAAATGTTAATAAATTCGTTAGCTCATCCAAGACTTTTTATAGACAGCCGAAATTCATATTGGCAATATTTTTTCTACTAGGCCACTGGCCGCTATTCTCGCAACAATGTCCCATAATGATAGTATTTTGTCTGTAGTAACGGAAATTTACGTTAGTAGCCGAACGATCACCGAATGTTTGACGTGCAGTCTCAGTCGGAATAGTCCAATATATTTTGAGGTAGTTTAGGTAGTATAGATCTTACTTCAATTAACAAATATTGATTTAAAATCAAATACAATCTACCCCTAATTTAGATAAACTGGACCTTTCAAAATATACTATTTATCATTTTCTTTCTATAATGTTTATACAACCTAATTAAGGTTTTGCGACAGTTGAGTCGAAACAGAGGTCTTGTATTGTAAACCACAACCAACTTTACTGTGGACATTAAACACTCAATATTATATTACCAAAAATACTCAATTTTTTTTTTAACTGTATATAGTTCGGCCCGTTTTAGTGTAAAAACCTGCGCATTATACACAGAATTATACGGTAATAATTTTAACCTTTTATACAATTTTGGTATCAAATTCCTACAAAATCAAAAAATGTAATTACAGCCCCCTTTTGTACAATTTGTTTCTTTAGTCAAATATCTCAGGAGGTGAAACATGTAATTACTGCCCCCTTTGTACAATTTGTTTCTTTAGGTCAAATATCTCAGGAGGTGAAACATGTAATTACTGCCCCCTTTGTACAATTTGTTTCTTTAGGTGAAATATCTCAGGAGGTGAAACATGTAAATTACTGCCCCCCTTTTGTACAATTTGTTTCTTTAGTAAATATCTCAGGAGGTGAAACATGTAATTACTGCCCCCTTTGTACAATTTGTTTCTTAGGTCAAATATCTCAGGAGGTGAAACATGTAAATTACTGCCCCCTTTGTACAATTTGTTTCTTTAGGTCAAATACCTCAGGAGGTGAAACATGTAAATTACTGCCCCCTTTGTACAATTTGTTTCTTTAGGTGAAATATCTCAGGAGGTGAAACATGTAATTACTGCCCCCTTTGTACAATTTGTTTCTTTAGGTCAAATATCTCAGGAGGTGAAACATGTAATTACTGCCCCCTTTTGTACAATTTGTTTCTTTAGGTCAAATATCTCAGGAGGTGAAACATGTAAATTACTGCCCCCTTTGTACAATTTGTTTCTTTAGGTCAAATATCTCAGGAGGTGAAACATGTAATTACTGCCCCCTTTTGTACAATTTGTTTCTTTAGGTCAAATATCTCAGGAGGTGAAACATGTAAATTAACGACTTTTTAAGTAAAAACAAAGTAATAATAAAGATTTCTATCAACATTTTATTACAATGTGGCACTGCCAGTTGTCTTTGATGACAGAATAGTTTCTAACATGATCCTATATTGTTTGATTTAATTGTAGACTAACCATATTTCCTTTACAATATGGTTAATAACACCTTGTTAAAACCCGTATATTTAGATACAATGTTGTCTATGGTACTGTGTCTTACTAATTTGTAGATCAAATATTTCTGCCTCAATGGGTGAGGTCAAATCTCGTGTTGGTGTTCTGTGTTAGTGTTACGTGGTTAATTTGGTGTTATAATACAGTGTACTCTGAGTAATCTGACATTGGGACCCGAAATAATGTCAGATTAGCGAGTGTGTCGGATTACTCAGAGTTCACTGTATATTAACATGAAGAATGGGCTCTATTTCGTGTTATGTGGTGGTGTTAACACTAACACGGAACACTAACACGATAGTTGACCTCACCGACTGAGTGCTTACGGGGTATATAACACACTGGTCCTTCAACATCAACATTACTGAGTCTACTGCATTCGTAAAGCTCCATCTATTCGTATCACCTCTCCGTTTAACATGGGATTTTCTATAATAGTCTGCACTAAATGAGCGTATTCATCTGGATGACCTAGTCTTTTGGGAAACGGTATTTGTGAACAAAGATTTTGAATGGCCATGTCTGGTAAAGATTCTAGGAGAGGAGTCTTGAATAAACCTTTAACAGAAAATATATATTATTTAAAAATATCCTGGTATAAAAATTACACTTGATTAGGAAATACTAATTAATTTTCTAATTTACCAACCATGCTTAACCCAATTTTTCAGAAATCAGAGAAAAAATAAAATTTGGCATGTCTGCAAAAAAAACAACTGACATTTATATTTAACAGAATAACTTCATTTTTTACTAAAATATGGATTTTACTTTAAATAATACAGAAAATAGTCCAGGATGGTCAACTGACACACCCAACTGTCAGACTTTGCCCCTCCCAAACCTGACGATCCACCAAACCTAACCACCCATCTCCTAATCCTGTTAGATTTATATGTAAAGTGGGGCCAAGAACCATACTCACCAGGTGCTATAGTCATGACTCGAATTCCTTGACGACCTAAATCTCTAGCTAATGGTAAAGCCATAGAAACAATGGCTCCTTTACTTGCAGAATATGCCACTTGACCGCGTTGTCCATCGAAAGCTGCTACACTTGCTGTGTTGATTATCACCCCTTTTTGACCACTAGAATTTGGTTCGTTAGCGTTAAGGATCGCTACAGCCAGCCTAATTACATTGAATGTACCACCAACATTTACCTGCAAATTCAGATAGATTTCATTAAAGGGACAGGTTTGCCGATCATTTGACTAGCTTCGGTACAAGTAGAGACATTTTAAAGGCAGACCTTGCCAAACTATTTTCTTATACTGGAAAATATCATGACCCTGCACATCATTCAACTGATTTAGTCTAGCGTTGTAATTTAATGGACTCTAATTAGGTTTGGATCTGTTAATTCTATGACGTAAGAACAACGTGAGAGTTTCGAATGTGATCAACTAAGGTGATGCCATACCTCTAATACTCTTTTGAAATCATCGAGACTGTGAGGTTTATTTTTCTTAAAATCATAAACTGTTTTCGCTATTCCGATACCAGCACAGTTCACCACTGCATCTAGTCCACCAAATTTTGATTGGGCTATTTCCAAGGCCTTTGCCACATCAGATGGTGAGGTTACCTATAAAAAAGCATTATAGACCTTATTCTAACGTCGGCCATATTGAATCCAGAATGCGGATCATTCACGCAAACAAAACTAACTCAAAACTAACAAGACTTGTTAGTGCCAGTGCCAGTGCCTTTTATTGAACAGTAACTTGTTACCTTTCAACCACCTTAATCTTTATAATTAGTGAACACCATTTTAGCAAGCCTTAAATTAATATGATAAAATCCAGCACATCTCGACCTACAACCTAGTCTGAATTTACTTACATCTGTTGGAGCAAATACACAGTTATCTTCCCCCAATCTAACAGCTACTTGTTTTCCTATTGATGATTCTAAATCACATAAAACCACTTTAGCACCTTTTCCAACAAATCTTTCTACTGTTGCCTTTCCTAATCCTGATGCACCACCTGTTACTATGCCAACCAGACCCTG
Source organism: Nipponacmea schrenckii (assembly GCA_030562195.1). NCBI lineage: Eukaryota > Metazoa > Mollusca > Gastropoda > Lottiidae > Nipponacmea > Nipponacmea schrenckii. Next base: position 7,510,522 of record JAUJPP010000005.1, on the reverse strand, counting down.
AAATAAATCTTAATTATATCATACCGTTTCCTTATTCATTTTCTTTAATTTACAGTCCAATTCCACCTGCTCTATTTCAAACAGTTTTTACTAACTGGGCCCAACATTTACCATTAAAGTTGCCTGAATATTTGGCGACAATGGTCATCCATAACAATAGATACCCCAGTAAAAATTTTCCCAGGAAATCAACATGACACATTCTTATATGTGTTAAAACTCGCTTTGTGATAAATCATGACCATATTGCTCCACAGCCTGACCGTTAGTTCTTCGTTGTTTCCGAAGATATTTAAGTTAATGAAGAAAAGTGAAATATGTTCACCTTCAATGCTCCAATGGAGGACGCCATGTTGAACTTTGTAGCTGTGTTCGTCTGGTGTCGCTGGTAAACGTCTTCTAACTGCGGTTCGTTATCTTTACAAGCGACGGTCATTGAAAATATAACACGATTCGATCGAATTTTCCTTCGCTTGGAACTTAATTCAATATTCGGATACTTTACGAAAGTTTCTGTAAGTTGTCGAATGTTTTAAATAAAGAATTCGAGTCGGTATTATGCGCATCTCGAACGCGTAAATACAATCCAGCATGGCCTCCACGGTGTTAAAGGTACATAAACAAGTTAAATCATTTATTTTTGAGTTAATTGTTTAAGTTATAAGTGAATCTATCATACGGAAATGTTTCACGGAATCTATGCGTCTCAGTGATACATCGAAATTATTTTGAGCAACTTTAATATTGGAATTTTTTTGATAATTAAGAAGTTTATATGGACAACATTTCACACCAAAAAAATTAAGTGTTCCATTTTTTCATTATACCACTTGACTTTACTGTTGATAAAACAGAAGAAAATTACAACAGCAAGAATTCTATTTATCTGTTTTTACTACTCAGATATAACAATTTGGTTGCTATTGTGATGAGCCAAGTAGCCTATGCTATATTTTGTGACCAATAGCAGAGCCAGCCCCCCTCACTCAACCCGCCTCAAACAATGTGTTCCAGAAGTATATGGGCTCAACAAGGGCACAATTGTCAAGGCGAAATTCAAAATGAAGCAAATGCCTAATTTTTTTGAGATTTCCAACTGTCCAGGAAAGGGTATAGGCCTAATATAATTGAGATTTATTGCAGGGTCTGGTTGGCATAGTAACAGGTGGTGCATCAGGATTAGGAAAAGCAACAGTAGAAAGATTTGTTAGAAAAGGTGCTAAAGTAGTGTTATGTGATATAGATACAGATGGTGGTGAACAAATGGTTAACAGGCTAGGGAAAGATAACTGTGTATTTGTACCAACTGATGTAAGTTATTGGCTCTAACTCAATTTTCCAACCAATTTAAATTGTTATTTAATCCAATTTGGACAATGTTCACATCCAAGAACATGTTTTACTTTGTTCACATCCGAGAACATGTCTAATTTTGCTCACATATAACTTGTTCACATCCGAGAACGCGTTAACTTGTTCACATCTGAGAACGCGTATAACTTTTTTCACAATCGAGAACGTATCTAACTTTGTTCACATCCAAAAACGCGTGTAACTTTGTTCACATACAAGAACACCTCTAACTTTGTTCACATCCGAGAACGTGTCTAATTTTGTTCATATATGAGAACTGATATAACTTTGTTCATATACGAGAACGTGTCTAACTTTGTTCACATCGAGAACGCGTCTAACTTTGTTCACATACGAGAACGCGTCTAACTTTGTTCACATACGAGAACGTGTCTAACTTTGTTCATATATGAGAACACATCTAACTTTGTTGACATCCGAGAACGCGTCTAACTTTGTTCACAATAGAGAACGTATCTAACTTTGTTCACATCCGAGAACGTTTATAATTTTGTTCACATACGAGAACACATCTAATTTTGTTCACATACGAGAACGTGTCTAACTTTGTTCATATTATGAGAGCGCGTATAACTTTGTTCACATCCGAGAACGCGTCTAACTTTGTTCACATACGAGAACGTGTCTAACTTTGTTCATATATGAGAGCGTGTATAACTTTGTTCACATCCGAGAACGTGTCTAATTTTGTTTACATACGAGACTGTGTCTAACTTTGTTCACATCCGAGAATGTTTCTAATTTTGTTCACATACGAGAACACGTCTAATTTTGTTCACATCCGAGAATGCGTCTTACTTTGTTCACATCTGAAGCACATATAACTTTGTTCACATACAAGATCGCATCTGACCTAGTTTCCAGAATCAGGACACAAGGATAATTTGGAGACATTTTAAAGTTGTTACCTTGCTGAACTACTTTTCTATACCAGAAAATATCATGACCCTTTACATCATTCGACTTATTTAGTCTGGTGTTGAAACTGTTCCTGAAGAAGAAAATAACTATGTTTAATTTTTTATCTAGATTATATCTGAAAGTGACGTATCAAATGCTGTGAAAATAACAGAGTCGAAATTTGGACACCTTGATGTTTTAGTTAACTGTGCAGGAAAAACCCTTGCTTGTGAAGTGTATAAATTTAATAAAAAAAAACCAATCGAAGTGGAAGATTTCAGTGACATGTTTATGGTGAGTTTTATTTTCAGTTTGGAGCAGGGCTGTTGATTTATATTTTCCCAACCGGACATTTTTAATTGATGTTTTGTTGATGTAAAAAATATCTTACACTAAGTATTCAAGTTGAGAGTTATTATTTAAACAATTAGCTGTTACTCTAGGGCCGTTATGGTCGTATATAAGGACATAGGTGGGATCTGAACGAATTGAACGAATAATGGAATGAATGTGCGTTAGGCAATGGCTGTTATTTGATATAAAAGCCACATGTATGTACGTTAGGCAATGGCTGTTATTTGATATAAAAGCCACATGTATTCGTTGGAAGGCTTTATTGATATAAACCAATGTATTACGTTAGGTGGCGTTATTTGATATAAAAGGCACATATGGTGTTAGGAAAAAATGTGGCTGTTATTTGATATAAAAGCCACATGTATATGCGTTAGGCAATGGCTGTTATTTGATATAAAAGCCACATGTATGTACGTTAGGCAATGGCTGTTATTTGATATAAAAGCCACATGTATGTGCGTTAGGCAATGGCTGTTATTTGATATAAAAGCCACATGTATGTACGTTAGGCAATGGCTGTTATTTGATATAAAAGCCACATGTATGTGCGTTAGGCAATGGCTGTTATTTGATATAAAAGCCACATGTATGTGCGTTAGGCAATGGCTGTTATTTGATATAAAAGCCACATGTATGTGCGTTAGGCAATGGCTGTTATTTGATATAAAAGCCACATGTATGTACGTTAGGCAATGGCTGTTATTTGATATAAAAGCCACATGTATGTACGTTAGGCAATGGCTGTTATTTGATATAAAAGCCACATGTATGTACGTTAGGCAATGGCTGTTATTTGATATAAAAGCCACATGTATGTACGTTAGGCAATGGCTGTTATTTGATATAAAAGCCACATGTATGTGCGTTAGTCCAATCAGCTAGATCGTATGCATGGAATATACTTTGTCTCTAATGAAAGGAATAAGACGAAGTTTGACCTTGTGAATCAATATGCATCAAAATATCCAAAGCCTCCAGTGCAGTATAATATACTGAACTTGATTTCTTTGTCAAATATATTTTATTTATTTACTTTGTAATATCTAATACTTTTCAGTCAAATTTAGCCGGAACGTTTAACATGATTCGATTAAGCGTGGAGTTGATGGCTAAAAATCAACCCAACTCGGAGGGTCAACGTGGAGTTATCATTACTGCATCCAGTGCTTTAGGTTATGATGGAAATTTCGGACAGTTTATGTATTCAGGATGTGCTGGGGGGTTAAACAGTATGACCTTACCCCTATCCCGAGATCTGTCCCCCCAAGGTATTCGAGTATTGTCAATAGCTTTAGGTAAATTGTCTTTTTTCTTCCAAATCTAATTTTTATTCCGTCAAGCCAATGACAACTGTGGGTTGGGTTTCTGAATTCAATTGTCATATGAAAGTCCAATGATCTTGAATTAGTCATCTATACTCATAATTCCAGTCGACCCACTCTGTAAATGGATACCGATCAATGTAACAAATATTAACTGAAAAATTGAGTAAGAACAGTGAAAAGATTTTGGAATTTTTCACACAAGATTTTTTAGTCAATATGGTTATGAAGAACCAGTTAAGATATATGCGTGACATACGAGAACATATGACGTAAGAATGACGGGATAATTCCCGATTATAAAAATGATTGTTTCTTTACGTCTATCTCAATTCTTTGAAAACACACCTCGAATTTTTTAATTGTTTTAATTGTGTTTTATTTAGGGATGTTTGAGTCACGAATTACAGATTTCCCTGACTTCGTTCGAAACTATTTTTATAGATGTACACCGTCACCAAATCGATTTGGCAATCCAAATGAATTTGTAGATTGTGTGATGTCTATGATTGAAAATCCCATGTTAAATGGAGAAGTGATACGACTAGATGGCGCTTTCAGAAGAGTTTAGAGACAACATCAACTAGGCTCACCAGATGACTTGCAGTCTACTGTTTATTAGATCAAAATACATTTTAGATTTATTTTTCTGATAACAAAAATATAATTTTGTTGAATTAGGTTTGATAACTCTTGGTTTGACAATATGGCGAAAATATTAACTCATGGTTTGACAAAATGGCCGCCAGGATTGGTCTTCATGATGAAGGGTAGAGTGTTTTAGTGGACTGACGGGGGGAGAGTGTTTTAGTGGACTGACGGGGGAGAGTGTTTTAGTGGACTGACGGGACAAACGTGTTGTAATAAGTCGTCGATCTGAAGAATTTTGAAAGAGACATTATATAATTAATTAATAATGAATATTCGAACAAAACCACAAATATGTTAGTTATCTTTAATTCATAAACTTAGGAATTGTGGTCCTATGTTTGGAGTATTAGAATCATGGCTGCCAGTGAACTCATGTGGATGTGTTAGAGTACAAGGAGTTTCAGTGTGGGTGACTGTTTATCTACCGGTATATGTGTGAAAGTATTAGTATGTAGCCAATAGACAATACTATAGTGTTTACAAATGAAAAATGTATTTTGTATATGTACATTTGAAAATAGAGTAGACCTATAATAAATGGAGTACAATTTTAACTGTCTAAGAGATTGTTTTTTATACACCCATCTAAACAGATGTTGCCATCACAACCCTTCCATTCTGTTAGAATTCGGCACTAATTCTTAGATTTAGCATTTTGATGTAATCCTGGCAAGATAAACTAAAAATTGTCCAGATCAAGGCCTAGTGCTCATGGTGAATGTGTTTTTCATCTTAAAAGATTTACCACAATAAAAGTTATGAGTAGAAGCTTGGAGGTTATAATTGTCATTTTAATTTAATTGTGGTCTGATTTTGAGTGAAGAAAGTAGTGTAGCCTCCCTTTATATAAGCTCTAGAAACTATATTTTAATTGTAGTCTGATTTTAAGTTAAGAGAATAGTGTAGCCTCCCTTTATATAATTTCTGACACTTTAATTATTTGTTTAACTAAGTAATGTATATTTGGAAAATCAAAACGATTTTCTATAACTTTTGTTTTTGGAAAAATCCCGTCTTTGGAATTGTATAATGCTGTTTTAATTGAACTATTAGTAGAACATTATACAATTTTGCTGAAGTAGGTGTATATTACCATGGCTTACCTTCATCTTACTCTCCCCCCCCCCCTCTACATTGAGCTAGAAATTGACTGTAGACAGGACTGAATTGATACTGGGGCCATTATTTTTATTCCTGGTACTCTGCCTCCCCCAGGAAATCTCGACAACTAAAAGCCCGGCGTTTTCTGACATAACAATCAAAATGTTCATCTTTTTGCTATTTTGTAAATTAATCAATCTCTGTTAACTGAAGAAGGTTTTGAGAGACGACAATTGGTGGGGCGTAATTCTCACTAGCCGGGGCCCCACCCTGACATTGGGGCCCCACCCTTACATTGGGACTGAATCAAAATAAACAGAATATGTTAAAAATATTCACAGTGAATACGGGAAGCTACCAGTCAATATTCACATCAAGTAAGAGTTGTATTTCCTCTAATAAGTTTTTACTGAATTATTGTACATTTCCTTTTCCTGTTAGTTTCTAATTGATCTTGTATTTCTAAGTACCAACAATTAAAAATCCATGGTGCATTTCCCTCGTAAATTTTAAAATTAAATTACATACTTCCTGTTTGTAAGCGAATTCTATATACGGTAGAAAATAAATCTATACACAGAACAAATTCTATCTATTTTAATAGCTCTTATTTATAATACACTGATGACATCAATTTACATCATTCTGATTTTCAATCAGACGTCTGTGGTTCCTGTAATTCTACTAAAACTAAACAGTTCTATTAAAGAGATTGTAAAGATGTTTTCTATATTTTGTATGTGTAGCAGAGACACTGATATCGTCAATTTACATCATTCTAATTTTCAATCAGATGTCTGTGGTTCCTGTAATTCTACTAAAACTTTGCGGGATCATTAGAAAAACTTCTTTACAATCTCTTTTATTCCTCAAGACAAAAAAGAACCGTTCCCTCTCGTTCTGGGGTATTCGCGAGTAATTGTGGAAGGAGGGAAGGACATGGACATACGTGACAGCAATATACCCTCTATATCATATGTGAGTGAATAAAAATAAACATCATATTAGATTGTAGGGTGTGATATCGGGTTTTAATATGAGAGGGGTTTAGGTAATATTAGAATGATTAATGGTGATTAATGGTGATATTCAATATGTTTAATATTTGATCTTATATATAATTTTAACACCTATATACACCCAAATTAGATATAATAACTGGACATAATTATATAGATAACAATTACTTTATAACTTACAACGTTTCAACAATGATACTCTCGTCTTTATCAAGCAATGATGGGAAGCCATATTAGGTAATTAAAGAAGTTGTTGGTGGTAACATTAGTTCAAATTGCATGGTTGTAAACACAAAATTCAATAATCTATATTGTAGAAGTGACAGAAAAATATTGATGACTATAATATGGTCATTTGTGAAGAAATAAAAAGGTTCTCACTTAGAAACTAATTCGGGAGATAAATAAGTCGGCGTTTAATGTGTTAGTTTTTTTTGTTTACTAAATATCATACAACAAAGGAAACAGTACAACTAATGTGTTTATAATCATACAGCCCAGGGGTAGATTAGAGAGTGAAAGGGGAGAATAATTAGTAGCCTTATCTTCTATAATACTACCTCACAATTAAATCATTAGTCAAGTATAAATTAAAATTTAAATAATGATCTCATGTTTAACAAACCAATTTGTAATTTGTTCTTTTCTCGCCCAATTGACATATTAAAGGTGTGAAATGGCCTAGAATAATTAAACTGTATTTTGTTGAATTTCTAAGATTGATGAAAGAGTGTTTAATAAGATTATGTATTTAAGAATCTTGACTTATTTAATGAAGTGTGATATTAGCCATTTTCAGCTTTTTTTTTTTTCAAATTTAATTTTTTTGAAAATCCTAATTAGTATATAGTACCTCATTAATTATTCTGTTTAATTAATCTATAATTAGTCAAGGTTTTTTCTAGCCTAATTATATACAAGATTTCCCAATTAAAATTCTGCTTATCAAGTATTCATAAGGAAAAGAACAAAAATTTTCTGTTTTCCTGGAAACCAGTCAATCTTTTTTTAGTTTTGTCATGTTTGATTTACTATGCCCTAAGGCCAGGAAATGTCCCTCGAAAATTAAAAAAATCAAAATTAATTTTTAATTTAATTAACTAACTTTTCAAGTTGTTTACTTTCTGTTTTTTATTTGAAATTCCTGACTAGCCTCCTGTTAGGTCTACAGGTAATAATCTACAGATGTCAATTTGTAGAGTTCACCTGATCCACGTGTATCACTTTACACACTAAATATATGAAATAAGGTATGGCTACAGGTGGATATAAGGATAATCTTTATATTTTAAATTCATTTGGCAAGTTATGAAATTTTGTCTGGTGTCAAGCAGCAACTGAAAAACTCTTTAGATAATTATATTTGTTTAACATTGAAAGAAAGTAAATTTGAATTTTAATTGTGTAAGAACTGAAAGTCAGTTTTCATTCTGAAAAGAATTATAAAAAGTTTATTATATCTCACAGAAAGCGGTGCATTTTTATTTAATTGTGTAGGAACAGAGAGCCAAATTATCATTTTGAAAGAAAGATGGGAAGTATTTAGAATGATTATATTATACAGAAATAAATATTTTTATTTAATTGTGTAGGAACTGAAAGTCAAATTTAAGTGTTTATATAATTATATCTGTTTAACATAAATTGAAAGTCTGAAACATAACCTAAAACATGATAACAAGCAGGTTTCACATCTTACAGCTGTATATCATCTACATAAACTTAACAGATGCTGAAAATAAAAACTTGATAAATTTCTCCTGATTACTCACAAGTCTAGTCAACACCTGCAAATTATCAGCTGATTTTTTTACTGACCTACTTTTTAAACAGGTAACATGAATAATTATGATTCACCTCTGGTCAAAGGTCACACGAATTTCTTTATTTTCTATTCAAAAACCAATCCTTTGCTTGAATACATTCATCAACACACTTAAAGTTTTCGCCTTTCACTGATAAGTAGGTTTAAAATCAAACAATACCTGATAATAATGATAATGATTATAAACCATCCCTTACTATTGAGTAAATATAGTAGTGATTTAACTATTTATTATGAGGTTAATGTTTTATTTTTGGTTTTTTGTCATCTAACAGGAAATATGAGGGTGTAAAACTACCTGTTAGACTGACAGAATATTGAAATGTAAAAACTTTGTTTCCTGGCACCTGGAATTATCTGATGACAAATATTATGGTGTATAACTACCTGTTAGACTGACAGAATATTGAAATGTAAAAACTTTGTTTCCTAGCACCTGAAATTATCTGATGACAAATATTAAAGGTATACTACTACCTTTTAGCTGACAAAATATGATAATTTTAAAACTTTGTTTCTGGTCTTGCTCTATGGATGACTCAATATTAACTTTTTGTAATTCTATTTCCTGGTTTTGGCCCTAGACTTACCCAGTGTCTTTACTATACAACAGAATCCCTCGATAATTCAATAAGTGATACTAAGTAATAATTTATTAAACTAAGTAAATCTCTATATAACATAATAATATACCATTTCAACTAAGTAATTATTGAAAAAAACTTATAAGCATGTTTTAAAATTACTATTTTTCTGGAAAATTACATAATTTATAGATTTATTTAAGCAAAGATTAAAAATTAAAATTTTGACTCATCCCAAGAGATATACTGCTATATATTTAAATGAAACAGAAACAATGTTTGTAAGAACTAACTGAATAATACAATTTTTCATTAGGTTCATTTGATACCCACATTATAATAACGAGGGGGTAGATAACCTATTGTTATCATCCCAGAGTCTGCCATATTAATTGTGGGCAGTTTTTTTTAACCATCCTTCATAGTTTTACAATTTATTATCTAAATTTACAAAAATGAAAACTTAATATTATATTTACGTAGGCAAGTGTTTTATTTTTGTAAATATTTAAAAATTTAATCAATAATTTGACATTTTCATTTGATCTTCCATAGTCTAGTAGTTATTTCTGTATCTGCTTACAAAGGAATCATATAATTCTAGTGGGTGTTTTTTTAAAACGTGGATTTTTGAAATGTTAAGAGGTTATATTAAATTAAAAATTATCAAAAAATATTAAGAATTATGCTTGTATCACATTAGGGTAGCAAGAAGTTTGATGACGTCATTAATAATGAAATATGCTGAAATCTGTGACACACATAACATTTTTAAAAAACCTCTGTACAATCTCTTTAAGATCTGTTGTTGTTTATTTCAAATTGCAAATATAAATAATATAAATAATTAAAACAGCCCTATTTAACAAGGCAGTCAAAATATTATTGTTCCCTATTATTCATGTAATGTGTACTTCGCAAATTTTTAAACATACGTCATGTATATTGGCATAGATGTAAACATAATGACATTGACGTCACATGTGTTGTTTGTGATGTTCAAGATGGTGACAGTTGATGACATGTCATTTCTTGAAACACTTAACATCACTATAAAAACTACCCTAGATGAATAATGAGGTCCTGTTGAAGTTTACAGTAGACAATATTGTTTTCATATTTTTGAAAAAAAGAAATGAGTGGAGTTTTACATCCTACTCTTCTATACCTTACTTTTCATATTTTTATAAAATAAAGAGTAGCTTGAATTGTTCCTTAAATACCTGATACAATTTTCTGTTTAATAAAGAAGCTTTTTAATATTTTTATAATTCAAAATGGGACATGAGCAACAATTTTATGGATTAACAAATTAAGGCAACAAGCAAATTATTAAAGTTTCAAATTTAAAATTTGGTATCGAAAATTTTTTGCTTATGTCCTTTCACTTGTTACCTATTCTTTTATCTTTTAAATGCAAACTGTAGTCCAAAAAACTGTACATGTCAAGACTTCAAACATCCTAGCCTCTATCATCCAGTCTTGATTGTAGGTAGTCTGGATGTTAGTAACTACAATTCTCTTGATTATTCTATTTCATTGCCCTTGCTTTAAGAAAATTGAAACTTGTGTAAGCTGGCTAACATTAAATCAAAATGTTTTCAAAACAGTTCAGAAATCACAGGTCAAGGTTGAATCAATTTGACCCCATGGTTCACTGATTTCCATGACAATGGACACTATAATAAAGTAGGCTTACAAAATATATTTTTCACAGCAATTATGGACAAAATGTCTTGAAAGAAGTAATGTATTTGTGTATAAGAAGACATGATAATAGGTTTTATAATGTAGAGTTGTCACTTGGAAATAATTTGTTTTAGAAACTTGACAGAAAAAATTGGACTGAGTTAGAAAAATAGGGACAGTCACCAAATTTTGAAGTTGACACGCATTAATTTCAAATATTGCCAACTAGAGAGTGGCTTGCACTCCCCTTCATATCTTTAATAGCTATACGTGTTTGGCTGTAATTTATTGGGGACAAACTAAATAAGGTATTACGTTACTCTCAGCTGATAACGCTCAACTATCTTATAGTTTATTAAGGGTCAAGGTCATATTTTAGATCCCGTTACAAGATTTCACAACTGTTTTATATTTTTCGGTGATTTCAATCAATTTCAAGAATTTCGTCATTTTCCTTTTCAGATGAGGTCCATTCAATAGAAAACAAACCTAATTGTTAGAATTCTTCGTCTTAAATAACTAATTAGTTATTTTTTGGCCATTTCTGTTCACATATTCTATAAATCTTTTAAAAATTGCATGTTATCACTATTTGTTTGATAATGTTTATTATGTAATTTAGATAAAACCTTCAGTAATACACGGTTTAATTCTACAATCTTTACTTTAATATCAGTAAAAACTTTATAAAGATGTTAAAAATACATCAACACAAACATGTAATTAGGGACAAGTTCACAGTTTATTTTACCAATCATTCTCTAGTCTCAGAAATGGGAAATTTAAACCAACTAATCAGTAACAGTGTTCGAAGTTCACAGTCAAAATTTGAGTCTTCAACTCCATGTGTGTCTAGAATTATCCATGTTAGAAAGCTAAAATAAGTTATAAAGAACAGACATATAGAAAAATTGAGTTAAAGAATTATTATAACTCAAGAAATGCTATGAAAGCAAAGACACAGGCATGTTGGCACAACCTTCAATGACAGAGTAATGCTTGTTCAGTTAAAAAAAGATGAGGTTTGTCGTCCCATCTGGGCAATGACGTAAAATGGCTTGGCTAAATGATTCAGAGTCTATGACATCAAGTAGATGGTTTATTTAATTACACCTGACAGTCAGCCAGTTCACCCTCAGTGACATATAGACCATGGGACAGTCTTACCCCACACACAGTACATAGATAACGATTGACCCCCACAGGGTTTTATTTATTTCTGATAGTCAATAACACTGATATATCAAAACAATAGTATTACCCCTCTCAACTCGCAGGATTGGGGTAGGGCAATAAACCTAGGTCCCCTGTGTTACAGGCTGTGCACTTTAAAGATCCTTTAACAGTTGGAAAGAGCAAAAAGAGTAGGCTAAGGCAGCCTCACTGCACACTATATTGAGTTGTCTAGTAGCATATATCCGGCAGTAGAGGTGAAGAATTCCTTTGATTTCTTTGCACTTTCTTGAATCTGTCTTTATTAGCCGCTAATTAGGATGTAAACAGAAGAGTAGGAAGTAAAACTCCATTTAATTTTTAACACTACAATGCCTATCATCATTAGCCCATTAGTTGCAGAAAAATTGGATGTAAAATTCCATTCATTTCGTTTTTGTCAACTATCAGAATATGATGCCAATAAAACACTTCTAAATATGGACTATTACTTAATTATATAGATTTTTTAAATGAATATATATAAAATATTAGATTTAAATTCAAATAGTAAGTTTTGAGTGGCGATTTTAGAAGGAATAATCCCTTGAAATAGTGAGTTTTGAGTGGTAAGTTGAGAAGGAATAATCCCTTGAAATAGTAAGTTTTGAGTGGCGATTTTAGAAGGAATAATTCCTTGAAATAGTAAGTTTTGAGTGGTAAGTTTAGAAGGAATAATCCCTTGAAATAGTAAGTTTTGAGTGGTAAGTTGAGAAGGAATAATCCCTTGAAATAGTAAGTTTTGAGTGGTAAGTTTAGAAGGAATAATCCCTTGAAATAGTAAGTTTTGAGTGGTAAGTTTAGAAGGAATAATCCCTTGAAATAGTAAGTTTTGAGTGGCGAGTTTAGAAATAGTAAGTTAATGAAGTAAATTGCTGTGAACCTTTAAACTTTACCTTGACAGCTTGTGAATCACTGTCAATTTCCGAGGAAAACTTGAAGTAACACTTTACACTTACTGTATATAGACAGCTCATTATACAAAATATTTCTACCTTCATTAATTTTACATTTTCATTAGATATCACAAGTTACTCTAATTTCAACTTTGACCTATTTTCTATGACGTATTTGTTCTTTGCATCTTCTAGTAGTCAGAGACAAACAAATCATTGTTGACTTTAAATTGTTTAAAACAAATACAAGTCTATAAAGGTGATAAACAAACAAAAATATACAAAAAATACAAACAGAATAATAGAAAATTTACACTTTCAGAGACCAAATTGAATGTACACTTTTTTTTTCTTTGATATTATTGTTTTTCTAGGATTTTTTTAAAACCAATGCAAAAATATAGTGGATATAGTCTTTGAATGTGTATCAGATATTGAAATGGAGTTTTACATCCTATTTTACTGTACCTTAAGGGTTAATGAAGACGGGCAACGTCATGCAGTGTGCAATGAGGGAAAATTTGCCAGGACAGCGGTATTAGCCTACTCTTTTTGCGATTTCCAACTGTCGAGGGATCTTTAACATACACAGCCTGTAGTACACAGGGCCTTTTCCATGTCAGCCCCTCAGACCTACATCACTGACAAGGGGAAACCAATTTAAAAATCAGGACATATATTGCGACCTATGCCAGGATTGAACTCTGAACCTTCATGTCAGCAAAGACTATACAAAGACCATTAATTATATGGTTTTTGATGTCAGCAAGCAAACATCTAACTCACTGAGCCACCAAGGCTCTTGTATAATTTATATGTACCATTAAACCAAATGATAAAATATTAACCTTGAAAGTATGTTTTTAATAAATATTAATTAGGTAAATATTGACCATCAATATAATAAACATCATCAGAAAGGCTGTAGGGTTTATCTTATTATTATAATTTCATAGATTTATGACACTTTCAAAATATACACCTAGATATTATTTATTAATTACCTGTATTCAGCTAATTAGAAATAGATTAATTAGACCTAATTAGTAGAATCACAGTGGGAATCTGTCATCACTTCTAATAAACCTACTTTTAATATTTCATAATTTAAACACCTTCATATTAGGCCACATTAAATAATTCTTCTAGACAGTGAAATGAAATGGAGTTTTACGTCCTACTCTTCTGCACCTAATGGGCTAATGAAGACAGTGAAATGAAATGGAGTTTTACGTCCTACTCTTCTGCACCTAATGGGTTAATGAAGACAGATTTCAAGAAAAGTGCAAAGAAATCAAAGGAATTCTTTATAGATACTGCTGCACCATATGCTACTAGACAACTCAATGCAGTGTGCAGTGAGGGGAATTTTGATGAAGAAACTACATTGGAATTAAATAAATAAGAACAATTATTATGGATATACACTTCTAGAATATTTATTACTTTCAACGTTTCAATGTGGTTCTCACACCGTCATCAGGAATACAATGATAGGAACATCAAGCAAATAGGTCTATATAGGCAACAATAACAACTACAATATAGTTAACTAAAACAACAAAGGAAACCCATATTTTTTAAATTTCACTTGAAGATTATGCATAAGTATGAAAAACACTAAAAAACATTTAAATTGGCCTAAATCTACCCAGCTACTCTATTAACACTTGTTAACAAGGTATTGTGTTAAAAATCAATTGTTTAACACCTATTGTTTCTGATCACAGGTGGACATCATTACTATAGTGTTATAATATTGGCAATATATGTCAAAATCACCCGGTTAATAAAACACTGGGCATTATAATTAATATTTCAACACAGCATGTATGTTTTATGGAATGTTGACTGCAATATCAACCAATACCCCCCTCCACCTCTTATCTACCCATAAAGTCTTACTTTCATTATGAAAAAAAAGATGGAAAAGAGAAAGATTCTGACAATAACTTATCAACTTTGCTAGGAATGAAATGGTAATCTTAAAAACTTTAACTCGATTATTAAATTACTTTTTGTTAGAAAATGCCAGCAATATCAACCAATACACCCCCACCTTCATCCCCCCTCATCAGTCTTACTTTCATAATAAAACAGATGGAAAAGAGAATACGTCTGACAACAACATATTGATTTTGTTCCAATTTAAATAGTAATTTTAAAAACTTCAACTTATATATTAAATTATTTTTTGTTAGGAAATGAAAATGTCATTTTAGCAACATTGTGATATATCAATAATCAATATATAGCGTCTTTAAAAAAATATTGGGTCCTCAATAAATATAAACAGTTCATAATTAATAGATCTACTAATAGGAATATATAATATTTCAATATGATATTTCAATACGCTATTATTTAAGTGACGCAACTTTTATATATTAGTATACGGTACGTTATCATACATAGTATTACAAAGTACTATAAACTACACATAATATGCAAATCGTAACAAGTTTAGGCACTTTCACCGTATTTCGCTGACGAGGCGACCTAGATTTAAAACAAATTCAAGTTGTCACACGTAAAGTGACGCCGACTGAAACTTTAGAATTTCGCAAGTTTGCAAAAAAGTTTTCTTTGTTCTGATCTTACGAAAGTTTACAATAGTGCATTGTCCTTCAATTTTCCGTTAAGTTTTTAATGAGCAAATAATCACCGAAATGCCAAATGCACTCAGGCCAAGGTTGAAAGTAAACTTGTAGTGTTTTATTGAAGGGTGCAGGTAGTCGGCGACGAGTTAATTTAATGCGAGTAAAGAGGGAAAAGAGCTGGACTGTAGGTAAACAAATCTACAACGCACCTGTATAGACAGATTAACATTATCTTCTATTATCCAGTCATTTTTCTCAACGTTTATTTCAATGACATTGAGACTGGTTAATCAAATATAGGCGCCACCTCATAATGGTAGTACATTCGTGTTGAATTGTAAAATATCGTGAAGGTTTGGAATTTATCAATGCCTAGAATTTAGGATAAAGGCGGAGTAAGTTTTATTATTGAGAGATTCATTGGCTGTTGGCGTCTGCACTAACCTGTATAAAACCTTCACCAAGATGGCGTCCACTTCTTCACGCTCGAGTCTGTCAGATCTTCATTATGACGTCACAAGTACCTGCTACCAGCTTTATAATCTGATTGGACGAGAATTTACTACTGTCATTTCATTGGTCAATTCTTCGAATACACCGACCTTCATATCCAAAATGGCTTCCAAAGAGCTGGGTCTTCCATTTGGTTGTTGAAACTTTCTGTGGAAAAATCTAGCTTCGTTTATATTATTTCAACTATAGGAAAATAGCGATTGAAGCGGACAGATTTCTTTTATTAGGAATGGTTCTATGCTGAACAAGGTGCATCTGGATTAAGCGATTACCGTACGGACGGAAGATTGGGTTCGTGCCAAGTTGACAAATCTTGTCGAGTTTCAACATAGATAGATCTAGTCGTTGGCCTCGGGTGAGCTAAGAAGTCGGTGATGCGTATCTATTTCGCGTCTTAAATCTACTAGCTGGATTATCTCGGATATTGACAATGTGTGCGGTGTTCACGGGGTGTTTGAAGTCGGACAGAAAATAACGTTTAGGAATTAATGTAAACAAACATTTTTATTTTTTGGGTTTTAAATCAAAGGAAGTATTCATTCGGTGAACGAGATCTTTTTACTACTGCAGTGAGTGACGGTGAATTATGAAGATGACTGTTGTGTAGTGAGTCTGTATTCAGTACAAGAAAGACCTGTAACTTCGGTTATTTTACAATTTTATCTAAGGAGGAATTCACCATCTATAATACTCACAGGATATGAAAATGGATTATCATTTACTTTCATCATTTGACACACAGCTGTGTTTCTTATTGATTTGTGTGATCTCTCAACTAGCCAGTGTCAACAGTTGGCAATATCAGTGGAATCCTAATTCATATTCTTCTGTGCGAAGAAATGGATATGGTATACAACAATTCCCGGAAGAATCGCGAAAAGATAATTTCTTCAAAGTGATCAGTGCCCAAAATGATTGGATGTTGGTGGGAGGACGAAACGTAATCCATAATATTAGTTTAAATGATTTGGAATTACTGGATTCTATAAATTGGCCGTCTGATAAATTGGACATTAATATTTGCATACACAAGCAGAAAACGAAAGAAGAGTGCCAGAATTATATCCGAGTAATTGTTCCCAAGACTCCCAGAGAATTATTTGTATGTGGTACCAATGCCTACCGACCAAGATGTAGAACCTATGTCCGAAAATCAAATGGCAAATTCGAATATGACGGCAAGGAGGAAAACGGAATAGCAAAGTGCCCTTTTGATCCAAAACAGAACAGCACTTCTGTGTATTCCAATGGTGTTCTTTATTCGGCAACTGTGGCTGATTTCTCCAACCGCGATCCTCTGATCATACAAGCGGAAGGGAAGAAATATGTCCGAACGGAACAATATGATTCAAAATGGCTGAATGAACCTAATTTTGTCAGCTCTTTCGACAAAGATGATAAAGTGTTCTTCTTTTTCCGAGAAACGGCGGTGGAAAATATTAACTGTGGAAAAGCCACTTTTTCTCGCGTGGCTCGGGTTTGTAAACAGGACGCTGGAGGTGATGTGGTCCTACAGAATATATTCACTTCTTATTTCAAAGCCAGACTAAATTGTTCCATTCCTGGAAACTTTCCATTCCACTTCAATGAAATCCAGTCGACCACAGAATTGGGACAAGGTAATTACAGACCAGCTTCAGATAGTGGTGACAGGAGTAACATGGTTTATGGTGTATTCACAACAAACGAAAACAGTATCGCAGGATCTGCTATCTGTGCCTACAGCCATGCTGATATTCTGGAAGCTTTCAAGGGTAAATTCAAAGGACAGGAGTCGGCCCTACATAACTGGTTAGCTGTACCCCGAGAAAAAATCCCTACCCCTCACCCAGAAAGATGTACCAATGACAGTAAAAAGATTCCTGATATGACTTTAGATTTTGTGAAAACCCATCCCCTGATGGACACTGCCATTCCTGCACGAGGGGGTGCCCCAGTTTTGGTACACACAAGTTTTACGTCCAGATTTACCCAAATTGCTGTCGACTGGCAAGTCTTTTCTGGCAAGGGACGATATTACGATGTCATGTTTGTCGGAACCGATGATGGTAAAGTTATAAAAGCCATCAACAAAGGAGAAACATCTAAAATTGAAACAGTTGTTATAGAAGAAATCCAAGTCTTTGCCGACAAGTCACCTGTGGTCAACATGAAACTTTATAAAGGCAACCATATTTCTGAAAAGTTGGTGGTCATCTCCGAAAAAGAGATCATTTCAATTCCTTTACATCGCTGTCACGAGAAGAAGAATTGTCATGACTGCGTTGCCCTTCAGGACCCCTACTGCTCCTGGGCGGAGAATCAATGTGTTAATTCAGAGAGAGGCATCCAGAATATACAACAAGGTAAGGATGAAAGTTGTGATCCAGTTCCACCATTTGGTGTCAGCAAACCTACGCAAGCTACCACAGTAAAGCAAATTCCACCAGTTAAAGAAATTTGTGATTGTTCAACGGAACAGAATACTGATCAAGGATCAAGCCACGGAGACGAGAATGTTATGGAAAATAATATCAAACCCAATTCTAACTGGTATCCCAATACACCAGAGGAAAACAAAGACGTTATAAACGAACCTGGCCGAACGGGAGAAGTTAGTGTTGTTCAGGAAGGTGCCGTTACTGCGTCGACCCTAGCCATAGCGTTAGTGGTCGCCATAGTGTTATCTCTTGTGTTAGGATTTATCATTGGATATAAAGTGAATGCCTGTAGAGGGTCACGTGACATTGAAACACCATATTTAGACAGAAATATTGCGATTCAAAAAAGCAAAAATCGTCTCTCGTCGACGGGAGAAAATGTGTATTTCAACCCTGATAATACTGCTTTACAAAAACAATTAAACTATGTAGTTAACGTGAATAAAAACGGAAAATTAAACAGTTGCGTGGAGACTAAACCAGTTCAAAAATCAAATAAGGTCTATTTATGACTTAAAGATAGTGTTTGTTAACTTGGTGCTTTCAGTGATAAAATGTATTATTCAAACCAAAGTAAAAACTACAGTACTTGATGGCTGGATCATCGCTTAAATCCTGGTGATTTCAAGACAAGTCTAGCCACATGGAGCACGTTACTTCCAAGGGTAACAACTCTTCAAGAAGCCTGAATAAAGGCGAATCTTTCAGCCATGTGTTTTACTTGTTTTGTTGGATTTGTGAAGTGTTTGTTTTTAAACCTGTTATCGAAGTCTGTAGCAAATGAAGAAGCCTGGAGTTTCTCTAGGACTGTTTTGTGGACTACTGCCAAAAACTTTTCTTTAACTTCAGTCTGTGTGTCTTAATGCTTGGTGAATCTTGTGATTACGTTTGGCCATCAGCCTGTTTTATTATAACTTTTATTTGACTGAAGTTAAAATCTATTTACACACACAAACGATCATGTGACCCTTCATCAGACTCTTCAAAAGGTTGTGATTTTAATAAACAAACAAGACACTAAAACCTTTCTACGCGTTGTGACGACATTTTTATTTTTAATATTGGGAGAGCTGATGTTGAAATTGGAAAGAAAATTTATAAAATGTTGACATCAAGAACTCTTTAAGTTCACTTTATATATATTTAGACATTCCATTGAAATGTGGATAATATTATATAGTGCTATGGTTTATCCCACCTTGTATGTGTATAACAATGTACAACATATCTCCACTCACCTAGTGGGTATAAAAGAAAGATTGAGGTCAACAATTTTTTTAGCCTCTCATATTACTGCAGGAGTAGTGTCACAGACGACCAGGTCTTTTTTGTTATCTTCACGTGAATAACGTCTTTTCATCTGATACTATACATTAGTTTCTATTCAAACGACAATCTTGCTGTAATATCTAGTGAATAAATATGACAAGGGACTGTAAATAGGTGATTATCTCAACTAGCTACCAGTTGTAACTGTAGAGTAACTTCAATAAATATAACCATGGGTCCTCAACCGTGAATCGGATCAAATTTAAAAATCATACAAGATGACAAGGCACAAATTTCTAGATATTTATCCATATAAATCTTAATTCAAAATATTATATTTATTAACGTTGTTGTGTTAATTCTATCTGCAGTAATATGGAAAGGCGTATAAAAATAGATGTGTGAAAAAGGACACAGAATTATTCCCAATGGATATTGGTCACATTTGAACTACCGTACTTACAAAATAAAACATCATCGTTAACTATCATCATACATAATTATTTTTTTTCTAATTAACGAGGCTTTATTATGCAAAGT
Source organism: Nipponacmea schrenckii (assembly GCA_030562195.1). Taxonomy (NCBI): domain Eukaryota; kingdom Metazoa; phylum Mollusca; class Gastropoda; family Lottiidae; genus Nipponacmea; species Nipponacmea schrenckii. The sequence goes on along the minus strand of JAUJPP010000005.1, from coordinate 7,490,250 downwards.
TTTATGATAGTATTGTTATGTGATTGGACTTAAACCATTTCTTATTCAAACAAAACACCAGACTCGTCTTTCAGGAAACTTGATTCTGATTTAACTTTGTTTTTTACATTTATTTCCAAGAGCTCGATTCAATTTAAAATTTACCCATCAATGTTAACTATTTCTTGAGATAAAAACAAACTTTTTTACAAACATAAGTGAAATAAGATTTAAATGTCTATTTGATTGATCTGCAGGAATTTTTAGATTCGTTTCAGCTTGATTTCTCTGTAACTGAAACTAAAATTTATCAAACCTCCTTCACTTGGAAAAAATGTTTATGAAATCAAATTTCAAAATCTGTTATAGTTCTGTAAAGAAATGGTTTAATGTCCTTGGCTTATAATCTGTACCTGTTAATTAACTAATGGTTGTATATTTTGTTCTGTAAATTTATATTTTATTTTTAAGGGGCATACACACATCAGTTTTTAGTAATGGATGCTCAGCTGGTGATTTTATTAATAATATTGCAATATTAACTTATAAATCTCTTTCGAAAAGAGTTTGGTCCTTTTGTTATTTCTTAGAAGACGTTTGAATCTTTAATACTGAAGGTGAAAAAGGCTAAACTGGAGTAACAAAAGAACCAAATCTATTTTTAAATTTTCTAGTTCTGGTATACGTCAAGTTGTATACAAGGAGTTATTGTTTTTTAGTAACCTACACCTCGATTTTCCCTTAGATGTGTTTTCACATAATTTAACGCAAGTCGTATAGTCAGTCAGATACGGTCACTGTGTTTATGACAAAGCTTTATTCCCCAAAGACAAATTTCTCGAAATATTTGTAATTGGTTTTGTTCTAAGCAATCAAAAGAAATAGAATCTGTATTTCGAAAGTAATTTCAAACTTGCTAAGAAACGGAACTAATTTAAAAGTAATTTTCTTGGTATAACATTAAAAACTAATGTTCAAATCTGCTGGAAGCCTGGAATCGAAACTTAGATTGCAGTTGAATATCATTATTTTATACAGATCTCACACGAACACCTGCAGATAAATATAAACAGTTTCGTTTATACTGCCATCATATCTCTCTATATTCATTTGAAATTTAAATTATTATAAATGCATTATGAGGAAGTTCGTAGAAATATTTTAAAATAGATAACAATAATGGAATCAACAATTAATTAGAAATACCAAATATTCGTTAATTGTTGAGTTAATTCGTTTATCTGGACTTAATTACCAAGACGTCTGCAAACCTTTGAAGGAATATAGCTTTGTTATAAGATGGTTGACATTTATATGTTTTCTTATCAATTTCAAGTTAAAACCTGGAAAATAATGTCAAAAGATTATGATTTGTGTTGTTATTGTGAAGACAATATCAAGTTTTAAAATGTTAACAAGACTTATCACCTTACAGTACAATAAAACATGTTTCTATAGACTTTATTACCTTCAAAATATTTTTTTATCATTTTAAACCAAGATATTAAAATCAGGTTGAATTTTAGACAACAATGGATAATATTTATAGAGTTATATAGAACTATCAGTGTTACGAAGTTTATGAATTTCTGTTTTTTGAAAACTATTTGAATAAGAGTGATCATGAATATAAAGCAAACTCTATTCCATCTCAACCAGAAATTTGATGTGAACTTTTTCGTCCACCTATAAATTTTTTATATATTTATTAAAATTTAAAAATCTATTTTTTTTTTTTTGTTCAATTTAAGAATCTTTCAGCTAAAGATTATGGATAAGAAATTTTATAATTTTAAGGAGTGACATGCATCAAAGCAATCAATTTTTACAGGAATGTTCAATATCACTTCATAAGGTGCAGAAGAGTAGGATGTAAAACTCCATTTTATTTCATTTCCAAGACACAAATCCCTGGCTTTAGGCCTAATGTTTATGTTGATAAAAAAAAAAAAAAAATATTTGATTTGAAAATATTAGCATAACTTATTCTGATTGAAAACATTGATAGAATGTTTTTGTTTTTATTAAACAAATTGATATTAGTGGTTATTGCTGGAGGGAGATACTTAAATTCTGATAACAATTGATTAGTGGCCATAAAATATAAGATGGTTTTGATAACTAGCTATAAAAAATAGATTTAACCAGATGGCACACGCTAGAGAGAAAAATTAACTAAATGACGGTTTGATTACGGTTAACGACGTGATGTTATTTCTGTAACTCTGTTTGCGGTATATTCTGTATTATCACTTTAGATGATATCATGTTATTTTTTCAGTTCTAGTGATCTAGTTTTTTTATAATTATTACACTTGACTTGTTCAGTTCCATCGGTTTCTGATTTTACTGGAATATTAAAGTGATACTGTGTCTTAGAATGGACATAAAAGTTATCAAGAATGGTCAATATGAGTTAATATTCATCAGTGATCTTGGTTTAATAGTTAATTAAGTTTAAATTTGTAAATTTTATGTTCATTCTAAGATCCAGTAATCCATGGCAACAGAACAGTTATCAAAAATCGTCATGGATACAAGTGTGGTGTATTTCAAAATTTTAAAGAATATATCTTAACACTTATTGACCAACTTTCAAATAACACATTTTGTGATTTTTTACTAAAGCTTCGATTGAGAAAGTTAAAATAACCATTGTGATTTCAGAAATTGATTTTTTTAATGAAATCCTAAATTTGGAAGGTGATTTTCCGCGGGATGTTGTTGAAGATAATTATATTGTATGTTTAACTGACAGACTGTCACCTCCAGCAACACCTTCTATTTTTTTATTTTAGTTTTCACACTCAAATCTAACTTCAAAGGAAGGAATAGAGACATTGTTTTGGCCTGAAGATATGTTGAAAGTGTCTTTATATCTGAATCGACAAAAACATGGCAGGTCCATTCCTAGTATAAATTTATACTAAACCTGGGTCAATAAACAAAACATCTTTTCTTCTTGTATTTTAATTACACGCTTTCTAGATCGGTGTGGCTAATCGATAATGTAAAGTTGTTAAAAACTAACAAATGACACTTGTATTTTATTGAGAGGTGTATCAATTCTTCTAAAAACACAGATTTTAGTTTTTATTCATGGCAAGTTGTTATTAGAGGTGTTTATTTTAGAGATTAGACTGTTAATGAAAGGTGCTAAATCATTAATTCTAGCCCCCTGCAAACACCCCAGGCTGAATTAACAACACCCCAGGCCGAAATTAACAACACCCCAGACCACAAGTTTGTTTAAGTTTTGAAATACTAGGAATAAATAGTGTTATATAGTTAGATTAATAGTACAAATACAATATATTAAGAGTTTGCTTTATATTTTTATGGTCATACAGCCAGTTATAACATGTATTTTATATTCACAAACATCAATACACTACCAGGACCTGATCCACGTTATTTTTAACATATCTCTTGATAATAAATAAACATTTTTATATGATAAGTTTATTGTTCTCTTTCTAAAAGCCATTATTGTATACCTGAATAAGTTTTTTGAATATATTTGGAACTAACTGAAAGGATCTAGATTTTGACGGACTCCACCCCGTTTGGTAAATACTATATAATTATACCGGCTAGTAGAGCATTACAAACCCTTGTTTACAAACTTGTTTTGAATTTTAATTTAGGTCATTTGTTACCGTGGTAATACAGGTGAATGTGCCCTGTTTAAAGGGGTTCTCACACTATAGCAATCATCTGTCACAAATGAGAAAAGCGGTCATAAGTTTCGAATGTAACTCTCTCTTGCAACAGAGGTTGTATGAGAGTTGCGTTTCAAAATTCACAACCATATACAACTGGTGATGTGAGGCCATCTTTATTTACGTTTTAAAAGTATTTACCTATGACTGCTGACATTATAAATTATATTTTTTACCGTAAAAGGTCAAGGTTATATTTTAATAACTCGAGGCTGTAATTAATCATATTAATCATTTAAAAACTAGAATTAAATTTTAAAATAATAATTAATTGTACATTATGTCAATATTCAAACAGATTTAACGAAGAATAAATCCAAAGTCGATTCAACATTTTAGAATTATGTTTTTATTTTTTTTAAGTAGAACATTAAAATTTCTAAAATGTCAGAAAATTATTTTGAAATATTCCAACAAAATCATTTTTTTTTTGAAGAATTTTCTGAGTTGACACTTTGACAATTTCTCACTGTCAATTAGAAGTTGTTAAAATTGTCGTCAGTTTGTCAATAAAACTTTAATTGATTAATAAAAAACAAAAATGATTCAATATTTAAAAAGACCTTGAAGCTCTGTACTAGTAACAAACTGAGAATTATTTATTTAAGTTGGGATATCTAGTTAATCAGGTTGAACAAAGTTTAAATTAATTTGTTATTTAAATAAAAACATGTTTGAGTATTTATTTTTTAAACATATCAAATAATTTTTGAAATATTTTTGAATACTAAAGTTTATGTTTTAACATGATAGGGCTCCAATGTTTGACAGACCAGGTGTCTGTAGGGCTCCAATGTTTGACACACCAGGTGTCTGTGTTTATCTGTTATATGATATTAATTATCAACCATGTCTGATAAATCCTGGGAAATTGAAATTCCAGTTGATGCATATGTCACAATCAGCATCTCTACTAGGAGGATTGTAAATCCTACTGGATTAGAATCTCTACTGTGATATATATATTACTTTAATATCATTGATAAGTTCACATTTATACAATACAAGTCATGATGGTTATCAAATTTGAAAGCAAATATCGCTGGTGTATATGAATGTTATTAAATCTGAACATAGGTTTTTCTGTTACTGCTTGGAATTCTAAATTATAATATATTACTGTTACCTTGGTTTCCTGAAAATTTTTGAAGAATTGAATCTACAGGCATTGCTTAAATATCCGTGGAAAAATATTCAAAATTTGATCAACTAAAATCTGCTTTATGTTCTCTTGTAGCATTCAAAAATATGTTTGTGTATACATCTGAAACCAAAAATTACGGCATTTTTAAAAAATATTTTAATAGTTGGTGACATGTATTCATTTATATTGTTCATTAATTAAATATTTAATTGATATTAATTATCAGACTACAAGCTGATGACAGAATAATCTAGAATGATATAAATATATAGATTAAGGTTTAGATATTACTCTTCTATTATTTATCAATATCTCTACGGTATCAGGTCTTATAATGAGATTTATCTTACATCGAATCTTCTGGGAACTTACATCCAGGTTTTCTAGTGGTAGGTCTATATTTATAACTTTCAGAGAAGTAGTATATCCATACTAGTGTTTCTGGTTATATAAACTTGACTTAATACATGGAATTTACGACAAACGTTACAATATTTCAACGAAACTTTCACCATTTATTAAGTGATATCAGGTGTTCAGTAAGAGAGATGTTGATTCGATATTGACTAAAAATTTATAATTATAGGGCATATTGTTTTTTTAATCAAATAACTGTGGTTACACTGCCCTTGATCCAGTAGAAAACTATTTTCTATTGTCCCTTCTACAGACACATCAAACATTGGCTACGTTTCATCAAGGGATATCTCAGTCGTACAGCATTCTGATCCAAGGATTATTTTAGCACCATCTTTTGGTTTTATTGTTTAGATCATAATGTTAACATAATTCGACAAATTTTATGATTTTTTTTCATCATGAACGTAGCTTGAATGAGTGTTTTTGAGTTTATTTTAAGCTCCATATTATTTGTTAAATAATGTTTATACAGCAGCAAGCTTTCTATTAATTTGTTTTAACTTAGAATGATGAAATTTTGTCCATTTTTCAGAATAAGGTGTATTTATATCATTAGTCGCACCATGATGGTAAATGACCAATTATTTCATCCTGTAATGTTGATGATTATAATTTTTAATTCTATAAGATATAGTATATTTTGTTACTATTGCTACTTGTATAATATGGTTTAATAACTTTTTAACCATTTTAAGCCAAATTTATAGTGAGTTTGTTTCAATATCCTTTTCATTTCATTCATTATTCATTTGATGTCATTCATTCTTTGTCCAATATGACAGTAATTTGTGAAACTTGCCTGTTCTATTCTTGGTTGTATATATGTATATCTGAAATTTACTGGATTAAAAGAATCCAAACTATAATTTAACATCCCTGAATAATTCAGTCTCATTTTTTGAAATTTAAGCCAGTTGTTAAGGAGTCAATTAAAAATCAAACTCATTTTGCCCTCATTTTTACCTTGGTTACGATAGGTTAAAACCCATACCAACTCACTTTATGTAAGAAATATTGTGAAAAATTTCTTTTACTTGTCTTTGTAGAGGTTTTTCCTTTCATTTTTTCATTTGAATGTGATAAGGAGAAATTTAAAATAAATTTTCCCCCCTAGAATTAAAAAATTAAAACCCCTTGTTTTTATTTATGTAAAAATAAGAAAACATTTATCCCTCACTTGGGAATTTGGGAGTGGGAAAAACTCCATTTCTTTCTCACTTGACTGCATGGGATCAGGTTTGGTTTGGAAATTTTTTAACCCTTCACTTGTACCATGTATAGAGGAAAGGATGTAAAATCCCTTTCCCTTCACTTGTACCATGTATAGAGGAGTAGGATGTAAAACTCCATTTCATTTCCCCTCACTTGTACCATGTATAGAGGAGTAGGATGTAAAACTCCATTTCATTTCCCCTCACTTGTACCATGTATAGAGGAGTAGGATGTAAAACTCCATTTCATTTCCCCTCACTTGTACCATGTATAGAGGAGTAGGATGTAAAACTCCATTTCATTTCCCCTCACTTGTACCATGTATAGAGGAGTAGGATGTAAAACTCCCTGACTTGTAGTAATTCCAGTAGCAGTATGGTTGAATATTAATAGTAGATAATTGTTTATTAAAGAAAAGTTATGGCACCATCCTGAAACTGGTAGTAAATTCCTGGAAGTTTCCAGACCCTGACTTTTATTATGGTTATTCTACATCTGGTTCTACACCAGTGTTATTTTACTCTAATGGTTCTTTAATCCCACAGCTATATTTCATCTCAGAACAGAACTGTGATTCTCTGTTATAGAGTTTTACATCCTACTCTTCTGTACCTAATTGGGTTATTGAAGATTGGCAACACCTTGCAGTGTGCTATGGTGGAAATTTTGCCAAGATTTTGTATTGATGGGGTAGCATATCTTATAATAAAATAAATGTTTTACATCCTACTCTTCTGTACCTAATTGGGACCTAACAGGCAACACCTTGCAGTGTGCTATGTTGGAAATTTTGCCAAGATTTTGTATTGATGGGGTAGCATATCTTATAATATAACTGAAATGAATGGAGTTTTACATCCTACTCCTCTACATCATATGGGCTAATGAACATGAGCAACTGGCAACACCTAACAGTGTAATATGGTGGAAATTTTGCCAATTTTTTGTATTGAAGGGATAGCATATAATATAATGAAATGGTATTTTATGTCCTACTCTTCTACATGAAGATAGACAACACCATGCAGTGTGCAATGAGGGAAATTTTGCTAAGACAGAAGCATTATACTACCCTTAAATTGTCGATTTTCTGCTCATCTAAATAATTAAAAGATTGTAACGCTTTAAAACTAGCTACTGGTAGAAAACTTGAAATTTCATTTCCATTTTCGTAGATGGTTGAAAAAAAGAAAATTAGAAATAAATTTGATTATTGAAACATAGTTTTTCCTTCTAGGACTGTGTGTATTTTTTAGGGACTTTAACTCTATTTTTTGAACACAATTTGTAACAGAATAATCCTTTTAACAAATATCTGAATATGAAGAAGTCTATATGAGTCATAGAAACATGTTTTATTGTAAAAAAACACCAAATGATGATATCACTCGGCTTAAAGGGATTATTTCCTCAAATTGTTCTATTGTCCAGTCACAGATATCAATGGTCATATGAAAGTACTATGACCTAGAATAAGTCATCAAGTTCCAGTCCACCCAACTGTAAATGGGTACTGAGTAGTCATCTTCACTCATAATTCCAGTGGTCCCAAGTGTAAATGGGTACAGATAATCCAGAAAAGATCAATACCAAATTGAAAACATCTTAAGTTGAAACATATTTTTAATGTACCAATGGATTAAGGCAATTTACAAAAATTATGAATCTTCTCCCAAAAATTTTATCATCAGTTTAACAACGATCTAATGGTGCGAATCTAAAAAAGCTATAAATATTCGATTCACATGACCTTTGACATTCTTAATTTATATTGTTGTTTGAAACTAGTTTACTGTCTGTCATGCACCATTATGTCCATCATTTTATAGCCTGTCTCTCCATGGAGTAAATACTTGACAGTAACTTGGTAACATAGATTGTTAGTCCATTAATAACCACTGTTTGAGCCTCCGAGCTTCATTAGTGAATATACCAAACTATTGTCATCTACTACTGCTGCTAAACTGTCCAAAAAAAATTGCTGAGATGCCAAAATCAGTTGCAGAGTAGCATCTGGTGATGTCAGGAGTGAGACACAGCTACAGTCAAAAAATGTACAATAAACATAGTAGTCTAGGTTTAGGTTTGGACTAGTTTAGGTTTAGGTTGGACTAGTTTAGGTCTGGTCTTTGTTTAGGTTTGGGTCTGGTCTAGGTCAAGTTTGGGTTTGGTCTAGGTTTGGGTCTGGTCAAGTTTGGGTCTGGTCTAGGTTTGTCTTGGTCTAGGTCAAGTTTGGGTCTGGTCTAGGTCTGTTCTAATCTAAGTCTAATCTAATCAGGTTTAAGTTTGATCTAATCTAGGTTTGGACTAGTTTAGGTATAGTTTCAGTATGACCCGTCGCATTCTCATACCCCTCCCCCCCTTACTAACACATACAAATTCAGAAACCACTTCTTTGTTTGAAAGTTTAGTCATCTTTAAGTCTATTTAGTCACTAAGTTACCTGCCATAAAGTTGACGATACCTAATTGCAATTAGTACCATAAATAACAGTAATTGAGGATTATTAATTAAATTGACATCAACAAACCAAATTAGATTTGAAAATGGCACTTGTTTTAAATGAATTAAGATGGTGATTTAGTCAAGCAAGATGGATGGTTTAGTATGTAAGTACCAGTATTAGTATATTATATACTAGTTAAATTAGGTAATAGACTAACTAATATTCACCCCCCCCCCCCAGCCATACTTTCATAGTGTTATAATTACTGACCTCTATACCTGACCTTTAGTTAAATATCACAATATTTATTTGACCCCAGGTATAAAAACATTACCCTTATTTTTAATACTCTCGTTACCGAGCCCAGTGTTTTCTGGGTAAATTTTTATTATTATGACACTTCACTCAGTTTTCTTCGTTGTTATACCAGAGGTTTCTAGAAAATTTGCAATTCCTAAAATTGTTGTTTCCAAGGGATAGTTTAGCCAATTTCTAAAATTTTAACAATGTTTTAAAGGTCAGGCATTCGCCCCCACACACTGGGGTTTCCCAAATACTGTTAATCCACAGAGACTAATGGGATCAAGTTTATAGTGCCAACCCCAAAGGGGACCCCCCCCCCCCAAAAAAAATAATTTAAAAATTCAAAAATAGTTGAAAAGAAGTATCCATGCACTTCTTGAAAAAGAAAATTGATAAAATTAGTATAAATAATCCCCTTCCACTCAAAAACACATCCCTCCCTCCCCCCTCACCCCCAGGCTACTAAAGGGGAATAGATACATATTGATAAATGATCCATGCAGTAAATAGAAAGGTGTCCAAACTTGATGTCCAGTTGACCAGAAAATAAAACTGTATAAAACATAGCTTTAATATTCCATCATAAATATCAAACAAAAACAAAACAATATTTACATCACCATAACTTCTTTTAGAAATTAACTTCTGACTTCTTTTAGAAATTAACTTCTGACTTCTTTTAGAAATTAACTTCTGACTTCTTTTAGAAATGAACTTCTGACTTCTTTTAGAAATTAACTTTTGACTTCTTTTAGAAATGAAATTCTGACTTCTTTTAGAAATGAACTTCTGACTTCTTTTAGAAATGAAATTCTGACTTCTTTTAGAAATGAACTTCTTCCTTCTTTTAGAAATGAATTCTTCACTTCTTTTAGAAATGAAATTCTGACTTCTTTTAGAAATTAACTTCTGACTTCTTTTAGAAATAACTTCTAACTTCTTTTAGAAATTAACTTCTGACTTCTTTTAGAAATGAACTTCTGACTTCTTTTAGAAATTAACTTCTGACTTCTTTTAGAAATAACTTCGACTTCTTTTAGAAATGAACTTCTGACTTCTTTTAGAAATGAACTTCTGACTTCTTTTAGAAATTAACATTTTTGACTTCTTTTAGAAATTTACTTCCAACTTCTTTTAGAAAATAACTTCTGACTTCTTTTAGAAATTAACTTCTAACTTCTTTTAGAAATGAAATTCTGACTTCTTTTAGAAATTAACTTCTAACTTCTTTTAGAAATTAACTTCTGACTTCTTTTAGAAATTAACTTCTAACTTCTTTTAGAAATGAACTTCTGACTTCTTTTAGAAATTAACATTTTTGACTTCTTTTAGAAATTATGACTTCTTAAATACTTCTTTTAGAAATTAACTTCTAACTTCTTTTAGAAATGAAATTCTGACTTCTTTTAGAAATTAACTTTTAACTGCTTTTAGAAACAAGGCTAGTAGTAGAAAATGTGGATGATAATTTTCGTCGAGCTTGATTGATAGTGTTTTTGAAGCCAGTAATTGTACTTAACCGGAAGGACGGGTTGAGGATGCTGTATATAATAGGATTTAAGGCACAGTTTAGTAAATGAGATCGAATCCCGAACCCACACGCTAAATCAACAGCGGACGACGATCCAAAATGAAAATATTCACCTGTTGAAGAAATTGTTCTTTGAAGATAAACACCAGATGTTTGAAGCATCATTATAATTAAAAAGGGGAAGTAACCCAATAACGCTGTCACACTAACTGTGGTAAGACACAAAGTTGTGTTTCTGGATCTCATTTTAACTCCAGAAACACTGCCGACCCGATATACAGAGTAAGAATGGAACTCACTGCGTTCCTGAACAGTCTTCTCAGAACATTTCATTTGTCCGCGAAGTCGAATTCTCCGTCGAACGATAACAAACAAGATCGAACCATAAAAATAAAGGAAAGCACAAACTGATATGATATAGGTAAGAAAAAGAATGAAATGGACAATAAATAGATAAATATAACCAATTCCACATTTCTCCGAAGCCACTTGATATTTACCCACTTTTATCAACCCAATTTTGTTACACACAATTTGAGGCCATGACAACAGTAAAGTTAATATAGCTATCACTAAAACAATCGACTTGGCTTTACGGCACGAAAAAGGTATCAAAGGATATCGGATCTTGGAATATCTTTCCGCAGCGATGGCCACCAGAATAAATCCTGACGCTAAGTTGGAACAACTTTCCAAAAATCGTTCCGATATACACAAAGAGACTAGTACTTTTATATATGGATTCCAAAGTCTATGGATATGAAACGGAATACAGAACAAACAATTAATGATATCCACGGCAGCCAGAGCCAGGATGAAGAAATTCGAAGCTGTTTTTTTACCCGAATTGTTATAAACCGAAATCACAAGAATATTACCGAAGAAGCCAATGATCCATATTAAGAACAACGTTATTATAATTGGCATATTAAATTGTCTACGAGCTAGACTTGTTTCCAATAACAACGTGTCGTTAAAATAGAAATCTTCGGTACAGTTAGACCAAGTACATGTATCCGAAGCATTCCGAAATATATCTGCAGATATATCTCCATTGTCTTCGGATATATTCAAACCAAGAACACTTTTTACTCTTTCTGCCATAAGTGTTTCACCCATTTCCAGAAAATCTTTATCCATTAACATTTAACATCTTTGAATTTTAGAGTTGCTGTCCTGATGAGGGTTGTATATCCTAAACACGTTTCTTTGGCAACGTGAGATGAACGTCCGTAAATTAGTTTAGTGTAGGGAAATTTTAAAACGGTCACAGTAATAAGTTAGAGTCAAGGTTTCTCAGCAGTGTGTATGGTATGAAGTCCTGTCTAAGACCACGGAAGTTGTGTTTTGAAATGTAACTATCAACACTGATTAAGATCTGACCAGAAAACAGAAGTAATAATGATAATAAGATCAAAGGCTAATAATCTGATAGATAATACCCTTAATCTGAAAACTAATCTTATTATAGACTTAATATTATAGAATACTATAAACCAAACCAATCAAGATATCACTGGGGGTGCTCCAGGGCCTGCCCCTTCAACCCCCCATTCCCCCTCACATCTTTCTAATGGTCCACAGATACAAGATATAGTTACAATATGTATTATTTTGTTGTAAACGGTCATGTTATTAAAGGGATACTTCTTCATTTTGAAGGAAATACAGGGTTGGATCTCTTTAGTTTATTATTCCCCACCCCTCAAGTTAGAGAATTTAAAATTGTATGTCGTTTCTAAGAGGTGGCATTTTTTTAAATTTGACAAAAATTTGTTACGGTATATCCTTGAATAGAATACAGAAGTGATTTTCAAACCAAAGTGTTAGATGGTGATGAGAACATAGTCTCATAAAAACACTGGCCTAAGACTTATGATAAAACAAGGTGCAGGCCAAAGTGTGTTATTTTGTGATACATTCTCTCTTGGAATGAGCCACTTTAAACAGTTCCTGCTAATGTCAGTGGAACTAGAAATAATAGTATTCCTGCAGTTTTCTTGTCACATTCATCATTTAGTCTTCTTAATCCAATTAGAAAATAAAAACTGGTGTAGAACCGATTCTAAAAACGTGATGACATCATTCTTCGAATACTACACACGTAAAAACGTGAAGAATGAAATATTCCAATATTAAGTCAATTTGATGTTCATTTTGACACGAAATCTGTTAAAATATAGCTCATAATAATATGTTTAAAGTCATAAACTAGACACTTGTCTTTAATCCCCAAAAAATATCATTACCCTTAACAATTTGTGTGTATGGAAAGTTATAAAATACCAGATGACAGGCCCGTGTTAACCATCTGGGTGAGAAGTATGATAATTATTATAGTGACTCTCCTACTATCCCTATATTATAACAGTCAGCTGTCAGATGGTCGTTAGATAAGATATGACATGACGGAATGACCACAATGTTGACCACAACAATGTAAAGAATGTTATGAATAGATTGACCACTGGGATACCAGTCAGTAATATTATATCATATATATCATAAAATAATTGTTGAATTTTTTATATTCGATTGAAATTCCTTGAATAGTTTTTTTAATCTCTTGTCCTGGATAAAGAGATTCGATGGACTGATCAAGGTCTGAAATTTGGTTCACTTTAGTGTTTACTTAGTTTTACTTACTTGCTTTCTTGGATCATTTACTTTTAGTAATAACTTACTTACTTTATACCTCTACTTACTCACTTCAATCTTTTACTTACTCACTTGAAATTTTACTTACTCACTTCAAACCCCTACTTACTCACTTCAAACTTTTACTTACTCACTTCAAACCTTTACTTACTCACTTGAAATTTTTACTTTTTCACTTCAAACCCTTACTTACTCACTTCAAACTTTTACTAACTCACTTCAAACCTTTACTTATTTACTTACTTTTACTTACTCACATTTACTCACTTAGTTACTTTTACTTACTTGTTTTAATCCAATATTGGAAAGTTAATCCACTTAAAGTTCTGATGAGGATTTTTTTCTCTGAAACAAATATCCATAGCTTGTATTGGAATCTTATCATGCCAGTCAGTCACCAAGGATCTCCGAGACTAAATAGACCACTTCCAAACCTTGGATCATTTTTACTTATTTTCTCTCCAACTGAAATAATAATGAATGAAAGATGAATTAATTGATTAACATATCATAAAGCTTTTAAAATAATTTTTCTTAAACTTGAAGGGATACATTTTCTTAAAATTTGAGCCAAAACTATTTTGACCTACGAAAAAAACACAATTTTCAATCCTGTTTTTCTTATTATAAGGAAGCCAAAATTTGGAATATTTATAAAGAAGAAATCTAGTTAGGATTGAAACCTTGTTTAAATCCCAGTGCTGGGACTAGAAGTTAATAGAAACACAAATAAATCTGATAGATGTAAGACATCACAGACTAGAGTAAATCTACAGGGTTCTAGAGGTTAAAGGTCAACATGAAGATATATGTTATAAGGGTCTAGGTCAATATGTTTAATTATCAGTTCCTGGCATCAATAAGAATTCCTGCTAGTATTTAGATAGTCTTTCAGAATTTAAGTAATCAATGATCTGTTACTGAAAGTTATCAACCAATTCCATCTAGAGTCAATGAATGAAAGTCTTGTCTGAATCCATTCTGTCTACTAGCATGACTAGCATATCTTTAAACAGTGACATGACTAGCATATCTTTAAACAGTGACATGACTAGCATATCTTTAAACAGTGACATGACTAGCATATCTTTAAACAGTGACATGACTAGCATATCTTTAAACAGTGACATGACTAGCATATCTTTAAACAGTGACATGACTAGCATATCTTTAAACAGTGACATGACTAGTAAATCTTAAAACAGTGACATGACTAGCATATCTTTAAACAGTGACATGACTAGCATATCTTTAAACAGTGACATGACTAGCATATCTTTAAACAGTGACATGACTAGCATATCTTTAAACAGTGACATGACTAGCATATCTTTAAACAGTGACATGACTAGCATATCTTTAAACAGTGACATGACTAGTAAATCTTAAAACAGTGACATGACTAGCATATCTTTAAACAGTGACATGACTAGTAAATCTTAAAACAGTGACATGACTAGCATATCTTTAAACAGTGACATGACTAGCATATCTTTAAACAGTGACATGACTAGCATATCTTTAAACAGTGACATGACTAGCATATCTTTAAACAGTGGCATGACTAGCATATCTTTAAACAGTGACATGACTAGCATATCTTTAAACAGTGACATGACTAGTAAATCTTAAAACAGTGACATGACTAGCATATCTTTAAACAGTGACATGACTAGCATATCTTTAAACAGTGACATGACTAGCATATCTTTAAACAGTGACATGACTAGCATATCTTTAAACAGTGACATGACTAGTAAATCTTAAAACAGTGACATGACTAGCATATCTTTAAACAGTGACATGACTAGCATATCTTTAAACAGTGACATGACTAGCATATCTTTAAACAGTGACATGAATAGCATATCTTTAAACAGTGGCATGACTAGCATATCTTTAAACAGTGACATGACTACCATATCTTTAAACAGTGACATGACTAGCATATCTTTAAACAGTGACATGACTAGCATATCTTTAAACAGTGACATGACTAGCATATCTTTAAACAGTGACATGACTAGCATATCTTTAAACAGTGACATGACTAGCATATCTTTAAACAGTGACATGACTAGCATATCTTTAAACAGTGACATGACTAGTAAATCTTAAAACAGTGACATGACTAGCATATCTTTAAACAGTGACATGACTAGTAAATCTTAAAACAGTGACATGACTAGCATATCTTTAAACAGTGACATGACTAGCATATCTTTAAACAGTGACATGACTAGCATATCTTTAAACAGTGACATGACTAGCATATCTTTAAACAGTGGCATGACTAGCATATCTTTAAACAGTGACATGACTAGCATATCTTTAAACAGTGACATGACTAGCATATCTTTAAACAGTGACATGACTAGCATATCTTTAAACAGTGACATGACTAGCATATCTTTAAACAGTGACATGACTAGCATATCTTTAAACAGTGACATGACTACCATATCTTTAAACATTGACATGACTAGCATATCTTTAAACAGTGACATGACTAGTAAATCTTAAAACAGTGACATGACTAGCATATCTTTAAACAGTGACATGACTAGCATATCTTTAAACAGTGACATGAATAGCATATCTTTAAACAGTGACATGAATAGCATATCTTTAAACAGTGGCATGACTAGCATATCTTTAAACAGTGACATGACTAGCATATCTTTAAACAGTGACATGACTAGCATATCTTTAAACAGTGACATGACTAGCATATCTTTAAACAGTGACATGACTAGCTCAACTAATGAATAATCTGCTTAAAGGGGCAGTTTGGCCATCAAATTCCTGTGACCAAAAAATTTCTAGTTTGAGGTATTTTAAAAAAATGATGCATTTTTTGAAGACTAATTATATATATTCAAGACCTAAATAAACTAACAGAAAATGGCAAACTTATCCCCTTTAAAGGGATATAGTACCTAGATGATAAGTTTCATATTATTGCTGTGAGTAACTTATTATCAACGATCTGACAAATTCCTATGCAGCACATGTTCTAGTTCATTACAATATTAAACCAATCAAATGTTCTGTTCAATAAAATCAAAATAAACTTTGACATAAAATGGTCATAAATCAATGAAATAAAGAATAGAATTTCCAGGAGAATTTTAAAAAGTAGAATCTGAATGACAACAGATCTTAAAATAGAGGAGTAGTTTTTGTTTCTTGTTGGTAAATGTTTCTCTCCAATACAGCTATAAAAGATTAATAAACTACCTTAGAATACAGTAGTTATGGTAATTCTACATGATTTCTGACCAGTTAGGGTTACAGTGTGATATATGATCAATTTATTGTTATAATGGTGTAAATTATACCACTATTAGATGTCAGGAGAACAGGATTACCATATGACACTCTTGATAACGGCTCATCACAATTTTAACTGAAAGGTCAAGGAGATTGACCTTTTCAAAAAATTTGGAGAAAGAGTTTAGATTTTGGACTTTTGTATAAATATGTTTAGTGAAGAAGATTTTGTATCAGAATAAAGTTAAGGTTTTATATGAGTGTTTTTTTATCTAGGGTCTAATCCTCGAATCTTACTTACGATGATTTTAGTGTTCCATTCATCTGGGGTCTAATTCTCGAATCTTACTTACGATGATTTTAGTGTTCCATTCATCTGGGGTCTAATCCTCGAATCCTACTTACGATGATTTTAGTGTTCCATTCATCTGGGGTCTAATTCTCGAATCTTACTTACGATAAATTTAGGGTTCCATTCATCTGGGGTCTAATTCTCGAATCTTACTTACGATGATTTTAGTGTTCCATTCATCTGGGGTCTAATCCTCGAATCTTACTTACGATGATTTTAGTGTTCCATTCATCTGGGGTCTAATCCTCGAATCTTACTTACGATGATTTTAGTGTTCCATTCATCTGGGGTCTAATCCTCGAATCTTACTTACGATGATTTTAGTGTTCCATTCATCTGGGGTCTAATTCTCGAATCTTACTTACGATGATTTTAGTGTTCCATTCATCTGGGGTCTAATTCTCGAATCTTACTTACGATAAATTTAGGGTTCCATTCATCTGGGGTCTAATTCTCGAATCTTACGATGATTTTAGTGTTCTAGTTATCTGATTGGTCAATCATTAAAATTTATTTTAAATTAAGTTTTATGAAGACTAGAAAAAAGGATTACCCCACTGAAAAATAGAATTGCCCCCGTTGAGAGAAAGAATTGTCCCCCATATCAACTTTAGCGTCTTGTGCCTAATCTCCTACTTGTCCCTTCGAACCATCAAATCTGACTTTATTCATTAATATTTCCTCGATTATAAAACTGATTAAAAAAAATGTCAAAAACTGTATTACATCATAGAAATGTAAATTTGTAAAAAAATTATTTAATATTTCCTTGGGATTTTCAAAAAGCTTCACAACTGTTGGCTCAATAATTATATTGATATATAGCTATAGGCACCTTCCACTAATTTCTATGGTGATAAAATAATTGACTAGAAAATAGAATTACAATACCAGTAATCAATGATTCACAGTAAAACAGAGTTTTTTATCCACCGTATATTTCAGTCTATCAGGTGTTGAGAATCAAATAAACTGGAGCGAAATTTAAACAGAGAATAAAACTAATTCTCAAACTCAGGATTATGGTGATTCAAAAAAAAACTTCAAGTAATTCTCTTCAATTGGCCTGTTTTATCAAATGATAAAATAGAGTATCCCAGATCTCTTGGCAATTATAAAATATACAGAACTTCTCGATAAACAGAGAAAAAACCTTCTCAATGAAGTGATCGAGTTTGAATATTGTGAAAGATTTTGTCGCCTTCTGCATACACTTGGTTTGATTTAATCGTGTATAAACTACAACCTTAATGATAGTGTCAGTTCCAATTTTAATCAAAGTTTGAATTCAGTCGAAGAAAATACCATGAATTATCAATTAGAATACGAGTTGCAGAATCTATTACAAAAACTTTCTTTTTTAGCATCAAACAATTCCAAGCATTTTGCTTAGAAATTGGAAATTGAAACTTGGAAATTACGCCAAGGTTCAACAATCAGTTGAATTATTTGTCCGTGTTGTCCATGGCAGGGTATATTAACTCTGATAAAATCATTTATTTTAAAATAAAAACTTTGTTAATGTTGTTTACGAAGGTTTGAAAGGTTTTTTATCTTACAGGAGGCTCTGGAAGGTGTAAATGGTATTCAGCATGCTCTGGTGCTCTAAAAGATTAACCAACATGCTCTATTGATTATTCTTGATTAATTATATTACAATATATCACATGATTCTAACAGTAAGTTATGGAGAATTTTTAACTTATTTTTTTCCAGTTCTATTATTTCCATGTCAAAGATAAAGGTATTTATTGGTCAGTGACCACGCTCAGCTGGACATCTCCTACTAAATATATTCTTTTTGATGTTTGACAAAAAATTGGTTTAACTTGTGAATAATTGAATATGTCTAAAATCTATTGTTACCCAGTTAGTTAGGGAGTCATCGTTGCTCAGTGAGATAGATGCTAGCTCGCTAGCCTGGGGGTGAACTTCAGGTTTTTCAGCCCGGATTTCCCCCTGTCAGTGATACAAGTCAGAGGGACTGACATGGAAAAAGTGTCTTGTTGTTCGGAAGAGACAATAAACCGAGGCCCTGTGTGCTACAGGCTGAGCATGTTAAAGATCCCTCAACAGTTGGAAATCGTAAAAAGCGTAGGCTAACGTTGCTGTCCTGGCAAAATTTCCCTCATTTCAACCTGTCCATCTTTCAATAGCCCATAAAGTGAAGAAGAGTAGAACGTAAAACTCCATCCATTTCATTTCATTTAGTGAAATCATAACTATTCTAGTATTTTGTGTCATTAATGACCAGCAAGATTTTTAAAATCTGTGTAACTCTAGAATTCCGTTTGTCATAATGATAAAATCATATTTCAATCAATTTTAAACTAAATGACAGAATAATCTTTAGAAATAACTCAATCAGCTTCAAAGATTAAACAACAAACAACATGTCTAGTGAATATTTCTGCTTTGACTTGCAACACATGCTTGAGGCTGTGGACCTATAAAAACTGTCTGTTGATGAAACAGCTTCTAATTAAATACTAGACTATAGAAGTAATCTATGACTAGTTTATTTAATCAACGTAAGTTCTGTCTCTAGTTTATTGATATAAGTAAGGTAAAGAGGGCGATATTAATAAGTTAAAAGCAAGGTTTTGTTATTGTTATCTTCAACTGTGGTGAACTTTATCCGTTATTATTGATGACTTGATTTCTCTCTCTCATCTCACAGACTGACCATTACTACTGGCCAAGATTCACTTTAAATAAACAAAGATTTGTCCGATGACCTTGTGAAAACCTTGCAGTCTCTTATCAGCCACTTTTCTTATCGGCAAATTATTCAAAAGTCAGAAACGATTTAACTGTGTAGTCTAGGTCAAAGAAGCTGGAGTCCTTAATTTACCTTCCACTTTAACATGTTCAAAGGTAGCTTGTCCCTTACAGGTCAAGGGTCACTGTGCTATTAATAAACCACCCAATCCAAAGTATATTGAACCTGTTGTTTTGGTGACCACAATCAAGTTTTTGTTGGATTATTTATCTTATTTAGTTGACAGTATTTTTAACCTAGATTGATCATTGTGAAAAGTTTCCGTGTACATGATTTAAGCCATGTAGCTAAAACTTGATGAAATCAACCTTATAATTGATCATACACTAGTATAGAATACAGATTGTTCAAGTTATTTTTAAATTAATCTCATCTTTTATATTTAAATCATCTATTTTCTATTTTAATACCAAAGGGATACTGTCCTCAATTTATTATTTACTTATTGGTCGAGCTCGCATTCTTAAAACAAAATGAACATATTGAATGTATGTCAAAATATAAAAATATTGATTCAGCAAATTTCAAAGGAGTTTTACATCCTACTATTCTATTTCTAATGAAGAAGGGCAATGGAATGCAGTGTGCAATGAGGGAAGTTTTAAACAGCTGGTCCTTAGCCAAATCTCTCTGTAATTGATTTTTTCTCATTTATAACTAACTAAATATTTCAGAAACTCAAGTCCCAACAAAAATACTTCAAATCTATAAAATAATCAGCCAGTGAAAATAATATAATTTACCTTAATAAATAACTTTAAGATTTCCCTTTAAAATTATCATTCAAAATACTGAACATGATATTTCTATATCAGTTAATCTGATGTATTACTATAAAAACCGGAGTTAAAAACCGGAGTTAAAAACCGGAGTTAAAAACCGGAGATTTAACAGGTGAATAAATCTCTAGAAATCTTAGACATAAAAATCTTGACACAGTGAATAGATTTCTATTTCAGATCATTTTGACATCGATTGGTGTATCCTCATAATGTCAATTGACCACAAACTTTATACTTATACCTTGACTACAATAGTCACCTTTATTTGAAGTGCATTTATAATTTCATCTGATGATATCAAGTGTAAATTGTGTTGAAACGTTATTTACACGTTATTAAAGAGGTGTTATACCATGATATTGCGTTCAGTTTTTAGTTTATTTAGATTTACTAACTGTAAGTTGAATGTATTAAGAAATATTATTGAAATGGAGAAGGTAAATGCCTAAATAAAAGTCACAAATGATGTCAGTATTTCAACACCTTATTCAAACTAGACTACAACCTGTCATTATATTATAACTATCGGTATCTAAACCTGTATTAAATGAAGTAGGAAGATGATGTAGCTATAATTGACATGATAAAGGGAGATGTCACCCTGCTCCAATAGTAAAACCTTTTAGAATCTATCTGTGCTATCTCGGCTTGCTATCTTTTAATACAGGTGTCAATGAATGTATTCTCACCATTTTTTATAGAAAATATATAATAATAATAATTTGTTTTTTTAGAGTGACGTAGCAGAATATATAAATATTAATACATGGTGAAAAGATTTTTCAATCGGTTTCCCCTGATGCAGGTTGGAGGGACTGACATGGAAAAAGGGTCTAGTCGTTCAGATGGGACAATAAACCAAGGCCCCATGTTCTACAGACTGTGCATGTTAAAAATCCCTCGACAGTTGGAAATCAAGGATAGAGTATCATAGCTGTTGTACTGAAAATTTCCCTCATTGCACACTGCATGATGTTGCCCGTCTTCATTATCACATTAAGTACAGAAGAGTAGGAAGTAAAACTCCATTAATTTTATTTCAATGTATGAATCAATACCCAGTCCTAGTAACAGAAACTTCTACACTTACTGGACTGGCTAATTACTATAAATAAACCATATTGCATTATAAAATTTAACTAAATTTCCCCTCCTACTTTATAATAGATTAAATGGGATGGTGGGATTCAGTTACCTTTACCTGCATCAAATTGCAGTCCATTGAAAATTATTGGGTCATATGATATAAAGGGAAAACCCTTTTGTTGTCTCTGAATAAATTAAAAACAAGTTATTAGAGATGTTAATCCGAAATATTCTGATTGTTTCATGATAATTATGTTTTTTGGGTTTAATTAAAACTACAATTAACTTTGAACTAATTAATTTATAATAATTATCTTGTGTTATATATGAACTCCTTGCTTTTAAATCTTTTTCAAATTTTAAATTCGACACCTGAAACTGGCAAAGTATGGTCTATAATTTAAGACTTGTTGCATATACAGTTCCTTAGTATTTTCAAGATCAATTTTCATTCCTTTTTGTCCAGAAATATTATTTGGGAAATATTTTTTGCCAGTGTATAACACAATCAATATAGATGACAAGAGCCATGGCCAATTTGAGATTGTCAAGGTTACTAAATCTGATTAATATTTAGCCCTTGTTCTCCAAAAATACCTGTATCATGTTATATTTAAGAAATAGACGTTAAGCTATAGATGACCATGACATATCAATCTAAAAACAACACAACAAGTGATAAATACATTCTGGCTGGACAATGTTGTCTCAGGTTTAAAACAGAGAAAAAAAACAGATATTTTACTGAGTGGCCTCTTTGTATAGACTGTAACTGTACCAGCAGGTAGAATGTATTGTTTTCCCAAGATTAAGGAAATAAAACCTTCACAAAGACATTGTTGACATCTATTTAAGAACAATACAACCAACAACAAAAACTGGTGGTCATCCTTAAAATTTTGGTCAGGTTTATCTATTGACTTAGCAGTTGTCTATACTGGCCCTGAGCAAATTTACGGTCAAATAAATTTATTCATTTTATCTCGGTAGACATGGGCTATATATCTGTTATTTTAGCCACAATCTTTATCTAGTGTAGATTTATTCAATACAATAATTGACATTTGATGGTTTTTGTCCACCCTACTCACTGATAAAGGGTGTCAATTTAAGATGATATCTATAGACAACCCAAGAGGGGGGCCATATCTGATAACTGAAAATAGATATTCTATTGTTCACAGTTTTATATTACAATTGAACGAATATACCATCATTATCATCGTTTAATTTATTATTAAAGAAACCAGGGCTATTTATTTTAGAAACTTCTCAACCAGACATTTAAACATGTACATTGAGATTTTCTTCCAAATTTTATCCAGAATACATGAAAAATTAAACATATTTGCATAAAATAGTCCTAAAGAGCAAAACTGCAGTCAAGTCATTTTGGAGTTCTAATCAGACATGACTGGTATATACTGATAAAACATTAGCCTAGAGCCCTAGTCAGACATGGCTGGTAAATATAGCCAAATCAATAGTCTGGAGTTATAGTCAGACATGACTGGCAAATATAGATAAAGCAACAGCCCTTAAAGAGAGATAATCATGAAATCTGGTTGGCCATAATATTAATAATGAAAACTATTTTTCTGAAAATTGTTTTATTTTTACGATGTTTAGACAGAATTCAAAAATATTTTTTCATTTTAAAGTCGGTAGGTCACTATCAAAGTTTTCGTTGACCAAATTTTTGATGGAAAACGTTGATAATGGCTAAAGAGGTATGGCCCCTTTAAAATAAGGGCATTGAATATTTCTAAAAAGGGCCAGGCTATTTTTATAAATACCTAGTAATCATCTATTTAATAAAACCTTTATAAATATAAATCTCTCTACCCTAGAGTCTCTAGTTATTACCCTGTCCCCGGTCATTATAAAGCAATTTTCTTTTAAAAATACATTTTCTACTGTTAGTTAATTAGGTAAAACTCGTTTAAAAAATTATGTTAATTGTCATTATCCTGGAGACAGAAATAAGTCAAATACTTTCCAGGTCAGTGAATTTAAAATGAAGTAAAGATATATGTGAACTTTATATGAACAAAGTTTCAGAATGTCAACAACATGCCTCTTTCTTTAGGACATATTTAAAGGTACACTACCACTTAGGACTACCCATCAATTGTTCTTTATAAGTTTGGTCAAAGTGGTGTCAAAAATATAGGACAGAATCATAGCATATTAACTGTTAAAAAATATGACTATAACTGCGTTTCTACTTAGAATTGTGAGGTAAAGCTAGCAACCGTAGAACTATTACTTCTCTATTGCCGAACGAGAAAAAGTCGACTTTTTGCGTTTCCACTCGGCTTTAAAGGTAGCTTTAATATGGCTTTCAAAGGGAGGTTTTATCGGTTCGACAATTTAACAAGTGGAAACACAGAAAACCTAGCTTAAAGACAATTTTTTGGCCAAGTGGAAACTCGGTTATTGAAACAGAATGGTATAATCTGTATATTGTCAATTTCCAACTGTCAAGGCTACTTAAACGTTGAGAGTTCAGAGTTCATAGTTCATAGTTCAGAGTTCAATAAGAGATACAGATACCAGGCTATAGAAATTGAATCAACTGGAATGACTTGTAAAATTCAAAATAATTCACATTTCTTCTCAAATTTTTTTTCATTTGAAAATTTAATTCCAATGTCCATGGTTGTGTGTGGATGTGACAAGAAAGATTAAATCTTGAAGGAATGAGTCAATAGGCAATTTAACCAATTATCTTCCACTGAGATCTACTTTCATATTTGATTGACATTGCTGGGAAAAAGTAAATCCAATAAAAACGTTTGGTAGAAAAAGTTGTTTAATAGTCATAGAATCTGCAATACATCAGGGATCTCCTTTTTATTCAACTCTATTTTCGTGGCGTAAAACTAATTCGCGTTACTGTGAATACTAGATTGGTTTACTATACGATCAGGGATTGAGAAGAACCATTATAATCATCGTCAAGTATAGGTTTTCATTATCAAATTGGCCAATTTCTACCTCTCAGGAGGAAACTATCAAATATAAAACCATACATAATGAATGATTTCTCTCAGTCTTGTCTTAAATTATGGGTAATTTTCTCCAGTATAGAACTAGAGATTACATCATCTACTGTAGAAAAGTTGGTAGTTTTACAGTCAACTGTTATATTCTACAAACACTTGTCATGTCTTCTGGTCAATTGTTACAGAAAGAATCTGTGATTACTGCCATTGTATATATGTAATAGTGACATTCCTTCAACCTTTGATCTTACAGTACTAATAAAAATACCATTTTACTACACAATTTAAAGAGATTGTAAAGAGGTTTTCTATATTTTATATGTGTATCAGGGATACTGATAGCATCAATTCCAATTTTCAATCAGACATCTTTGGTTCCTGCAATTCTACTACCATTTACCATATACCAAAAGAATACTAGTCAATCTAAAGGAATTATAAAGATGTGTCTAAAATTGTTTGTATATCAGAGAACCATCAAAGACTGTTCAGCTCAAACTAATTAAATACTGACCAACTCAATATTTATAATCTACTGTATACCGATTCTAACTGTCTATTGAAGGACACATTTCTTACGCTGAGTTTCAGACAGTTCTAGTGTACGGTAAACAATACAGGACGATACAACACTCAGTACATCTGAATATATAATATATTTAACAGAAGGTATTAGATATAAGATAGGTCATTTTGACATCATGTCATTTCAACATTCCAACTAGACAGGAATAATTCTGATAAACAAAAATATAACCTGAATTGTGAGAGGGGTATCTTTAACTTGAGAATACCAATTGCCACATGTACCTACTATAGTAGTACAATTATACTCTATAAATATTACGTCTAGTTGTGATCTGATCTCCATCTCTTATTCATAGACTCTATACACTGAACAACTCAAAACTTTCTCTTACAATGTACAGAAAGCACTGGCACAGGAAATATTTAAACTTATGTTATACTACAGATTGTATTTTAAGCGGTCATCTTTTAGAAATAATTATTAAATATTCTCTTTCGGACTTTTCTTGTTGGTCAGAAATCCATATTTTGAATTTTGAAATGATTTCCATAGCAGTTGTAAAGTAATATATACCCACTAGCAGCTGAAACAGTTCCACAATTAACAGACAAATGGACTTAAACTTTTGAATATATTTCTTAAAATCTGGATTTAATTTTTGTAAAGTTTCTGAGAAGGTCCAAGATTGGAAGCGAGGTTATTTTCAGTCTCAGACTGCGATGAAGACTTGATGCTTCCATTAAACTCTGGTAGTAGAATATATAGTAGATTGGTACCATGATACAGAAATACCAAGGTTACTACTGGAATACATCAAGTTGTAAGGAACCAGATGTTCGATACCAACATCTGTAAACTCTATATACTGTATATTATTAACTGGTAAAGATTTCTTCATGTATTCTTTTTAATACAACAGACGGCAGTTCAATCTGTCATCCTATTGTTAATTATTGTTCATTCTGACTTGGTTGTTTGGTCTAACTTTTAAATCTAAACATTGATTTCATACCAGCTGGCATAAAGAGTTGCCAATTATCAATTTATGTGGCATTTTAAAGGAAAATTAAAATTTCAATATATAATCAAAAAGCATTAAAGAATCAGTTCATTTGCTTCGTATTTGATTTGTGTTAAAAGAGATTGTAAAGAGGTTTTATAAACTTGTTATATGTGACATGATCAAACACTTCAGGTTAGTGGAATTGCAGGAACCACAGTCTTTCTATTTGAAAATATTGGAATGGTACAAGTGCATACGTTCAGCTTCCCGTGTTACATACAAGTACAAGACCTCTTAATGTCTAAAAGGACATTATTAAAATTTATGAAATCCTCGGAACGTTGGGAAAAGTACCAAAAAAAAAAATCGTAGTCCACAATACTTGTTTTTTTACGACAAATAAACCACACAAAAATTAGGACTGATGTAGACTGTCTAGAAAAGATGCCATGTTGATAAACCAAGTTGAATAGTGACATCAGGTATTCAAGAAAGGTGAACATGCCCTTGGACTTATTTGAACTGAATTCAAAGATGCACAAACTTACACAAAGTAACAAAAGCCTGATCTATGAACTAAACATGATATGAATTCGGTATCAGGTGGAGCAGAAAGTACTTTTTATTTAACAAGTCTAATCCTATTTCACAAGGTTTTTATTAACCTAAGAGTTAATATACAGGGTGGTTATCTATAAGGAAGTTATGGATATGAAAATAAAGATTAAATTATGATGAATATACATATGATATAACACATAATACAACTTCAACTTCTCAAGACAGATTTCAAAAGACAAAAATAACCATTATTATTAAAAATATATGATATAGAAGAACGTCCACAGTTCTATTTAACGTTCAGATTTCAAAAGTTAAAAAATGTCAGGAAATTTGAATATTGAATAAAACAGGTATTTTACTCTCTAATTTCTGATATTGATTGTAAATATCAGGGGTTGTTTAACCAGTTTCTTTGTGGTTATCATGTTTTTGTTATTTCAACCAAGTTACAAGTGTAAATGTCTTCTGCTAGGTTACTCTGACATTCTCTTACACATCATAATCTTAGGTACATATAACATTTAATACACCGACAACACGGGCTTCAAGTTGCGTGACTGGATTCACTAATTCAGGTCACAACAGATAACACGAACCGACCAACGAAAAAAAAAACGATTTTAACCTGGTTAGCCTTGATAAGATTTATCGTCAAGTCTTATTTTACAAACAGGGATTGTTTTAATTTATTTCTACATGTAGATATCACAGGGCACCTGACTAAATTTAATAAGATCTGTTGTATTACCTGACACACATAACTGAACAAACAAAATCAGGACAACATACAACTGCTAGTTCACATTTGTAAGACCCATTAGATAAATCAAATTGTTGTGAAATATCTTTCTGATTTATTTTTCCATGTAATCACCTTACTTTAAAACATTTCTTATATTAAAATCAAACCTTCCCAATTCCTTACAGAGAAATCCACTTTGTGAAACCCCATGCAGTGTGCAATGAGGGAAAATTTACCACGACAGCGGCATGATTGTACTCTTTTAGCAATTTCCAACTGTTGAGGGATCTTTAATGTACACAGCATGTTAATATTAGAATAAAAAATATCATTATATATATACTACTACTTCCTTAATTACTAGCAACGTTTCAATTCACATACAGCAATCTTTATCAAACATAGATAAAGATTGCTGTATGTGAATTGAAACGTTGTTTAAATTAAAGAGAAGTAGTATATCTATAATAGTGGTCTTATTTATCTAAAGTTACTATATCTATTATTGTATAACTTGATAAAGATTGCTGTATGTGAATTGAAACGTTGTTTAAATTAAAGAGAAGTAGTATATCTATAATAGTGGTCTTATTTATCTAAAGTTACTATATCTATTATTGTATAACTTGATAAAGATTGCTGTATGTGAATTGAAACGTTGTTAAATTAAAGAGAAGTAGTATATCTATAATAGTGGTCTTATTTATCTAAAGTTACTATATCTATTATTGTATAACTTGATAAAGATTGCTGTATGTGAATTGAAACGTTGTTAAATTAAAGAGAAGGTAGTATATCTATAATAGTGGTCTTATTTATCTAAAGTTACTATATCTATTATTGTATAACTTGATAAAGATTGCTGTATGTAAATTGAAACGTTGTTAAATTAAAGAGAAGTAGTATATCTATAATAGTGGTCTTATTTATCTAAAGTTACTATATCTATTATTGTATAACTTGATAAAGATTGCTGTATGTGAATTGAAACGTTGCTTAAATTAAAGAGAAGGAGTATATCTATAATAGTGGTCTTATTTATCTAAAGTTACTATATCTATTATTGTATAACTTGATAAAGATTGCTGTATGTAAATTGAAACGTTGCTTAAATTAAAGAGTAGTAGTATATCTATAATAGTGGTCTTATTTATCTAAAGTTACTATATCTATTATTGTATAACTTGATAAAGATTCCTGTATGTGAATTGAAACGTTGTTTAAATTAAAGAGAAGTAGTATATCTATAATAGTGGTCTTATTTATCTAAAGTTACTATATCTATTATTGTATAACTTGATAAAGATTCCTGTATGTGAATTGAAACATTGGTTAAATTAAAGAGAAGTAGTATATCTATAATAGTGGTCTTATTTATCTAAAGTTACTATATCTATTATTGTATAACTTGATAAAGATTCCTGTATGTGAATTGAAACGTTGCTTAAATTAAAGAGAAGTAGTATATCTATAATAGTGGTCTTATTTATCTAAAGTTACTATATCTATTATTGTATAACTTGATAAAGATTCCTGTATGTGAATTGAAACGTTGCTAGAAATAAAGGAAGTAGTAGTATATCTATAATAGTGGTCTTATTTATCTAAAGTTACTATATCTATTATTGTATAACTTGATAAATATTACTGTATGTGAATTGAAACGTTGCTAGAAATAAAGGAAGTAGTAGTATATATATAATGATATTTTTTATTCTAATATAAAGTCTATTTCTAAATGTCATTTAAAGATTATTTTTATAATTGTTTAGGTTGCTTGTCTTTTCAGACTGGAGCCTGGGGGTTAAATATCTAGAAAAAAAATATAAAAACAGGCTCACAGTGACTGTCATGACAACCAAAACTGATTATAGATTTCACCTACTCAGACGGACCTGACGTGACAAGAGATTTCTTTACCCTCTTCTCTTGACTTGGAAATGAAACAGCATCCTTAAGTATGTTCTTTAATTCTTTTATACAGGATTAAGTTAGAAGAAATGACTGACAGACAATAAGACAGCGTTGATTCCAAGTAGAAACAGACTTCGATTCCAATATTAAGTCTAAAAGTCAACTTGTGGTTGAATCTTAATACCCAATAACCACAACATTGATTTATGAAGGGTGTTGAAAGCAACATCTTCAATAAGATTCTGGTATCTTCTGATATCATGTTAACTCAAATTGAAAAGGGATTAAGCTGTATGTGGACCTTGTTGAATGTCAGCAGTCAACAAGATAGATTGATAGATTCCTGTATTTAACATTGACTTAAAGGGTCTCAGACCCGTAGAATATAGTTTAATTCATCAGACTCAATCTGTTAGATTCAATTTTCTTCATTTAGAAGCTTTGACAGAAGGATTATAAATTTGACATTGTGAAGATGTATAAGATGAAGTTTGTAATAGCTTGACATTGTGAAGATGTATAAGATGAAGTTTGTAATAGCTTGACATTGTAAAGATGTATAAGATGAAGTTTGTAATAGCTTGACATTGTAAAGATGTATATGATGAAGTTTGTAATAGCTTGACATTGTAAAGATGTATATGATGAAGTTTGTAATAGCTTGACATTGTAAAGATGTATAAGATGAAGTTTGTAATAGCTTGACATTGTAAAGATGTATATGATGAAGTTTGTAATAGCTTGACATTGTGAAGATGTATATGATGAAGTTTGTAATAGCTTGACATTGTGAAGATGTATAAGATAAAGTTTGTAATAGCTTGACATTGTAAAGATGTATAAAATAAAGTTTGTTATAGCTTGACATTATGGAGATGTATAAGTATGAAGTTTGTAATAGCTTGACGTTGTAAAGATGTATAAGATGAAGTTTGTAATAACTTGACATTATGAAGATGTATAAGATGAAGTTTGTAATAGCTTGACATTGTGAAGATGTATAAGATGAAGTTTGTAATAGCTTGACATTGTGAAGATGTATAAGATAAAGTTTGTAATAGCTTGACGTTGTGTAGATGTATATGATGAAGTTAGTAATAACTTGACATTGTAAAGATCTATATGATGAAGTTTGTAATAGCTTGACATTGTGAAGATGTATAAGATGAAGTTTGTAATAACTTGACATTGTAAAGATGTATATGATGAAGTTTGTAATAGCTTGACATTGTGAAGATGTATAAGATGAAGTTTGTAATAGCTTGACGTTGTGTAGATGTATATGATGAAGTTTGTAATAACTTGACATTGTGGAGATGTATAAGATGAAGTTTGTAATAACTTGACATTGTGAAGATGTATAAGATGAAGTTTGTAATAGCTTGATATTGCGAAGATGTATAAGATGAAGTTTGTAATAACTTGACATTGCGAAGATGTATAAGATGAAGTTTGTAATAACTTGACATTATGAAGATGTATATGATGAAGTTCGTAATAACTTGACATTGTAAAGATGTATATGATGAAGTTAGTAATAGCTTGACATTGTGAAGATGTATAAGATGAAGTTTGTAATAACTTGACATTGTGAAGATGTATATGATGAAGTGTGTAATAGCTTGACATTGTGAAGATGTATAAGATGAAGTTTGTAATAACTTGACATTGTGAAGATGTATAAGATGAAGTTTGTAATAGCTTGACGTTGTAAAGATGTATAAGATGAAGTTTGTAATAACTTGACATTGCGAAGATGTATAAGATAAAGTTTGTAATAGCTTGACATTATGGAGATGTATTAGATGAAGTTTGTAATAACTTGACATTATGGAGATGTATATGATGAAGTTTGTAATAGCTTGACATTGTGAAGATGTATAAGATAAAGTTTGTAATAGCTTGACATTGTGAAGATGTATAAGATGAAGTTTGTAATAACTTGACATTGTGAAGATGTATAAGATGAAGTTTGTAATAGCTTGACGTTGTGAAGATGTATAAGATGAAGTTTGTAATAGCTTGACATTGTGAAGATGTGATACAAGAAAGGTGACTATTGTAGTCAAGGTATAAGTATGAAGTTAGTAATAACTTGACATTGTGAAGATGTGATACAAGAAAGGTGACTATTGCAGTCAAGGTATAAGTATGAAGTTTGTAATAGCTTGACATTGTGAAGATGTGATACAAGAAAGGTGGCTATTGTAGTCAAGGTATAGGTATGATGATATAGTACTTGATAAATCTGACAGTGGCCTAGGTCCTTTAACATTAAATAAATTGGTATTTTTATCTTACATCTTTGTTCTGATCTAATTAGATATCTTATCAACTTACTACTACTAGACTAAGATCTTTTCATTCAACTATTTTTTATATCCCGGTTTTTTTAACTCCTAGCTTACAATCAAACAGATAGATTTTATAAAGTCTTCTATCCATCAACAGGCATTAAAACTCCTGCCATCTTTCCTATCAACACATTCTGCTGAAGATTTTTTATCAATCAATAACATTATCTAATCATTATTTCTAAAGAAAAAGCCATCAAAGACTAAGATATCGAAGCCAACTGTTTTTATCCATGGAAAGATCCAATATCAATGTATATATAGAAGACAAATTCTGTTTACTGAAATTTATTGCATAGTTTCTACTAGTGACCTAGGCCAGTGCTTCTATAGGAAACTACATACATTGATATTGGGTCTTTCCAAGGATAAAAACAGGTGCTTGTGATACTGATCAGATGAATAGGAATTTTGTTTCAGAAAATTTAAAAAATATCTTACAGAGTATGGTTTCTTTGCAAAACATCTTAATTCTTGGTTCCAAAACTTGGTCACTAGGGTACTAAAGCCCAATTTGATATACCTGAAAAGTACATAATTTAAGCAATAAATGAAATGAATGGAGTTTTACGTCCTACTCTTCTCCACCTAATGGACTAATGAAGACAGTTTAAGCAATAAGTAACATGTAACTGAAGCTACTCTTAAGAAGTTGCCAATGCCAAAATTTCTTGATTGTGGATTTGAGGTCTTGGTCACAGTTGCTGATGGCTTTGGTTGTCTTATTAGGGTCTGAGGGTCAATTGGTCCAAGTAGAATACATACAAAATGAATAAGGCTAACAGCATTCCTTTGAGACTGATATTCCGATCATCCTAAAAAATATATACAAATTCTTTTACTGCTTCACTTCACTCAGACCATTCTTCCCTCCATTGTTGGAGAGTTCTTAGTCGTTTTTTTTTCTGATTTCTGAATTTTCTTGTAATATAAACCAGCACCGTCATCAGGTTGGGGTTAATGGGGGCTGGGGACTGAGAGCTAAGTCCCGGATAGGAGAATTAACCCCCACCAATTATCCTCTCCCAAAACTTTTTTCAGTTAAAATAGATTGATTTATTTACAAAAATACAGAAATATGAACATTTTGGTTGTGATTTTGGAGCCCGGAAATCGTCAGAAATATGTTCTCTGGGTTCTAGTTTTCAACATTTCATGGGAGAAGGAGATCCAGGACAAATATAAGGAACCTAGGACCAATTGAGTCCTAGAGACTAGCTGCCTATACCATGAACAATCTCGTCAAGAACCACAGACTATCGACAATGTGAGAGTTAATAATATTATTTGGTCTAAATTGATTTTAATAGCCCTTCAGACAATCCACCGAGGCCAATAAAAAACAATTACCAGACCCACAAATAGAAATAGATCTGTCTTTTTCAGAGAACTTTCAGATAACACGATTACAACGATTTCTTTTTCACACAGACTCGGCTCGTTTATTTCCATCAAGGGAGCTTTA
This sequence comes from Nipponacmea schrenckii, assembly GCA_030562195.1. Taxonomy (NCBI): domain Eukaryota; kingdom Metazoa; phylum Mollusca; class Gastropoda; family Lottiidae; genus Nipponacmea; species Nipponacmea schrenckii. The sequence continues at coordinate 7,456,981 of JAUJPP010000005.1, read as the reverse complement.
GCGTTAAAACAAACAGAAAATCCTTACCCACATCAATATGGTAACTGATTATTGTCTGAGCCAATTTGTTCTCAACAGCTCTTGTTGACAAGATCATTATACTTATCTTCCAGTTTCAAGGTCAAATCATCATGATTCAAGGTCAAATCTTCCAGTTTCAAAGTCAAATCGTCCTGATTCAAGGTCAAATCTTCCAGTTTCAAGGTCAAATTATCTTGTGTCAAGGTCAAATCTAAACCGGAAGTAACTGTATCTGATTCTTGATGGCAATCAAACCCCTAAATGATGTCATAAGGATGCCGAACGAACCGAATTCAAAGTACTGATTCTTCGGATGACAAAAATAGGAAATCTTCCTCTCTTTAGTAAATGTAAATACCACTTACAATAGAGTCCAATTGAAACAATTGGTGGAATTTCTGCCAGCACTTCTGCTGTAAATCAATATTGTCAAATCTTGACGACAAATATAAGATATATTACCCTAACTAATTCAATCTACGATTCGCCGACTCAATATGTGAAACACCATGGAGTTTGATGGACTTATTATTATCTATAGAATAACCTGAACGTGATGTTTATGCCAAGAGCAGAAATAAATTTCTTCTATATAAAGTGGACGATTGTTAATATATAGCTAAATGAAATATCAAAATCGCACCAATACAAGTAAGAAACATAGCGGAGATACTCTATCTTATAAATGATTTGAGTACTAGTATTGCATGAGAGGTACATTTCTTTTAATAATTTGACGCTGGCTCGATCGCTTACCGAGGGAGAAATGGTTTGTAACTTTGAGTATTGTATGAGATAGTTTTTAGTAACTGGCTGGATCGCTAAACTAATTTTAACTTTATCGATGACAATGTTACGAAAGCACAAGTACAGGTATCGTAACAAAATTTATTTAAGAAACAAAATGTATGTAAACGATTTAACCTCCAAAATCTACGTTCTTTAAGCTGTTGATAATCTGAATAACAGAACTGAAACATACTCTTGGAAACTTTGGATTAAATTGATACGGAGTCTGGCGGCTGGTCGAGATGGTAAATTTTCACTCTTGTTTTCTCAGATATTACAAATCGTTCAAACAGGAAAAGAACTGAGGTCCCGTTGCCTCAAGCTGAGTACGTTAAAGGTCTCTCAACATCAATTGAAAATCGCATAGAGTTAAGTAAATAATATAACCGCTGTTTAATGTTTCCCTCATTGCACACGTCAAACTGTTTCAGAACGTGTGGAGAATACAATTCTGATTCTATAAATACAGTTAAAGTGTTTGTAATAAAATGACAGAAAGATGATAAAAGAATTCTGATCAAGATTAAAGAGAAAGAAATAATGTTTTATTTATGGATCATCAAGACCTGTTGATTACTGGACTACAGAAGAACTGGTACACCTCGGATCATCTCGTCCTTTTTTCTACCGAGTTGAAAACGCCCAGAAGATTCAAATTTCCAAAATATATGTAAGAATTGTTCAGAATAATTATTTTTTATCATGTGACAAATACGAAAGTCGACAAACTCGAACCGGAGTACCAGCCTGCATATCAAGGGATTATTGTGAGGGACAGTACAAATGACGTTAAATGATTAAACACTATCCAAAACTTTTCCAAGATTGCCCTCCTAGTCCAACCCCCCTCCCATTAGCAACGGGCGTGTATAGTACACGTCGCTGTCTTTAAATTCCTATACTAGGTTAAAACGAAATTAACACGGTAAAAACAAAGCTGTAAAACATCGAGTCATCTTTAACGAGTTATAAATGATTTCCACAAACCAACAAGACGAGGTACAACTGCACGTGCGCAAACATTGTAATCGTCCTCAATCATCATGTTTAACATTTTAAATTAGGTCACTGACACTAACAACTGTTTCATGGCATAATTATGACAATGACAGTGACATGACGGTTGTCATTAATTTGCATGACAAAGTCATATTTCATGGGTGTTATTACCAGCTGCATTTAAACCCTGGACAATAAGTTGCATAATACACGGTATGTTAAAACAAGAAACACAAATATTATGGTATAACTCACTTTCTTTAATAACAAAGAACGTATAACGTTTCAACACAATTTACATGTGTTGTTACTATCCTTTTGATGTTAAGTATATATGTTAAATATACAGCATAGCGTATATAGTTAGACTTGATTGCTAGCAGGGACAAGTATTATATCTGGAGGGGCAAGTTATATATCTGGAGGGCAAGTTATATATCTGGAGGGCAAGTTATATATTTGGGAGGGGGGGCAAGTTATATATCTTGAGGGCAATTTATATTTCTGGAGGGGTAAGTTATATATCTGGAGGGCAAGTAATATATCTGAAGGGGCAAGTAATATATCTGGAGGGCAAGTAATTTATCTGAAGGGGCAAGTAATATATCAGGAGGGCAGGTTATACATATGGAGGGGCAAGTATTATATCTGGAGCAATATATCTGGAGGGGCAATGGTCTTAAAATTGGTCCGGGTACACATTGACATTGAGAAATATTGAATATTTTGAAGAACTTCAATAATAACAATAGTAGTAGTTGATATCGTCTAAGTTTCTGGGAGAAAGTCAGTTAAGAATAATAGACTGGAGGCGTGAATAAAATATTGTCAAAGTCATCAGTTGGATATTAGATAAGTTTAGTCCGTGGGGACATCGCTCTCGTTTATTTACTGCTTACATTCGAGACTAGTGAGCCAATAAATGAATTTCGATGAAAATCAATGGTTTGGAGGCAGAGGAAATTAACTTTGGAGGTGATTGGTTGAATTATTAACGAGATATAGAGGGCAGATGTCAATATAGAGACGACTTGTAAAATGAACATTGACAAGTCATAATTAGGTCTACACATTTACACCGTTGGATGAATGACATAAGAGGTAAACGGAAGGAAACGGATTTCGTACAAATAAAGGATGAATAGACAATCAGGAAAGAAATGACTTTTCACATCTGCGAGGATTTCGGAATAGACATATTATCGAAACGACGTTTTCAGTACTTCCTGTTTGTTATCGTATTGTAACGGATGTATCACGGTTCTTATACATAAACGTTTCGAAGAAAGGGATAGTGGCGGCTGGGTTCGGTGTTAATTTAATCCCACCAAAGCTCATCACAAGAACTTGATGAATTGAATTAGCAATAGTTGAAACGGCTTAGAGTCTCATGAGAGCACTAACAAACAAGCGCTAGTGGGCGCTTTGCAAATACTGCTGTTTTAAAACAACAGGTCGGTTCAGACTGTAAATGTATGAATTAGACCAGCGGATATCAAGGAAACTTACAGTAATAAATTTAGAAGAAAGTCTGGAGCGACTGCCAAGTAGACAGGCCATTAATTGCTGTAAGGATAATTAGACTGGACCAATCATTATCTGGTTAATGGTCAATATCTAGACGGTAGATTATAAGTTCTACCCCCCGGTAATTAGATGCTACATTGATTATTAAATATCAACAAGTGGTCAACTAATATATATCACTGATTTATATATTATTAAATATTATTCGTATTGATATTTTCTCTCAATGGAAAGAGTAGTCTTTCAATAATAATACTATTTATTTACGATGATTCCCCCAAAATATCGTATCCTTGCCTGGGCATTTGGAGGGAGCAACACCCCCCACTCCCTACACAAGAGAGTTGTCTTTCAATAATATTACATCTTTACAATGATTCCCCAAAAATATCGTATTCTTGTCTGAGCGTTTAGAGGGAACAACGCCTCCCTAACAAAACCTTACCTACACACGCTCAGGAGCTGCAACTGTTGAAGAGGTTTGCCCACTGCTGGCTTCAAAGACACAGCCTGTGGCTTGACAATATAGGTAAACCTCAATGATCAAGGGGAGGTAACTGAAGCTTTATGATGTGGCCTCCTCTTTGGTTTCTCCTACCACTTAGTCAGAAGTTTGAGTGACCTGTAATTTGGTTTAAAGACTGGCAACTGTAAACGCTGATGACCAATCAAAATTAGTCCGAAACTTGCAACTATAACTTCATCCCTGATAATCAGACCTTCATTGAAGGAATCACAAGTTCTGTTTGTCCAATAAGAAATTTAACTTAAGATGTACATCAATCTTGACGTGAAGGTCAAATCAGTTCAAAAGATTGACCTACACCAAACCAACTCTTTTTATTGAAGAGTTGACATCAGAATTCTTTTGATATCAATTATTTAATATAGGTCTATATTGAGTGACATCACTTATAAATGTCAATCAAACGATTAAAGTTGCGATATATCCCGATAATAATTGACTTAGTAAACCAAGATGAAGTGATAAGTGTGAAAAATGGGAACAAATTAGATTGGGTAACCCTAACCCTAGCCCACCGTATTTTTTGCCGAGCTCAATGTCGCCTCAGTGGATACACTATCAATCAAGCCTTGATTTAATGCAGTCCTTCAATTACCTACAACTTTTTTTTGTTTATTTTTTTCTTGTCAACTATTTTTATTGCATTTTACCCGCGGCTAAATCACAAATCTTCATTTACTCCGACTTCAAATCACAAAACACAAGTTGATTCTCGGATAAACCTTGATAAATGATGAAGTCTTGACGTTTTTCACCGCCTCAAGTTTTAACTTTTAGCGCAATTTTTTTTCACTACAAGGAAAATAACGATTAAGTGATACGTAGGACTTTTAATTAAGAATTCTGGCGTCCCGTTCATCTACAATCTAACTTAAATATAGGCCTACCTATCCAGCCCATTTCAGGAAGTTGCTGGTATCTATTATCAATATGACGTCATTATTATTAATTAGAAAGTTGGAAGTGGCGACAGACTTGCTAAAACTAAATGTTTGATGACGTCACCAATCCCCAAATGCTTGAATCACACGTGTGTATGGCCTGATTAGTGACGTCATCAAACACATAGTTTTGGTGGAAATGCAGAATGGTGTAAATTGGTGCTAGCAATGTCTCTGATACACGAATAACGCTTAGTTTTAGTGTTTTTACAGGAACCACAGAAGTCTGAAAACTGTAAATTGATACTATCAGTCTCCCTGATACACATAGAAAGTACTTCAGATATAACTTGTGGTTGGATAAAACTGTACGGTCAGTACCAGATATAGAGTGATGCCGAATGGAAATTATAGATATTACACCAACACTGTTATCTTCACTTCCCTAAGGAACGGAGTCTTTGTGTTGGAAGTTCTAGGTTGGCTTGGAATCAATAAATTTGTCGCCTAGAACTAACCGTTAATCAACTCTAGTCCAGACTTTAGTAACATTTCTATCAAATAAAATAGTCCTAATAATCAAAGACATTTAATCTTCTTAATATGAATAATGGCACGTCTTCAACTTTATTAAGTTGGTGGGTATAGAACGCCACGGGTGCCATTAGTGGTGAATGACTGATTTATATTTCAGATGCCACAGGATGCAATGCCTAGACATCGCTGTTTGTTTTTTAACTGATAAATGCGTTATACCCAATTGTAACATAGCGTATTGGTATTTAGCTGGAATTACGTTAACTGCCTAACCTATTCTTAATTACATTGAAGTAGATCAAAGGATCAGAGTTAGCCCTTTTATTGGATTGTTGGAACATGTGACCCATGCAACATTATTGTCACATCAAATAAAAAGGGGGAACTTTAAGTGGTTACTCTTATTTGACTTCATGGTACATCGAATCATGGTACATCGAATCATGGTACATCGAATTAAGGTCTTAACCATGTTAACACGATCATACAAAAATTATTTTCACATCAAATTTAGGGGGGGGGGGGTTAAGAAGGTCCATTGGAACTAATATCAAAACCGATCAATGTTTTCTTCAATCACTTGTTAAAAGTTCAATGTGAGTTTCTAGCCAGTTTGTTCGACTCATGAAACTGTATCTGTCGGGCACAAGGCATTTTCAACGACCACGTTTATCTCTTTAATGACCATTTAACCTCTCGTGGCCTTTTATTGTTAAAAGTCACTTCCTAATAACCGTGTTATGAGCAACGTGATGGATTGCAGCTCCATTAGTCGACAGATTTAAATTAACACTTGCATCATTGACGTCTGCAAATCAACTTCAATTGAAATAAAATTGGCTTTCTGCTAAAATTATGTTAAAAAAGTGAGGCCTGCCACAAAATGAATCAACGCAGACCTTTTTTTTTATTAGAAATCATAGCGCCAATATTTCATTAAAAAAAATCCACTTGTCAATTTCACGAGATTTTTTTTTTTCATTAATGAAATTCTGTTTTGACACCAGGGTGTTTTGGCCATTATTTTGAAGTTAAATTGTAGAATTGTTCAGTTCGAAATTCATTCTAAAAGTTAAGTGCCACTTTTCAAATAAAACTTGAACTTTGAAATAACCATTCAGAAACAGAATTGATAATTCAAGTCAGCCAATTTTCAGAATAAATTTACATACAATCGTTGTATCGTGTTTCTTAAAAACAACTGCAGTATTTACCTAAGATTTTTACCGAAATTATGACGTCACCAATACCAACTCTAAGCAAGTATCTAATGGTTATTTTATGTGATTGTAGTGGAACTGGGTGTCATTAGTTCGATTTGTAAAGTGTTAAGGGTATTTGAAATTAGGCTATAGCCAAATAAATAATATTAGATGGTAAAGCGAATTTTTAAACGAAAGCATCCCTTTAAATTTTATTATTTCATCGAAGTTTCATTCATATTGAAAAACAAAACTAAAATATCTACTTCAATTCGATCTGAAACAATCCGCAACAACACGGAACTTGCATTTTATAATGTTTTTAAAAACAAAAACAAAAGAATACAATTTTCAATGAAATTTTTCAATCTTGTTAACATTTCCTGTGATTTGACGAAACAAGAATAGTGCATATCTGCTGACAAGTTTAATCTGTTCGATACAAACAGAAAAATTGAGATGAAGCCAGGCCCGAAGCCAGGGTATGCGGGAGGGGACATAGAGGGGGGGCATTTTTCTTGTCCCCTTGGAAAATTTTTGAATTTATTTTCATTTAGAGAACGTCGTTTGTTTCCCCCCCCCCCTTACAGTAGTCGATGCCGATGCCGAGGCTGGCTACATAAGCCTGATTGAAGCCGCAAGGGTTAAAGTGATTTCAGCCACTACTTAATGATTTCGATTTGACCCACAGCTTCCCAGTTCAATAGGCCAAAGTTTCCTGTATTACCCCTGATGAACTCTAACACAAACCGAGTTTGATTTCTGATTATTGGAGATATTTGTTTGAGGTTTCCGACTTGCTTAATGAAGTGTGTACAAAGAGGTAACTTGATCGATGACAGGAAAGTCTCGTGGTTTTGATTGAACGAATCGCTTGTGATAAGGAAATAAGATAAAATGTACACAAGATCATAAAAGACTGAATGAATGCTCTTTTTAGAGTATGACTGTTGCTTCCGTATGACATTTTGTCAATTTAAGAGACATGTTTGAAAGGAAAAAGAATTTGGTCTAGTAGTGGCGGCGCCAGACTCACGAGTCTACTACGGTGCAATTAGGGGGCGAATTGACTGAGTGGGGGATGGGGGAAACTGTCCAGCCAGAGAGGCAGAGAGGATGGAGGAGAGTGAGAGAGGGGACAAGCCCCTACCCCTGCCTTTTCAAGTCAGAGGGTATTTATTCACCTGACCTTATGATGGTCGGCGACTACGTTCGTGTATGTTAGGCCTATTTCGATATGTTAGAACCGTCCGGAAATTGCTGACTCTATTCTGAGCCTCTGATAACTATTTGTACAGATATAGCCTACGGATGGGAGGGGGGGGGGCGGACTCTTTTCATAGCCCCTGATAGCCATTTTGACAGATATGGATGGGGGAGAGTCAGAAAAACTGAGGCACGAAAATTGTTGATTTTCCGCACCTTCGCGGGTACGGGAAACGTATTTACGTACCTCGAATCCACCAAACCTCGATATATTTGGAAAGACGGATGTTTTTGTAGTTCAATCATAACATCATTATCCCCCTTCACTATTCATGTCACGCCTGTTTTTACGTCTAAGTTTTTTTCAATTATTTCAACTTCTCAGACGCCATCTCAAATCGCGTGCACAGCCAAAATTCTGACGTCACAAGGTCACGTGATACACACAAAACGAAAGTACAATATGGTGCACCTAGCTTTTTTACCGTGAAATAACACGATCGTTAATGAAGACGGATAACGCTATGCAGTGTGCAAGGAGGAAAATTTTGCCAGGACAGTGGCATTAGCGTACTCTTTTCTTGATTTCCAACTGTTGAGGGATTTTAACGTGCACAGTCTGTAACACAAGGGGCCACAGTTTATTGTCCCATCCAAGTAGACGCTTTTTCCATATCAGTCACTGGCGCCTGCATCACTGACAGGAAGACACCGGACTGAAAAACCCGAAAGTTCATCTTGACCTTTGCCTGGATTGAATAATAGTTATTAAAATCGCTCAGATTAGTGACTGTTTTAAAAGAGACATTATGACTCTTAATTATTTCCTTTTCAAAGAAAATCTTTCCTTCAAGCAATCGAGAAAAAAAGCAGAAATAAGCCAACTGTGTGTTTTTTCAATGATTCAATTAAAGTTTAGCGTGAAAAGGAGAAAGAATCTTTTTGATAATCAATCAAGTTTTTGATAGAATTAAATTAAAGCCGCAATGAAGCAAAAATACATCTTTTGATTAAGGCTGCCATTGCTGACGATATAGAAGTAAGAAACTAGAAGAGTAGATTTGACACAAGGAAGTTCACAATTAGGCTAAATACGAAAATAAAGCTTGTCGCTCATAAAAAAAAACATTGTCTTATATTGAACATTATGAATAGGAGTATTAGGGAATTTCTAAATGGCGGGGGGGGGGGGGGCTATGAAAGGGAGTATCAACTAAACCGAGTACATGTATACTTAATAGGCTGTTTTGTTGCCTTAGAGTCAGTAGTGCCTGAGAATAGCCAGCACTCTCTGATCAGTCCACTGATCTGTGGAACTCAACTGGAAGCCAGTATTATATTAACGATATCATCACTAATAATTCTAAATAATACAATTCATTTTTCTTAATCACAATTCAATCACTCAGACAAATTAATTCCCTTCTTAATCAAAATTAGTTTAAATTAAAAATTAATCTATTCAAAGTTAATTTAGAAAAAAAAGATTCTTTTGTCAACAGATAGCGATTGAAAATTAACCATTATTCTAATTAACCAGTCATCAGTGATTCCAGTTCCTGACAAATTGTTAGTCGTGCATCATTAATCATTTATTCAAGCGGAATGAACAGAATCCAACCAATGTGAAATAATTTAAATTTGATAGACGACGGCGCCTGGTTGACGACTGTACTTGTAGTGGTTGAGCTATCATAAGAGACTGGTTTGAACTAAGTAGGGCTACACGCCCCCCCCCCCCCTCCAACACTAATGGTACCCTCATTTCTGGACGTCAGGAGGGTATATGTTGAAACAAAGCCGAGGGTCCCATTCTACTTTTAGTTCAGAGCCCCCAGTCATCGAGTTGAGCCATTACAGTAGACGAGCTTTCTGAAAGAGAACTGAAACACATTATTAATACACGACGTAAGGGAGGTAACTACTCTTTTTAGCAGCAATGCTCAGACCACAATTAACTACAAAATTTAACTTTATTATCAATTACTCCTAATTATTAGCCAACAGGTTGCTGATTAATTAATTAACACCATATTTCTATTTGTTTATATTTTACTTTATTTCACATTAACTCGTCCAGTAAACTGTCTGCTTACCATGGTCTAGAGTAAAATCATTATAATGTCTATTAGTGTGTTTGCATCATTCTGAAGTTTAATAACGTATTTCACACATCCGGTACCATTTGTCTTAAATACAATGTACATTGTATCCGGTACGCTTTGTCTTAAATACAGTGTACATTGTACCCGGTACGCTTTGTCTTAAACGCACAGCACAGCATCCGGGCTTTATTGTTGTTGAAACCACCACTGTATTTGGACAGTTTTGTCTATAGCACAATTGGCATTGCATCCGGACAGTTTTGTTTAAAAAAAAACCAATTGGTATTGTATTTGGACAGTTTTGTCTTAAGTACAGTTGACATTGCATCTGGGCACATTTGTCTAAAGCACAATTGGCATCCGGATCCGGGTAATATTGTCTAAAACACACAATTGGCATTGTATTTGTCTTAAGTACAATTGACATTACATCCGGGCAGTTTTTGTCTAAAACATGTGGTTGGCATTATATTCCGATACAAACATTTTAACATGAGTTACATGACGCGATATCACATTTCTCCGCGAGAAATCACGGTTTTCTAATTGTAACGTAACGTGACGTTCGGTCGGACCTGGTAGCGGTCGCAACAATCTTAGGGCAGCTGAAAATATAGTAGAGTGGAAACACAAATAATCATTAAAAATCTACAGCAACGTGTGTATTAGGCCTATATCATTTTAGGATATTATTCAATAGAGACATTTTCGGTTCTATGAGCCCACTTTTTGTCCTGATATCTCTTACCTAGTGCGTTAGTGCTCGGTGAAGTGGAATTATAAGGATTACGAGCACCTGCAGATCGATGTCACTAATAATAAAAATACGAACCTTTATCACCCTCGACAACTGTATCAAAAAATCTGTCTCTGTTACCAGCAATAATACGTAGGTCAAGGTTGGGGTATATTGAATAACCTATTGTTTTAATATTTAAAAGTGTTACGGGTATTTTCACAAAATCCATGGACGGTAGAGTGAGAAATTGCCACGAGATTGTTTTTGTTTTATTTGAAACACATCGTAGATCGAGCGGATCACAACTTATTCTTCCACAAACGACACCACCTTCGTCTGCAATCAATTCTCTACAAATAAAGATATAAAATATTAAAAAGTTTAGACCATACGAGGTTCACATGGATTGAACGTTTGTGGTTCGTTTAACCCATTCCACTAATTCGATTTCTAATTATCAAGGGATCTTTATTATGAGCAACTTGTAGCTCACTCTACTGGACCTCTGTTGTGTTTGCTTACACGCTGTGAAGTTTTAGATGCAATGGTAAATCAGTTTAGCAGCACACGGGACCTTAGTTTATTGTTCTATGTGGTTCAAATCCCGGATCCCTAGGGTAGGAATGATGTTTCTTACTGAGCAACTGTCAAAGGCTAGTGTATGGGGGTGCGTCCCTGGAATCTGTTGCTGTAGGTTACACCCACGGGTTTTCGTGACATGGTATATTGATAATGTATAGTACTCTATGACTATATATATACTCATAGAGTACTATGCATTATCAATATACCATGTCACGAAAACCCGTGGTTACACACCAATAATAATGGATAGAATATCATAATACACTAATATTGTTAATTATGGTTGAGGAATATGAAATGGTCATCAAAAACTACCGTTATTTCACCCTGAAAATACCATCCTTTCAAAACACATTGTTTACCCTGTTCGTCCCAGTCAAGAGAACCCCTTAATAATAATAATAATATTAAAGTCTATATACAAACAAATTACCATTTATCATATTCACAGTTCAAGATGTAGTTATATCATGCAAACACACGAAAATAAACATGCAAGGCTTAAACAGGAATCACAATATAATTCACTTGATTTTAATTCTCACAATTACCCGGAGTAATAAACAGTCAATTTCTAGTTTAAGGTTAATATTTGGTGGTGTTCTAGTAGGAGATAGGGCTGTTGATTTAGCCATACCTGCCGGACATGTCGGTTTGCTCATTTAAAATGACCAAAATACCCTAAGTATTAAACAGTCAATTTCTAGTTTAATATATATATTTCTGCTGTTCTAATATTTCTGAAGACTATTTAGTAGATAGGACTGCTGATTAGGCCATACATGTCTGACATGTCGGTTTGCTCATATAAAATGAGCGGTTGAATGCCTTTACATTATAATTTTAAGAACCAAATCAACTGCAGAAGAAAAAGAATCATGTGACAGACCATTGCATGGTTGTCCACAGAAAAGAAAAGAAAAATAAGAAAAATAATTATATATTGATCCAAAAGTTTATTCAAATAAAATTTTGGTTTGGTTAATATTGGATATATCTTTATGTACAATAAAATAAAATAAAACGGGATATTTTGAATATATTTATCAATGTAAGTTTTTAATTGTTATTGACTGATTTAATTATTAAAATGTTTATATATTCCATCAACAATCTAGTTATCAATGTCTTCTTGGAATTTTGAATTTTAAACTATAAGAAATTATATATAGAGCTCTCAAATTAAAATACACTACCTCTTAGAATGGACATAAAATTTACTTATAGTATATATTCATCAAGGGACTTAACTGGTGTTATAAAGCAACAATACAATGGATGAGGTCAAATCTTGTGTTAGTGTTCCGTGTTAGTGTTAACACCATCACATAACACAAAATTAAACTCATTCTTCATGTTAATATACAGTGTACTCTGAGTAATCCGACACACTCGCTAATCTGACATTATTTTGGGTCCGATATCTGTCGGATTACTCAGAGTACACTGTATTATAACACCAAATTAACTGCTTAACACTAACACAGAACACTAACACGAGATTTAACCTCACCTATTGTCCATGATGCTTGCTGCAGGTTGAAGAAATCCATCAATGAAATAATGTGGGCATCTTATCAAATGATCAAAAATAATGTTTCTTTGGTAAATATCACAATCAAAAAACAGATTGTGGGAGAGAATTTTTAAAAGTTTATCCAAATACGCTGGGTCCATCTGTAACGTACAGATAAATCTTAGATTCAGCGATTCCACTGAACTTCTCGGATTCAATTTTCATCAGTAATTGAAGAATCATATCTTGTGGTCCTTGAATTCGTTTGACAAGAGTTACCACAGCTTGATTGTTGGTCTGAGTCAATTTAAAGTTCTGAGTTGAAGCTCGAGGGACTCCTGCCAACAGAGGTCGTGCTTGAAGTATTTTCAGTTCCCAGCTGTATCTTCGTTGGCTGTCTTTTGCTCCTGTCATTGAAAACAGTGGCGTGGGAATGATGATGTTGGTAGGGAATGTTAAAAAGTTGTAAGACATTGAAATTAGTTGGTTAGCGTTGGGTTTAAAAGCACCAGCCTGTTTACAACGAACACTACAAAATAACAACAACAACAAATAATCAAAACAAACAACAACAAATAATCAAAACAAACAACAACAAATAATCAAAACAAACAACAACAAATAATCAAAACAAACAACAACAAATAATCAAAACAAACAACAAATAATCAAAACAAATAGTAAAAATAAAAACAACAACAAAAACAAATAGGTTTTCATGCCTTTTTTGTTATTGTTATTGTTAAAAAAATCTTAATGCCAGGGCTTTTGATTGGCCATATTATGCCAGTCATGGAAATGACCTGTTGAACAAAAATTAGGTTTATGCCACCAATAACCAACAGCAGAAACAACAAGCGAAAACAAAAATCATGCTTAAACAATCCAATGAGTTTTTTAACTTACGCATTTTGTTGCCCTCCTGGTATTGTTTTAACAAATCCTTCTGGACACTGGACGACTGGACACTTGTAACCCCCTCTGATGTTAACACATGTACTGTCTCGAGATGGACAGAAGGCCGTACCATCACTACATTCATCAATATCTATAAAACAATATTATATCTGGTTTTTAAAAAGTTACGTTAGCCATTATCAAGGGTTGATTTGGGTCTTGTATATATGTAAATAGTCTTCAGAACTACTAGAAATGTATGAAAATTTCGACAGTAAGCTGTTACTGATTAACTTAGCTAAATATTCCCAGTTTTTGAGACTAAGGAATGATTGGTCAAACTAATCGCGGACCTGTCCCATTCAATCAGTGAAAGATGCAGACCATGTTTACTCTTTTTCAAACACCTGATGGTACTTCTCTTTAGAGAAGTCCACTACTCTACAATCAATGCTCCTGACAGGGTTGTACATCAACAGAGATGTGAGTGAGTGGAATTGCTTTAGCCTACATAATATGGCTCAATATCCTATTCTCTGCTTTGTGTCCAAACCAGGTGTCCTGATGAGTATTGTATATCTGAAACACATGTTGGTTTGATTTTTAAACCCGAGAAATCTTCATACCTTCACATGATCTAGAATCTCGGGATTTCTTCCATCCGTCTGGACAATCACAGGTAAAGGAACCAGGCGTATTAATACATCGTCCAACACAAATACGACCTCTACCAGAAAACTGATTACATTCGTCGATATCTAAAATATAACTGGATAATCAGAACACAAAATAAAATACCAGAGTAGGGTTTTTTTTTTGGATTTTCAGATCACAAAATCTTTTAATTTTAATGAAGTACTGGTGTAAGGTGTTCTATCTGGGTGTCAATATACTAGGGTAGGGCTTTTGGTTTTTTTAAGTATAGTACTACAGCCATAAACACCCTGTTCCATCGGTAGAGCGGTAAACAGCATGTAAAAGTTGTAGAAACCAAATACTACCCATAGGTAGAATACACATGTATGATCCATCAGCTTCTTCGCCACTTTAAATTCCGTCTGCTCCAACTAATTTCTCACCACCTAGTCCAACCTGTTTTATTCAATGTCCAGTTGATTCAACAAATCCAAAATGTCCAGAACTCATCGACCGAGTAAGGCCTAAAATTGTTTAATGTTAATATATTTACCTTCACATGTTCGTTTATCCAAGGAGAGCTGGTAACCACGGTTACACGTACAGAAATAACTACCGAAATTGTTAATACATTTATGATGACAAATATTTCTGGTTGTACATTCATCAATATCTACAACAGAAATTAATCAGTTTTACTTTCTACTTTCATTTTGGCTTGATGGACATGAAATGGAGTTTTACATCCTACTTTTCTGCACCTAATGGGATAATGAATAAGGGCAACTCCATGCAGAATGAAATGAAGGAAATTTTGCCAGGACAGCAGCATTAGCCTACTCTTTTAGCAATTTCAAACTGTCTAGGGATCTTTAATGTATACAGCCTGTAGCACACATGGCCTGAGTTTATTGTCCTAACAAACAACTAGTTGGTCTTTCTCTGTCAGTTCCTCTGACCTCCATCACCAACATCACCCAAATCACCATAGTAAATTTTTTGAACCTGTGTTGTCTTGACCTATCTAAAGAGCTCTAAAGAAAGTTTACGGAAAGAAAGTTATGGCCCTTTGTTTTATTTAAATTGTAACCACTTACCATTGCAGCCCCCTCTACCATCTGATTCCAGACCATCTTTACACGTACAGACGTAACTTCCGGGTGTGTTTTGACATGTAGATTGTAACGGACAAATAGCAGCACTATAGGCACATTCATCTACATCTATAATAACACAAGTTATAGTGAGAAATCTTAAAACAGGATGGTAAGTTCGTCAATAGTATTTGGGTGTATTGAGACGATTCTCAATGAAAGCACTGGCCAAGGACAGAACAATAGATAAGAGTGATTTTATTTTCAGTTTCTGTAGTTTTAGTGAAGAAATTTCTAAACAGGATCTTTAGATTGTCTTTTGTCGAATTTTCAACTGGCTGACTTTCACACTAGGACTATTTCAATGCCCCCCCAACCCGTTCCTGGAAAAATTTTGACAGTGTTATTAGAGAACATCATTTGCTCTGCCCCCCAATTCCTCACAGTAATAGATGCCCCCTCCCTCATTAATCTATGACCCCCCGAGGTAATCACCCCACCCTTCAGGAATCATGCCCCCTTACAGTAATCGATGCCCCCTCAATATGCACTACTGACTAAAAACGTACCTTCACAAATATTGTTGATAAATCTATAACCTCGGGGACACTGACAGAAATAACTCCCCTGTCTATTGACACATTGTTGTTCTCCGGCACATCGATGTTTACCACTGGCACATTCATCAATATCTATTAAATATATTACATATAACCTAGTTTTATAGATTTATTAATCATAGAGGAAAACTGTTTATATACTGATGAATTTAGAAATTTAGACTCATTTGATCAAGTTTATACAGTTACATTTGTTAAGTCTACAAATAGAAATGAATGGAGTTTTACTTTTCTGCTCTTCTGTACCTTAACTGGACATAATTATATAGATAACAATTACTTTATTAAATAACTTGCGACGTTTCAACGATTATACTCTTGTCTTTACTAATGATACAGATAACAGAACCAAGAGAATATATACTACTGGTGATACTTAGAACAGGGTGATTACAAGGTGGACATTATGGGTTAGTAAAGCTGGCTGCAAATACAAGTAGTGTTCTTTAAATAATAGGTTACTTACCCACACATCGACCATTTTCATTTGATTCAAATCCATTTGGACAATTAACGAGAGATCTACATTGATATGATCCTATTGTATTTACACATTGTTGGTATTGATTACATATAGTACTGTATTCTGTACATTCATTGATATCTAAAATAAAATATCTTAACAGTAACTACGGTATTTCATTTTACAGGCTTTTAACATCATCAAAACAAATATATCAGGAACCATTTTTCTCAAAAAATTAAATTGTGATGATTTACCAAACAGATTCATGTTTTTTTTTAAATCTTGATTTAATTTAATTGAAGTGTTTGAATAACGGGGGCCCCTGCTGAATTATTGAGGAAAATATATAACCCAGGATCCTGGTATGGTATGTAAACAAAGCAATAGAGGTCATGGAAATATTAGATGAGGGTCAAGGAGGGGGTCACAGGATTTTATGTGGGTACAGGGGGAATTTACCAACTAAAAATGCTCATCCATCAACCCAAATCTTTACATTTTTAAAAAAAATTGTCAATCATAATAAAATAACACTGACAAGAAAAATAGAGGGGAATGAAATCTCTGTCTCGTCAAATATATTAGTCCCTCTCAGATCGTAAACATAAAAAGAGCCATTTTAAATATTATGATGTTATATTTCTCATGTTTAATTTAAATTTATAAGCATTTAATGTTTTCAGCTAAAAAAAGAAAAGAAACATCTATATTTTACAAGAATAACAACTTAGGTTCACAAGTCTGTCGTAACAGGGATCCTTTCTACCAGCTGATCCTTGGCTTAACCTCTTGGCATTGATCCCGGATAATCCGTACCCATTTACAGCTGGGTGAACTGGAATTATGAGTGAAGATGACTTATTCAAGGTCATCGAACATTCACACTCCAGTCGAGATTAGAACTCACGAAAAACGTTTCTCACCTATACATTTACCAATTCTATCAGGTCTATAACCTCTATTACAGTTAACCTTTTCACATTCACCATTAACCGGGTTAAACCTTGTACCTTCGTCACATCTCTTTACTTCACATCGAAACGAACCTTGTACGTTGATACATTGATAACCTCGTCCACAATTATGTGTCCCTAATATACACTCATCATCATCTACAAATAACATAGAAATATTGTCATGTCATATATTCAGTCAGACATACCGGTACTATTTTATATAAGAATTAAACGCTATTTAGAAACACTGAGCACATATATAACACAAGAAAATAATTATAAGATAAAAACACACTTCTTTAAAGATTCATTTATTATTTATTGGTTAGCCAAGAATAGGATTTCATGGCCCTAGTCAAACATACATATATATTTATACATGGTTGAAGGGAAATAACTCCACTTAACTGATTTCAAAATGGCGAATATCCCTTGATCGTTTGTCTCAAAATATTCATAAAGTCACGCAGACCTCGAGATAAAAAAGTTTCACGTTACCACAGCCCATATCCATGTACTCCACCGATATTTGACAATCCCTGGACTCACCTTTACATCTCTGTGACTGTTCGTCCAGAGTGTAACCGGTTCCACAATGGCGATATCGGCGACAAACATACGAGCCAATGGTATTATCACATCTTTCACCAACTACACATGTATCAATACCTAATCCACATTCATTTAAATCTACATAACATAAACATACATGTTAGTCATACAGGATGCATTCAAATTTCATAAAATTTCATAAATCAAAATATTACCTGTTCAGACAAACCTTATTTCTATCAAATTAAGTACAGGTATTTGAAACTTCAATTGAGAAGTGACGGGTAGTAACACAAATTATCAGTATCACAGAGGTCAATCATCAATCAACAACAATTTCAGCTTGAGCTATTTTTTAACTTTAAGCAGAGCCATTCATCAATGAGCCAACTGGAAGCAGAGCCATTCATCAATGAGCCAACTGGAAGCAGAGCCATTCATCAATGAGCCAACTTGAAGCAGAGCCACACATGGAATCAACAGAGCCATTAATCAATGAGCCAACTGGAAGCAGAGCCATTCCTCAATGAGCTAAGTTGAAGCAGAGCCACAATGAATCACCAGCCAACCAAATTTTACCTGAACAAATTGAAAGCAAAGCCAATTATCAGTCAACCAGTATCAGCCATCTTAAAGTAGAGCCAATCATCAATGAACCATTTGAAACATGAGCCAGTTGTAAATAGAGCCACATCAATAAGCCATATTATTTATAGTCCACTAAAAATAGAGCCGATCATCAATGAACCCATTTCAGTTTTAGCCAACTGAACTCAGAGATCACATCCATTCAATCAATATAGCCTGTACTATCAAGGAACCAAATATTAAACTGTTTTCCTTCCAATATCAAGACAACTGTAAATATCTACTGTTTGTTCCAATAACTTCATGCTAAACTTATTATCAATTATGATGTTAGTAAGAATTTTAATATTCTCTTTAATCACATCAACTAATATCCATGCATATCATTATCATGCAGACATCAAATTGGGCAAGACCAGCAACTAAACAACACTCCAGAAACCACATCTAGAATAAACATTCATGTTTACCCTGACAGACCCTGGTAATTCTATCTCGTTGAAAACCTTCCTCACATTCACAAATATAGGATGCGTTCAAATTGCGGCATATTTCATACTGGCCAGTACATAAATCATCGTATATGGTACACTCGTTAATATCTTAAATAGTAATTAATTTATCATCCAATTATAAAATTAGTTTGAATATTAACAAATGGTTTAAAACTTATTCACATTATTCCTGTGAATAAAACAACAGTAAGTCTAGATTTAGCCATATCAAAGTCATGAAATAATCGGAAAAAACTTTTATTGTTACTTTTTTCAAAAAGTTTTAAATATAGATAGAGTTAGGTAATTGGTGTAATGACAATTTACGAAGATGTATTCTTGAAATAAGCTTAGCGCTAGGATGTCCTTGTGTGTTAACTTCTGCTCCATGCATGGCCTTTAGTGTTCACTTCTAACACTGTTTCTAGGACAACCTAGCACCAAGATTGTTTCAAGAATATGTGACCCAGAAGTGTTCATTTAGCTTACCTTCACACTGTCGTGTAACGCTGTTAAAACCAAAACCACGTTGACACTCAAAACTATCTTCACATAGTCTAGTGGTAGGATTAAAGACGAGGCCAGGTTCACACTGTGCTGTATGACAGGTATAACGCCCGGGAGTGTTAACACATTCCTGTGTTGGAGCACATTGATATGTTCCATCAGCACATTCATCTATATCTGTTAAATAAAGATACGGAAGAGTACAGATGTCTTCTTTGAAATAATCATAAAAAAATAAATTGAAATGAATGGGGTTTTACATCCTACTCTTCTGCATCTTATGAGCTTGCAGTGTGCAATGAGGGAAATTTTGCCAAGACAACGGACCACCTGGTCTACACCAAGCGTTACCAAGGAAATAATATCTCACAATAATAAATAACCAACCAACCTGTACAAGTTCTACCATCGTTATTGATAGTAAATCCTTCATAACAACTACATTGTACGTTTTCATTGTCTAGGGCAAAACAGCGATGTTCACATGGATTGTTATCTTCACAGTTATAATCTGTATCTACATATTCTTCTAAATAATAATAATAATAATTATTAATCTCACAGGCAGTAGAAAGATTAACGCATCTGACAGACTTGTATCTGACAGTTTGACAGACTTGTATCTGACAGTTTGACAGACTTGTATCTGACAGTTTGACAGACACGTGTCATGACAGATTGTGTCATGTGGAAACATTGGTGAATCATTGTTTTATAACTTGGTTCTGCTGGCTTGTTGTTTGTTTGAAAATCTCTCTTGTTTGAATTCTAACAAATATATTTTTGAGTGCAACTAATGAAAAGAAGAACAAATAAAAATGTTTTTTTCGCTTTCAACGGGCCAAAAAACTGTCGACTACATCTGGCTTTAGTGTAACTCCAGAAAACCAATTTCATCAAAAAATCAATTATTTGTATTATTGGTACCCAAATCAAAACTGTAGATGTATTTTTCTCAGGAGAATATGACAGACAGACCTACAGGGGGCAGTACATGTCAGCGATTTTATAAGTAAGTGTAAAAATTCTAAATTTCTAATACCGTCTGATTGTTGACAAGATCTTCCATCATTATTTAACGTGTAACCATGACGACATTCACATCTAAAACTACCGACAGTATTAACACAGGTATGGGCACAAATTTGACCAGGGAATAACGCACATTCATTTCTATCATCAGCTAGAGGTTAGTAGGGAAACAATCAAAATACAGACTGGTTAAAGGGACACTACCTCTTAGAATGGTCATAGAATATAAAATCTTAAACTTGGTCAATAAGAGTATAAAACACGATATAACCTTTTAACTAAGTAATTATTGAAAAACGTTTTTAGTTTGATAGAATTATAAATATAGAGAGATTCTGTTGTATATTTATAACACCAGGCAACACTGATGAATAAAGACTTTTTTTGACCAAGTTTAAGATTGTCATCCTAAGAGTTAGTACACCTTTAAAGGTAACATTCCAAACAGACATTTCAACAAAATTATGGAAGAAAAAAAAACACTATTTTTAAAATGATAACGACTGTTCAAGGATCTTGGGCCAAAAACCCTTGGCAGTCTAATGATCTTTCAGCCAACAGATTACCCATTTACCCATTTACAGCTGGGTCAACTGGAATTATGAGTTATTCAAGGTCATTGGACTTTTCACCCAAGTTCGGAACCCCCATAGCCTCCATGTATTTGATCTAACCAAGCAAATGATGTGATGTAACCAAGCACATGATGTAACCAAGCAAAGGATATAACTAGGCAATGGATGTAACCAAGTAAATGATGTAATCATGCAAATGATGTGATGAAATCAATCAAATAGTTGTAAACAAGTAATGGATGTAACCAGGCAATTGGATGTAACCAACAATGTGTAACCATGCAAATGATGTAACCAAGCAAATATATAGCAAAAGATGTAACAGCAATGGACATAACCAAGCAGTGAATGTAACCAAGCAATGGATGTACAAGCAAATTATGTAACCAAGCAAATAGTTGTAACCAGGCAAATGATGTAACCAAGCAAATGATGTAACCAAACAAATGATCCAACCATCCTGTGTAATTAAAGAAACATACCTGTAGAATTAAAGATGTCATAATATTTCTCTCCAGTACAACACTCATGGAATATATTATCACATGGTGAACCATAGTTTGGTGTTTGACACGTTAACCCTTGGGACTTGGCTAATAATCCTAATTCACAACAAATACAGCATTCCTAGAAATACAACAAAAAATTAGAATACTGTATCCTTTAAACATGGCCGCATGGTTGAAACTTGAAGGGTGCCAGCCACCATAGAGATTCTGTTGTAGCCTATAATAGATCTGGCCAACAAAATGTTTTGAACTCCAAACTTTTCTTCAAAGTGTTCAAATCTTTAGAGGGATAAACATAATTTGTTTGGAAACAGTATCTGAACAAGAAACAGGGAAACTGTAAGGTCAGTACTCAGTAGCCCGCAACATAAATATATTTGATTCTGGCCAGCACGACAAATAAATTTCAAAATGAAACGAAGGGAGTTTTACCATCTACCTTGTAATTTTTCAATTGAAACCCCTTCGTTCATGTATTTTCAACAGATACAAAAAATCTACCTTGTATTTTTCAGCGCCTTCTTCCGAATCTCTGATAGCACACATCTGACCTTCCAGGGCGTTTTCCTTTCCCTTCTCACACTGTTTAACAAACACATCCTTTATACAACATAATTCTATCACTGAGCGACAAGTTGGTATATTTTCACGAGAAATATTGGCCACGTAACCAGGGTGACTGCTACATCTATTGTCACCTATTGACCAATCAACACCTTCGTTACAACATGGTATTAACAGATCATCCAAATTACCTACAAAAATTATTTAAATAATCCAAATTAGATATTTTAGGGTTGGTACATTGTGGGTAATTCCACCAAAGTCAAGGGTTAATTAAAAACCATAGTAAAGAAACCTTTCTCTTCTGTCAGATATTTTAATACACAATGTTGTTGGCATCGATTGAAAATTTTTAGGATCAAACTCAAAATATGAAATACAGTTGCACCTGTATTAGATCTAGACTATGTTTTCGTTACAAAATTTATGTATAGGAATGAATGAAAAGGATGGATCCTTCACAAATTGTCTGTTAATAAAGTCCAATAAAGATGCAGTATGCAATGAGGGAAATTAAGCCAAGACAGCTGTATAAGCCTCTGTTGTTTTTATTTTGTTCCATCCGAAGAAACATCTTCGACCTGTGACAGTGATAAGGGGAAACCAAATTGAAAATGAAAGTATTATCAAGCCCTGTCCTGGGAATGAGCTTAGCTCTTCATGTTTGGGGGAAAGCTCAAACTCACTGAGCCACCGTGGCTTGCTATATTTAAGTCTAGATTGTAAGTTTGTAAGGTGGGAAGTAGATAAGGAGGTCAGTGGTTATAGTCAACATATTGTAGTCATATTATGTCAAGTGCAATAGGAAATACAAACTTTCTACTACTTACTATATTGACTAGTACTAGGTGATACTAAATAACTAATAGTTATACAATGTCTTACAATGGACATAGAATACTTCTTCAACAATTATCTAACTTGGTTAGAATTTTTCCATTTTTAAATTTTCCGACAGTGAGGGCCATGGACATTAATATTAAGGTAACCATCAAAGACAAATACCCAAACCAACAGATCTGGACTAAATCTAAATTTCAGTTATATGTATAAATAAATCAAGTGCTATCGATCAGATCCACGAAACAAAACCCTAAATCCCAAATACATTTTCTCTTTTCAAATTTTACACCATCCATAAATTGATCAAGCATACCTTAGTCTCAGAAATGGTAAATTTTTTGGACAAGTTAATCAGTAACAGTGTTCAGAGCTCATTGTCAAAATTTGAGCCTTCACACCCTACAATGTGTCCAGAATTATCTGCGTTTGAAAGTTAAACTGGAGACTATGTCATTAAAGAAAAGATATAGAAAGAGAAATTCCTAATTTGAGGTTTATTATAGTTGAGAAGCTTATGTATTTCTAGTATTTCAAAAAACTTTTTAATTAAATTTGAGGTTTATTAGTTGAAGATTACCTATGTATTTCTAGTATTTCTGAAAACATTTAAATTATATTCCAGACCCAAATCAACCCTGGAAATGGTGAACCAAGTTAACATTAGGAAAACATGAATATAGGACTGTCTGCATGGTGCTAATAATTGGATGACAGCCAAACTTACATAATAAATTATGCATTGTTCTGGAAATAACAAACCCCAATTTCAAATTTTAATAATATAAAAATTCTAGACTCACCTTCGGAGAAGTTTATATCCAGAATAAAATACACAGCAACTAATAAAATAGATTTCATTTTGAAATAATTATAATAATGTTAACACAATAAATATTCCTGGTTCCAAATCACCATGGAAATATTTTTCATAATGTGTATGCAAATAGTTGGAATATTTTCAACCACACAGTGAAAACTAAAAGTGAACCGACATCATGTAGTAAATGAAGAAAACAGACTCTCTAATGGGTGTAAGTATCTTAATTAGACGATATCAAGCCAAGTTTAAAGAGTGGTTTAAGACATGATGAGAGAGAGTGTATCAGGATATTAGATATATTATATAAATAACATTGAATTAGCTGTGATTGAGAATAACACAAGGGGGACTTATTGAAGCAATCAACCTACAAACTCTAGTTTTTATATCTTCTATAGAAGCACTGGCCTAGGTCACTAATCTAACCTGGTTTAACACAGGGGAGTTATTAAGACCTACTCTTTTCATTATGAACATAATCAATGTAGTTTTTATTATTGGCTGTGATTGAGAATAACACAAGAGGGACTTATTGAAGCAATCAACCTACAAACTCTAGTTTTTATATCTTCTATAGAAACACTGGCCTAGGTCACTAATCTAACCTGGTTTAACACAGGGGAGTTATTGAGACCTACTCTTTTCATTATGAACATAATCAATCTAGTGTTTTATAACACAAGGGACTATTGAAGCAATGTAGTATATGAAGAATAACAACCAAGGGGGACTTATTGAAGCAATCAACCTACAAACTCAGTTTTTATATCTTCTATAGAAACACTGGCCTAGGTCACTAATCTAACCTGGTTTAACACAAGGGGGACTTATTAAAGCAATCAACCTACAAACTCTAGTTTTTATATCTTCTATAGAAACACTGGCCTAGGTCACTAATCTAACCTGGTTTAACACAAGGGGGACTTATTGAAGCAATCAACCTACAAACTCTAGTTTTTATATCTTCTATAGAAACACTGGCCTAGGTCACTAATCTAACCTGGTTTAACACAGAGGGACTTATTGAAGCAATCAACCTACAAACTCCAGTTTTTATATCTTCTATAGAAGCACTGGCCTAGGTTACAAATCTAGAATAACACGAGGGGAGTTATTAGGACCTACTCTTTGATTTGGAACATAATGAACCTAGAATCTCCAAGTTTTTTTTATAAGATATGATCTTGTATATCTTTCTATAAAAGCACTGGTCAAGCCACTCTAAAAATTTCTTAATATATTCTCAAAGGGTCAGCAAGGAGGTTGTGACAAAATATTAACATGGTACATTTCCAATTATATTACTTGGGGTTAATGGAATATGATGTTTATTTTTTTAAAGTAACCCAACTCAAAAAATCAACAAAACTCAATTACAAAGACAAACTCCAGTCAAATAGGGGAGGGAAGCAAGCCGTTTTAGTTAGTGGTGAAGTGAAACCACCAAAGATTCTAAATTACATTAAAGACATAGTTTGTACAATAAATCAACTTATTATTAACTTGGCAGGAAATACCATTCTAAAAATAACCTGTGATACTGTTATAGAAGTTATCAATTAGGTAATTAGGTATGTAATTACAGAATTTAAAGTAATTACTATTCGAAAACAATTATCACTATAACAACTTTATTATCTAGTTCAGTATATTCAAGTTGGATTGTCCTGTATTAAATAGACCCAATAATTCTTCAATCACTTTATCACTATAACAACTTTATTATCTAGTTCAGTATATTCAAGTTGGATTGTCCTGTATTAAATAGACCCAATAATTCTTCAATCACTTTATCACTATAACAACTTTATTATCTAGTTCAGTATATTCAAGTTGGATTGTCCTGTATTAAATAGACCCCATAATTCTTCAATCACTTTATCATATAACAACTTTATTATCTAGTTCAGTATATTCAAGTTGGATTGTCCTGTATTAAATAGACCCATAATTCTAACTTTATCACTATAACAACTTTATTATCTAGTTCAGTATATTCAAGTTGGATTGTCCTGTATTAAATAGACCCCATAATTCTTCAATCACTTTATCACTATAACAACTTTATTATCTAGTTCAGTATATTCAAGTTGGATTGTCCTGTATTAAATAGACCCCATAATTCTTCAATCACTTTATCACTATAACAACTTTATTATCTAGTTCAGTATATTCAAGTTGGATTGTCCTGTATTAAATAGACCCAATAATTCTTCAATCACTTTATCACTATAACAACTTTATTATCTAGTTCAGTATATTCAAGTTGGATTGTCCTGTATTAAATAGACCCAATAATTCTTCAATCACTTTATCACTATAACAACTTTATTATCTAGTTCAGTATATTCAAGTTGGATTGTCCTGTATTAAATAGACCCCATAATTCATCAAATGAAGATGAAATAAGAATGGGTACCTACCAGGGTTTTTGATTTATAAATTCCAAACCGGACATTTTAACACTTAAATAAGGTTCTTCTACTTATTTTCATTTAGAAAGCATGAAAAATGCACAAATTATATTCCTTAAAGACAAGTTTAATAGCCATACACCAGGGGTGTTGATTTTAAAATTGCCAACTGGACATTTAACACATGAATATAGATCTTCTACTTTTTTCAAAAATGAAATTAGGTCAGAAATTAAGATGGATTTCCCAATATCATACAATTAAAAATAACATTTTTTTTTTCTTCAAAAATTTAATAATTTACATTCCATAATATAAATAATGACAATAATTCGGAACAAAATAAACTTAAGATGATGGCATGAATGGTGAGAGATAATATTCAAAATGAAATGAAATGAATGGAGTTTTACGCCCTACTCTTCTGTCAAACCAAAATGCTAGTAGGAATTCTAATAGAGGTTTTCTAGGTTTAGTATAACCATCTTTATAATATTCAGCTATTACAAACTTCATTGTGAAGATGGACGTAGTTTAGTAACAATATATTTCTTTCCACATTAAGGGTGGGGGGGGGGGGGGTCCAAACATATACATGCAGTTTGGACCAAGCACTATATCTAGAGGTAAATTAGGTGGTAATATGTAAAAAAAAGCGGATGAGGCAATTTTGGATCCAATCACTTTTTCCACCCCTTGATCAAAGTGAACTCTTCCTGAATGTATATGTCAATTTAAGCTGGAAGCAGACGTCAACTGTTTTGTAAGTTGAAGTTTATTTGGCATCTACCACAATGAACTTAATTATTAATTTTTTGAAAACACAGGCCTTTTATTTGTTTCTCATTCTGAATGACCAACAGAACTAATCATATCACATTCAAATTTTTCCGATTGATTCCTTTCTTAGCCATTTTGAAAACATTCTGCACCTACTATCTTTGGCAAATTTCTGACGTTCTGTTCTGAAATATTTTGTATTTAATGTCTGATAAATTCCACGAATCTTGAACGTAGAATTCTCACAGATCTAGCTGCCCGAAGGACACTGAATTTCGGACAAGATGATACCGCAAGGAAAGGGAGGTAATTATAAATTAAAATGAATGAGAAGAATCTTATCTGTGAGTTGGACCCGACAATTTTCTTCTCTTCAAAATTAAATCTCCTGATTCTGAAACAGAGAACAAAGTTGGTCTTAAAATGGTTATCTATGATCATGAGTGAACACGTTTAAACAAATTAAGATCTTGTCAGGGCTGAGGTATCATAAAACATGTAGTAGTCCTGTATATCCAGAACTGTATTTTACACTTATTAATTATCCAGTAACTGACCTGTAGGTGCTCTAGTTCGTGGTTTACTACGGCCCTTCCCTCCGTGATGTTTCCCATTCTCGCTGTCATAACCTCCAATATTCTCTTCCATCATATAATCTGCTTGACTCCAGATTTCATCTTCTAAAATACACAGAACACAGACATAAAATACCTCATCAGTCTCAATCAGGGGAGAGCACTATTATCAATCGTTCAGTCAGATCAATAGACATGTAGAGGTGAGTCCTTGGTACACAGAACACAGATAAAAAATACCTCATCACAGTCTCAATCAGGGGAGAGCACTCTTATCAATCGTTCAGTCAGATCAATAGACATGTAGACGTTTTTGGTTCAGACAATTAACTTGATGGACTGTTACAATGCCCCAGGATGGACCACCAAAGACTTGGTTTATTGTTCGAACTTAAATATAAGTTAATAAAAGAGGAAACGTACCAAAATTATCAGCATCAACCAACTGAACAGTATGATGAGGTTCATCTTTCTTCGCTAATTGTTTAGGATGGAGAAATGAGCCACCATTTTCAGCATCGCTCGACACAGGGGGATTATTCGCTTCACGTAATGGAAATGTGGGGCTAGTTCGACCACCTATAAATGGCGTTGATGTTGCTATTGGTAACCCTGTATAAATAATTTAAGTATGATATTACAAATATAAGCTAAATCAAATTATTAATATTTAACAAAGAAATCTTTAACAGAAATTGAAAATAAAATAAAAATTAACAATATTTTTGTGTCCAACTTTCTGCACCTAGTGGGTTAATGAAGACAGACAACAGACATGCAGTGTGCAATGAGGGAAATTTAATATGTATAAAGAACAATATGCCTCACCAAGTTTAGATGTTTCTATATTATCTTGTGTTGTATTATTGGTACTAGCTTTTTTACGTAATTCTTTATACATCATCTGTTTTTCTCTCTGTCTTTGAATCCTTTCTTGTCTTTTATGTTCTTCCTCAACACTTGATGGTGACCTAGAAATAATAAATATTAGAAATATTAATGTAACATTTTTTAATAACTTTCTTGTTATTTCAAGTTAGCTAAAAAAGTTCCCATATTGTTTAAAAGTGTTAAGTGTCACATACACTAGTAGCATAGGAAGGGAAGTAACTCCACTTTTCACAGATTCTGTTGCACTGGAAGCTTTATATCGGTTAATACTTGTGTACATCAAATTAATGGGGGTTGCAGGTTCTGATTAAGGTCAGATGGGACCAGGGGGCATAACTCAAAACAGATTTAAGAATAAACATTTGAAAAAAACTCCATTCCAAAGTTCTGCAGCATCAAATTACTTAACAAAACTCGTTGGTAAAAACTGTCAATAACTTACCCCACAGGACAGGGTTGTTCTTTAACTGAGAGGTGTGGTTGACTAGTTGTACTACAGGTTGCTATGGTAGTGGAATGGTGGGTTTTGGTTGAACTTGCTTCTGTGTGTGATTTTATGCTTTTTTTATCGTGATCTTCTGGAACGGGTGAAGTTGATTTATGAGTTCGAGTCATTGAAGACGTTGGACGAAATGTTGAGCTTGTTTCTCTGTCGGATTTCTTTCGTTCAATGTCTTCTGGTAATGGTGAAGATGATTTATGAGATCGTGTGTGTGATGAAGGTCTGGACGATGATGGCTTTGGTTTATCATTCGGTTCTACTGGCTCGGAAACCATTACAGTAACAGACGGATTATAGGTACTGTTTTTTCGCGAGTTTGAAATACGTGTATCCACCATACTGGATTTTAAATCTGCCAGATTACATACTTCAGGAGGCTTAAAAAAAATAACGAAAAATTATCATAATTTTCATGTCTCTTTAGTAGAAGAAATATTTAATTTGTATCACTATCCAGAACCTAAATCTGAAGTAAGGTATGTCTACAATAACATTACAGATAATCAGACTGTTTTAGACAGAAGCAAATTGAATGAGATATTTGTCATCCCTAACAAATAAAGTAACCCAGAGAAAACAAAAAACAATGGATCACATGGATCAACTTCAAAAACAACGTCAACATTTTTTAGCTGTGTACCTAGCTAGCTTCGAGATATATATAAAACTTACTGGTTTTGGGGCCTTCACTAAACATTTCAAATAATCTTTATCTCCCAAACAATTCCCCATAGAATTACCAAAATTTCTAGTGAATATCAAATATATATGTTGGTACATTGTTACAAAATATACATTTTTATAGAAAAACTCCAGTTTAATAGGATATCTGTACCCAACCTTTATCTTATTTATTTTCTCTTATTACCCACCTCCAGGTGGCACTCCCCAATTTACTCAGGGAAGTCATTTTCTTTTGATTACAATAGTTTCTAAAGGACTATATTTTTTGCCCTGTTTCTTTATATTTTGTCTGAGTAATTAAAAACATCTTGCAAGTGGCCTAATATTTGGCTGTATTTTTAATCCACGAAATTAAATATGCAGAACTTGATTCGTAAAATAAACAAAACCAATTCTAATGCCACCTTTAATATTTGGGCAGTTTGGTAAGTTTGGATTTAAAAGCCACCATTAACATTATTTCAGACACTTACTTCAAAGCTCGTTTTAAGCCGTCTGTAGCAGCCTCCTTTCTCGCTTTCTCGATGGATAACGCTTTCGACCTCAAACCTTCACTAACACCATAGCCTATATCTTCATGATAAACGCCATCTTTTAGCTGCACTTTCATTAACGCACTCACGCCCACATAGTACCTATCGTTAATATGGTCGACAAAATCTACAATTAATATAATTACCAATCACACAACAGTACTGTTCTCAGGTTCAGTTACTTGGGATCAAAATGATATCAATATTAACTTGTTATACAGCTAAAAAATTACAGTTTACTCAGAGTAATCTGACATAGCTGAGTAATCTGACATTCTGAGTAATCTGACATAGCTGAGTAATCTGACATAGCTGAGTAATCTGACATAGCTGAGTAATCTGACATAGCTGAGTAATCTGACATAGCTGAGTAATTTGACATTCTGAGTAATCTGACATTGCTGAGTAATTTGACATTCTGAGTAATTTGACATTCTAAGTAATATGAAATAGTTTAATTAAATTCCTTCTAATATATTTTTTATAATCATTCTGTGGTATTATCCTAAATATTTTCCTGGTCCTGATTGTTTACATTCTTATACATGTTTAACAGATCTGTCAGTATTTCGACATTCTGTGGTATACCTATTAGTTCTGATACAAGGGGGACTAATACTTACCTACAGTTTGGTTGGTGACGGAATGAGACCAACCATTAAAACCAAAAGTCTCGTTCGCTAGGTTTATCAACTTCCATCCTTCAATATACGCCAGCTACAAAATATAAACAAAATATAAACTAAATATAAACAAAATATAAACATTCTATAGATCTTATATACCTTGTTGAGCTATGATATCAAACAATAAGGCTTGAGTTTAAGAGACTCTTTATCTACCAACATCCTGAGTAAAACCAACATCTGAAAATTCTACATTCATCAACCGAATATTACTTCAAGCCTCACTTCTAAAAATTAAAATAAATGACCTTGGATCCACCTGGCCCAGTTCGTTGACTGATAAATTTCGGTCCTAATCTTTGACGTAAACATTCTTGAATAGCTTCATGCTCTTCATCCGTAAATCCCGTCTGAAAAAGTAAAAAAAAAATACGCTAGTCAACATTTGAGTAAAGTCCCTAAGTTAGTAGGTAATTTGAATTAGATATTCTAGCGCTAAGATAGATTTGAGAATAGACTACCGGTACCTGGCCTTGTACATACGGTATTTATAAAAAATTATCTAGGCACTAAGATATCCTAAAAAACAAGATCCTACAACGTCCTAGACCTAAGATCATTTTGAGAATATGGGGCCTTGGGCCCTGAGATGTAAAGACATATTTTGTTATATAGTGCTATTTAAATATGATTTTTCAACCAACCTGTCCGAAACAAGCTGGTTTAATATTCTCCATGTCATACTAGTAATCATGTAGTCTGTCCAATAAATCAGTATTCTCAATCACATCACAGCAAATGAATATTATCTGTTAAAATGAAACAAATTTTTGTCAAAATTACCAATAGGCCTATAGCCATAGGCCTACCTTTACTGGATAAATTAGATTTAAAAATAAAGTATAGGCCTAAAGAAGTACGGTATCGTTTATTTTCAGTAGTTCTATTTAAAATCAGTAAGCTTAATGTAGGCCTACTTAGAAAAGCAAAACGTGGCGAGGTTCTACAGCACGGTTGGTTCTTTACTTGATGTCATTTGCTTGGTTAGGCCTACGTTGCTAATGTAATTAGTTGCAATTGGGAAGAGCATGTCAACCACAACTTTAGCTACAGAGTGTAGATGACAAACTCTCACAAATGAACAAGTGATGTGAACAAGCCTTAGTTGCTAGTCTGTAATATTTCATTGCAACTGGCTAGTACAAGAATGTAATGTAAAGAAGGTAAGGCCTAGATATAGATCTATATGGGTTGTTTCAGGAAGAACAACACTTTGTCAACATAAACGGGAAATTAGCAATGTTAGATGAGTCACAGATGACCAAACGCATTGACAACAAGGGATGCGTCGCAATAAATTAAATCCAATAGCTTTTCATAATTTAACTAAATATTCAATGGAAAGAGACGTCAAAAGTAAATGAATGAAAATTAATAATAAAGAACCTAACTTATTCAATTTCAAATATGGCGCCCACTACAGTGCTTGGCTAGATCGAAGGCCTACTATGTTTTCATATTTAAAAATGAAAGTAGAGAAGTCTTTGTTGTTTGATTTGTATACCTGTTTTTGAATTATGTAGATTGATTATAATAGCCATTCATAAAATTAATCACAGTTTAACTTAGTGAATGATCCAAGCTGTTTTATTTACAATTGTTCATTTTTTACCGGAAGTTAAATTAGTACTGATAGATTTATGGTGGCGCTAATTTGCCGACTGCCTCCCTGATGTCTTTATCATTAAATATTGGAATTCAAGATAAATACACTAATAAATTTTATCCAGAAATCATTGAAAAGGGGATCATAGCAAGATGTTGTTTGGTTACAAGATATAAATGATTAGGCCTATTAATAAGTTACTATAGCAACTTTAAGCAAGTCTAAGAATGATCAAACAAATTTCCAGAGGAAAATAATGATTCCCTTCCCCAGGTGTTCAGTCGGACATCACTAAGCTCTCTATTTATAGCAGGCATATACGGTAAAAAAAAAATCCAACTTTGCAACTCTACATATCAAGTCATTGGGCATAACGGCATAACGGCATAACGGCATAACGGCATACCAACCCAGCCAATACATGAGACAGCAGTTTTAATATGACGTCGTTATATCACGTGATAAGATAAGTTAGGATTTCCCTCCTCCGTTAATTCTTCATTCATTGGATGTACCTTGTCTCCATCAAAACTACATTCTTACAGGTACGTTTGTTTCTGTACTTTTATTAATCAATCGCGAACGTTCTATTTATTAACTGAGTTCTGTTTAGGAGCTGACAAGACAACCGATGTTAGACCGTTCATGTTGACTTTCGACTCTCTGCTGAGGTTTTTGAATTTCGGTATGAAGAAGCCATGGCTAGTATGTCATATTTATGACATGGGCACTGTGGGGTATTAACTTCTAGCACCGTGTCTAGGATACCCTACTGCCCAGATCGTTTCGAGATTATCAGCCCCCTCCCTTTGTAGTGTAGGCTAACTGTGTTATTGGTCACAGGCATAGCTATCTAGAGTAGAGTGACTATCTAAGAGTTAGGCCTGTGTACTTATAATGTCTACCAAACAAGTCCAGCCAGGAGTTGCCATAAAATCATTAGGCTATGGTAATAATGGGGAGGTGTAATGCCTATTTGCCTAGAGTTATATAATAAAATAATGCCTAGAGTTATATAATAAAATAATGCCTAGAGTTATATAATAAAATAATGCCTAGAGTTATATAATAAAATAATGCCTAGAGTTATATGATATAATAACACATAGAGTTATAATATTATAATACCTAGAGTTATATAATATAATAACACATAGAGTTATATATAATGCCAACAGTTGCCCAGTGTTCTATTATAACGCCTGGAATTATATAATGCCTAGAGTTTTAAAATGCCTATAATGCCTAGAGTTGTATATAATATGATAATGCCTAGAGTTATATATGATGCCTTCAGTTATACATATATAATAATGCCTAGAGTTATATGATATAATAATGCCTACAGTTATATATAATGCCTACAGTTGCCCAGAGTTCTATAATAATGCCTAGAATTATATGATATATAATGCCTAATCCCTAGAGTTATATAATGCCTATATATAATGCCTACAGTTAAGCTTATATATAAATAATGCCATATATAATGCCTATAGTTGCCCAGAGTTCTATTAAAATGCCTAGAGTTATATATGCCTATATTTAATTAATATAATATTTTTTTTCAATTGTAGATTTTAGACTAGAAGTACCAAGAGAAGAGCCAAGATTAAGAGAGGAGGCTCTCCTATCCAGGAGGTAGCAGTCAAAATGCCACCTATCAAAGATCTCACCGCTTTGATACAAAATTACATCAAATTAAATAAAGTAATGGTCTTCAGTAAATCTTACTGTCCATTTTGTACAAAGGTAAGACTTCATCTATTTTCTAACAAGGTATGTGTTATATTGATTCCTTGACTATGCTAGAAGACACAGGTTAGCACTTTCAGGTGTTCATTTCGGTTTTGAATGTATGTAAATTGTCTTCAAAAGGTCTTAACATCTAACATGTGTCTAGGATATCCTAGGGTCTTATCTTCTAACATGTTTCTAGTTTAGATATCCTAGTGTCTTATCTTCTAACACTGTTTCTAGGATATCCTAGGGTCTTATCTTCTAACACTGTTTCTAGGATATCCTAGGGTCTTACTTCTAACATGTTTCTAGGATATCCTAGGTCTTATCTTCTAACACTGTTTCTAGGATATCCTAGGGTCTTATCTTCTAACACTGTTTCTAGGATATCCTAGGTCTTATCTTCTAACACTGTTTCTAGGATATCCTAGGGTCTTATCTTCTAACACTGTTTCTAGGATATCTAGGGTCTTATCTTCTAACACTGTTTCAGGATATCCTAGGTCTTATCTTCTAACACTGTTTCTAGGATATCCTAGGGTCTTATCTTCTAACACTGTTTCTAGGATATCCTAGGTCTTATCTTCTAACACTGTTTCTAGGATATCCTAGGGTCTTATCTTCTAACACTGTTTCTAGGATATCCTAGGTCTTATCTTCTAACACTGTTTCTAGGATATCCTAGGTCTTATCTTCTAACACTGTTTCTAGGATATCCTAGGGTCTTATCTTCTAACACTGTTTCTAGGATATCCTAGGGTCTTATCTTCTAACACTGTTTCTAGGATATCCTAGAGTCTTATCTTCTAACACTGTTTCTAGGATATCCTAGGTCTTATCTTCTAACACTGTTTCTAGGATATCCTAGGGTCTTATCTTCTAACACTGTTTCTAGGATATCCTAGTGTCTTATCTTCTAACACTGTTTCTGGGATATCCTAGAGTCTTATCTTCTAACACTGTTTCTAGGATATCCTAGGTCTTATCTTCTAACACTGTTTCTAGGATATCCTAGTGTCTTATCTTCTAACACTGTTTCTAGGATATCCTAGGGTCTTATCTTCTAACACTGTTTCTAGGATATCCTAGGCTCTTATCTTCTAACACTGTTTCTAGGATATCCTAGGTCTTATCTTCTAACACTGTTTCTGGGATATCCTAGGGTCTTATCTTCTAACACCGTTTCTGGGACATCCTAGCTTGTTTCAAGAATTCATTGCCAGGGTTCCTACAATAAGTTAGAGTGAGAACAGAGTCTAAATAACCAGCGTGTACCATGTAAAAACTTCCACCTTTGTTCAACTGTTGATTCTATTATTGTTTATTTTAGGTTAAAGATTTATTTAAAAGTTTAAATGTAGAATACAAATCATTTGAACTAGATAAAGAAGGTATTACTATTTAATATTGACCTGACCCTATAGTCTTTTATCATATTTATAAGTCTACTGCTAGTTCATCTACAATTAAATAAAATAGAAGAATGATAATTACTTATCACTTTTATAAGTTTTTATATTTGGTTTTTATTTCTCTATTTTAGAAAACACAGAAGATCTCCAGAATACCTTACACACCATATCAGGTCAAAAAACAGTTCCAAATGTTTTTATAAATGGCAATCATCTAGGTAAGATTTCTGAGGTGTTTTTTTAAAATTCTCTTATATTGGGAAAAATGAAAGCATCAATATGCAAGGTTCCAATTTCCAGTCAGATGCCTGTTGTGCTTTAAATTTTATTTAAAAGTTTATGACGTCACTATATCAAAGGGCTTATATTTATTACTAGTAGCTTTTGTGATTGTGACGTCATTAATTTAGGTGAAATTGTTTGTGCTTGATACATATAAAATATTTAGATAACCACGTTAAAATCTTTATTCAATACCTACTGGGTAGTAGTGTATGTGCTGAAATCTTTATTCAATCCATTGTATTTTTGGCATAACGACATTCATCTGTTGTTGGAATACCGAAATTTCAAAGCCAATTTAATTTATTATTGATTCACAGATTCTAACGAACTTTAAATTAAATTAATGAATTATAAAACAATGTTTTTAAATTGAGAAACCTTATGTTGCCAAGAGAACGTATCATAAATATAGATATTAAATACTGGGTCAATACACCGGAATAGAATCATGTTCTTTTATATTTATAGTCGTCCATCCTTTCTGATAAGTTAAAACCTTGTTACAGATTTTACTCCTGGTGTTAATACTGGTAAAATAAAGTAAAAGTAGACCTGTAAAATAGATTCTATGATTATATTATATATTCTTTGATATAAAGTAATTATGAAAAGTAGCTCTGAATAAATAAATACTATATTGTTATTAGAACAAGACTTCAGTAAAAAAATTGTTAGATTACAATGGAGAGGATCACCTGAAAACCTAAAAAGGAAGTGAAAGTGTTGTGTGTTTGTTATCAGCCAGGGGAAATCCACACAAAACTTCTGTACATCAATTGTTAATAGAGTCTTATTGAAATAGAAATGTAAACAAACTGACGAATAAATTAAATTTATTTCTACTGAAAAGAACCTTACATAATTACGTTAAAAGTGTTGAATCATTATTCACATGGCAACAATATATGATATCAGGATTTAAACCTCATCATATCCTGTTACGCAAAAAAATAAATAGAAAAGATAAAATAGGCTTAGCAGTATATATAATTATAAAATTTGCTAAGTCATGCTCAATTTGGTTTTCTTACTATTTAAATCCTTTTTGCTTAATCATACCAAAAAATATCAACAACAAAATAGTTGAATTGTTTAATAATCAAATGATCTATTTTGAGCCATGAAATAATATTTTTCTGTTCTGAAATTTTTTCAAATCCAATATTGCCTTTTGTTAAAGGAATACCACCCAGTGAACATAAAATTTAAACTTGGTTAATACAAGTATATTTTCATTAGTTTTAAAAATATCTGGAAATATTGAAAGCATCAAAAAAGTCGGGTAAATTTAACTTATTTGGATTCTGAATAAACCTGGATCCTGTTTCGCTACGGTATTTGTCTTAGTATAATAACTAAGTAAATATTTCTACCTACGTACCTTATTGAAACAGAGGCCAGGTCTTAAATTGTACAATACATGTTATTATTGATTGACTGTTAGAAAAGGTTTTTAACAATTCGTTACGCAACTAATCTATAGCAGCCTGATAATGTATTTTGATGGAAATTAAAGATGTGTTTGTTTTAGAAAAATAAGAAATATTTGTATTGTGAAATAACTTAATGGCTTTTTATACACGCCTGCAGCATTACTAATACTAAAAGAAATACCGTCTCTTAGAATGGACATAAAATTTAAAATCTTAAACTTGGCCAATAAGAGTATATATTTATCAGTTAGACTTACCAGGTGTCATGACTAAAGAATAGAATCTCTATATAACATGATATATCTATTAAACTAAGTTATTATTGAAAAACACTTCTAACTTAAACTTGGTCAATAAGAGTATATATTCATCAGTTAGACTTACCAGGTGTCATGACTAAAGAATAGAATCTCTATATAACATGATATATCTATTAAACTAAGTAATTATTGAAAAAGGTTTCTATAGATATTTCAAAATTTCCTAGTTTAATAGATTATGACTAAGTTTTAAAAATGGACTCTGTTGTATATTTTGAACAAAGACTCCTTATTGGCCAATTTTCAAAAAAGGGAAAAAATTGAAGGCCTACATTAATATCTCATACTTCATATTTTCATAATAGATTAATAATTTTTTGATATATATGAGTCTATGAAGATTATATTTATAATGGTGAAATGATGTTATCAAGGATAAAAATATCCACCATGTTTACTCTCCTATTTTTTATAATGATAATAAAAACAATGTTTTAAATGACCTAAAGATGGGGTTAAAATATTACATAGTTAGTGATATAATACAATAAAATACAATCTATAATGGGATGAATTTATTATCATTATATAAATATATTCTAGATTAATTACGGTAACTTTATCATTTGATATCATGTCCTATTGTATATTGCATGTTATAACTTTTAAAGGGACAGTCTGAGGTTTTATTATACACGATATATATAATCCTTGTAAGACATTTACAAGTATCATTGTACATTATGAGAGAACAATTATTATAGATATATACTTTTATTTATTCTTTTAAATATAATGTTTCATTACACATACAGGTAACGTTTCATTACACATACAGGTAACATTTCATTACACATACAGGTAATGTTTCATTACACATACAGGTAACGTTTCATTACACATACAGGTAACATTTCATTACACATACAGGTAACGTTTCATTACACATACAGGTAACGTTTCATTACACATACAGGTAACATTTCATTACACATACAGGTAACATTTCATTACACATACAGGTAATGTTTCTCATACTAGTATTTATTAACTTAAGGTGAAATTCATTACTCATATGTAACGTTTCATACACAATAGGAACATTTCATTAACAATACAGGTAATGTATATTAGTCAATCTAACTGTTCATACTAGATAGGTAATTTCTTAATACGTAATGTTATAAGATACAGTAAATTCCATTACACATACAGGTAACGTTCTTCTATTTATTGTGAATTACCAGTTTCTATACTGAACCAATAAGTATCGGTATTTATTAATCTTATATAAGGAACTATAGGATAGATTTACGATATTGTATTAATTTTTACACTAGGAACCTATATCATAGATATTATATTGTTATTTCACTTGATATCTATACATATTGTTTGAATATCTGATACATAGTTTATGATTGTTCCATTACAAAACATGGAAATAATTATACATACTTTCGTGTGTGTTATTTCTATATAAGAACCATACATAGTTTCATGTGTGTTATTTCTATATAAGAACCATACATAGTTTCGTGTGTGTTATTTCTATATAAGAACCATACATAGTTTCGTGTGTGTTATTTCTATATAAGAACCATACATAGTTTCGTGTGTGTTATTTCTATATAAGAACCATACATAGTTTCGTGTGTGTTATTTCTATATAAGAACCATACATAGTTTCGTGTGTGTTATTTCTATATAAGAACCATACATAGTTTCGTGTGTGTTATTTCTATATAAGAACCATACATAGTTTCGTGTGTGTTATTTCTATATAAGAACCATACATAGTTTCGTGTGTTATTTCTATATAAGAACCATACATAGTTTCGTGTGTTATTTCTATATAAGAACCATACATAGTTTCTGTGTGTTATTTCTATATAAGAACCATACATAGTTTCGTGTGTTATTTCTATATAAGAACTATACATAGTTTCGTGTGTTATTTCTATATAAGAACCATACATAGTTTCATGTGTGTTATTTCTATATAAGAACCATACATGGTTTGCATGTGTGTTATTCTATATAAGAACTATACATAGTTTATGTTGTTATTCATATAAGAACCATACATAGTTTGCATGTGTTTATTTCTATATAAGAACTATACATAGTTTCATGTTTATTTCTTATAAGAACCATACATAGTTTATGTTTATTTCTATATAAGAACTATACATATTTCTTGTGTTATTTCTTATAAACCATACATAGTTCTGTGTTATTTCTATATAAGAACCATACATAGTTTCGTGTGTGTTATTTCTATATAAGAACCATACATAGTTTCGTGTGTGTTATTTCTATATAAGAACCATACATAGTTTCATGTTTATTTCTAAGAATATACATAGTTTCGTGTTTGATTTCTAATGAATCATACATATTTTTGTGTGTTATTTCTATATAAGAACCATACATAGTTTCGTGTGTGTTATTTCTATATAAGAACTATACATAGTTTCGTGTTTGAACTATATGGGTTAAAAGTTGAAATAATAAAGTTGAATATAAAAGATTTCAGTGTAGTGTATTTATACAACCTAAGTTCTAATAAAAGCTAATGGTAAAATAGATTAGAATATATAAATTAGAGTTAAAAGCAAATAGAATTATGTAATTTTCATCAAACAAAGATATCCTGATACTAATGGAAACAGGTTTATTGGAAAATAATTCAACTGCATGAACTAAAAACCTGTAGATTTCTATTTGATTATAGAATAGTTGAAGATCAAGCTAAAAGGTTCTAAAATTCGCAAATCAAAAAAGATTTTAACTAAGTTACCTGAAAGTGAAAGTAATGTTTCTGAACGAGGTTTTATCTGTAGAGTTGTCTATTAGAGACGATTTATAAAAACTTTGGAATTTCAACTTCAACCTAGAGACAGTGTTCAATGGAGGAAAGGATAATGTTACTGTCCTTGTGACAATAAAAGCCAACAACTTGATCCAATGTATTTTATTAGTATTTTAAGTGTTATGAAAGATTTTGAAATATTCTGTCTTGTGAAATGACGTGTGCAGTACTCACTGATTCTCCTGGATTATAAAATACGAATATAAAATAATAAGAAAGATTTTGATAATGGTTGTGTTATATTATGGGTAATTCAGAGAATATATTTTTTAAATACATCAACGTAAAATGTGGGTGTCACCAAGGTCTCTGTTAGTGTCACCCAGGTCTGTCATTGTCACCCAGGTCTGTCAGTTTCACCCAGTGTCACCAAGGTCTGTCAGTGTCACCAAGGTCCTGTTAGTGTCACCCAGGTCTGCTATTATCACCCAATTCTGTCAGTGTCACCCAGGTCTGTCAGTCATACCCAGTGTCACCAAGGTCTGTCAGTGTCACCCAGTGTCACCAAGGTCTATCAGTGTCACCCAGGTCTGTCTAGATCTGTCATTGTCATGCAGGTCTGTCATTGTCACCCAGGTCCATCAGTGACACCCAGGTCTGTCAGTGTGTCAACCATCCACAAATTTTTATCAACATTTAGACGAACTTTGTGAATTTGTTTATTATGGCCCAAGAAAAGTTAAAATATTTCAAACTGGTGATTGTTACAGTACTGTAGAATATTTTTATTTATAATCCAAGCTGCCAGTGGATGAATATGACCTTCCCTGGCAAGCTATCTTTATAAATTCCAATGAAAATCACTAAGTATTTTTACTGAAGTATTTTAATGAAGGTTATTGAGTTGGTGAAACATGTTTTTGATATTTCGAGTACCTGTTAATATAAGTTAATAATTGATTATAAGTATATATATTATATTGATATAATATAATTATATAGCACTTTTAATTCGATATTGATTCCTGTTATCAAGTCCAATACACACTGATATAACTTTACTGTCTGGTTAACTAGAATATCTCTGTAAAGCAAACAGTATGAGTCTAATCCAAAAGTCTATACTAAATTCTGTAAATAAAAACAGTGTAGTACATGATTCTGTGACCATCAAAAATACTTGGTTCTGTAAATCAACTAATATTATAGTATATTATAGTAATAGATTCAAAAACAGTACTACAATCTGTGAAGCAAAAACTGTACTTGATCTTGAAAATATTAAAACAAGAATACCAGATTCTGTTAATCCTAAACAGCATCAGTTGTTGTGTTATAATAGAGCTACCTATTGTCTATTAATCTTAAACAGCATCAGTTGTTGTGTTATAATAGAGCTACCTATTGTCTATTAATCTTAAACAGCATCAGTTGTTGTGTTATAATAGAGCTACCTATTGTCTAT
Source organism: Nipponacmea schrenckii (assembly GCA_030562195.1). NCBI lineage: Eukaryota > Metazoa > Mollusca > Gastropoda > Lottiidae > Nipponacmea > Nipponacmea schrenckii. The sequence continues at coordinate 7,415,114 of JAUJPP010000005.1, read as the reverse complement.
TAATCTTAAACAGCATCAGTTGTTGTGTTATAATAGAGCTACCTATTGTCTATTAATCTTAAACAGCATCAGTTGTTGTGTTATAATAGAGTACCTATTGTCTATTAATTTAAACAGCATCAGTTGTTGTGTTATAATAGAGCTACCTATTGTCTATTAATCTTAAACAGCATCAGTTGTTGTGTTATAATAGAGCTACCTATTGTCTATTAATTTAAACAGCATCAGTTGTTGTGTTATAATAGATACCTATTGTCTATTAATATTAAACAGCATCAGTTGTTGTGTTATAATAGAGCTACCTATTGTCTATTAATATTAAACAGCATCAGTTGTTGTGTTATAATAGAGCTACCTATTGTCTATTAATCTTAAACAGCATCAGTTGTTGTGTTATAATAGAGCTACCTATTGTCTATTAATCTTAAACAGCATCAGTTGTTGTGTTATAATAGAGCTACCTATTGTCTATTAATCTTAAACAGCATCAGTTGTTGTGTTATAATAGAGCTACCTATTGTCTATTAATCTTAAACAGCATCAGTTGTTGTGTTATAATAGAGCTACCTATTGTCTATTAATATTAAACAGCATCAGTTGTTGTGTTATAATAGAGCTACCTATTGTCTATTAATCTTAAACAGCATCAGTTGTTGTGTTATAATAGAGCTACCTATTGTCTATTAATATTAAACAGCATCAGTTGTTGTGTTATAATAGAGCTACCTATTGTCTATTAATATTAAACAGCATCAGTTGTTGTGTTATAATAGAGCTACCTATTGTCTATTAATATTAAACAGCATCAGTTGTTGTGTTATAATAGAGCTACCTATTGTCTATTAATCTTAAACAGCATCAGTTGTTGTGTTATAATAGAGCTACCTATTGTCTATTAATCTTAAACAGCATCAGTTGTTGTGTTATAATAGAGCTACCTATTGTCTATTAATATTAAACAGCATCAGTTGTTGTGTTATAATAGAGCTACCTATTGTCTATTAATATTAAACAGCATCAGTTGTTGTGTTATAATAGAGCTACCTATTGTCTATTAATATTAAACAGCATCAGTTGTTGTGTTATAATAGAGCTACCTATTGTCTATTAAACCAGGGTAAAAGTTCAGCTCTCTAAGTTATAAAAGATCTGGTCAAGTAATGTCAGATATTTCTATTATTTCAGGAGGTTGTGATTCCACTTTAAAAGCCCACAGTGATGGTCAGTTAATGAAAATGATCAACACGTCCACTAAGAAGTTTGATTATGATCTTATTGTTATTGGTGGAGGTTCGGGTGGCCTGGCCGCAGCTAAGGTAAGACTTGTTGGTCAAGGCTACGGTAAGATATTGTCATATTGACACCTGTTCAGCAGCTACCATTCCATAAGGCATTTCAGACAGTTTGTAGCTTACAATTTGCAGACAATGTTGTCACAGAATTTTAGAATAGATGGTTGCAGTGGATAATAGTTGGCAAACCTGAGAGACGTAGTCATGAAACAAGTGTACTTAATGTTAAAATAGCCGACATGCAAAGTACAGTAGCTTGCTATTATCGCCATCTGCTGGTTTTTAATGACATCACTGTTGGATGTTACAAATAATGAATCAAAAGAATTATTAAAAAAGAAACGAAACTCTTAATTTAATTTATATTGTTTATACCTTTTTAGGAGGCGACAAATTTTGGTAAAAAAGTGGCCTTATTGGATTTTGTGAAACCCAGTCCAAAAGGAACCCAGTGGGGTTTGGGAGGAACTTGTGTCAATGTTGGATGTATCCCCAAAAAATTAATGCACAGGGCAGCTATATTAGGTTAGTGATTGTATTTTTGCGAGATGCTTATTATTGAGCAGACACATCATATGAAGGGATATGTAGTCTATAAAACTGAGGCTGTCAGCGTCCCTGATACACGTAAAAATTAGAAAGCCTCTTGAGAATTCAAGTTAATATTTATTAAGATATTGTATTTTTACAGGAGAAGAATTTTCAGATGCTAAAAGTTTCGGCTGGGATGTAAACACAGAAGGTGAGAAATAATCGTTAATTATAATTTAAATCGTTAAGCTATCTTCTCCAATATGATATATATTACAGGAAAATCTAAGATAGAACCAGGAAATAGTAACCATTTATAGGGAAAGAGAGGAGGGGGGGATTCAGTTGAATTAGGATCTTAAAACTTTGTGAACATAAAAATATATACAGAATTTCTTAACATGTTTTATTCTTCTCTTACAGTCAAACATAACTGGGAAACCATGACTGCGGCTATACAGGTAGATATATTCTTCTCTCATACAATCCTATAGTTTACCTTATTACAAACAATCCTATAGTTTACCCTATTGCAAACAATCCTATAGTTTACCCATCATTCATTGCCTTCAATGGAAAATTTAACCCTCAAATGTCCTATAAGAAATAGTGTAGGATGTAAAACTCCATCCATTTCATTCATTTTCATTTCAGTTTCCTTTAAGCTTAGGTTTTATGTCTTCATTAGCCCTTTAGTTGTAGAAGAGTAGGATGTAAAACTCCATTAATTTCACTGACTTCATTAGCCCTTTAGGTATAGAAGAGTAGGATGTAAAACTCCATTAATTTCACTGATCTTCATTAGCCCTTAGGTATAGAAGACGTAGGATGTAAAACTCCATTAATTTCACTGACTTCATTAGCCCTTTAGGTATAGAAGAGTAGGATGTAAAACTCCATTCATGTTATTTGACCTTGTATCTGTTTGTAGGATCATATTGGTTCTTTAAACTGGAATTATCGAGTTCAGTTACGTGAGAAATCTGTGAATTATATCAATGGTTTCGGTGAATTTAAAGATCCCCATACATTAAAGGTAAAGTACCACTTTATTTGACTTATTTAACATCTTTAATATGTCAAGCTATTATAAACTTTGTCTTATACCTTGACTGCAGTAGCCACTGTTGTTGTATATCATGGAATAAAGTGATTTGATTGGATGGTATGCCAGTAAATATAGCCAATCAGAACCTGAGTTAGAAAGACTGTCTACGATGGTATATTGATGTATATTATTATATAAATATAATACATTTTAAAGGTAACGAAGAAAAATAATAAAGTAGAAGAGATAAGTGGTGAAACGTTTCTAATAGCAACAGGAGAACGGCCCCGATATCCAGATATACCGGGTGCTAAAGAGTTTTCTATTACCAGGTAATATACACCGTCAACTTTATTAGGTAGCCGCGGTGGCTTAGTTAATTAGATGGTTGCTCGCTAACCTAGGGTCCAGGGTTCAATCCTGGCAAAGGTCGAGATGAACTTTCGGATATAGGTTTCCCCTTGTGAGTGAAGCAGGTTAGGGAGCTGATATAGCTGTTCATATAGGAAAACAAATCAGTTATAGATGTTCCTTTCAAACTTGGTGCGTTTTCAAAAGCCCATTAGGTGCAGAATAGTAGGATGTAAAACTCCATTCATTTCATTTCTAACTTGATATTTCTGAATTTGATGAAACTTGGTTTGAGTTACTTGTCTACTAGCTATATGGTTTTTTTTTATTTAAGAAATAATCAACCTTTATGTTGTTAATTGTTTTCAATTAGAATTGGTTGATGTTTGATTTATTACAGTGATGATCTGTTTTCCTTACCGTATTGTCCCGGCCGAACGCTATGTATAGGTGCATCGTATGTATCTCTAGAATGTGCTGGTTTTCTAGCGGGACTTGGTTTAGACGTGACTGTGATGGTACGATCTATATTGTTACGTGGTTTCGATCAACAGATCGCTGAATATATCGGTGAATATATGCAGTCCAAAAATATATTCTTCCATCGAGGTGTTGTACCAGTAAAGGTAAAACTTTATCATAGTTATCTATATATTGCTCTCTACCTGTATCCCTTTTAAATTCAAGATTTGACTTCAGTTCTATTGTAATTGAGTAATGAAAGAATAGACTTTATATCTCTTATATGGAACTGACATAGAAAAAGCGTCTATTGTTCTGATTGGACAATAAACCAAGGCACTGTGTGATACAGGCTGTGCACATTAAAGATCCCTCGACAGTTGGAAATTGCTATAGAAGTAAGCTAAAACTTACCTCATAGCATGACTGTCTTCATTAGCCCATTAGGTATAGAAGAGTAGGATGTAAAACTCCATTCATTTCACTGTCTTCATTAGACCATTAGGTGTAGAAGAGTAGGATGTAAAACTCCATTCATTTCACTGTCTTCATTAGCCCATTAGGTTCGAAGAGTAGGATGTAAAACTCCATTCATTTCACTGTCTTCATTAGCCCAATAGGAATAGAAGAGTAGGATGTAAAACTCCATTTATTTTATCTATATATAATTAAAGAAGTGGATATTATTAAAATAATATTGATTATTATAGATAGAGAAATTAGAAGATGGTAATCCAGGTAAATATAAAGTAACTGGTAAAAATACTACAACTGGAGATATTGTAGAAGAAGAATTTAATACAGTAGGTATACACTCTATATCATGTTATTACATACTTCATATTTATACTTTCCAAATAATTTACTGATAGTATATCACTACGGTACATGACTGTTTGATTGTCAATGGTAACTGGGTTTGGGTTCTTAACCCTTTAAACACTGAGTGTAAATAAAATAAAACATGCTATACCTTGAACTGCAAGTAATATAACTGAAAATGTACCATGTTAATATTGAGTCAGTAACAGTCTATTAACTGTCCCTTCAGGTATAGAATTTAACAATTTTGTTGCCTGGGAACCAGTGAGTGGCTGGAGTTAATTATAACTAATATTTAATTATTGTAGATATTGGTTGCTATTGGAAGAGATCCATGTACGTCTGGTATAGGACTAGAAAATGTTGGTGTTAAATTAGAAAAGTTAGTATTTTAACTATTTTTATCAGTTCTATTGTCTATGGGAGAACTTGTTACCATGAGACTTGTTACCATGAGACTTGTTACCATGGCAAGCATATAACTTGTAACCAAGGAGAAATTGTAACCATGGCAAACATTTAACTTGTGACCACGGAGAACTTGTAACCAAGGAGAACTTGTAACCAAGGAGAACTTGTAACCATGGAAAAATTGTAACCTTAAGAACTTGTTACCGTGAGACTTTCTTGTGACCTTAAGAACTTGTTACCGTGAGACTTTCTTGTGACCATGAGAACTTGTAACCAAGGAGAACTTGTAACCAAGGGGAATTTGTAACCAAGGGGAATTTGTAACCATGTGGAACTTGGAACCCTGGAGAACTTGGAACCCTGAAGAACTTGTGATCCTGGAGAACTTGGAACCCTGGAGAACTTGCAACAATGTTGTAACATTGAATAACTGTAGACAAAAGAATAACTTTGATATTGTTTAAAAGTTTCTATATATTGGCTTCTTTTCATTTTCTACAGGAATGGTAAAGTTCTCTGTAATAATGAAGACCAAACCACGGTACCTCATATTTATGCTATTGGTGATATAGCTAAAGGTCGTCCAGAACTAACACCAGTAGCTATACAGGCTGGTCGTTTATTAGTTAATAGATTATATAATAATTCTAAAACACTGGTAAGTATCCGAATTATTAGACCAACTACTCTCTCCCAAGACCTTATTCTAGAAGACAGATCCAGGCATCTGATTGGTTAATCACTTAGGTTCAGTATTATTATCCAATCTGATTTCTGCATTGTATTACCTGCCTTAAGAGTCTTTTATAAACTATATTTTCAGTGTGATTATATCAACGTTGCTACTACTGTATTCACACCTATAGAATATGGTGCTATAGGATATTCAGAAGAGGCAGCTATAGAGAAATATGGTGCTGATAATATAGAGGTAATTTTTTACAGTTTTATATGCCTATATTCAAATAATGGAAAATATATTGCTGTTCGTAAAACACAGACAGTGTGACTCTAGTTGTATTGTGACTCTAGTTGCATTGTGACTCTAGTTGTATTGTGACTCTTAGTTGTATTGTGATTGATGCTGGATTATCTTGTGGAAACTGCTTACCCATACCATATTTATAGATCTATATAACAAGTTTTCTAAAACCAATCAACTTGATAATCTAAATCATCTAATCTATTTAATTCCAGGTTTATCATTCCAATTTCATGCCGTTAGAATGGACAGTACCACACCGAGAGGAAAATGTCTGTTATGCTAAACTGGTGTGTTTAAAAACAGAAAAGGTATACAGACCTTTATTTATCTTGTTTCATTTCATTTTAATATTAATAGGGTTTATTAAAGGTTTAATATTGAAAGGGTTTAGAAAAGGTTTGATATTGAAAGGGTTTAGAAAAGGTTTGATATTGAAAGGGTTTAGAAAAGGTTTGATATTGAAAGGGTTTAGAAAAGGTTTGATATTGAAAGGGTTTAGAAAAGGTTTAATATTGAAAGGGTTTATAAAAGTTTTAATATTGAAAGGGTTTATAAAAGGTTTAATATTGAAAGGGTTTATAAAAGGTTTAATATTGAAAGGGTTTATAAAAGGTTTAATATTAAAAGGGTTTATAAAAGGTTTAATATTGAAAGGGTTTATAAAAGGTTTAATATTGATAGGGTTTAGAAAAGGTTTAATATTAAAAGGGTTTATAAAAGGTTTAATATTGAAAGGGTTTATAAAAGGTTTAATATTAATAGGGTTTATAAAAGGTTTAATATTGAAAGGGTTTATAAAAGGTTTAATATTAATAGGGTTTATAAAAGGTTTAATATTGAGGGGGTTTATAAAAGGTTTAATATTGAAAGGGTTTATAAAAGGTTTAATATTGAAAGGGTTTATAAAAGGTTTAATATTAAAAGGGTTTATAAAAGGTTTAATATTGAAAGGGTTTATAAAAGGTTTGATATTGAAAGGGTTTATAAAAGGTTTAATATTGAAAGGGTTTATAAAAGGTTTAATATTGATAGGGTTGTGATAAAAGGTTTAATATTGAGGGGGTTTATAAAAGGTTTAATATTGAGGGGGTTTATAAAAGGTTTAATATTGAAAGGGTTTATAAAAGGTTTAATATTGATAGGGTTTATAAAAGATTTAATATTGAGGGGGTTTATAAAAGGTTTAATATTGATAGGGTTTAGAAAAGGTTTAATATTGAAAGGGTTTATAAAAGGTTTAATATTGAAAGGGTTTATAAAAGGTTTAATATTGAAAGGGTTTATAAAAGGTTTAATATTGAAAGGGTTTATAAAAGGTTTAATATTGAAAGGTGTGTTATAAAAGGTTTAATATTGAAAGGGTTTATAAAAGGTTTAATATTGAAAGGGTTTATAAGGTTAATAAAAGGTTTAATATTGAAAGGGTTTATAAAAGGTTTAATATTGAAAGGGTTTATAAAAGGTTTAATATTGAGGGGGTTTATAAAAGGTTTAATATTGATAGGGTTTATAAAAGGTTTAATATTGATAGGGTTTATAAAAGGTTTAATATTGAAAGGGTTTATAAAAGGTTTAATATTGAAAGGGTTTAGAAAAGGTTTGATATTGAAAGGGTTTAGAAAAGGTTTGATATTGAAAGGGTTTAGAAAAGGTTTGATATTGAAAGGGTTTATAAAAGGAGACTGGATTGCTCTGTGGTTGTTGAATTTTTACTCTACTCAGGTATTTCTGTAATTACAGGAAAGAGTTGTGGGTTTCCATGTGTTAGGACCTAATGCAGGGGAGATAACTCAAGGTTATTCTATAGCTATGAGGAAAGGAGCTACGAAAGAAGATTTTGATATGACTATAGGAATACACCCAACATGTTCCGAGGTAAGATATCATAGATTGTCAGAGGGGCTCTGGTGCTACAAGCTGTGTACATTAAAGATCCCTTGACAGTTTGAAAAAACAAAAAAAGTAGGCTAATGGCCCTGTCCTGGCAAAATGTCCCTTATACACACTGCATGGCATTGCCCATCTTTATTAACCTATTAGGTACAGTAGAGTAGGATGTAAAACTCCATTCAGTTCGTTTCATTTTGAATGTACAGTAGGATGTTGATTATATTTTGTTTAATTATAGATATTTACCACACTGAATATAACGAAGAGAAGTGGTGAAGATACCGCTGTAGCTGGTTGCTGAGGTTAATTACCCTATTGTTAATTAGTCTAATTACCTGGTACTTATCAATCTATAAACTGTTTTTAACTTAGTACAACACGCATCATAACAAGAATATAAAAACATATCAGTTTATGGAAATTTCTGTTAATTAAATTCTAAGTTTTTAGAATTTGAAATTTGATTTCTTGTTCCTTTTTTGGCTAAAAATGTAAAAATTTGTATTTAAATTCAAAAATTTTTCTATTCTGAAGAATATTTTTTTAATAATTACAAACTTTTTGGGTGAAAATATAAAAAATTACTATTGATCCCGGTGAATATAAAATGTGTACCAGGTGTTAGATTGAACAATAGGGTAAATTGACCAATACATGTTAAAGACTGGTACACTAGAAGATGCTAGTGTTGTATGACAGAATTGATCTGAAACCTATACGTAGGGTGAACAATTCCTGATAAATACCTGTCTACTACATGACTTTAATAGTTTGACTACAACTTGATTTATTATTTATTATTATCCTGGAAAACTTACTGTTATAACTGAACACTATGATAACTTCTCTATTTAATATTTAAGTGATATTTATAAGCAAGGAGCACATATATATATATATAAGATAAATACACACTTCTTTATTACGTTATGTACTTTGTTATTAACCCTTTCAAATTGAGCAGCTGGTATACCGGCAACGTGATGACGCTATATATACCCATCGGCCATTGTCAAGTGACGTCATACAATGTTAACATCACACACTTTATGAAATATTGCTTGGAGCTCAGGGTATATGAGGTTTCATCTAAATTACACTCAGGGTTCAAAGGGTTAAAGAAATGTATATCTATCCCATAATAATTATCCTGTGTTATATAAGTTCTCTGTTTGAACAATCCTACCTTAGTATTAAAAGTTGATATCAGTAATAGTGTTCACAGTACACTGTCAAAATTGGAGCCTTCAAACTCATGTGTGTACACAATTATCTTTGTTTAAAAGTAAAAACGGTGACTGGTCATTTATTGAGATTCTATCAGATACCACTCCTGAGCCAGTGCTTTCTGTTGAATACTAACTTGCTAAGTTTCAACCACTCTAACATCTATTAAACTGTTAATAAAAATAAACTTGTAGGAAAACTATTATTTATCTCTAACTTCACTTGTTAATTTCAATGAAAAAGTTGAGTTGATAATAATTTATTAGCATGTTATGCTATGCAATGCTATGCTAATTAAGTTTGAAATTCCTTGAACCATTGAAAATAACGAGTAAAGTTGCTAGACAATTTAAATGTATATTTGTGTGATTTAGAATTTTTATTCTAATGTAAATGATTTTGTAATAATTTTTGTTCTGTAGAAATTGTCTTGTACACAAAATGCCTTGAACTCAATTTAACAGATTTTTGTGATATTTTTGTTTACAATTTTTGTTAAGATAGTAAATTTGCCATCTTTACAACAGTCATACTATTACAAACTTAGTCTTATACCTTGACTACAATAGCCATTATTTCTGTCTCATGGTGGTCTGTGAATGCTTTGATTTGATTGGTTTGTACCCTAGTAATTACAACCAATCAGAGCTCTCAACAGAAAGCGTAAATATTAATCCATAATAGTTATTTATTTTTGTCAAGGGATTTAATTGGCTGTTTTCACCAACGTAAGCTAACTATCCAATGAAATAGTTAAATTCAAAAATGCCGCAAGACCGGAATAGTGGCTATTGTAGTCAAGGTACGCAAGACCGGAATAGTGGCTATTGTAGTCAAGGTTCTCAAGACCGGAATAGTGGCTATTGTAGTCAAGGTATAAGACTAAGTTCAATATACGCAGACCATTGTAAAAGATGTATTATGTCCTGTTCCGTTCTGAGATTTGTAAATTGTGTATTAGGAAGTAAATTCAACTCGGTGTTACGCCGATGGTCATTTATCGAAGGTGATTTAATTCGTACAACTCGCTGATAATCGACTGTCGTAGCGAGTTGATACAATTTTCTGAAATAAAATATCCCAATTGTTCGAGAAATTCACGTTAGTTTTTGTTTAAGGATTAGTTGTTGAGAAATAAATCATGTACAAAGACTAATCTTAGTTTTAATATTTCACTTCTCAAATGAAAATGCGGGCGAATATTTCCGTCGCCCCTGTCCGTCACCCCTGTCCGTCGCCCCTGTCCGTCACCCCTGTCCGTCAGTCCACAATTAACTTTCGATGTAACCGATTTTTAGCAAAATAGGACCGTATCTTGCTTGGCAACCGCTTGTTGTTAATTAGAAAATAGCAATCCTGAACTTCCGATTTAGACGTTAATAAGAATAATTGGAGAACTGTAACATATTAAACTGAGTGGTATTTGGGAGAATGGTAAATGATTTTGAGGTGATGACGTCACGGTGCCAAGTAAAACTAAGGTGTAGTGTTGTAGAGAACCAGACCGTACTTGTACATGGTTCCTAATATACCTCGGTACAATATCACTATTATAGTTAACCGACGTCTTCATTAGGTACCTCACTTACAGACTCACTGCTTTATATCTCTACTACTCTCGCCAATATGGTAAGTATGAAGTTACTATTCGCTTTTTTATTCGGTAAAAGAGGACGAAATGGAAAAACCGTCTGTAATATACGACTATCTTCCTTATAAAGGGTTAATATTGAAGACTGAAAAGCTGATTTCTGGAAACGAAAATATCTGTTGCTTTTAAAATCTAAAACTGTCTAATCTATGATTTTGCCGCTTCAAACGTTTTCCAAAGTAATCACAAAACAAAAGAAGACCAGTTCAGAATTGAGGGTGGGAGAGGAAGGGTAAATCCTCGGATTCTTATAGTAGCCAAATCCTCTGGAATGAAGAAGGTTTTCGAAAAAGGCAGTGCATATGGCACCTTGATATGTGTCCGCTCACGCCTGTTTCAGATACAAAACTTTCTCAGGACGGCTATAAAGACATCCACACACACTTCTCGAACCTCCTAGTATGTCTTAGTAAAAAGTTGTACAGGGGATATATAGACTAAACGATAGATAACATTGTTTATTAAACTCCATATTGTATATCTCAAACATATCTACTATTCTATTCTACTATTTATTTTAAACGAAGCACGTGTCATTTTGATAAGACAGAGTTTTAGAAAAACAAAGTCATTTCCACTATCAGTAGGTTTCAAGAGAATACTATATTGTTGAGTTTTAGATGCGTGGGTAAGGGAAGTGGGCGGAGGGGAGAATTGGCAAAATGATTCAAATTCAATCCAAAAACTGCCGTTTCCCATTGTAGTTATATTTTTGTATAACACATTCAATCTAGATCTCTTAAGGCCAAGAAATACCGTATTTCAAATATTTTCCGTAACTATGGTAATATACCAAGATATTCAACCTATAACGGCACCTAAGGAGGGGGGGGGGGACGTTATGCCGCGTGATCTGCTACCGTGTAACCAATTTTTTGTGGCATTCGTATGACTTATTTTAAACCAATTTTCATAGCGGACAATCTCCCTTTAATTTGATATCACTAAGTTAAAACGTATTACCTAGATTTCAAACTAAAATATGCTTCAGTTTTTATTTCTGAGTGTTTTACCATACCGTTATCTCTATCTTTATACCCAGATGTTTGTCTAAATTACTACCATACATTCGCACATGCCTATTTACAATTTTTTCACATTTAACTTTTGTTTAAGCGTCTCATATTACACCCCCGTCTCGTATTCTCCTAGACTCGGTAACAGATATATATTATGTTTTTACCTGTAGTTAGTGAAGTCATTCTGACCCAAGGTATGAATAATCTCTCCTACTGCGTGGTAACTTACCTCCATCTAAACTAACGGTAAATTTAACGTTATGACCGTTATTGTTTTAAGGAGTGCTGGCGGTTCGAGAAGAGTTATATAGATTATTCATTTTATACATTATAGATTCCATTTTCAACTGGTTTTAATTTGATATTTTGAACAATGTTTGAAAATTTTCTCTATATGAACCTAACCGCTGAGTTCGCTAATTTGGTGTATTTGGAATTTTCAGCACAGTCAAACCTTACCCCCCCCCCCCCCCGCCCTTTTGGATGAGATAATAAATCGAGGCCCGCTGTGCTACAGGCCGTGTAATTGGAAGATCCCTAGACAGTGATGCTGTCAACAAAATTCCTCTCATTGCACACTGTATGGCTTGATCTGTCTCTCATAGCCACGTGAAGTGTACAGATCAGTAGGGCATACAACTTTTATTTAATTTTAATTTTTCTCCTTGCTGGGCTCTAAATCTGTATTGCCTATATACTGTTTCAGAGAGAGTGTATCTCTATCCATGTTGGTCAAGCCGGTGTCCAGATAGGTAATGCCTGTTGGGAGTTGTACTGTTTAGAACATAATATTCACCCCGATGGTAATATGGAGTATGAGAAGATGTGTATGTCTAATGGAGACGAATCGTTTAATACTTTCTTCAGTGAAACTAGCCATGGTAAACACGTTCCTAGGTGTGTTTATATTGATCTGGAGGCTAATGTTGTGGGTGAGTATCAAACCACGAAGGTGTACCCCCTGGCCCTTGGCCACAAATACCACGAACCATTTCTCATGCCCATTTAGTTTTTCCATTCATAATGTCCCCCAAGAATCAAGGATAACATTTGAAGAGTAATGTGGTTTTCGTTGTAACAATCAAATTAATTGTAATTCAAAGTTTGAGTATAAAACGCTAGAGTTTCCTTGTATCTCGATGTTATTGAAGATGGAATTGTAAATTGAAAATACAAACAAATCATCTGATATAGAACAGCTGGTCAGGGTTCAAGAACACCCGATGTCAATATTCGACGGAGTTCGACAACTCGGCGTTGGAATTGGGTCGTTACAGCTGACGACGTTATTTCGATATGTATCTATTCTATTTCTTGTAGATGAAGTCAGACATGGCAAGTACAGACAGCTCTTTCATCCAGAGCAGCTGATCAGCGGTAAAGAAGATGCTGCTAATAACTACGCTCGGGGCCATTACACTGTCGGTAAAGAAATCGTGGACTTGGTTTTGGATCGCATCAGAAAAATGGTAAGTAGACCTCGAAAGTCGGTTTCAACTATATATTGATCTGAATTTCAAAACACTGATTTTCAATCTCTTCAAACACCATTAGTATTTTCTTGTGTTTTAGGCGGACCAATGTACAGGACTTCAGGGTTTTCTGGTTTTCCACAGTTTTGGCGGAGGAACCGGAAGTGGGTTCTCTTCACTTCTGATGGAACGATTATCAGTGGATTATGGAAAGAAAAGTAAATTAGAATTCGCTGTCTACCCTGCACCACAGGTAAACTATTATAAAATAAAAAAGTCATTCGAGGCGTTCTTTCAATAGACTAGGATAAGCGACCCAATGTTATTTCTACGACATCCTTCAGTATTCATCAGGCCAGAAGCCACAGTGGATTGTTCAGAGGAGCAAGTAATTTATCTGGAGGCAATGTAGTCGTTATATTTTCAAAGGGATGGGGGTGGGTAATTATCCGTTTTATTTTTGGAGAGGCTAAGTCCCCCCCCCCCCACCTTATAGCTATAGCCTTGGTACTCTACTTCTCTTGATACTCGATACTTGATACAAGTCAAGAACTTGGTACATTGTCAAAATCAAACCATCGTCGTTCGATTTGTATTATATATTCTAGATTTCTACAGCTGTAGTCGAACCTTACAATTCAATCCTAACAACGCATACAACATTAGAGCACTCGGACTGTGCCTTCATGGTGGATAATGAAGCCATCTATGATATTTGTCGACGTAATCTAGATATTGAACGACCGTCCTACACAAACCTCAACCGATTGATCGGTCAAATTGTCAGCTCCATTACTGCTTCTTTACGATTTGATGGTGCCTTGAATGTCGATTTAACAGAATTTCAGACGAATCTTGTACCTTACCCACGAGTTCATTTTCCACTCGTGACGTACGCACCAATCATATCTGGTAATATTTATTTGGTTAACTTAAAAAAAACCTTTTTGGTATTATCTCAAGAAGTTTTACCCCCAATTTCTAGGAATACCCGAGTCTTACTCGTTCTCATTTTAAAATATTAATCTTAACATTAACCTCTTTAACCCTGTACCGTGCCTTCTGTTGAATAGTAGTTTGTTACCTTTCAACCACCCTAATCTTTAACCCTGTACCAGTACCTTCTGTTGAATAGTAACTAGTTACCTTTCAACCACCCTAATCTTTAACCCTGTACCAGTACCTTCTGTTGAATAGTAACTAGTTACCTTTCAACCACCCTAATCTTTAACCCTGTACCAGTACCTTCTGTTGAATAGTAACTTGTTACCTTTCAACCACCCTAATCTTTAACCCTGTACCAGTACCTTCTGTTGAATAGTAACTTGTTACCTTTCAACCACCCTAATCTTTAACCCTTACCAGTACCTTCTGTTGAATAGTAACTTGTTACCTTTCAACCACCTAATCTTTAACCTGTACCAGTACCTTCTGTTGAATAGTAACTTGTTACCTTTCAACCACTCTAATCTTTAATTAGTGAACACTGCTTTAACCCTGTACCAGTGCCTTCTGTTGAATAGTAACTTGTTACCTTTCAACCACCCTAATCTCTACAATTAGTGAACACTGCTTTAACCCTGTACCAGTACCTTTTGTTGAATAGTAATTGTTACCTTTCAGACCACCTAATTCTTTAAACCCTGTGCCTTCTGTTGAACCAGCTTATCTAATGCTATTTTATATCCTATTTAGTGAAAAACCCTCATGAACAAATTGGTATAAATCACCAAGCTTTTTTGAACCTGTAAACAGATTAAGTTGAGAGAAAGGGAATAGCTTTTTATAGGAGATGTGGTACCAAAGGATGTTAACTCGGCCATCGCTACCATCAAGACTAAGAAATGTATTCAGTTTGTGGACTGGTGTCCGACTGGTTTCAAAGTCGGTATCAACTACCAACCACCAACTGTAGTTCCAGGTAGTTACGGTATACCTCTTTTCAATAACTTAAATCATAGTATTATTGGGGCGGTAGGGGGTGGGGGCCTGTCTGTGGGGTTGTATTTGATGTCAATAGGTTAAGTTGAATAGATTGTCAAGAAAGATAGCATACGCCCACAGTAGCTGTTAAGAAATGATTATTTTTCATAGTAAAATTTGAACTTTTAGATTATCATAGCAACGAGATACCATCTCAACGAATTCCTATGTCAACGATTTTCATAGGCAACGAGTTACTATTGCAACGATTTACTATGCCAATGTTACTATGCCAGCGAGTTAATATGACAACGAGTTGAAGAACGTTACATATATTTTAGGGGCTGATCTAGCTCAAGTCCAGAGAGCTGTTTGTATGTTGAGTAACACGACTGCTATTGCTGAAGCTTGGGCTCGACTTGATCATAAATTTGATCTGATGTATTCTAAGAGAGCCTTTGTGCATTGGTATGTTGGTGAAGGTATGTAGGACCTACTCGTATCTTTCACTGGGGTAAAACCAATTTGTCCACTGTCATTAAATGGATTGTTAAGAGGTATTTGAATAGTGTATGTGTATCGAAGACACTGAATGAAGTCCTGGTATCGACTGGTGTATCAGGGGTTATATGGCGACTGGCTCGTATGGTCGTGATTGAGCAATGAAAGAGTTTCAAACACATTGTATATATAAGTATATCCGAATGCTTGTCTAATCTATCGCAGGGACTGGGTGAAGCAAACATACACAACCCAACCCCTACGGGATTTACGACCCAAGCAAACAATTTCAAAAGAGCATAATGTTACAAGAATAAAAGTGGGTGAAAGCACCAACCCACCAGGCCCCACCTTGTTATTTAAGTGCGAATGTGCTAAAAAAAATAGCTTTCTCTAAAGTTATTGTTTATCGCACTCAACTCCAACGCTCTTTACACAATTTTAATAATAGATAAATTTTTAAGGTATGGAAGAAGGTGAATTCGCCGAAGCTAGAGAAGATTTGGCTGCTCTAGAGAAAGATTATGAAGAAGTGGGGTTAGATTCTCATGTCGATGACGAGGGTGAAGAAGGTGACGAATATTAAGCCGGGTCTGCTGCGTTTCCATGGCAATACGATTTTCTGATTCTTCACCTCGATCCATATATTCGCTATTCAAGTACCAAGATTTTTTTGGGGTCCAGCTAAGTAACTGTCTTGCGAACAAAATATGCTTTTATATGCTCAAATTATTTTAAAACTTGGCCACGTGATACCCCCACCCCCTTACTACTCAATATGTAACTTATTCACCAAATTATAAAATTTATTAGACACCTTGTAGTTACAATGAGGTAACGGTCTTTTGTGACGACAATATGATTGTTGGATGAAACGATATATGTTTGAAGTAAATACTATCTCTTGGAATGGACATAAAATAAAGTCTTAAACTTGGTCAATAAGAGAATAATATATTTATTCAAAAAAACTTTTATCGTATAGTTTCGACACCAACTGATTTTAGCCAAATTTAAAAAAAAAATTGTTGGTCATTCTAAGAGGCAGAAATACTTTATTACTATGTTTAACTATATCGATGGTTGCTGCTTTTGGAAACAATTTTTGTTTTTGCCGATTTACAAGCTTAAGTATATTAAAGCCTTATACAAACCTATAGTTATCTTATTTCTGGATTGACATTACAAAACTCTTTATGGGCTTCAAAGGTTTACTAAATGTGTCAGGAGACATGACGAAATAAGTGTTAGTGATGCCCCCCCCCCACTTCCTCTTCCGGACTGAAATAAAGTGAAAATTTTGGTCTCCCAATGCACAAAATTTATGTTAGGGCATCCGAAAGGTGTCCCCGTTAAACTAAACGTCTTAAGTTTAGAAAACTAGCGAACTTACGCAAATATTTTCGCCTGTTTCACTAAACTTCCAAAGCATTTCTTGGCTAGGAAAATCTTCGCCTAAAAAGACGTGCACTATTATCAATGACGTCATTAGTCACGTGACTTATCTAGCAGCCGAAGTTTCCAAAACATGACAAGTTTTCATCAACATGGTGCCACGCCTCGACAACTCAACTTTAGTCCCGTGGAAATATAATAAAATAGTTGAGAAATACGGTAGTTTGGTTGGAAAACTGTCCTACCACAGTACCGACTGTTTTATCTGCAAAAATAACGAAGAGGAAGATCAGAAAGTCTCGTTGGCAGTGTATGTCTCCGTAGCCTAGGCCTGGTAGTGGTGTAGTCAAGCCGAAGCCGAAGGATGGTGGGTAAGGTAGGCCTAATCCTATAATCTTTTTTCACTGTTATTATTACTAGATCTCCTATATTATATTAGTCCAGTTTGAAAGAAATAATAAAGTTAAACGCCCGAATTCGTACGCTGAAAAAAACTGGATGGTCTGGATTTGTTTACATTCTATTTTTGTCTCAAACCCACTCAAGGGAAATAACTAGTGTTATGGCTTACAACTAGGCCTATGCCTAAGGATTCCTGACGGGCGCACTGTGTTTTACGTTCTGCCTGGGATATTGGGGCGTCAAAAAGTTTCAGCGGACATTAAGGGCCTTAAAATGACTAAATCCCACAACTACATATTCATATAGGCCCTAGCTAGGCCTAGTCTTTATTTAGACGTATTAAAGTCGCTATGAAACGTGAAGGCGTCTTTGTAAAGAAATAACGTGAAAACCGAAAGCATAAAATTGACAATATTAACAATAACACAAATACACGAGCATAACAAGGTACTGGACTCGAATACTGACCTGGTATTAATAATACAAATATAAATATAGGCTCAGTCGGTTTAAAACAATTTTCACTCGTTGCCGAATATTTCCGTTAGCAATTGCCGCTATATCCGTTCGCTTCCAATAATGAGGCCATGATTTTAAATATTGCTTAGATCTAGTAAGATTTTTTAATGTAAGAATTTTAGAACTTAAAATTTAGATTTTTTCTCACCTAAGTCTAACTTAAGAAGTTTAGTGAAACTGTTGGAAAGGTGGTTCGTCATTTCGAGTCCTGTTTCAGTGTAAAATAGGACAATTATTATTGTGAAATATTGCAATCAATTATCACTTTCAGAGACCTAGGTTTGATCTAAACTATTAAACTTTGAAATACGTGTATTAACACCCAATACATCAAGGAACTAGTTTGAGATAAATATAACAGACAATAGAGATTAAAAAAAACATTTCAAGTTGTGTTCGACAATGGAAGATCAGTCTATACAAGTCACAAACTCTTCTAACTCTTATAGTTGTAAGGAAAATAGCGATGTACAGAATGGTGAAGAAAATGTTTTAGTTTCACATCATTGTGAAGGCGTTCGACTAAATACAATTCATTCTTCGTCTACCAATTCTCGGAAAAATTTGACAGCGAAGACAGACGGCGAACATCTGAATGAAAGTTTCTCCTATTCGCAGATTAACAGGAACTATTTCAAATCTAAGAGAAGGAATGCTAAGGGTAATATTTGGTTCCCGATACGTGTAGAAAGCAGGCGATGATTATGTTTTGATAGTGATAATGTGTGGTAGATAGAAAAAATCAGCTTCAGGAAATACTTTATATTGGTTTTACGTTGAATTCAATACTACTCGCTATTTCCAGGATTTTCCAATATGAAGTACGGTGAAAGTTCAACTCGGATATCTCAATTTTAAAAAAAGAAGATAAGATTGTGAACGAAATTATTAAATAGTGAATTGGTTTGTTTGGGAAACTTTTAAAGGAAAAGGCGAGACATAGACTATATTAATCCTTATAGTTTAATTTACTTTGTCGTAAATTTAGCAGAATTTTAACTTATTTACTTATTGTTTATTCTGTTCGGGTCGGAGGGACTGACGTGTAAAAAGCGTCTAGTCGTTTTGATGGGACACTAAACCGAAGCCTCGTGTGCTACAGACTGTACATGTTAAAGATCCCTCAACAGTTAGAAATCGCAAAAAGAGTAGACCAATGCTGCTGTCCTAGTAAAATGTACCTCATTACACCCTATTCGTCTTCATTAGCCCATTAGGTGCTAATTTGTTAATCATCTTAGTCCCCTAACCCTAACCCTTAGTTCCGAATAAAAACCGTTCGCGTGCCCCTACCTTCCCACCTGACATAAACATGTGG
Organism: Nipponacmea schrenckii; assembly: GCA_030562195.1. Taxonomy (NCBI): domain Eukaryota; kingdom Metazoa; phylum Mollusca; class Gastropoda; family Lottiidae; genus Nipponacmea; species Nipponacmea schrenckii. The sequence goes on along the minus strand of JAUJPP010000005.1, from coordinate 7,395,895 downwards.
GGGGGGGGGGGGTATTGTTCAATGTGAAAAAGATCAGGGTAGCGTCCGTGGTGCTTACACAGTTGTGTGATTTCCATTCCATGACGTAGAATTGTTTATTAACGAAGTAACCACTAGACCAAGCCTGACCCACTTTCTGTCCAGTTTTTAACAATAATATACTTCATGTATGGGGTGGTGCAATACTTATAGACTAGATTTTTCAGACTTTTCGTCTCGTCAGGATTTTCCAGACTTTACTATTTTTTGAGTTTAAATGAAACTTAGTTGATTTTAGAAAAAAAATCTTTTCAGTGTTGTTATTTGATGTTTTTGAAGAATAAAACCTTAAATCCACAATTTAGCGTTAGTATTTACAGTAATTTACCGTTATATTATGTTCTTGATCACTGATCCCTTTACTTGTAGTCTGTAGTTCGTTAAAATAGAGTTATTTCCCATTATGCAATGGAAATCACAAAGTATCATGTGATAGTGTGTGAGTATACCGAAGTCGTTGCGATATACGACCCAACCGACTTAGAGACAACAGGATTTTTGCAAGGCCGATACAGGGGGCAAAGTGCGGAATGGGGGTGAGGGGGGTCTTCAGAATAAATGTATTTCCCACCTGAAAAAATTGGACAAACGATACATTTTATACACGGTGCTTAGACATCCTAGACTTATGTCCCTCCCTTGCCGTTTCGAATAAATTACTTGCCCCTCGGGATATATCACTTACCCCTCGGGATATATTTATTGCTCCTCGGAACCTTACGACTCTATATATTATTGTACTTCGACTTTACTTGTGACAAATTGTAAAACCTGAATCTGAATATTTTGTCGGGGTTAATGAATATTTTTAAAAAAAGATCAGGGTAGCGTCCGTGGTGCTTACACAGTTGTGTGGTTTCCATTCTAAGTGAGAGAATTGTTTATTAACGAAGTAACCACTAGACCAAGCCTGACCCACTTTCTGTCCAGTTTTTAACAATAATATACTTCATGTATGGGGTGGTGCAATACTTATAGACTAGACTGTCCAGACATTTAGTCTCAACTAGATTGTCCAGACTTTTACTCTCTTTTAATATATTGGCCAAATTATCCAGATTTCTAGTCTGGCATATCAAGAGCTATATTCAGAGCCTATATATTAATTTAAGCTTTGTTATTCCAATGGTCGGCTCAACTTGTTCGCTAGTTTCTTTGAGATAAACATAGACTCGGTCAGGAAAGGCTGACATTTCGCAAGAGAAGGTAACTCTGTCTGAATATTGATTTGGATTGGCTAGAATAAGGTAAATGAGTATTGGAAAATTCGAAAGAGTTTTCGTTTTAGACTATTTTACCTGGAAACCTCGGTTTAAGACCCGAGGGTTGCAAGCTGAATTCTTGTTGGAAGCCCAAATTCAATTTATCCTGATAAGAATTATATACTTGAAAACAGAATCGGCAGCACGAAAATAACTCAGGTCGCTATATTAACAAATTAATCTTTTATTTTCAAACAAAACTCATAAATTGACAAATAAATATACATATTAATAAACAACTTCTTATAGAGAAAATGAGATCGATTTTATGTACCGTGAAAAATACAACACAAGTAAAAATAAAATATCTTATGTTTGATATGAAAATCTCACCGAATGTCACGGCAGAGGCGTATTAAGGGCGTATGTCACGGTTTGGATCCAAGCTAGCGGATATTAAACACCTCACCCAAAACAAAACAGTTGTTATAAATCAAACTGATTAACTTAATCGGAGATCGGAACACTTTTGTTAAACATAACCCACAACATAAAACAATTTAGAGACTTCGACAAGCATTCAGTAAATGAAATGAATGGAGTTTTACGTCCATAAAATATTAGTTACTGAAGTCCATACGATCCTTAGGCACTACTTTAACCAACAACACCCATTAGTCGCAGTTTTATTGGACAAGGATGAAGAGAGAAACATGTCGAAACGGTGCGTATGCATCACGTAAGGTCCTTCGCGATTAGTGACGCCATCAAACACTTAGTTTTAGTAGAAATACAGATGTTAGAACCATTCGTAATTTCGTTTGACTGAAGATACTAAACCTTTCCCTTTGCAATGGTCTCGTTTAAAAAGTTTATTTTTGACCAATCTTGAGGAAACCTTGTTGAATAATGTTAACGATAAACAAAATATACTAAGTAATTCACTATATTGTTGCTATGGTTTCTCTCACGACGGTGACAAGTGGCTAGAACTAGTTGGGAACGGGCTTAAACGGAATGGATAAAATGAACGGATTGATTGTGGGTGATGAAGGGGAGTGAAACTAGAGTTTACAAGTGGGTAAGGCATTACTCTGGGCACACACAGGGATTCCTGGGGGTACACACCAACTGACGTCGTCAATCGTGAATTAAGTCCGAAATAAAGCGGTCTGGTTATGTGTTTAGATAAACTGATGGGCGGTGGTTTGAAACACTTGTCCTCCATTTTGATTTCCTCATCCTGGGGGGTCTTTGAGATTATCTCCCCTTCCTTGTCACTGTCTTCTGCTTCCAAACGGATTCTTTTATTTGATGTTGGTCGGTTGTCACTTGATGTGTCTGAAAAATAGTGAAGTATATCATAAGAGTGTTGTAATAACTCTTCAAATCAAACGCAAAATCCTTGCATTAAACGCACAATACGGGGTTATTTGACAGCTAATTGCCGCCTATCATTGCTGACTTGATGGAGAGGTCTATTTTGTTACGGACGATAAACACCGTTGTGATTGCCATGTCAGAAGTTGAATGAAAATATATAAATATTAGACGGTTAAATTTATTTTTTCATTGATAAAAATGACACCATTTCACTGAGAGGTATTAAGCAGTTTTCAAACAGACCACTTATAGAGTCGTAGGAGCGAAACCATAGCGAGTTGTATTGTTCAGCATAACGAGAAATATTATTAAAACTGTAAATAGGTTTTGTAAGGATTTCAATATGAAATATGTGGGGTATAGAATACTAGAACGACGGGGGAGCCACTCGCTGTAAATTCATGCTTTTACCAAACTGAATTCATATTTGACAAAGTATTTATGGTGCAGTTTGATGGTATCATGTTACTGTTAAAGCGGTGTCTACAAGAATATCTAAAATATAGGACATTATGCTTGCGTATTATATTTTTGGTGTGTGTTTTTGTAAATTGTAATTATGCTAGGTCCATGTTTAATATTTTCTTGCTGTAATATAGATGTTGTATGATATTGTTTTTATATTGTGTGTTGTTTTATATATTATAAAGTCATATCAACGGTGTGTTGTTGTATTTAGGCTATATATTGTTTTTGTATTGTGTTGGTGTACAAATGTTATATGTACACAATGTTGTTGTATTTACTCTATGTGTTGTTGTATATTGTGTTATTATTTAATGTTATATCTATATACAATGTTGTTGTATTTACTCTATGTGTTGTTGTATATTGTGTTATTATTTAATGTTATATCTATATACAATGTTGTTGTATTTACTCTATGTGTTGTTGTATATTGTGTTATTATTTAATGTTATATCTATATATACAATGTTATTGTATTTACTCTATGTGTTGTTGTATATTGTGTTATTATTTAATGTTATATCTATATACAATGTTGTTGTATTTACTCTATGTGTTGTTGTATATTGTGTTATTATTTAATGTTATATCTATATACAATGTTGTTGTATTTACTCTATGTGTTGTTGTATATTGTGTTATTATTTAATGTTATATCTATATACAATGTTGTTGTATTTACTCTATGTGTTGTTGTATATTGTGTTATTATTTAATGTTATATCTATATACAATGTTGTTGTATGTGTTTATTTATTTATTATACTGACGCTATCATAATAATTATATCACGATATGGGTTGTTTATCGATACAATGATAATGTCAGTGTTATAGATATATTGAGTGATAATGTGTGTATGTTGTATTATAGAGTCAGTATATTTATTATAATTTAATAAAGGGAGGCAATTACATCAAAATTATTCCCGATTCGATCATAATATAAAATTGAAATTCTAAATTTGATAAAACGTTGATATTTAAATTGATAAAGCTTAAAGTGGTAAAGAAAGTCATAAATTATTCCCAAGTAGAATTATAAACGTGATAATAATCTTCACACGCCCCTCCCACTTCTCTTGTTTAATATCAGTATAATTTCCACTGTCTAGAAATTTTAATCAACTTTTGTGGTCCATCATTCATCAAACTAGAGTAAAACACCTGCCACTCTGTTGGCGAAAGTTAGAGCCAGATATGCCAAATTGACAAAGTGGCTGAAAGGAAACCGTATCATTATTGTAACACTTTTGGCGATATTAGTTTTAATCTAAATAATCTCAATGTTATAAGTTCTATAGTTTCCTGGATTTCCAGATTAGCAGGAATCAGGTTGGGTTTTAAGGTTATGTATGATCGAGCTTGAAATCTTTTTATGGAAAGTTTTAAATCGTTTTAGTTCAGTTACAACGTCGCGATTAATAAGATAAATAAGTTTGCTATGTTTGCCCAATTTTATTTATTACGCACAGAAATTGAGCAATGAAATGAAATGAATGGAGTTTTACGCCCTACTCTCCAGCACCATATGATCTTATGAAGACGGACAGAGACGTCGAGCAATGAAATGAATTTCCAAGATAAAATTATGAGATTTCAAAACAAAGCTTTAGTAATTAACTCATAGAAAATTAAAAAAATATTTTAAAAGATAAACCATCTTTGGGAAACGCCCACTACCTTTTATATCCCTTTTCCTGCTATTAATTATAGTTCAAGGAAAATAGAATTAGTTGTTCATTGGTTGTAATGATCACGCAAGAAGATATCTATCTGTTCAAGCGATTAATACAGTGTTTAATTATTCAATATTTTATCTCGTAAAGCAACCACTGACTTTACTTCCTTAGACTTATTGAAAATTACATTCATAGAACCCGAACCACGCTGTGATATTGTCAATCTAATATGGATCCAAATAGATTTAAAAAGTAGCGTTTAAAACACTATTTCATTTCGATTGTCTTTGAAATTTCACGTTCTTTACATTGCTGATGACATTTTATTTAAAAAAAAAATTAACCATTGCAGAAATTACAGGAACCACAGACGTCTGATTGAAAATTAGAATGGAGGAACATACAATTTAAAATAAAAAATCCTTAAAATCTCTTGAAAATTATTATAGTAATATAGATTGGTGAAAAGAATATTAAAAGATGATTAATAAAAATGGTTTTCCGACTCGACAATTAATCCGGTAAAGAATAATTTTCCGCCATTTTCTTGCTGTGTTTTGGCACGTGATGCATGTCTAGAAAATTACGAACAGATTGACTTTGTATTATTTAACAAAATATTATTTCCTTAGATAGTACTCAGTGCTTTGATTCAATATTGACAGGTTCATTATCAAGGCACATTAAGAAAGGTAGCGTTAGAAGTGATCCTTGACGTCGACCGTGAATAAAAGCAATATTTTCAATACAGTATTGAACCTTGTTTGAAAATATGAAATCATAGGACAATAATCAAACAAATCTTTTGTAATTTTGTCTCATTAAACCTGGTATTTTGAAGGGAAACATGCTCTGTCAGTCAATTTTCCCAATATTTTGAAGTATTTTAAATAAAATTTACCATATGGAGCCAAATACATCCTTTGTTTAAGAGGTAATATTATTGAAAAGATGATTTTTTTATGGATTTTAAAAGTTATTTGAGATTATATGTGACCTATTCAAGTCGTTTTAACTCGAATCAATCGCTAATAATTTCTTGTGGAAATATACCATTTGTATTACATGACATTAGAAATATTAAAGTTAACACACGGATACGAGTGTAAGATAGGAATGTGATTCACAACTATAATAACTTATAACATAATATCCGAGTTTGTAAAGCGTACCAATACTATATATAAGAACCCTCGTGTGCTGCCCAAGTTTTGAGAATCATTTATTTCCGTAATAATCACTTAATAAATACGTTTAGATTCTAAAAGAGTGGATTTTAGATTGTTTTAATGTTAATTGGAAGGGGATTTCAATGGTGCTGCGAAATGGAAAGCATGCTTTGACTGTTTTAAGGAATGATTTAGGACAATCAGGAGATTTTCAGAAAATGATCTGAGGGAGCGAGACATTTATCTAATTTTCATTTCATCAACTTTAATATTCAAATCTGACGTAATTTAAAAAGTAAAGTCCTTTGCGATCGATATATAACATCTGTTTCAGACGAGAGAGACACACAAATTTTAAAAAACTTTACATACCAGAATTTGAATCTTCGTCCACCTTTCTTTTAAAAGCTGAGTCCTCACTTCTTTCTAATGGTCTGGATGATCTAGGCTTATCTCCAGGTAGACTAGAACTTCCTAGTGTTGTTGGGTCCGGGGAAGCAGATTGTAGGGCTAGTCTTTGACGGGCTTCTCGGTCTACAGTTGGGAGTGGCTGTACTAGACGGGGATACGACAGGCCCGGGACTGGTATGGGTAAGGGGAACCATGATGGTGGGTATGGTGAAGATGGTAAGAATGTTGGAACTGTGGGACGGGGTGGTCCCGTGGTAGTGAAACGAGAGTTCAACATGTCCGTCTCGAAGGAATAGTCCGAACACATACTGGCGTTGCGTAAGATTCTATTTATGGAACTAACACTGGGAATGGTATTATCATCACAAACTGTCTGGGCTAAAAGTTGATCTCGAATTTCCCAGGCGAATATTGAAGGGTTTTGTTGTTTTAATTCTAGTATTTTTCTGACAACCAATGGTGTTGCTACTTGCTGAAAAACAAAGACAAACTTTGTAAAGAACATACCTACTTTCTATTGGCATTCATAAACGTCATAGTACACGATCTTTATACACTTTCATATTTCGGTTTTGATAAATCAGTAAAAATCTAAATATTTCAGAATAATTATAAATTCAGTAGAACCTGTATTAATAGGCCACTTCAAGGGAACATTCTAATATGGTCTCTTATACATTACATATACAATAGAACCTGTATTCAGAGGCCACTCAGGAGCAAATTCCAATATGGTCTCTTACTGAAGGTGGTCTCTATCTAAAGAATATAATATATACAGTAGAGACCGCATTAAGAGACCGGTCTCTTAATGAAGATGGTCTCTTATGAAAGGATCAGGTCAACAACTTACTTTTGGTTTGCTGCCACCAATGGATCCCGGTTTAATTGAACCGGTTTCATAAAACCGTGTTAAGATTTTACTGACACAGCCATGTGACACTAGTAATTGTCGAGATATATCACAAGGTCGCACTCCCATCTGAGCCAATTCTACTATACGTCTTCTAACTTGGTCTGGTAACGGTCGACCATTAACAAACACACCCCCTAGCTGGTTCACACCAGTTTGTCCTGAAAGAAAGTTAAAGAGATGATTAGAAATTATAGATTCACATAAATTATATGAGTAAAAGTAAGAACCTCTCATTTCCAAAATTTCAAAACAAAATGTTCTTGTGGTTTCTCTCATAACAGACCACCTTCGTTAAAAGACTGTTTTTAAATATTGCCTGAGGTTCTACTGTATCAGAGAAACAGTTCATGCTTACACTTTTCAATACACCTGATGGCACTTCTCTTTAGATGAGTTTCCACTACTCTACAACTATTACTCTAGTTTTTGCAAAACGGAAAGGTTTTGCTGCTATCAGATAATATATCTGTTGGAAGTTACCTCTTGAGAATGTTTGAAGAGACGGAGGGCACAGGCTGACTCAATGGTGGGAACAATTGCCGCGTTTGAGATTTCAAAATTTATAGTTCTGTGGATCTTGCACCAGAGAAATTTCTCCGCTAAAATTTTTTTGAAAAATTTGATTTGAGCATTCTGAAAATATTTAAGGGTAAAGGCATAACATTCCTATATTTAATTTGTAAGAAATGATGTGGGGGTAATTGCCCCTATCCTGTCCCCTCTTCACTATACGTCACTAGCGCCGTCACATAGTAGATTTTGATTCGCTAATGTTAAACAGATGTGAGGGTAATATGTTATTATCAAAAATAACCTCCACAATAGAAGATTTAATAAACTATTGTTAAAATTCGTGATTTGAAAATCTCAAGTTTTTCTTAAACGAAATGAAATGACTGCCATTCTGAAAATGAATTTTCTCTTTTTGAACATTTTAATAGGCGATAGAAGAATTGAAAACCGTTCTTTCTTGTCGGTCATACTTGATCAAAGTCGTGTAGCTCTAGCTCATTATCTCCGCATCATTACAGTGTGTTTACCCATATAGTTCAATTCAATTCACACTCATTTTAAAACACCTTGATTTTTATATAGTCATAAAAACTCGACGGCTCTCTTCAAAAAAAGACAATGATCTTATTTAAAAAACGAAAAGATGTTAGATGACATTATATTTTACTCGACTGGAACCAAGCTACACAATTTCTTATTTAACTATCGGCAATTAATACAGGTAGCGCAAAATACATCAAAGAAACGCCGATAATTCTGTACCCATATCGATATAATCTGTACCAATTTACAAGTTTCGTATAAATATGTGTACACATCGCTCTACACTTAAAGTGAAAAAAAGAAAAGAAGAAAAAAAAAGGGCATAGAAAGTGAAATATGATGAGGTGTAGTTCGAATGATTCACCGTGATTATTATCAGGCTGTGATAATTGCATAGCAATTCGTGAACTTAAATACCTTCTTAGAAGCTCCCATCTTCACACGCAGATACCTTAGGGAATATGACAGTACAGTAACATATTTTTCTATCAGGCGTTGTTTCTCCTGATCGTCTACTTACTGTCCCTTACGGTTTTTTTTACGGTAAATCGAATAGAACAAATTGCCAGAATTTACTATAAGTTTTATATGTTTTCTAATAAATGTAAAATTTTAAAATTTGCTATTCAAGGTTTTGCTAAATTTAAAATGTCCGTTCAGTCAGTATTTTCTACATTGGTATGCATAATTCAGGAATATTCAATGCCAAGTTGATATATCCTTGAAAAATATAGTTCTTTCTGTCTGATATTTTCTGTAATAGTTACGTTTTACTAGTGCTAAATTCCATAATTTTGAGTTTTCAGAATTTACAAGAATAAAATTACACTTACCTGTATGCGGCATCTTCATCTGGACCGGTAATAAATCTCCTTCTTTCTGAAATATAACAAAATAGAAAAATGTCAGCTATTGATGAGAAGGAACGACATCTTAAAACCACGAGAGTTAATTTCCTTTCGTTAATTTGATTTTAATTAACGATATTAGAACATCTTATATAGAATATATTACTAGTTTAACGTCCATTCGTTTTTCTCAATTCGTTTCGTTTCGGATATTTTCAATGGTTAAGATTTTAAAATATGGAAGGTGTAAAACACAAAACGAAATAATTCTTTTTGAATATTTCAAATGGTTTGTAAGACAAATTGAGCTTTTGTTTTTCACTTAAGTAGTTAAATTTTATTAGGACCAACAAATAAACAATCTTTTCTAACGCAAACCCCGAAACAAGTGTCTTCTAAAACTTATATAGCTGATTACACTAGGAAATAAAGAGAGAGTAATACAACTTGAAATATACTATTACTTCGTTCTGCTTTACTTATTTTAATAAATTAAGACTTAAACTTATTATCATTTCAAACAATTCTGCTCGCTTATTTGAATCCCTATAATTTATCTATTATAATGGGGTGAAACCCGTTTATTACTTATATTAAAGAGGGCGTAAGGTGGCGAGAAATAGTAATAGTGTATATTATATAGTCTCCTTGATTTTGTTGCTAAATCTCAATAGAGTCGGACTCGGTAACTCAATTTTACGGGAGTAAGGGTCGGATAGGGACTGATTAAGGGTTCGGTAAGGATGTTACTGCTAACGCCCTGTTCTTGGGTAAAACGTGAGTCCAAACGTACGCTCTTTTGGTTCTTGCGTTGACGCTTAGCGTGGCGACATTCCGGATCTGGAACAAGATTACGATGATAAGAGATAACCAAGTTTAAAATTGTCTACAGTTTAGACGTTTTTCTTTGATATTTCCTTTAAACAGTTCAAGCCTTTCATTTTGTTAACCATCCGTTTAGGTATTTAACAAAGCTTCACGCTTCTAAGTTTTCCCATAACTTAGTCGTGTAATATCTTACGGATCATAAATGTATTCAAGTTTTATCTTCCAAATTTCATACAAGTAGATTAGTCTATTGTTAAAACGATAGGTTTTATTTTTTTCTTCACATTTTGGGATCTTATAAAACCCCTTTGAAGTGCAATTTTTAAACAATTTTCATTTCTTTAAATGTTTATTTAATCCATGTTAAAGTGACTCTAGGAAAATGTTAATGTTTTTTCTGTCAATATATATAATGTATGAAAGTAATCGATACCGATGGCGACGCATTAAATTTTAAATTATGTTAACTATATAAGTAACGATACAGTAATCAATATTTTCGTTATTGGGATAACACTTTCTTGGTATAGCACAGATTCTCGTGCTGAAAATTGGCTGAGACCCGAACGGGTTCCGAACCAGCGATCCCAGAGTCAGGCACCTAATCGCCAGCAATATGTCAACTGTCTAGACCACTCGGCCAACGGACCATCCACAGTAATCGCTAACAATATACTCAGTATGTCAAACATTACAAATTACTCCCCTGCCCCTGGGTGACTGTAAATAGCAGATGATAAAGTAATTAGGACAGTAAGACGAACATTTTCCTTCTGCATTTTCTATACCTCAAGTCCAATATTAGCAAGTTAACCCACATTCCCAAAAAAAGCTGTCCCGATGAAGAGAGTAGCCTACAGTTAAATGAGCATTCTGTATTCTAAGCAAAAAGGTTTTCTGATTTTTATAAAAATTTGTTCGCCTCAAATTAGTATCATGCGAATCTTAAAATGCCTTTGCGTTAAAAGAAATATTTTCGAATAGAAACAAATTTTTCAATACGAAATTTTAACATAAAAATTTTGACTGAAAATTGTCTTGTGTAAAAACACATTCAGAAAACACAATGTGTGATTATGCTTATATTTCTATTATCAGACTAACGATGCTATTTTAAGTCTGCTATTTTTTAAAAGAAATTGGTAAAATATAAAAAAAAGAAATTCATTTATTTTAAAAGACAATTAAACAGTGATAATATGATCTAGATGAGGATATTAAAACGTAACTTTACAGATTTTAATATCACTTAAAAAGGTTTTTAGGTGTGGGAAATCTGATCTGTTAAAACATCGTACTTGTCACCTTAAACTTTTTATCAAATACATGTATACAAATGAGTTGATATTGTTCTCGTGTTCCGCTACGGTTACGATTATTCTGCATGTCCGCTATCTTATAAATTCTAACATAACGCACTGCTCTATCTTGTGTACTTCAAAAGACGCACAAACTCGCCTTGATAACTCCGATAACAAAACTTTTACGCTCTCCTGGGTCTTTCTCTTCAACAATTTAAAAAAAAAGAAATTCTGTAAGCTCAGCTTTACTCTCTGTCTTGTTAAGAAGAAAATATGCATGGGTACATCACCAATTACCTAATCAATGCAAACTAATGGGTTTCTTTATCAACTGTATGAAAATTGTATAACTGAACACAGCGTAGCGTTCCGTCGTTGATTTTTGAGTACAAAATTATAATAGGTGTCTACCTTTTACAAATCTTCTTTTTAAAGAATATTATTTTCCGCCACGCTTTCGTTAGCACTACGTAATGCTTCATCGCCAACCAATGCTTTGCCAATAAGCGAAAATTATGTGCGATTTCACGATAGGGGTATTTTTTGAAATGATTTCTTAAAAGATGGTTTTGATATTCTTTAAAGATAACTAGGTCTATTCAAATTGCACCCAAATACCCTACCGATAGAGAATTAATCAAAGAGATGGAGATTTGGGGGACGTTATTGTCACAACCTAGCTGTATTAACTATAATAGATATAAACTACATCTATTAATTCTTGTTACCTTTTACTTCAACTTTAAAATATATTATAATAATAAAAAAAAAGGTTTTTAAACCAGTTAAAAGTGAGTCATGTTATTATTTCTAGAGTAATATTGCGCATCTTAATATCATACTGCATTCTACACATCGAATACAAGGTGCACAAAAATACCTTTGCATTAGAGAACCATTTAACACACAAACCATTATTGATTTAGAGAAGTTTTTGTTCGCAGACTTCATTGATAAGCATAAATAATTTCTGTTACAGAGAGCCTAAATAATTTCTTTTACAGAGAGCATAGAGTATTTATGTTACAGAGAGCGTAAATAATTTATGTTACAGAGAGCGTAATGTATTCTGTTACAGAGAGCGTAATGTATTTCTGTTACAGAGAGCGTTCTGTTACAGAGAGCGTAAAGTATTTCTGTTACAGAGATCGTAAAGTATTTCTGTTACAGATAGCGTTAACGATTTATATACAGAGAGCGTAAACAACTTTACAAACGACTCACCCTTACGAAAACTACACAGTAAACTTACATTACAGTTTTTTTTACAGAGATTATTCATCCATAAGTGAAGAAATCGATGAAAATTGAAATTTCAAAATCTGAAATTATCTTGATTGCATGTGATTTTAATTAATTTTTATTCTAATTTGAATAGTTCAAAATATAATACACGTAGCTAATGAATATCATTATTTCAACTAGAGCCCGATATATTACACATCTAACTTCGCTTTGCTTGAATGCAGAAAAGTAGGACGTAAAACTCTATTCATTTCATTTCATTTCGCTTTGCTTGAAATTTTTAATGCATAATTTTAATTAAAATGATTTACGAATACAGTAAAACCTAGTTGTAGTATACCATATAAACTGATGGTGGCAACGTTGTTGAAACGTTGTTTACACTCGGGGAAAAGTATACCAAAGAATTTCGAAACATAATGTATACTATTTCTTATATCTATCTAATGATGACAATGTAAATTGTTGAAACGTTGTGTATAATCAAACCCGGGAGTAATATACCATTAGATCGTGTTTCGATTAGGACACAAATTTTTAACAATTAGTTTTGTAACAAGGGTGGTATTTCTCAACGTAAAATTCTACACTGACGGGCACCTGTCTTTGCTGATAATTCGTATCAAATATCATTGACCTAAACTCTGGCCAATTTTAATTGATTGTTTGTATATAGATTCGATCGACCTTGATGACAACTCGTTATATCGCTTGTATTCTTTGCCCCAGGATTTCCTTGATTGATTTTCAAATATAAATTATTTTGAGATATGATTTAGAACTAACATGAGCAGATGTTTTTTCGTAGTTTCTCGTCGTTTTCGATATAGAAAGAAAAAGTAAGTTGACAATTCAAGACTTATATCTTCAAATATCTTTATTAGTTTTCATCTTTGAATTCTTCAAAAATTATGGGATTTCAACAGATGTCGAAAGAATATAAGGATGTTTTTATTTTTTATTATTTATTTCAAATCTTATGTGTGTGTTTTATTTGAAAATAAGTTTAGGTGTTGATAAGAATCTAACGACATCTGTATTCTCAAAATATTTCTCTGTACTGTGGTTTTTTGTATGTATAGGTATTTTGGACCAGAATACATCTGCTCCTATCGGGCTCCCCAGTTCCCCGGTTAAAGACAGATGTCAGAAATAGGAATCACTCTTAGGGGGTTCATAAAGTTGCTTAAAAAAATAGGCTTCAGGTAACAAAATCAAACATGCCAAGGGTAGCAGATGGAAGCATTCCAAAATATAACTTGCGAGGGGTAAGAAAAACCGAAATATAAAATTGCAAAAATTAAAAAAAAAAAAAAGGAGTGAGAAGGTAACAGAAAAAAACAAAACAAAACTTTCATTATAATTTAAAAAGAAACGAAAGAAAAATCTCAAGGATAAGTTTTATAATTGTAATTTTCTTGAATATTTAAAATCACCTGGCCAATACCACCATGTTTTACTATCAGCACATTAAACTTGTCACATTAAGGATGTACTTATGTTAGATTGTGTCGAAGGCTTTGTGAAAGTTATTTAAAAAAAATCGTTGACATCCTTAAACCATCAAACTAACAATTGACCAATCTTTTATCACAAATTAAAGAACCTCGCGAAAAAATAACAAAATAAAACCATAAATTGACGAGGTACTAAAAATTGAAACGTTTCGTTTCTTTTACAGGTCATAAATTTTTATGGATTGTGTATACAAATTGCGGATTTGAAAAGAAGCGGAAAGAAATGCTTCATCTGGAAAATGTATTGAATTTAAAAAGCGAATAAAAGATGAGACTATTTGAAGATATAATGAAGTATAAAATAAATTTAAGACGAGGGTTTTAACGTTTAATCGTGAATTTCCACCTTCTTGGTCCATGGTTTAAATCCAGGTGCGATGTTAAACCGGGGATTAAGGGGCTGAACCTCGATTAATTAAATTGAAAATAAAAATCGTTTTTAAAATAAGAAATAATTTTGTATGTACTAAATCACGATGATATGAGCTATAATATTGCCTAATTGTTATCCTAAAAACCTCACCTTACGTAGAGTCCATTGTTTGAATATCAAATTCAAATAAAATATGGAATCGAAAAAAATACCCCAAAAAACTAGCAAGGTTAGAGAACGTCTTACCTTGTTAATAAATCACACAAAAAAATTCATACATGCTTGATGTAATTTGATCGAAACGTTGTTCTTCACAGTAATATATTGTCTATATAATAATGTCGATATAATTTCTAACGTATAGATGTTTCACACTGTTTGATTTATAAAGCATTGAAAACTGAAGACTTGAACGATTGCCTCACAACTAAACCGTGATATCCGTGAATTAACAATGACACGAATTATTTTGCATATTTAATTTAATTATAGAATATAAATTTAAAGTCTCAGATCACTGACTTCAATCCACAGCGGTATTAATCATTTTATTTTTAATTAATTCAGTTCACCTGATATTAGAATAAGTAACCTACTTCTGGTTGAAATCAAAAGGTTTTGGGGGGGGGGAGGGGCGGGGGTAAATTGGTTTTAAGTAGTTTGGATTAATCAGAAAATTCACCAAAATTTTAGAAATCAGTAAATGAATCAGAAAATTCAACAAAATTATAATTTGTAAGTCAGTCAAAAATAGTTTAGGTTATTCAGAAAATTCTAAGTTAATTTTATTTCGTAAATTCCATTTTAATAAGGGCATTCTATTAGTAAGTCCAGAATATAAAAAAGACAGAATATTTTTAATTAAAGAGGTAAAATTGTCATAATAACTTTCGGTTTTATATATTTTATAAGGAACTTTAAAAAGGCTGATTCTTTGAAATCGTTCGATTTATAAAGGTATAATTTATTGACAAGTTGTCGATAATTATAATCAAGTCAGCATATTGTGATTCAAGCTGATTATTCCGAAATGAAAAGTGTTACCGTATTTTTTACCACCCGATATATTTGTGGTATTTTTGTGGTTTTAGTGGTGAGAATACGACTAGAACTCGATCCAGTGTTTATCAATTATAACTCCCATTTACACTCGTTTTATAAATCATTTTACTTGATAACGTTACCAGCATGTGTTTGAAACGTAGTATGTAATGAACCTAGAAGTAGTATATCTATATATCTTGTGTTTTAAAACGTAGTATATAATAAACCTAGAAGTAGTATATCTATATATCTTGTGTTTTAAAACGTAGTATATAATAAACCTAGAAGTAGTATATCTATATATCTTTTGTTTTTCAGAAGACAATTGCAAATTAAAATAGTATTTCGTTTTAACTTGGCAACTGACACCTGTGTCTATTCAAATTATGCCAAATCAATAACAAATACACACAATGTGTAAACTGATATTACATGATAATAAGAAGTAAACCATACATGTAGGTTGTAATAGGGGTGTCCCCACGAATACAATTTTAAAATCAATGTATAAAACAGAACATGAATTTTGCTGTAAACTTTGTGTTTCACTGTTTAATTTCTGTATCGTGATACAATATAAGTATCTGTTATGATCACGTATTTGTATTCTAATATTCAGATACAGAAAATTTATATATTTGAAATTATTCATTTAATAAATTAATTTGAAATATTAGTTTTTTTAATAAGCAACAATGTCACGCCAAGTTTTGTTCAAAACCTGCTGCAATTTTTCGATTACTTTTGAATTGTTCAAATACACAAAACCTTACATTATTCTGAAGTCATTTTCGGTTGACATCGTCCAAATTAGTTTAAAAAGGCATAGCTAAATTTTGTTCGGAATTATAAATTTGATAATAATTTGAGAGCATTAAAATTATAATTTTGGAACTTTGGTCAGTTTGTGTTGAAATGTTTAAAGTGCTTATAAAATTAAGTAAGAGTAAAATAATTCGAATCTCATGTTAAATATTTGATATTTATTTAAATACTATATTTATAAGTTATGAGCATCACATGTACATGATTAAGGCACATCTCATGAGGTTTAAATTCGAGAAAAATTACCCCAATGGTTTTTTTTACAACTGAAAGCAGAATATGAAGTCGTTGTAATATTGACTACTGTGTTAAAGATTTCTATAAGAGTTTAATATAGTAGTATAATATACTTACCCTATCAATCTGTGACGACGATCTGGTTCTGTCTTTATGGTGGTGCCTTTTCTTGGATTCGGTCTTTACTTCACTCCAATCTCACGTGTATGTCACACTTATCACCTGCTCGTGCGCACGCTCAACGCTATTAACCAATCAATTCCCTGTCTTTGTCGCTGCTCGGAAATTAGCAGGAAATCGCAACTGAAATGAAACACTTTAGGGCTTCGTTCAATGTTCATGAATTTTTAAAACGCATCTTACTCGGCATGATTGAAGGTGTCTAACGGTTTACTAAATTACCCCATACTGATAGCTTTAATCATTTGTAATAAATTACTTTCCGTCACGAAACTGTCACAGCAGAATCCCGATCACTCTATAGGTTTAATTGGTCGGGAGGGGCGGAGTTTCGTCTCTTTTCTTGTCAAACCCTTGAAGAAGATGTTATATTCTACGATGCGGAAATGAATTTGTATGGATCCAAGTTGATTTGAATGACGGGTAGTGAATACGGCCTGTTGTTAAATTAAGCGAGGCAAAAGTTGAACAACAAACAGAAGCCAAGATTTTCTACAAATATCTTCAATGTCCCTTTTCTTTCCCGCCTGATGCGCGTTCGTGCTCATTACCTCGCCTTACCTCCGATTCGGGATTTTTACGTGATATTGAGTCAGTAAATTCTCCGGTTATTTTCGACTAAACTGTAGCTTAACAAACTCCAGGCATAAAGATTTCTATGACGGTAGATAGGTCTCATTAACAAGGGGAAATAGTTTATATTGTTACTCTTAACTCACCGGAAATACGTATCGTCGTTTTCAACCGCCATTTTTACCAGCTTGGAATTTCTAATTTGGACTAAACACGTCTTATTTGCGTTAGGATGAAAAGCTGGTGCCTTGTTTAAACCAATAGATATTTCCGTTTCACCCAGAGTCTTTCTATGCCTTTATTAAAGTTTGTCTTTCATCTGCAGTAATATGTGATTCCTTTTTAAAGACTGGAATAAAGCGATAGATGTACATTTTTTATAGATAAACACAAAACGTTTAACAAGAATATTCTTGATGAAAGTGAGTTATTTTGGAAAGTTGAATTAAAATAAGCAATCAAACAAGCTGGTATCGTTACAAAACAGATTTACTGGTCGCTGAAGTAAACTTACCAGTCTCTGAAATAACACTTACCAGTCTCTGAAATAACACTTACCAGTTTCTGAAATAACACTTACCATTCTCTGAAATAACACTTACTTTTCTCTGAAATAAACTTACCATTCTCTGAAATAACACTTACCATTCTCTGAAATAACACTTACCATTCTCTGAAATAACACTTACCAGTCTCTGAAATAACACTTACCATTCTCTGAAATAAACTTACCATTCTCTGAAATAACACTTACCATTCTCTGAAATAACACTTACCCGTCTCTGAAATAACACTTACCATTCTCTGAAATAAACTTACCAGTTTCTGAAATAACACTTACCAGTCTCTGAAATAACACTTACCATTCTCTGAAATAACACGTACCAGTCTCTGAAATAAAATTTGCGAATTTCCCACATTATTTGACCCTTGTTAAGACATACGGTAGAATCGTGCTGGGTGTACCATTGCGCCCGACTAATAATTTCATAATAAGTTACACAAGTTTCACAGTTACAATCTGTAGGTAAGTCAGTGACGGTATTTGCCTGTATAAAAATTGGTTTATACCTCTACCTTAAAAAAGTCAAAGATTTTATACGTTTTAGTCAATAATCATTTCTAATTTTTAAAAAATATATATATTCTTGGGGGAGAACCCTCACTAATGACCAATGCGCTTCCATATATAGAGCTACCTCGTTTTTAATTTCAACATCGCCAGTCGACACCCCCACCATTACTAGTGACAGTTGTACCTGTATTTATTTTTCTTTAAGGTTTTAAAATACGATTTCTTAAACACCAAAACTTATTATTTTAATCCAATATTCTAAAACGTGTGAAAATTGATTTGATATTAAAATTCTGATTATTTCAGGTTTCTGATTATTTTAGTACTTACATAAAAGAGACATAGATTATTTCTTGTTTTTGCAGTAAAAAAGATTAAAGTACGACTCCGCCTTGAAGATAATTACTGGTTTAAATAACTACTGTTTGATAAAGCAATAATCTAATTAGCAACAATGTAACATTAATGTTTAATTGAGGTAAAAAGATGTTGCCTTTTTCTTCTTTTTAACGAAACAACTGATGCTCTACTTGATCCGAACATTTCTGAAACCTCATTAGTACTTTATGAGGAGATTAGTGTACTTTCGTTTAGTTTTGTATCCTACGGCCAAATATTTCGACGCATCCGATGAGATTTTAACTATTGGACGAGAGTCGCGTGTCTCTAGTTATAGTATAAGCTCAGAGATTAACGTTTTATAGTGGTAGAGGGCTGGAGGCTATGAACACGTTACGATCGTTTCTTTATTTTATCAATTACAATCGTTGGTCACTTGAAGTTGATCATACCGCCATTAACGATGTTTAAAATTATATCAATGATTCAATGAATAAAGATTAATTGAACGATCGCCGCCCATTATATGTTTATTACGTGTGTGTACCTTTGATATTTTTCGTTTTCAAAACAAAATCACGAACCATCGTTTTCAGTCCATTACGTCTTTCCAACGTTTTACAAATTGATGAAATCCCTTTTTTTTTTAAAGAATACATTACTTCTTTAGTTGTTATGAAACAAAGGTATTATTAGATTGGCAACAACTTGGATATTAAAAAAACTAAAAAGGGGCAGTATGTCAATTTTCATCATTTAAAACGTTCCCATATTTCTGAAATATGCTGTTTAAATATATTTGTATAATCGTTTTTGCGTTAACATACTAATTTTTGAAGTTCAAACATTCGGGTAAATAAGGACACATTCCACTGGAGTTGAGTGTGTCGTTTTAAAAAATTTCAGTTAATTCTTGGGAAAATTATAACTATGAAAACTACCATGACGTCGTTTCCAGTCGTAATCTGAACGTTGTGTCTGATATCAAATTTTGAAATTATCAGTTTCAAAATTAATAAATCAAAATATCACGTGTTCATTTGTTCATTTCTGAATTTCAATTGGAAACTTTACAACAATCAAATCACCGTCTTCATTGGCCCATTGGGTGTAGAAGAGTAGGACGTAAAACTCCATTTATTCATTTCTTTTACAAACAGTCCATCTCCATTAGACCATGAGGTGTAGAAGAGTAGGACGTAAAACTACATTTATTTCAATACAATCATATCTATTTTCAGGAGGGATATCCTGTCTCTATCAGAAACAGGTAATAATAGAATCACCAACTCAACAGACTCGGAGATTATCATAATACTAGTAGAAATTGTATCAATAACAAGGTGAAATCTTATTCGGTATGTTTTAGTTTTATAAATTAAAAAGAATTAAAATTTCTAATATTAATATATTTTAAACCATTTTACAAGAATAACAACCCAATGATCCTTTCTACCAGAAAACTTAGGTTAACTAGGATCCTTTCTACCAGCTGGTCCTTGGCCAAAACTCTTGGTATTGATTTTACAAGGATAACAACTTAGGTTAACTAGGATCCTTTCTACCAGCTGGTCCTTGGTCAAACCTCTTGGTATTGATTTTACAAGGATAACAACTTAGGTTAACTAGGATCCTTTCTACCAGCTGGTCCTTGGTCAAAACTCTTGGTATTGATTTTACAAGGATAACAACTTAGGTTTACTAGGATCCTTTCTACCAGCTGGTCCTTGGTCAAACTCTTGGTATTGATTTTACAAGGATAACAACTTAGGTTAACTAGGATCCTTTCTACCAGCTGATCCTTGGTCAAAACTCTTGGTATTGATATTACAAGGATAACAACTTAGGTTCACAGTTAAGGATCCTTTCTACCAGCTGGTCCTTGGTCAAACTCTTGGTATTAATGTTACAAGGATAACAATTAGGTTACAGATCTTTACTACAGCTGGTCCTTGGCAACTTGTAAGTTATAAAAGCGTTACAATTTTTACGGAAAATATGTTGAAACTACTTTGATTAAATATAAAAAACAATAGACACCCTCGTTAATCATGTCGTAAAGGAACTTGTCAATTTTATGAAGAGATATTTTAAAACATTACAGAAATATTATACTATTATTATCATTATCATAAAAGCCACAATTTTCTCTACAACCTCATTGATTGGCGTGTGAGTTAAAATTTGTATTTTACGTGTTTGATATAATATGAGATGCCATTATAACGTTAACAGTAACAATGGTGGGGGACAAAGTTTAAATACGGGGTGAAAACATCTTCAATAATCCCTGCGGCTAATTATAGCCTGCGCACGTGCTCTAGACACGCTCGTCTCCCTTGCCTCGTTATCGTTCACGGACGTCAAGTGGATTCTTTTCAACTCTTTCCAAAAATACTAGTCACGATCAAAAAGTCATTAACTACTGCTTAAAGGCAATGTAAACATTATCCGTCTTGATGATCGAAGTTACACTTGATCAAAGGGAGGTAACTCATTCACGGGTAATATTCTTTCATCAAGTACAGTGTTAATTGAAAGGTTGTCAATAAACATCGTATCTCTTCCCAGTTGATCAATTGTTTAAAACCTCTACAATTCCTATTAATGAATTTTTGATTAGCTGCATGATGAATATTTTATAAGTTTTTATGATAAAGTCTTTTATGATTCCTTAAAATCTAACTAATAGCGTTCGTGATTTTTTAACATTGCTATTTTTTACATGGTTTGTTTTCAATACGAAACACCTGCTTTTTTCCGTGCTTCATTTTCTTGTCGTTAGAAAGAGAATATAGTTGATATTTATAAGGAAAAGATTAACTCGAACAATATCAGTTGCTACTGTGAGCGTCAAGTATCCCGCGGTCCATCTAGCAGTTAGGGTCTAAAACAGAAAGTGCCTAGACGCCCATAAAACTTTAATGTGAACCATATCTAAATATAAAATCTATCTTTATTCTAATTAAATCTAATGAATTGAAAGAAGTAATACAGAATTTATCATCACGATGGTCTTTTAGAAACTCTTATTTTCAGATTCTTTTGATATCATTTAGTCCTTTTATAACCTAGAAATAATTCTCAGAATCTGACTGATCCGATTCTACACGCATTAGGTAATATGTTTAGATTTAATTGCAGTTTTTAATCAGGATTAAAAAAAACAAATAAATCCGTTTTCAATGCTATATTTATACCATGAATATTGGATATTGATTTATACGTTATGATATACGCCGGGCAATATCATCAATAACAAACAGTTATGATATACGCCGGGCAATATCATCAATAACCAACAGTTATGATATACGCCGGGCAATATCATTAATAACAACCAGTTATGATATAATATTATCTATATCATTGGTAATAAGTGTATAAGAAATACAATTAGATAATTCAAATATTAATGATAAATAGTTCTAATATTCTAGGATTATAATTTATACAAATAGGCATTTTACAATTATCCAATATTTTCACTGTTAGATCGACTTGGTTGTAAAACAATATATGATAGAAATAACGATATGACATCAATTATTGAGTGATACACTAATATATATATAGAATCTTTAAACGACATTTAGACGTATAAGTATTATTAGAGATAGTTTAGAACTAGCTGTGAAATTTTTCATTATCAAGCCGATTCTATAAATCTATTTTTGTCGTTTGCAAATTAATTCTGAAAAAAAATCATAATTCTCATCCCAAAATTTAAAACATGCCAATACAATATAAGATAGATTAGCTTTGAACATGAATATTTTGAGCTGGTTGACATCAAAGGTTGAATTGCTATCAGGTGTTTTAGGATCTCCTGGGGTGAACTTCGAATTTTCTCACACTTTTGAGCATTGGCGACTACCTAGGATCATCGCTGAGTGATGGTCATTTTATCTCATAAAGAAACACGGATAGCATAAACTCACAAAGCTGACTTGCCAGTACAAAGTAACTGTATACAAGGCATAAAAAGAGTGTTTTCTGCATGAATTAACCCAAAAGAGAAATTTGAACCGAACTTGTGTGAGTCCTTCATAGAGTTAATTCTATTAAACAGTCTATTGTACGGGGGCCATAAAGCTGTAAATGTTGTCAATTTAATGGTCAGTTTCATTGTCCATCTAGTTGTCACCAAGTACCCATGGTCAAGCTATCTCAAAAGATTTATTTTGTTTTTACCTTTTGATCAGAAAGCGAATCTTGTCACAGGTCCTTGTAGTTTAGGTTTCTATAGATGTATGTTTTCATATTTTTAATATCGGGGTAAAAGGTGAAAATATTCAAGTCTGTTCACTCATTATTCAGTCTAATGATAAACATGATAATATCGTCAAACTAATTCGTGTGAAACTTGATATTCTCTCTATCTATGGATGTTGCAGTTGCTTCATCTTGTGTACTTACACCGGGCTTTCACTCGCATCTTTCTACAGTTTTAAACATTGATGTCGTGTATCTTATACCTTGACTGCAATATCCACTATTTTTGTATCATCGAAGATGGTCAGACAATTTATACATCGCATACCATGAAGCGGAAGTGAGAATGTTTAAAACAGTCAGGGATTACTGACGTCACAAGATTTATTCTTTTATTAGCAACGGATTCTTAGCCTTGTTTATGTTTTATAGTCTCTAATTAGTAAGGTTTAATTAGGTCATATTTAATTATCAAGTCTTCACTACCATACACGGCTTCAAACTCTCTCAGTGTTTTAGTAAGTCTGCAATTCCTATTTAAATACTTAGCTCGTGAGGATTGTTTCTTTTAAAAATAAAACGTATTCTTATTCACTGGTCGTAGTTAATGCTTTAATATTATCGACGATTACAAATGAAAGAGTTACTTCCCTTCATATATAGAGACATAGCGAGCATTTCATTTCAATCTGTTGACAGAAAGCCAATAAAACATGCACGGAGAGAGAAAATAATACACAAAGAATGAAGTCTAAGTCAAACATATGCCATCGGATATTATTATAAAGACTTGTTACTGCTATAATTTAGAGGGCAAATACCATGAAAATAAATAGATTAGATGTTGAATAGTGATCAATAGTCAATAGAATTAGTAACACTATCGAACCCCCTACTAAGATGATCGACTCATTATAGCTACAGATGGTGGAAGCAAGCCAAATTAACTTTTTTTAAAAACGAAATAAAAAATAATGATATTTCTAAATCTTGTTTTCTTTGTTCAAGAGGTCTGTTTAACTGAATCAAATCTATTGATATATATTTTAATAGAAAGTCAATTTTAAAAATTTGAAAAAGATGATGTTATTGTTGCTTTCGAGGTTTTTAACTTTTAAAGTTTATACTGGGCACTGATAGCATCAATTAACATCATTCTAATTTTTAATCAGACGTCTGTGGTTCCTGTAATTCTACTAAAACTAAACAGTTCTATTAAAGAGATTGTAAAGAGGTTTTCTATATTTTGTATGTATATCAGGGACACTGATAACATCAATTTACATCATTCTAATTTTCAATCAGACGTCTGTGGTTCCTGTAATTCTACTAAAACTAAACAGTTCTATTAAAGAGATTGTAAAGAGGTTTTCTATATTTTGTATGTGTATCAGGGACACTGATAGCATCAATTTACATCATTCGAATTTTCAATCAGACGTCTGTGGTTCCTGTAATTCTAATAAAACTAAACAGTTCTATTAAAGAGATTGTAAAGAGGTTTTCTATATTTTGTATGTGTATCAGGGACACTGATAGTATCAATTTACACCATTCTAATTTTCAATCAGGCGTCTGTGGTTTCTGTAATGGGTCGTTTCTATCTCGACCTATCCCAAGCGAACCTTAAACTCTCGAAGTCTTTTATCCACCGAGGTTTCGGGAAAAAGAATACAGAGAAAAATTCGCCTCAAAGTTTTAGGTTATTAAAACGTATAGATTTAAAACAGGTCCTTACAAACTTTTTTATTTTTATTATTCATATCTCGACGTGTCATTCCTAATTGATAATGTCATTCGATTTTTTGTACGTGACCTCAAAACAAAACGACATGACCCTATATCTATAATTGACCTTTTAAAAAACAACCTCCACTATTTGACTGTTTGAAGTTGACCATTCAACAACTCTTAGTCAAGATGCCATCGTTAGTGTTCAGTTACTTGGTATTCAAGTCTAATTAGTTTCATTACTTTG
Organism: Nipponacmea schrenckii; assembly: GCA_030562195.1. Taxonomy (NCBI): domain Eukaryota; kingdom Metazoa; phylum Mollusca; class Gastropoda; family Lottiidae; genus Nipponacmea; species Nipponacmea schrenckii. The sequence goes on along the minus strand of JAUJPP010000005.1, from coordinate 7,370,992 downwards.
ATTGACAGTTGTACTATACTTTGACTATTTTTAATTGTGATCTATATTTCATGTGTACTCATTAACAAAAGTTCATTACAATAGTTGATAAAAGAGAAATAAATAATTTTTAGTTTTCTATTGAAATGGTTTTTTCTTAACAATAGTTTTGATCAATGGAGTAAAACTGCCTGAGATACTACAAACCAAAAAAATATAATTAAATAGGTCGATCGAAATAACTCCCAAGCTTTATCGCCAATGTATATATATGAAGATGGTTAATTCCTCGCGACGACAGTAGGGTACAGGGGTTTGTACCCCAATAGAAGTCCCAATTCTAACAAGATTTACAATATACCTTTATACCCCAGTGCCTTAATATAACAAACAAATACAGACAAATTATTCCATCTTTTTCAAATTTTGAGGAGCGGAGGATTGTGCTTTTGGCGCTTCCCCAAGAGTTGTCTCTTTTCAAATATTCGACCTGTCATATTTCATACACCCTGTGGCAGGAGCTGCCACTGTAATTAATATAGCTACAGTCGGAAATTTTCATCTGTTTTAGTTCCAAGTTATTGGCATTGTAAGAATCAGATGAAATCATACTTTTTGATAAATGTTCAAGGCCAGTAACAAAGTTTGATTTTTCGACCTCTCCACCATTAGGCTATTGTTCTGTAAATTAAAAAAAAAATTAAAATTAATTATTTCACATGAAAGACTAACATTTTTTACACGCATGAAAAAATGCAGCCCGCAAAAATCACAACATAAATTAAGTCCAATGATGAGTTTAAGATGGTTAAAAAGGAATAAAATGTTCACCCGTATTCTTTTATATGGTGCTCCCTAGGTCGGCCATTGATCGACTCTTTTGTTAGTGAGGTACGAAAATGGCATCATGATGAAAACAGGTACGCAGAAAACAAAGATGTCCGCCGTGAGATATGTCGTAAACACGTAGGGTTTTGTAGCCACGTAATTTGGCGTGAAAATGATGCACAGTTTGACCAGATGGGACTTAATAGAAATAGTAGTCGGACAATAGAAAAAAGTAAAAAGAAACAGCGAATTAATGATGGGGATCTGTTTTACGACATTCAATCAAGCCATAAAGAAGTATGTTTTTGTTTTCTGATCTCTTCCTATCACCTGTCTCAGGTTCATGTTCAAAATAATGGCGGTTTACTTTGAAGAATTGAATGAAGACATCATAAACGTAATGTTGTGGTGTATAACAATAATTGATAAAAAGATGAGGCGATAAAGAGGTGAATTGGATCTAGCGTGATATCCAACAATATTGTCAAATACCGTCGACCACTGATTAAAATCTATATATAACATTATACACGGTCGTGGATTTCAAACGATCAGCTCAAGTTGAGAAAGGAAACGAATGCGACTGATATTAGTTTGTATATAAAGACTATTATGTACGTTGTATATGGGATCCGTTTGTTTTAAATACAACGGGACACTTTTAAACATAGCATCAGTCCAACTTCAAGCCCTCTGCTTGCGGTAATACCTGAATTGTGCAACAACATGGCCAGGATACCTGACTGTGGTATTTTTGCATGGGTTGAAAAATGAACTAGATTTTGAAACTGTGGTATAATATCTCAAGAAAAGGCGAGTTGTCATCATTGCTACTTTCAACGCTAATAATTCTGTAAACTTTATGATAATATAAAGGCTCCAAAAAGGCTCGATGGTGAGCTGTGAACACTAATACTGATTAACTTTGGTAAAATAAATTACCGTTTCTGATTTAAAGGTACGATTTGTCTAATGATTCGCGAGTGTGTCCCTTTAAATACTCATACAGAGTAGCCACGGAGCACCGTTAAAGGACCTACATTGATAAACTGGAGTCGACTGGCACTGAATCCAATACCGAATCAATTTTAAATCGTTTTGCAAGTTATGTCTTTTTATCGCGATATATTGACCAGGTTCGTGCACTAAGTTTATGTCAAATGTATCACCGCAGTTACCCCTCCCCCCCTCTCCTTTCTCCTCATTTTATATTCTCGAACAACCCCCTGATTGGAGAATCATGTCCTTGGAAAGCAACATCGATAAAGTATTTTCACTGAATTATTTCCATTTCTTCTACGTGACGTTACTGAGTGAACTTCAGTTTGCCTAATTGGTCACTTTATCAAGATGAATCCATATTTCTGATTTTTAATTTTGACTTAGCTTCAGGGCTTTATTGATCAACAATTTATCAATAAATCCTCAAGAACAATAAGAACAGTTCTGTAAGTGTCATAAATAGATGCAATTCTTTCCAAAAAATGTGTTTTAAAAAATACATTTACAGAAAATATTACAATACGGAATTTCTTATCATGCCTTTCAGCAGGTATTCTATAGTAGATATTGCTTGTATATCTAATCTATCTATATTTCCAAGGAGATAACACTAAAAAATATTCCATTTTTATTTATTTTTTATATTAACTTACAGCTATATTGGGAATTTTTCACTTTTTGGAGTTGTAATATTTTCATATTGAGAAAGACTCGTAACAGATTCTCTATTTAATATCAAATATTGAACTTTTTAGGATTGTAATTTCTGTGATAGAATTTATCGGTTTATAAAGGGATTCTGTTGTATAATCATGACACGAGGAAAATCCACTGATATACTCTCTTTAAAGTATCAACTCAATATTTATTTTAACAACTTTTTTTATTTTAACAAGTGTCAATATAGCCTTTTACAAATATCTGATATAGAGTTCTCACGTTTTTATATGATAAACCATATCCGTCGATCAGAAATCAGAATCTGGAGTGTTAAATTAACAGTAGAAATATTTTGTTATGAGATACACAACAATATTAGAATAATATACGAACTATACTCTATGTCAATACGAGAATTGATCAGCATAACGAACGCGTTTAATGAAAGCACAATAGTTAATATGAATCGAATGCCTCCTACTGTTCACTCACGTACTAACAAACCGCCTGTCTTGATTTGTGTTTATATGACAACAATGTATGAAGTAATTAGTAATACCAGCTGATAATCGATATATATATTGTTCTAAAATGGTCTTTAGAAATTTCAGTATAACTTGGGGTCATATTAATTAAGAGGTGAGAGGCGACAATTATTGTAAAAATAAAAATAAATATTTTTTCCCTATTCGTAAATCGACTATTTTTTATCGAATTTATCAAAACATCGGCCGTAACATGAGTTGAACCCCGGTATAGATCAGGATAGTAAGGTTACCTTAGAATTTTAATTTAAAACAAGGAGAAAAAAACAAAAGTACCTCCCGCCCATAGTCCTCCTTCTTCTATTCTTCCTAATGGTCCAGATCCATACATCAATTGAAACTAGTTTCTTTTAAATAGTTCGCAGTTCAACCATAAGTAAGGAATTGATGGTTGTAAGATTGTGGTTTAAGCTATGCTACGAAAGCATAGGTACATGTATGTTGTCAGCGAGAGAGAGTAAGGTTGGTTTAAGCTATGCTACGAAAGCATAGGCACATGTATGTTGTCAGCGAGAGAGTAAGGTTGGTTTAAGCTATGCTACGAAAGCTGTATGTTGTCAGCGAGAGAAGAAGGTTGGTTTAAGCTATGCTACGAAAGCTGTATGTTGTCAGCGAGAGAAGAAGGTGTATGTTGTCAGCGAGAGAGTAAGGTTGGTTTAAGCTATGCTACGAAAGCTGTATGTTGTCAGCGAGAGAGTAAGGTTGGTTTAAGCTATGCTACGAAAGCTGTATGTTGTCAGCGAGAGAAGAAGGTTGGTTTAAGCTATGCTACGAAAGCTGTATGTTGTCAGCGAGAGAGTAAGGTTGGTTTAAGCTATGCTACGAAAGCTGTATGTTGTCAGCGAGAGAGTAAGGTTGGTTTAAGCTATGCTACGAAAGCTGTATGTTGTCAGCGAGAGAAGAAGGTTGGTTTAAGCTATGCTACGAAAGCTGTATGTTGTCAGCGAGAGAAGAAGGTTGGTTTAAGCTATGTTACGAAAGCTGTATGTTGTCAGCGAGAGAAGAAGGTTGGTGTGGTTATTTAAACAAATGACAAATAGAAATAAAAAGTGAAGAAGTCATCTATAATCTTGAGAATAAAATTTAACCTGAAGGCTCTCGGTTTGAGAAAGTAAGAGATAGTACCTTGGTTTATTTTCAGCCTAGAGCCTGTTTCACAAAATCTCAACTTAGGATGATTTTAGTTTTCCAATAGTCAGATCGGTCAATCACTAAAAATGAGTTTTTATTAACCAATCAGGTTACTGTATTTCTTAAAATCTTGATTGTATCTTTGTTATAATTGTGTGAAACAGGTCCCAGGTTTCTTCTTGTTAGTGATATATTAGTTAGTTACTGTAGACTACCGGTGGTATAATTAACATAGGCTAAAAGTTGTACACGTTAAAGAGGCCCAGGGTTGATTTTTAGGGGTCGTTTTGGGCCTTTGTTACATTTAAACAGTCCTCAGAAATATTCAAGCTCTAAGAAAATCGCAAAATACCTCAAACAAAAAATTTCACTTTTAATTTTTTTTTTCCGTGCTGTACGCGGCTGGTCTCCAGTCAGTCTGAAAATTGTGTGTCCTGTTGACAAAGTCTACAATTGAAAATGCGTTGGGCAGTACACAAATAGGAATTAAAGATTACAATAGTTTGTAAAAATAACATGAATATATTAACATTGTACATGCAGAAATAACAATACAATGTCCTTTAATCTAGTCCTTACAGACTGACGTAACAAGATTGATTCCTATGATACTGTAAGTGTTTTTAAGAGTGTGCATTTAACGCTAGTGTTATAGAATAGATCGGAATAGATTACACATGCTTCCGGTTCGTGATAATGGCGGCGCTAGTCTCCTAGGACTGGGGTTCCAGACGTAGGGGAGGGGGTTTGGGGTGCGCTAGATACCTGGTACTGGTACTAGGATTAGGTGACTGGTGAGGTCTACTGAGGTTCCAGATAGAGAAGGGGATGGGAGTTGTGGCGGCCCTAGTCTTCTGATACAGGGTTAGGTGACTGGTAAGGTCTACTGAGGTTCCAGATAGAGAAGGGGATGGGAGTTGTAGCGGCCCTTGTCTTCTGATACTAGGGTTAGGTGACTGGTGAGGTCTACTGAAGTTCCAGATAGAGGAGGGGAGGGGAGTTGTGGCGGCCCTAGTCTTCTGATACTAGGGTTAGGTGACTGGTAAGGTCTACTGAGGTTCCAGATAGAGAAGGGGATGGGAGTTGTAGCGGCCCTTGTCTTCTGATACTAGGGTTAGGTGACTGGTGAGGTCTACTGTGGTTCCAGATAGAGGAGGGGAGGGGGGTTGTGGCGGCCCTAGTCTTCTGATACTAGGGTTAGGTGACTGGTGAGGTCTACTGAGGTTCCAGATGGAGGAGGTGATGGGAGTAGTGGCGGGGCTAATTTACTGGGGTCTTGGGTTACAAACAAGGTGGTCGACGGTCGTGATAGCGAGGGTAGAGACTCACCAGAGAATTTCTACCAGGATTCGAGGGAAATAAAATTTATAAGGTAAATTCACACATACTCTGCGACAGAAAGGCTTACAGATTTATAATTTTAATAGAGATGAAGGTGGGCTACAACTTGTAGTAGTGGTAAAAGCTGGGATTATTGTTCCCCACGGCCAGTGCTGCAAGTACCGCGCCTTTTTCAACATATACAACGATATTTCAATCGATTGTTTAATGAACCGTTATGTTTATATAATAGTATATCGGAAACCAATCAGATACATCGATTAACAAGTCTAGGAGATTCTACTAAAGCTAAATTAAGACCAGTTGTTCGTCACTTTATGTTCAAAGACAAGAATTGATCCGGGCGTCTTCAGTACCGAGTGTCCTCGTTTGTGCGCTCGTGCATAACAAGTCTGACTTCAGTATGGATTTACCCGTGAACTATTCTTCAACACATATCCTTCTTTCTTCTTCTATTTAAAGGGATAATAGGTCTGAGAATGAACATAAAATTTGAAAATTTTAAACTTGGCTAATAAGAGCTGTATACATCAGTAAATTTACCTGCTACCATAAATAACATAAAAAAATATCCAAAACACTAAGTAATTATTCATAAAGATGCATTTGATTATTGAAAAACGCTTAATAAATTGATTAAGCGTTTTTCAAAAATGACTTAGTTTTGCGAGTTTTCAAGATTTTAAGAGATTATGTTATTTTATGACACCAGGTATAAGTTCACTGATCACTTCCATTCTTGGGAAGTAAAATTTTATGTTCATGCCAAGACCTATTATCCCTTTAAAGATGAAGACTTTTCTGCTAAGGTGTTAGTTGTATAAGTGACTGATCTAATTACTTTTAAGAAGGTCAATCACTTTAATTTTTCCCGATTATAGGGTCGAAAAAACAATGTACGGAGCCCGAGCCGGCAGCCTGTCCGGGATTATCGTTACAGTAGCAAAAATAATAGAAGCGAATTGTGCCCTCATCGTGTCCGAATTCATGACCTGTGTATTCGCTCCTACTGAATACTGTAGCTCTATTCCCACAATTATTCGTTTACAAAGTTTCAGCTCTTAAATATTTCTGATAGAAAAAGCTGGGTCAGAAACGTCGCAGAAATATTCCGTAATAACATGACTTGGTCATTTCTGGATCAACTTGTTTCAGATACAAAAAGTAGTAATCGTATTTCATTAAAATTATCTGAGAATCGAAAGCAACTATATATATCTAAAACTGTCCACGTTGTAACACCGGAAGTAGTTGATTAAGTTATTGTTTACTGAGGTCGTCCACCTTCAATATTGATATCAGTTTATTTCATGGAATGGACAAGATATCCGAAGTCCGGTTAGAAATTTATTTTATCAATAATCATCGATTTCTGAATTTTATAAAACCTAAGGCTTACACAAGTACCTAAATCAGAAATAGAATGACCAATGAAGTGAGTTAACGAAACATCGATTGAAACACACTTTTCGCGAAGCCACAGATTAGGAGTACGTGATTAGAGAAGATTTTGTAGCAGTAGATATGAGACGGGAGCGATGCTATTGGAACTATATTTAACCGTCTTAAGTGTTATATTGTGTGGATTTATAGAATATATTGGTAAGATTTTTAATTAGTGTTGATTAACTTCAGTAATAAGAAGACAAGGTGCTGTGTTCAGGGGTGTTCAGGGGTGTTCAGGGGTGCTGTCTCTCTGATGCATGAATGATGAACATCTGAACGCTCAAAATTGTCCAGGTCATGAAGTTGTTTTGATTGATTATGTACTGTACGTCATATAATCAAATTTAAATGAGACCAGGAGATAAGTTGGTTTATAGTTTGTACTTTTCGTTTCAAAAGATGCCTAAATTAATCTAATATTTAATGGTCATCGTCATATGTTTACACAATTATCAGAATAAAATTTGAAAATGTTGTTTTCGCTTCTTTTCCATTTTTGCGGTATTACCTAATTTCGGATGCATTGTGAAAAGCGAAGAGTCAAATTGGATATAACCGAAAGCAGTGATGCTGGTTGTAAATGGTTATATTTCTAGGACTGTTGAACATAAGTATGTTAACTTCCTCGTTACCCGATGTAAAACCTTTCTACAATCGTTTTCAAACGTAGGTTTGTTATTTTTTAGATTGTATCCAATGTTATAACGGTTATTGTTACAAGATTTATAACGATACTATTAAATATACCAGTCTTATAACGGAATGTACTGGTGGTTATAATGTTTTAGAGATACACACTTCTCAAATGCAGAGTGATATCGAGGTAGTGTTAGACGAATATGCGTAAGTATAGCTCTACTTGTATTTATATTCAAACCATGTTACCATGTACCATGTACTGACAGAATATCTTGAAATTAAAAAATACCATGTTATATTAAAAACAAGCGTGTCACTTATCAATCCAAGATGTTATCCAAAAAAACATTATGGTGACAATGTTCACAAGTTCTTTTCTTTATCATGTTCACAAGTCAATGTTCTTTTCTTTATCATGTTCACAAGTCAATATTCTTTTCTTTATCATGTTCACAAGTCATTGTTCTTTATCATGTTCACAAGTCAATGTTCTTTATCATGTTCACAAGTCAATGTTCTTTTCTTTATCATGTTCACAAGTCAATATTCTTTTATTTATCATGTTCACAAGTCAATGTTCTTTATCATGTTCACAAGTCAATGTTCTTTATCATGTTTACAAGTCAATATTCTTTAACATGTTCACAAGTCAATGTTCTTTATCATGTTCACAAGTCAATGTTCTTTATCATGTTCACAAGTCCATGTTTTTTTTCTTTACCAAGTTCACAAGTCAACCAATCTTCTATTTAATGCTTCTTTGAAAACATGGATTAATATGAACTGTTTGCTGTCAAGGGCAGCAACTCGAACTCTGTCCATTGACAAAAAGCAATGTTATCGGCCAATGGTTTCATTTCACTGAATTTCTAGAAAGAAAGGATTTTTTCTGTGCATAATAATGGGGTAATTTATCGGGGCAACGTTGTGCAGTGTGCAATAAGGGAAACTTGGATATTAATATTTATACACGAAGATAAGTAAGCAATGTTTTAGATTTAGAAAAATTTAAAACTGAATTATTTTTTCTATCACCTTTTGAACATGATTTAATTATTTTTGTAGATTCTCCGAGTTTCATTTCTATTTGGGCTTAACTGATTTTACAGAAGGTGTTTTTGCCTGGAGTTCTGGAACCACCGTCACCTACACCAACTTTTCACCGTTAAATTCTAATTCTCCGGGAAATAATTGTGTATTTATATCGTCGAATGATTCGTGGCGATGGTTCTCTACCCCGTGTACTCGTAGTTTAAATTATATCTGTTATAAAGAGGGTAAGTATTAGAGTTCTAATTACCAGGTGTTAATGGCCTGAATCTCCGAACCACTCCCACCGACCCCCATCTCAAAATGGGCCCCACCCCTAGAAAAACAACGGTGCTATATTCTATTTATTTTTAGATTTTAAACTAACAAATACTGTCATCAAAGAAAAAAGATCGTAACGAGGTTTTCTAAATTTTCTAATTTCTAAATAATCAGAGACACTGATAGCATCGATTTACATCATTCTAATTTTCAATCAGATGTCTGTGGTTCCTGTAATTCTACTAAAACTAAACAGTTCTATTTAAAGGGATAATAGGCGTTAGAACGAACATAAAATTTTAAGTTCACTCAAATTTGGACAATGACAGTATATATCCATCAGTGGACTTACCTATACATCAAAATCCCTCTAAAATCCTATAAATCCCCAAAATGAAGTAGTTAATCATAAAACGCTTGAGCCATCCATCAAGCGATTTTCAAATCGTGTAAATATAAAGGGAAGTAACTCTAACATGTGGGTTTTCACGCGTCCTTGACCCCTACTGTTGAATTCCACAATGATGTTTTAGCGTTGATTTACCAGACGCTTTTATTCTCAAACAGAATGGAATCGTCGCTGGCACACTTTTTTTTTAAATTCCGAATATATTTTTATAGTGGCTTTTTAAAATTTGGTAAAGTGTGGGATGCATACTTATTTAACTAATAGTCAATATGAAACACAAATATAAGCCGTAGGACGAGTGGATTCTAACACCTATTATCCCTTTAAGAGGTAGTAAAGATGTTTTCTATATTTTATATGTGTATCAGGGAACTCAAAGCCTTCAAGATTAGTGAATATAAACTAATGTTTAACTGCTTGGAAGGTCGATGAGCTCAAACTCCAATTTTATTATTTCTTGATAACTTTTTTATGATCGCTAATACATTAATCATTATCATGACGAACCAATACGTTATTAATCAAAGAATTCTGAAATATATTGTGTGATCGATCATATACGTTTATCTTCACTTGGAAACTATTAATAAGGTTTATCAATCATATCTATCGACGATAGCTTGCTAGACAACATAATATATACCTACTAAGGCAGTTTAGTGGTAACGGCAAAATCTTAGATTGTAAGATATGGTTGGGTTGGGTTGGGGCACAAATTGCAGAACAAATCCAGTAGGCAGTGCAGTGCTAACCACAATATGTTGACTTCGTTCAAGGGCAATAACTCAAATACTGCTAGGGCTTATAATATCTATCAATAATTCAATGTACAGCCATTGTACCCTGTTTTATAGATAATTGATTCAGCACTTAAATCGTTCATTAATAGTTTGTATATGACGTATTGATCTGTCTTATCTTTACGGTACACTTATTGTCTTTATAGATATATAATTATCAAAATAGAATCTCAAACATGCTTCGAGCCCTTTGATCTTTAATAATCAGTCTATTTCAAAAGTTAAACCAAACTTTCCTTTCTTTTATTATTTTTGCTTTAAATTTTACGATATCCACTTTATTATTGTAATAAAAATAAAGCTAGAAAAAAGAATCGAAAGTTTGGTCTAATTTCAATTTAACCTTTCATTATTACATTTATAATGATTGTTTAAAAGATATATAGAAATAGACGTAGGTCAATAAACACAGGATATATAGATATACTATTTTCTACTATTTACCGTTTATTTAATGTTATAAAGAATCACCAGATATATAGATATGCTATTTCTGATATTTATTAACTCAACATTTCACATGCTCATACTGACAGTGTTATCAAATATTATATAGAATCACAAGATATATAGATATACTATTTTCTTCTATTTACCGTTTATTAAATATTATAAAGAATCACCAGATATATAGATATACTATTTTCTTCTATTTACCGTTTATTAAATATTATAAAGAATCACCAGATATATAGATATACTATTTTCTTCTATTTACCGTTTATTAAATATTATAAAGAATCACCAGATATATAGATATACTATTTTCTATCTATTTACCGTTTATTAAATATTATAAAGAATCACCAGATATATAGATATACTATTTTCTTCTATTTACCGTTTATTAAATATTATAAAGAATCACCAGATATATAGATATACTATTTTCTACTATTTACCGTTTATTAAATATTATAAAGAATCACCAGATATATAGAAATACTATTTTCTACTATTTACCGTTTATTAAATATTATAAAGAATCACCAGATATATAGATATACTATTTCTGATATTTATTAACTCAACATTTCACATGCTCATACAGGCAGCGTTATGAATTTTTCTAAAGAACACATATATAGATAAATATACTAATTCCGACTGTGAGAGAAAACTGTAATTAGTAAATTATTTCAAAGCCAATATAAATGAAGATATAAAAAGCTTAATGTATCTACCAAAAAAACAATATTTATCTCAAAGTCTAGGAACAAATAAATAACTTATTATCACCCGCAGTTCGAGTCCAATATAGACAATACTTTTAACGTTTTTTTTTTTTTGTATTTGTAGGAAATGGCACCGAGGTTGAAGTAACGTCATCAATAGTCACAGAAACTTCGTCTGCTACTGAACCGGAAATAACAACAACTGAGTGGGAAACAACAACCGCTGAGTGGGAAACAACAACCGCTGATTCGGAAACAACAACAACAACATCTTCTGTATCCGAAACTACATCAAATCTTCCAACTTCACCAACATCTACTGTACAAAGTCCAAGTGTCAATACATCGACAACTTGGATACAAACTAATTTATCGTCCATACTCCTGCGATGTTCATTTCAAGCCATTAGTTGTAGGTGTCAGGGAGGAAATAACTCCACTATTAGTGAGGAACTACAATCACTATATTTAGAATTAAGCAATATCAGTAAAGCAGCGAAACAATTCCAGAAGAATCAAAGACTCTACAGTCGACATGATCATCGTGTATCCAGCCAAACTGTGGGATATCTCGGTATATCAATATTACTCTCTCTGGCAACTGTGTTGCTTATTTTTGATATTTCTAGACTCTGCGCGGTTAAAATAGCCCCTGCGGTGTGATGAGCTGAACAAATTTATGCAATTTCTCAAAACAATATTGACCCAAGAACTAAATGTTCCAAGGGGTAGCTCACAATTAATCTTTTACTGTGTAAAATGATGGGAAAATTAAAGTGGGAGGAGGGGGTAGTGGGGAGAGGTCAATATCTATTTTGGGATAGGATCGTCACTTAACTTATCAAGAATAAAATTCATTTTTTTACTGTGTAAAATGATGTTGAAATTGAAGGTAGGAGGGGTGGGGTTTGTGTGGGGTGTTGTCCGTATCCCTTTTCAAGAATAAAAACATTTTTCTTCGTTTTTCATTCACCCGTTTCTTCATTAGTTCCACGAGGTAAATTTTTAGATAGAAAATTATGTATTTTTGTATTTATTATTTTTATTTGTCTCTAGAAGCGATATTGCGAGCTGGAAAACTAAACTGTACCGACATTTAGAGTTGTTTAGCTTTATCGATTGTTATATTTTAATGTTGCAAACAAAACTATAAATTATATTCTAACAATAGTACGAGATTATTTTATTACTTGTCGGTAGATACAATACTCTCATTTCAATACAAATTACCCCCACTTTCCCCTTTACGCCTCAATAATTACCGGCCATATGTCAAAGGTTATGCTCTTACACATGCGCGTAACGACACGTGCGACGTGATATGGACGCCATCTGATGGAGAACAAAGGGGCGATAATCATGTTATTATAGATAATTGAGTCTCACTTAAATGATTTAGAAATAGATTTTATTCACTGTAATTTGGCCAATTATTTCGTCTTAAAATCTCAAGAAATCCACACATCTGTAATTTTCTCTATCTTTCGGATCTAAAACGTGTCTATATCCAATCAGGTTGGCTGGTACGTTGGCTGTTAACATGAGTTTCCTTCTGAGGAATAGGCCTACAATCATTACAGATTGAGATGACGGGTAAGGTGCCTGATGGTGTGATCTACAATAACACGGGAGGCAACTCTATTTAAGATTTAGAGATTCAGACAACAATGGAATAAAATCGTTCCAAATTGATATTTCAGGTAAAGCGATTCGGATATTTTGATGAAAGATAACATGGGAGACAACTCTATTTAAGATTCAGAGATTCAGACCACAATGAATATCTTGTATGTATTTATTAGTTAATTTGTCAGATTTATTCAGGTTAGGCTTAGTCGTGTGGTTACTTCGTTGAATTAAACATTTCACATACCTTGAAAATCTTGTACGAACATCCGGGAAACTGGGTGGCTGTATAATAGCCACTGACGCCGTCCTGACCTCCATTTTGTATACGGATAAGGGGATGGAGGATTAACATTTCTGTTCACTTCGGTGAAGAAAGGGACAGTCTTGGTCGGACTCAACTACTCAGCAGAAACACGTGTTGTAAGTTCGGTTCTCCCAATTTATCGGTAATTTTAAAAAATTGTGTCAGGTTCTGTTACAATTAAAACCTAGAAAAATGTGAAGTTGGGATTTGTCAATCAAATATTTCTTATAGAATTAATTTATTACATTATATGATTTATATAACAACGATAGTCGATGTGGTGAAAGTTAGATAACTCTATTTAATCAGACAACAAATAACTTATATCGATTTAATTTCGGTCCGTCTGATAATATGACAAGAAAACAAACTCTCCTCTTAAATATTCCAGCCATATCAAAATTAAAATTCATTGGTGTCGTGTGTTGAATTGTTCTTTTCAAATGGTGAACAGGCGACCGTTCTAACAAGTATTACACCATCACTGTGTGAAAGGACTGATATCGATCATAAAGATATCATTCTCTAGTCAGGCTTAGTCAAATGGATACTTCGTGTTATTTAAAAAAAATAAAATTTGCTGATGCAACAAAAATATTACCGAAAGGTTATATCCATTGACGCAGTCCTGATTTTTGTGAGTAAATATCGTGAATATACCTAGTTTAAAAGTGAATGTCTACAATAGAGAAAGACGCAGAATGCATAAATACATAGAAATTCAGTCTTAGTGATCGAAGCTATCTAAAGGCTGGAGGAAGAGTCTGGATAATCTAATAGTTATTGCACAACCCCATATTTCAACCTGTAATAACTCCGGTACACACTGATCGAGCGGGTCAGGCTCAGTCCAGTGGTTACTTCGTTAAATAAACAATTCTACAGCTCAGAATGATCAACACGAAAGTGTAAGAACTACGGACGCTACCTTGACCTTTTCAACTTTTATCCAGCATTAGGGTATCTATTACTACTTTGTCACCCAGTAAACATCTCGGAATTTTACCATGGACACATTGCTTGGTATGCACTCTACAATTAATAGAGCAATATACGATAACATGGGAGACAACTGTATTTAAGATTCAGAGATTCAGACCACAATGATTAACTTGTATGTATTTATTAGTTAATTCGTCAGATTTATTCAGGTTAGGCTTAGTCGTGTGGTTACTTCGTTTATTAAACATTTCACATACCTTGAAAATCTTGTACGAACATCCGGGAAACTGGATGGCTGTATAATAGTCACTGACGCCGTCCTGACCCCCATTTTGTATAGGGCCAAAGGGGTTGGGGGACTACATTTCAGAAAAGGAGAGTGTTGGTCGGAGTCAACTACTCAGCACAGCAGAAACACTGTGTTGTATGTTCGGTTCTCTCAATAACCTACCCTTGATCGATCATTTTAAAAAGTTGTGTCAGGTTCTGTTACAATTAAAATCTAGAAAAATGTGAAATTGGGATTCGTCAATTAAATATTTCTTATAAAATAAATTAATTACATTATATTGCTAACATAAGTACTCGGCAACAATATTCGATTTGGAAGAAGGTAGATAACTCTATTTAATTTTACACTTTATCAGACCACAAATAAATTACCAATTAATTCACTCGGTCAGTTTAATAATTTGACCAAAACTACCCCATAATAAGCTCACCTCATACATATCGCTATGATTTTTTGTTGGTGTTCGAAATGCACCATAAGATGCAAAAGAGTAGGACGTAAAACTCCATTTCACTTCATTTCGAAATGTACGAATCTGAGCTAAATAGACAAATATCATTGCAAAATGGCCACAGCACATTCTCGTTGAAAATATCTATCATTTCAGTCACAGCCGTCTACAAAATTCGCCCAAGGGTGGATATTTTAAAAAGATGACGAACCATCGGTTGTATAATAGAAATTTAATATAAATCTCAGCGGATTAACACTAATCTGTTTCAAATCCACTGTAATAATAGAACGACTAGGGGGGTAGGGAGAGGCATATGTTGTCAAAATTTGGGCTACGTTGTCATTCAGGATCCTAGATCAAATGAAAAAGAAAATATTCAACCAGAATCACAGTAACTTCCAGCGTGGTAAGTTGGTTTAATATCTTTTAACTATTGAATATTATTCATAAGGGAGGCTGGCGACTGGTACTATCTGAGAGCACCTGTATCTTCCATGACTACTTACTACTGAAGATATCTGCTAAAATCCGATTCGTCCCACTGTAAGGGATTGTAAAGAGGTCTTCTAAACTTTTTATATGATCGAGTATTAGCTAGCATCGTTTTGCTACATTCCAATTTTAAATCAGACGTCTGTGGTATCTGAAATTCCACCAATTTTCTATTTAGAAAGTTTTATATACGCTGTTTCATTTTCATTAAGTTTTATATATTATAAATATTTTTTTTCTTTTCAGAAATATGGATTCTTCGTCGTGTTCTCAACCAGTCGGTTGTAAGTTTCGTTACCAACAAATCCTGAAAAAATGTATCCAGTTTCTGTTTGTTTTTGCTGCAGTGTTGGTTGTTTTCAGTCATTTCCCAGTTAAACACAGGTCTAAAACCATCAATAATATTATTACAGTTATAGAATCTAAGGCAAAAGGACGTGACAATGGAGGCTACGGTAAATGTCCGAACGTCTTAGACTGGATGCAGACTGGACAATGGAATCTAAAACCAGCCACATGGAAGCAGAAACGAGACCAAGAGAAATTCATGTCCATCAACGGTATCAATATCATGACGCATACAAGGAAAGATAACTTATGTGGTAACGTGTCGGCTGATGGTATGCATTACTTCAGGGCCCTGTGTAGTCCGATCGGACCCAAACCTTGTTGCTATAACAACGCCTGTGAATATAAAACAGTTCAGGAATGTCAATGTCCAGATTGTTACGACATTCGAGAACTGAAACATGCCGAGCTGGGAACTTGGGAATCCAATAATAAGGACTGTCCATTGAAAGAGTTCACTGTTGAAGAAGCTTGTGAAATAGTCCGGGGATCTCACATTCTCTTCATGGGAGATTCATTGATGAGGCATTTCCACACTGCCATGATGTTGTTTTTATCGGGTAATTATGATGGCGGAGCCTTACAGAAGGGGACCCCACAGTGTAAGTAGGCCTACTTATTTATTTTCATTATGAATTGAATATTAAATATGATTTGTATTATCTATGCCTACTCCAGTTTCTTCTGTCCTGATGATGGATGTGTCCAAAACATCTATCGTAATCTAAGTAGACTATCTATAGGATAATTTAGCAACAGGAATTATGGAGGCTATATGAACAAATTGATGAACGTCCACTTAGATATATTATTTCCGTAATCATAATATTATGGAATATATATTTTATATTTTTCAGCCATCAGAGACAAGTGTAAGGGTATCTTCATGTATACAGAAATCGAATGTCGATACTATGTTAGGAACAACGGAGCTGTTTGTGGCGGTACAGCCAACCTGACGATGGCCTACGTTTTTTTCGCTAAAGATGTACCGAAGGCTCTGGATTATCTGACACGCCAGGCTGATAAACCAAGATCTATGGCTATGGTCGGGATAGGCCTACACAACTGGTTGAACCTCAATTTAATTGAAGGCTTTATTAAAGGAGTACACAAAGAAATGAAGCATCACAAATGGCCGAGAATTGTTTGGCACGGTCAACATTATCAAGGCCTTCTGAAAAGTCCCATCTATGTATCACAATCTAACGAAAACGTGGCCATTTTTAACAGCAAGATGAAAGATATCTTACCGGACTATAATATGGATTTTTTTGAAACTTTTCGAATGACGAAGGGTTTGTTTAGTTTTGATGGTACCCATTATGGTATCGGTGCCAATAGAATGAAAGCTATTATGTTGTTACATTATATCAAACAGTTGAAAGAAAGAGGTCTGTGGTAAATAGACCTCGGCCTTCTCTGTTTTAAAAACGCACTTCAGAACATGTGTTGTCATGGTAATGTTTCGCCGGTATCGGAAAGGTAAACTGATTTTCTAAACTTAAATGCATTAGAAGCACTGATATTATCCATTTGCACAATTTAAGATTTGAATTTTTTGTTAGACGACTGCCCAGTAGGCCTACTTGTTAAAACTAAGCGCTAAGCGTCACTATCGCAAAGGCCTTGGATATTATAAGCATATTTTGCAATAGTGACGTCATAAAACGCTAAGTTTGAAAATTATAAAGGTGTAAATCGATGTTATCAGTGTCCCTGATATTTAAATTGAGAAATACTCATTTCAATCCCTTTAATTAAAATATAAACCTCAATTCAGAAATTCAACTTTATCTATTTTAATAATATATATATCTATGCTACCAAGATAATTGATACAAATTGATACAAACTTGACTGAATCATTGTAATTATTAAAGGAGTATATAGATTTTATTTATAAAGCCGATTGGCGAAGGTTCATAACATAAGTGGACCGATTATAGAAAAAAATGTGAGTAGCCTTCTAAAATGGCAATATGATGTAAATTGTAGAAATAATCGTATTTATTAAAATGTTTAACATATTAATATATCTATTTATTAATGCTGGAGTTAATTTAGCCGATTGAAGAGGCTATAGAAAATCCTTATTCTAAACCATGTTGTGTCAATTCAATGTCGTCATTATATCGAAGTCTCTGGCAATGACGTGTATAGTCATTAAAACGTTGCTATGGAGACATGCCTATCGTCATGCATTGAAGAATGAAAGATATTGCATCACGTAGCTGAAAAAATAATCAACAAAGTATAATAAACTCGTTCGGCTCGACCTTCGTTAATATTCGTTGATTGCCGTGAGTTGAACATTGTAACGAGCCCGAAGTCGAGTTTAAGTAACCGTCTGGATGATAAGGACTACGAAACTGGATAATCTTAACAGCAAACTAAAAGTAGAGTTATATAAATTTGTTGGTCAGATAGAAAGAGTCAGAGAGTAGATCACGACATGGCCACGATTCAGGTATTTTATCGTGTAGGTTGGAGGTACAGTTTACGGAGCTGTAGGTCTACTAACGTATTACAATGCAGATACAATTCGAAACAAAATCCATCAGTAAAAAGCGACACTAAACATTCACAGGTAAATATAAATTAAGCTTTGTTATAAAACTGTTCTATTTATAGAGTACAGTAACTATGTTGGTTGAATAGACAGTGCTGCATTCGAATCAATGCAATATATCTGTAGTGTGGTTGTAAAAACACTGGATATACAGTTTCAAGCATTCGAATCAATTGAATAAAGTGTGGTCACGATTTTATGTCTTTATTCGCCCCTTTATTGAACTAATGAGGTTCCAAGGTTGCAAAAACACTTGCTTTGCAGATTCAAGTTTTGGATTGGGGGGGGGGGGGGCGTGGTGGTGGGAAACATGGTGACATTCGGGCTTGAAGCCTCGAGGAGACTACATGTAAACATTTTATAGACAACCCCTCTGTTATCGCTAACACCGAATATGATATGTAACAAGTATAGCGCCGTTTTGGTTATTGAAGGTGGATCCGTTCTCTGGAAGCTGAATTTGTTCTATCTTTAAGTCATTTTCTGTTATAATGTTGACATTTAAGATACTTTATGACGGCGAGTGTTCGATATGCCAAGTTGAAATATCCGTATTAAAAAGATTACCAAGTCGTCGTTATGTTGATTATGTGGATATCACTAAAGTTGATTATCAACCTAAGCTGTATCACGGTATAACGTACGAACAGGCAATGAAAGAAATGCACGTCATCTCCAATGATAAGGTAGGCCGACCTTGACCCCCCGACCTTCACTTGTATGGAATCTTCTTATAGAACCATCTTCAATTATTTCGTCTTATACCTTGACTAAAATAGCTACCTCTTCTCCCTTTTTCATATTTTCATTTTATTGTCCCCATGAGCTGAATTTTACACAGGATCAAGTCTTTGTGTATTAAATCAAATTCTGACCCATGAAAAAAAAGAGTTTATAATTATTGTAACATTGGATTTTACTCCAGCGAAAACAGCCAATCGTGGCCCTCGATAGAAGCATTACAGCTTATAATTTACAGAATTTCTGTCGAGGGCTCTGATTGGTAGATGTATCGGGAACACGTGTTTTCACCATAATAAGTATGATGTTCAATCTGGTAATTATTATTTCTAGGTTTATGTTAAAGCCGATGCCATTAGAAAGATGTATGAGGTTGTTGGTTTAAAATGGTTGGCTGATTTTTCAAGATGGCCGATTATAGCTCCATACTGTGACAGACTGTACACTAAATTTGCGAAATATCGTCTGAAACGAGCTTTAAAATCATGTGATTCTGGAAAATGCTCAATTAAATTGAAACAATTGAAAGAGGCTAGCGAAAGATGAGATTTGGAGACTCGTTTAACGGACTCATATTTACTAACGATCTTATTCTCATACTTTGACTACATTAATCAACTGTTTAATTGTAGTACGAACCTACCGATAACATTAAAATATACCTTTTATCTCCCTTGTTACAGTTTCATGTATTGACTATCAGATGTACTGTTAGATTGATGTAATATTGATTGACAGAGGCAACTTTACTGGTAAATGTTTTAAGAGTTGTCTCCCCTTGGTTGGTTGGTTGGTGGATGTACTTGTATAAGGTATCTAGTGTAATTGAAGAAGTATATCAGTGCCTATTGCCATATTACAGTTGCCTGTTTCTGATAGTATATAATATTATATTGTAAGAAGGTTTACACTATCGTCAACATGTTCTGTTTTAATTGTAAACCGATTAATTTTTCCAACAGATATAAATAAGAACATGGGTTTACATTTTCAGCTGTTGATTGTAAACAGGTTGACAGAGTCCTTGTCTGCAGTTGTCTTGATTGTAAACAGGTTGACAGAGTCCTTGTTTTCGGTTGTCTTGACTGTAAACAGGTTGACAAGAGTCTTTTTTTTTAAAAGTTGTCTCAGTTGTAAACAGGTTGACAAGAGTCTTTGTTTCCAGTTTTCTTGACTGTAAACATGTTGACAAGAGTCTTTGTTTCCAGCTGTCTTGATTGTAAACATATTGACAAGAGTCTTTGTTTCCAGTTGCCTTGATTGTAAACATGTTGACAAGAGTCTTTGTTTCCAGTTGTCTTGATTGTAAACATGTTGACAAGAGTCTTTGTTTCAGTTGCCTTGATTGTAAACATGTTGACAAGAGTCTTTGTTTCCAGTTGTCTTGATTGTAAACATGTTGACAAGAGTCTTTGTTTCCAGCTGTCTTGATGTAAACATGTTAAACAAGAGTCTTTGTTTCCAGTTGTCTTGATTGTAAACATGTTGACAAGAGTCTTTGTTTCCAGTTGTCTTGATTGTAAACATGTTGACAAGAGTCTTTGTTTCCAGTTGTCTTGATTGTAAACAGGTTGACAAGAGTCTTTGTTTTCAGTTGTCTTGATTGTAAACAAGTTGACAAGAGTCCTTGTCTTCAGCTTTCTTAATTGTAAACAGTTTGACAGTTGTTCAGTACTAAAAAAACAGTAATAACGCGAGGAATATATTAATTAAAATAACAAAGTAAGATATCCATTGTGTTTTATGTGTATCCTACCATGCAAGTTATAAAACTAATGACTTGTAAAACGCTACAGCTCATCACGAAAATTACATCGACCAAAGACAATAGAAATTATGTTTACAATAGAATACGATCATATAGTCGGGTGCATATTCTCAATGTCTTGGTTTCACGTCTTTCGTCCAATACCTTGATATCATTTAACACTGTCCTTGTATCAGTGATGTTAAGTAATACGGCGTTTTGATCGGATTAGAAGTTACCGCGTACTTCCAATCAGAGCCCTTGATAATAGATTGTAAACAGTATGATTAGTTTTACTGACCATCGTAGACGAAACTGTCTTACAAGGTTTCTCATTGGTTAGACTGATTTTTTTCACAAGGTTGTATAAGATGAAGTTTGTAATAGCTTGTCATTGTGAGATGTATAAGATGAAGTTTGTAATAGCTTGAAATTGTAAAGATGTATAAGATGAAGTTTGTAATAGCTTGACATTGTGAAGATGTATAAGATGAAGTTTGTAATAGCTTGATATTGTGAAGATGTATAAGA
Source organism: Nipponacmea schrenckii (assembly GCA_030562195.1). Taxonomy (NCBI): domain Eukaryota; kingdom Metazoa; phylum Mollusca; class Gastropoda; family Lottiidae; genus Nipponacmea; species Nipponacmea schrenckii. The sequence continues at coordinate 7,349,674 of JAUJPP010000005.1, read as the reverse complement.
TGAAGTTTGTAATAGCTTGATATTGTGAAGATGTATAAGATGAAGTTTGTAATAGCTTGACATTGTGAAGATGTATAAGATGAAGTTTGTAATAGCTTGACATTGTGAAGATGTATAAGATGAAGTTTGTAATAGCTTGACATTGTGAAGATGTATAAGATGAAGTTTGTAAAACCTTGACCTTGTGAAGATGAGTCTGAAGTGAGGAAGAGGGGTACTGTCATCAGACAACTCATGCCTAGCGGACCTTAAAGACAATTATTTGTAGGAGAAATAACTAGCCTGGGATATCGTGATGATAACATACTCTTTTGTTGAGCATCAATAAAACTTATCATTGGATTTTGACTCGAATAAATGTTACTAGTATCGGAGTTCTACTATTCTATCGCAGCAATTATATTGTTGTAGGTTCAACACGGCAATGGTTGAGATAAACATTAGGACTTTTCAACCGATTTCCCCTTGTCAGTGATACAGGTCTGAAAGACTGACATGGAAAAGGCGTCTAGTTGTTCAGATGGGACAATAAACCGAGGACCCGTGTGTTACAGGCTGTGTATGTTAAAGATCCCTCAACAGTTGGAAATCGTAAAAAGCGTAGGCTGATACCGCTGTCTTGGCAAAACTTCCTTCATTGCACACTGCATCGCGTTGTAAATGATACAATCAGTGTCCTCGATACACGTAAAAAATGAAATCGAAAACCTCTTTACAATTCCGTTATAATATCGATTAATAAGACGGATTAATTCTTGATAATAATTTAATTTGATGTATTTACAAAGTCTAAATAAAATCTCCATTAACCTATCTTTAAGAAAGATTGATTTTCTTTTATCAAAATATACTTAAAACATTAAATTTTACGAGAAGGTCTTTTCCTCTTAGCCATTGTTTTTCCATTTATTATAAGAAAGATAATAGTTTTAAATAACTTAAGATAATCACTAGATTAGGCCCACGCCGCCTTGAAATCTGCTCTAGGTGCGGTTTTGTAGTAAACAAGATGTTTCCCCACACCAAGTCAAGTGTTTTCGCTAGTTTCATTACCGCTATGCATTTCGACGTGCAGATCTCTGTCAAGGGTAGAATCAGGTGACGTGTCATCACCTAATAATGCTCGACAAATGAAATCCACGGACTCGTTTGATAACAATAGTTTTAAATTTAAATGATAAAGAGAGTAGGTATATCAAAATACCTAATATTTCTTAATAATGAAATTATTAATAGTAAAACAAAACCTTATTAATTATATATGAGCTTTGTTTTAATTGGAATGAAAGTTATTGAAGGTTTGATACAGTCTGATTTATCTACTAGAGTTGTGATAGTACCATAATGGTTTATTTTCCTAGCATGTTGTTTTTGTCCCAGGTCTTCTCGGATCGTTTAGACACCAACCACGGTGCTGCAGGACAAACTTTCCATAAACATAACGACATTCCACCTGAAACGATAATGATATTGATGGTAATAATAAACTCTTTATTTTATATGTTCCAATACACGAGGCCATGGTACTGTCTTACATTCAGCTCGTGGGGACGTCTGAATTTGGCCGTATACACCAAAGTGACCTTGTTCTGTTTTTGTGTGCTTCCAAACTTTGCTGTTTGTCACATATATAAATATAACAACTATCAATGCCAACCTATGGTTAATAGGTTGAACCTATGATATATTATACTGTCAGGAATAACGACTGGTAGAATCTGGATAACATGCTCAAGGAATCTGGGCATGTAGCATGCTCAGGCACGATCCTTGAAACCGGGCCCAGATCATTGGATAAACCTGTATATCCCACTATACCGACTATTCACACGTGTATGTCGATCTCCATTTCTGGCTTAGCAAGTACACCCACCTCCCTGTCCCTTCCCCCTTAAAAAATATCAACGTCAGGTGGAATATAAAAAAAATGAACATGTACCACGTCAACTTGTACGAGATAACAGCTTTAGATATAATATATCGATAACGTGTAAATAAAGCCGTATTAAATATATTTTAACCATTTTCCTATTAAGGTTACAATAATATGTTTAAATCTAGGCAAATATTGGATGGCTATAAAAAGCCGAGTCAAATTTATCGGCTCGAGAACAATGGGGGTCTTAATGAAAAAGAGAAACATTGTTTTAAATTGAATCTAATGGGCTGATGCTCTGGGCAACCATTACTTGCAATAATAACTTGGTTTTACCTGGCCCACACAATGACAATGTTCAAAAGCTTTTAACCGATTTTAGTTATAAAAACGAAAAGATTGTTTTAAAAATTAAAGTAAAAGCAGTTGCTGTTAGCTAGTAAGATTTAGTTTTTAAGTTAAACTCTATAGAAAGATGTTAATAACTTTTGTCTTATCAATGTCTCTCTATCCCGGGCTGGGTTATTTAAATTTGTCAATTAAAAAGAAGGGGGAGGGGGTCAAGTCAAAAGTACCTTAATGTTAATGGAAAGTTTTTCAGTTAAGAGAAGCTTTTACAAATTTTTACGATTAAGTTTTAAGTAGTATTAGCTGTACTTTGTGAAGATGTTTCTGTACCAGCCCTGTTAACATCATATATTCTAGCCAGAGACGGCCTGAAACAATTAATATTCTATCTAACAGGGGAGGTAATAGAGGTAATAAAACTGTTTTATTGAAATTGAAGTGGCGATATTTAAAATAAACTGTTCAGTTATTGGCCGCAAAGTTATATTTATATGTCGCTCATTTCGCCTCATTAATCTACTATCAATTATTCAACATTCATTAGAGAGAGTAGCTGTAAACTTCCAGGGACAGTCAGTAGGGCGTCCCAGTCAATCACCATACATATTGGTTAACCGGAAGTGCTGACCTGTCATGCTCAGTGAGTACTTCCGGATACGCGAAGTTCAGGATTGTCTTTTATTATCACATGGTGAGATTCGATGGTTATTTCGTTGTTGTTATTTGTGCTAATGTCAAATGCTGAAGACATTTAAATTAAAAATTGATGATATTCTCTTCAGTGACCTCTACGACATTCTGAATTTCATTAATTTAACTTGCAGGAATAATGGCTTCACTAGGCCTACCACAATAATTACATTCATATTCTTTTTTATAATAAAATAGATTATACGGTTAAAAAAATAGAACAATATTAGAAATTATGCTTGTTTTGAATCAGAATTTACGTGTTTTAAATGATTAATTTAGACGTAAAATATGAAAAGATTTGAGGAAGTTTTGATGAGTATGTCTGATAATACCGTTGATGACATTGTTCATGATCTCTGTGTATTATCAATTCTAATTAGTTAGTTAGAAGGAGAGATGAAACACAATCAAGCACCTCTTTCGCCTTCAGTTCTGTAAGATACGTGCCATCGTTAAGCAATGTGTATAGAATTGACGTTAATATGGAGAACGTCCTGCGGCGATTTGTAGAACAACAGCTAAAGTGATGTCTGTTGATAAGAGAATGGGCAAACCGGAGCATAACTTAAAGGGAAGAAATCTGTAAAAGCCACTTGTGATTTACCGAGTTACCCCATTCTTAAAACTTAACGAGTTACACTGGTTCATTAATGATAATTTTATTTAAGGTTTTTCATTAATTCGTTTAATTGTTAACAGTAAGTTCCCGCTCTGATTATAAAAGGCCCAGTAAGGTATGATTTTTATAATTTATTCAAGAAGTTTTCTGACTTTATTTAGGGATTTCCTTTCCTAATCTAACTACTCTTCTTGGATTTGACCTCTCAGTGGTTTGACCTCTCAGTGATTTGACCTCACAGTGGTGACTCAGTGCTAACAATGACTTCCCATTGATGAAATTTGCTGTCGTTCAGATGGACAATAAATCTGAGAACTGACTTCCTCTGGGCAGTTTGGGCGTTAGTTAGAAATCAATGTAGAGTCTGAAATAGCCGCCCAAGAAATATACCTCATTGCACACTGCATGTGTTACATATTTTCTTTAGTTGCTAGGCTACATGTTCAGAAAGAGAGAAGATTAATCTGCAGTTCATATATTATTTTATTTTATAAAGGTTATGGGTAAAAATAAAATAAAACTGACGGTCAAACTTACCGGATCTGCCTTGCATGGGTGGTCTGTATCGTTTTTGTTGATTATTGAATGGTATGCTTGCTAACTCAGAAAAATCTAAATTCGAGCCTTCCGGTTTTGTGTTTTTTAATCTATCGGACGTCGACAACAGTCGAGCAATGAATAAGGCCTTCTGAAAGATACAATTTAACACAAAGTTTAGGACAAAAGTCCAAGAAATTCAAACAAACAATACAAAATTAAAAAGAGCGAAGTAAAATAATTGATTAGCAATTTATTACATCAAACAGACTCGACTGTCCCGCGATATCGTTTAAATTAGACCATGACGTCATTGTGTTAATGAAGCTGGGCGTAGAACAGTATACAGTTCTATGAGCTAGGTTACGGTTGCTATTCGTCTATTGGTTAATATCAGATGGTCGTGGAGATATTCTTTACGTTGATAATTTGTAATTGGTCACTTAACAATTAATTATCAGTGTATTAGATAGAATAGGTTAATTATTATTACAATTAATTGTAGTATTATAACCTTAATCATATAATAACACACACCGTCCGGTAATAAACTTAATCTTTAACATGTAAACACCTGATATTATAAGGATGTTTTGAAGATTTTTCGGTCAATATGGTGAAGATCGTTTTGAACGGACAGACCGCTCGTATTTACTTCGGGACTAGAATACTGCTAGTTCAATTCACGGAAACTAACGACCAGTACCGAAAGTTTAACCGAATGATTTTAGACTTGTTCTTGGACACGTTATATCACACGGCCTTTTCCGATATAAGCATATTTTGCGATTAGTTTTATTAGACTTACAGGAACCAAAGACATCAGTGTAAATTGGTGCTATCAGTGTCCCTGATACACAAACAATTTCAGAAAACCTCTTTACAATCTCTTGAAGTCTGTTGCCCTTAAACCAATATACAACCCCTCTGCCATATAACTCAATTATATATTTTAAAAGTCACATATTTCAAAGTTTCATTAAAAAGAATGTTTTTAACGTGTATTGTGACATTTGGAGTAGAAGTATTCTGGGTAATGAGTCGTGTCTGTCGTCGGATGAGTTTCAATCCCAAGATTCCTATTAACCTCAAATAACATTCTGTTTTAAAAACTTCAAAACATAGAAATTGGGATATTTTTTAACAGAAGGTTCCGATACAGAGTTAAGCCTGCGTAATTTCCGTGTAAAAACCTTTTCTAATAAAGGTTAAAAACCTTTAAAATGTCAAGCCCTGACGAATTTTGTCTTATACCTTGACAGCAATAGCCACCTTTCTTGTATCACATCTTCACAATGTCAACCTATTACAAACTTTGTCTTATACCTTGACTATAATATAACCATCATCACAATGTCAAGCTATTACAAACTTTGTCTTATACCTTGACTAAAATAGCCACCTTTCTTGTATCACATCTTCACAATGTCAAGTTATTACTAGCTTTGTCTTATACCTTGACTACAATAGTCACCTTTCTTGTATCACATCTTCACAATGTCAAGTTATTACAAACTTTGTCTTATACCTTGACTACAATAGCCACCTTTCTTGTATCACATCTTCACAATGTCAAGTTATTACAAACTTCATACTTATACCTTGACTACAATAGTCACCTTTCTTGTATCACATCTTCACAATGTCAAGTTATTACAAACTTCATACTTATACCTTGACTACAATAGTCACCTTTCTTGTATCACATCTTCACAATGTCAAGTTATTACAACTTCATACTTATACCTTGACTACAATAGTCACCTTTCTTGTATCACATCTTCACAATGTCAAGTTATTACTAACTTCATACTTATACCTTGACTACAATAGTCACCTTTCTTGTATCACATCTTCACAATGTCAAGCTATTACAAACTTCATACTTATACCTTGACTACAATAGTCACCTTTCTTGTATCACATCTTCACAATGTCAAGGTAAAAATGAGGCCGACTGACTAAGACGAGAAACTGTGATGTTAGTTTTCCAGCAATCCTACTTTATAATTTAGCTAATTTATATGTTATAGGCTTCCGGCTCGATACTTGTTTAGAAATAACATTGCCGTTAGTCATTAGTACTAGTGGTTTGCAATGAAACAATGCAATCCCTTTGTTTTAAACATATCCAGAATATAGAGATGATCTGCTAGGAATTTTTCAACCCGAAAACATGACGTCTTCATTATCCCCCGGTCTAATCAAAATTAGATTTAATTTTCGTCCCGTTTTTAATGTTAGTTTTTATTTTAAATTTAGCCACTTATATGTTGTAGCAAGCAATTTGTAAATAGAGGCATATTTTATGCTTTCAAAATATATTTGCCGACAATTGTCCTGTCGTCTAATGTTTCAGCTAAATTGACAGATCTATGTTCTGGCGATCCAATTCAGCTAAATGCCTTCTTCAGAAACACTTCTGTAGTTTATTATCACCTTTTCTATTTCGTTTCGTCGTTCTATAACTAATCCAAAGTTTAGAATATTTTTATTGTTTTCCCCTGTTATGGGAATCTGTGATATAAGAAATATTATGATAATTGAACGAGTCCCAAGATAGGGAAATAAAATAAGAGTGTTAATATATATGTTGGTAATTTATAAGGTGATATCCCTAGACAAGACGTTCAGAAATATGATAACCATTTTTATCTGAAATCAAGAAGAAAGTAAGAGAGAATGGGTGCCGCATGCCGTCGACAGTTAGTAGGATTCTTTACGTCATTACGTCATTTGCTTGGATACGTTGAAAATCTCCATCGTGAGTTCTAATCTCGACCAGAGTGCAAAAGTCCAAGACTTCGAATAAGTCATGTTCACTTATTATTCCAGCTCCGACTTAAACAGGAACAATCTGGTCGTATAATGTGTAGCTTCTATCACCCAGTCCTTATCTATATATGTACAGATTCGATGAAAACAGGAATAGTCTGGTCGTCGGAGACTTTCAATGTGTAGCTTCTGTCACACAGTCCTTCTTATTTATTTGTAGTCACTATCACACGGTTCTTCTTGTTATGCACAGCTTAGGCGTAAACAGGAAAAGTCTGGTCGTCGGACCCATTCTATGTGTAGACTCTACTTCCCAGACCCTCTTGTTTATGTGTAGCCTCTATCACCCAGTCCCTCATGGCTATGTTCAGCTTCGACGTTGTATAACTGATAACGTAAAGTTCTAATAAAAATAACAGGATTAAACGCCACACTGTCAATAAAATATATAAATTATAGTGTATAAAAAATGGACACAAACTTTGTTTTGTCTTCTGTTATTTATAGCTGCATCCGTCAGAATCCACACTTGGACGTCAGTAAATTGTTTCTATTAAATGTCTCCATTATACATAACGACCGGTAATTCAATAGATTGGCGAAATGGCGGATACTGAACATAGAAAATCTATCTAAATGTTTAAATGAAATAGAACCCATTCAACAAAGATATATTTTGTTGTAAAGTGTGTAATTTACTGAAATTGGAGATTATAAATTACAATTTTTCTGTCTATGAAGGTTTTGAATTTGGTTCAGTATTTAATCCTGCCGTAAACTAGTCACGTATTGCCCGCTAGATTTATTGATACCTGATTCTTTTAATCCGCCGTCACGTGACGAAGCATATAAATTAAACACAGGTAGTATTTCTTATAGGAACTTCTAGTTTTAATTCTGATATTGTGATTTATAAGTTTGATAAAAATACATTTACCGGGTCTTTCAGTTTGAAATCGTTTTTCAATCTATCAACCGACATAAAAAAATACGCTAAACCAAACTGATGCGTTTAAACGTAGATCTTGTCGCTTTCCTCAATGTGGTTGGTATGATACACTTTTCAGGTGAAATCCATACAGCCTTTTAGCTCGGGTATAAATAAAATTTTCAACGAATATATTAAACTACTTCAGCAAGTTTCGTTAGAATCCATTAGGAAGGCTTCGCGTCTTCATGATACGTTAACTGATATGTAGATATATCCTAGATATACACATTTTTCCTAGATAAACATTTAATATGGATATCATGGATATATACAAATTTATACTGGATATACAAATTTTATCCTAGATATACAAATTTATCCCAAAAATACAAATTTATCCTAATTTATTTTTAACGGTTTGTCTGTTTTTGAACAGTTTAAAAAAACACAAATGGCAATTACTGCAGACTTTATATAATATTGGTGTATTTAAAAGTCTTGTTTTCCAGTGATATAAATAAATTTAGCAGTTTTATAATAATTGGCAATTATCATGATCTTAAAATACGGTAATTTTTAAATGTTTATTTTGTACAAAATAATAATTATTTTTGTTGTTTTTCTCAGTTTTCCAGTCTGACATTAAAATGTGTGTAAACATCAATTAAATAGACCAATTACATAATATTGACATAGTTCATCTAAGCTTCTGATGTTCGGGCAAGTTTAGTATTTCTGAAGACTATTTATATATATATATATATATATAATATTCACGGTTCAAAGATTCAATCAACATCCATATTAATCGTACCGTCAAATCGTACCGTCAAATCGTACCGTCAAAAATTTATTTCAAAACTCTACAAGGCACAGTTATTGTTGGCAGATTTAACGAGACTGTCGGAAATTAAAAAAAATCGAAATATATTTATTTGTTGCCCTTGTTTTTCGAAATGCGCTGAACGGTGGTTATCGTGATTATTATTATAGCATGGATGAACTCCATCGTAAATCACAAATATATTTTATTTTTTAATATTATCCTTGAACAGTTTATTTATGATTTTAATTTTTAACGATAAAATGGTTGTTTTTATTGATGAAAAGATTTCAAAACAGTTTTCTAGAAAAACCTGTTCTCTCAAAAATGAGCCTAAAAATGAGGAAGTAAATTTTATTAAAAAACGAATAAATTCAACTTCAGGAATGAACTACAATATTCAAGTCGGTTCCTTTACCAAGCTAATAATGTTTATTTTAAGTTGAAAAATATTTTTTTACAAACGGAAATCTTAGTCAAAACCGATAACAGATCTAAACAGATATTATCTTTATATTAAAACAGAATTCTCGATCGTAGGAAGATACTTGTACGACCGAAGTGTGATTTTAAAAATGTGAATAACGCAACATTTGCTGATGCACAAAACATTAGTTGGAGAAAAAACACATATAAAAAACACATCGCACATCATTTAACAGGAAAACTTTCTCTATTCAAGTGGATATCATTTATATTCTCTATTTCAAAATATTTAATGTAAAAAAAAAATCAATAAATATGACTAAAACAACCCCGTATTTCCTTTTATGAAATATTAGTTTCTATATCAAGTAAGTTATTAAAATTAGAGAGACGATATTAACCGGTAAATATGTGATATATCGTGATATATGTGATATATTTAAACCAGGTGATTATAACGATATCAAATCGTATTGTGGTTTTTATCGTGATACCGGTTCATCGCCCAGCAGAATCTATCTCTCCAGAAGTAGTTAATTTCTGTATATTCAAAATTATGTATACTGGAATTTATAGTATAGTCTCTACGAGTTACCTAGGCCAGTGCTTCTGTAGGAGATTATCTCTTATAACGCCTAATACTTGTGACCTAGGCCAGTACTTCTATATGAGAGAATCTCTTTGAACACCTAATACTAGTGACCTAGGCCAGTGCTTCTAAAGGAGAGGAGCTCGCACTTCTCAAATGGAATTGATTCGGGTCCAGTTCGGAGTGTATAATATTCATAATCTTCAACCAGTTTTTAAACCTGTCAAAGATGCTGCAAGTCGCTCAGAAAGAAACCACAGGATCGTGTGTTTTATAGATCATAGATATTTCAAAAACCAAAAATATCAAAAAAAAAAACAGAATATCAAAGCATCAGTATAATAAGCGCTTACCCATTATCTCGATTTATATTGCAATAGAACATTTAACAAAATATGAACAAATATAAGATAAAAAGAACATAAAAGAACATAAAATCACTCACCCTTAAAGATTCATCATCAGGAGTATCAAAATCATCTACCGGAGCAGCTCTAGTACACGTTAAAAATATAACCAATAAAAATACTGCCAAACTTGTTGCTAATTGAAGATATCTTGTTCCGACCATTTTTAATCTGAAAAGTTTCTGTTTTCAAAGTTAGCTTGTTTCTGCTGACGGTTCTGAAAGATTGCCAAGATCGCTGGACTTTTTATATTGTCACGCGCAACGGCGAAATACTTCCGCCGCGCAAAACTAATTGTCTTGGCTATATAAAGATATCATGTGATTACAGTTAAAATGATCCTAAATTAATCGATATCGTACTGTCAGAAAGTCGCAGGAAAATAGCTGACACCTGAATATAATATAGGCTTATTTTCTCTGTCGTTGATAATGATAGTAGCGATTGACGTAAATAACACTTATATTGCCTTACATATTACAACACAACATACCTATACGTATTTTCTTCTGGAACGAAATTCCCTATTTCGTTTAATCACTTTGAAACTTTCGCTATCGGCCCTAAAGGAATAATTTTTATAAGTTTAAATATTTTGATATTTATTGATAGTATAATTTAGTTACGTTGGTTTTAAACCTGGTTGTTTGTGTGTCTCTCAATATTGTAAATTTGCGTGAAAACAATCTCCAGATATAGATATTACATCTAAGATATTCGATCTCAGGTAGTATGGGGTGAAAAATACTGCTAATGATTCTCTGAGTGCCCTAGCCAGGGTCGTTATAGTGTAGCCATAGTATGAAGATATATCTATTGTAGATTGATAATTCTTTTTACATACCCTGTTACACATGAAATATCATCTAATAAAATTACAAGTATTCCCTCGTGGTTGAAAACGTACAAGCATCTACCTCACTGAGACACCCCCCCCCTCCCCTCTTTCAATCAACTCCCCATTCCCACCTGTTCAACTAGCAGTATCAGATAAATTTAAAGTGGTGAAAAAGCTTTGAAACCGACATGTTTGTTGAAATTGCAGAACTCACAAGTTGAAAACAAGGATTAGCCTATCTATTGAAAGATAATGGTGAATATTGACCACTGCTTTCTATGTCATTATAAACGATCGTATTTCTGATGAGCAAAGATTGGAAATGGCCGATCCGTCTATAAGCTCATCTCTTGTTTTCGATTTATAAAAACAAGTTAAGACTTTATATTAATGAATGCATACGATAAGATGAATTAATGGACGTAAGTAATTCGACCACTTAATCAAAATTAGATCAAATTATCGTATCTTGTGGGAAAATAATTATGAAAAACGGAGTCGTTGTTGACTAAAATAGCTTGTCGTCCCTTTCCATCATTTTTGGCTCTCTTAAAGGGATGGTTAAGAGGATATTAAAAAATTTACATGAGTATCAGGGACATTGATAGCATCAATTTGAACCATTCTAATCAAAATCAGACGTCTGTGGTTCTTGCAATTCCTCTAATTCTAATAAGGCCCTTCGCGATTGTTGACGCCATAATAAACTTAGTTTTAGTAGAATTACAGGAACCACAGACGTCTGATTAAAAATTAGAATTGTGCAAATTGATGTCATCATTGTCCCCGTTATCATGTTCCGTCTAAAGACGTAAAACTCCATTTATCTCATTTCATGTCTCTCATAAACGTAACACAATTAGAAAATCATTTTACAATCTCTTTAAACTTCTAGATGTTTTTACGGAGATGCTGTTTTCGGTATCTGATGTCGGAATCAAGGAAACGTGACTATTAGTCACGTGGGAATCAAGAATGACACACTATCATTCACTTAACGAACTGCCCCTATCCATAGAGACTTACAACCACACTTCAACATCATCTATATTGTTCCCGACCTAAACCAGTTTACACATATTTAACATTACATTCGACGCACATTTTTTTCTTATTTTTGTTTTTTTATTTTGAGTGTGGGGAGAAATTGTGAAGAAATTCTGATAAAGTTGGGGAAGGGGTGAGGTGCGGGAAGGGAAGGTCGCGGGTGGGGTTTGTTAATTGAAATTTTGATAATGAAGTAGGAGGTAGTGGTGAGATGTACTCTTAGAGAAGAGGGTTGGTGAAGTTTTGAGGTGTGAGGGAGGGGTGATAAAGTTAGAAGGAGGGAAGAGTTGGTGAAGTTTTGAGGTGTGAGGGAGTGGTGAAAAAGAAAGAGGGAAGGGTTGGTGATGTTTTGAGTTGTAAGTGAGGGGTGAGGCAGTTGGAAGGCAGAGAGATTTAAAGTCTGTCCAAAAGGGATATAAAGTTGAAAGGAAGGAGTGTAGGTGACGCCTACTGATAGAAGTAGCGGTGAAGCATGAAGGAATGTCCATGCTCATAAAAAGAAAAAAAGGGGGGGGGGGTATATTGACGACGATACAGTATTTAAGACGGCTGTTTTACCGATAATGATGTCACAGAGACTTGTTAAGGACGCCAATCTTTAATTGCGTTGTTGATTTCAATTTACCACCTGTGAATTTACTCTTTAACACATGGACTTATTGTTGTATTTACAATCTGTTATATAGGGTATAACCCAGATCTTCTTCTTTTACATTTTTTAAAATTTTAATAATTGGTTTGAAAATTCATAATTTAGGTTAAGTAGAGGAATTGCCACAAAGGTTTCGTATCTAGAAAATGGCTGTCTGGGAAATGAGGAGCGTGATGTTTGAGGCCTGACGATGTCTCTCATGGGCTGAGAGTTTCAGATAAACTAGGGGACGTTTTGAATATTTAGAGAGAAATAAACCTAGGTCCCGTGTGCTACAGTCTGTGCACGTTAAAGATCTCTCGACAGTTGGGAATCGAGAAAAGAGTAAGCTTATGCAGCTGTCCTGGCAAAATTTACCGCATTGCACAATTTCATTTCATGACCCAACACAAATTCCTGTTGTTCTGATACATTTCATGACCCAACACAAATTCCTGTTGTTCTGACTACATTTCATGACCCAACACAAATTCCTGTCGTTCTGACTACATTTCATGACCCAACACAAATTCCTGTCTTTCTGACTACATTTCATGACCCAACACAAATTCCTGTCTTTCTGACTACATTTCATGACCCAACACAAATTCCTGTTGTTCTGACTACATTTCATGACCCAACACAAATTCCTGTTGTTCTGATACATTTCATGACCCAACACAAATTCCTGCGGTTCTGACTACATTTCATGACCCAAACACAAATTCCTGTTGATCTAACGTATTTCATGACCCAACACAAATTCCTGTCGTTCTGATACATTTCATGACCCAACACAAATTGCTGTCGTTCTGACTACATTTCATGACCCAACACAAATTCCTGTCGTTCTGACTACATTTCATGACCCAAACACAAATTCCTGTCGTTCTGACTACATTTCATGACCCAACACAAATTCCTGTTGTTCTGACTACATTTCATGACCCAAACACAAATTCCTGTTGTTCTGATACATTTCATGACCCAACACAAATTCCTGCGGTTCTGATACATTTCATGACCAAACACAAATTCCTGTTGATCTGACTGCATTTCATGACCCAACACAAATTCCTGTCGTTCTGATACATTTCATGACCCAACACAAATTGCTGTCGTTCTGACTACATTTCATGACCCAACACAAATGCCTGTCGTTCTGACTACATTTCATGACCCAAACACAAATTCCTGTCGTTCTGACTACATTTCATGACCCAACACAAATTGCTGTCGTTCTGACTACATTTCATGACCCAACACAAATTCCTGTCGTTCTGACTACATTTATGACCCAACACAAATTCCTGTCGTTCTGACTACATTTCATGACCCAACACAAATTCCTGTCTTTCTGACTACATTTCATGACCCAACACAAATTCCTGTCGTTCTGACTACATTTCATGACCCAACACAAATTCCTTTCGTTCTGACTACATTTATGACCCAACACTATTTCCTGTTGTTCTGTTACATTTCATGACCCAACACAAATTCCTGCGGTTCTGACTACATTTCATGACCCAACACAAATTCCTGTCGTTCTGACTACATTTCTTGACGTAATTAATGATAGAGTTTGATTACTGATTTGCGCGACTTTGATTTTCGATATGCAGCTTATTTTGAATAATTGAGTAAAACCTTGATTAGTCTCACTTCAAAGATCTAATACGAATATTATAGATTTTCTACGACAATGTATTGGATTAACAGAGTCATATCCTCTCGCTGGTATTTACCTGTCAATATTATAGAACGTGTCTTGTCATTTTGAAGCTGATATTGACTTTAAGTCAGGTAACAATTGGAGTTAAATAGTTAAATCTCCGACTTCCTAATTAACAATAATTAACAATAATTAATAACCGATAGAGCTCTTCTCGTTTAATATTCTCATTGATAGGATCCTGCTGGTCATCACGTTCGTTTCCGTGTTTTTTGGCTGGGTAGTGATATATCGGATTAAGTCGAGGCCTGTTAAACCAAACGGTTCTAGATCTGGCCAGGTGTACCTCCGGACCTGTACCAGGTTTATAGCCCGCTGGGAGTCGCTTCCCGTTGATTTGTGGTTTGATATCTCCACTAAACGTCTCATAGGAGCCACGGTGGTTCATTTAGATGCTTGTTCTCTACCTTGAAGGTCCAGGCTTCAATTAATTTTAGAATTGTTTTCTCTCTTTAGTGATAAATATCGGGGGATGGACCTAGAAAAACAGGTTGGAAATCTCATAAAGAGAAGGCAGTCCTATTTTCATTTCCCTTACTGCACCTTGTCCATTTTCATTAGCTTATAAGATGCAGAGGAGTAGGACGTAAAACTCATTTAACAGACAATTTCTTATCAAACTGATGTGTGATGTAGTCTCTACTTGTGACCTAGGCCAGTGCTTCTATAAGAGATTATCTCTTATAACACCCTAAACAGAATACAGATTGATAAATCATACCAATAACAGCAAATCATGTGTATATAAACAATTCTTAGTCAAGAATATTTGTTATTATTAATGTTTATTATAAGAAAAGAAATCGAGAAAGATCGAGGAGTTGTCGCCGCTGTCATTGTAAAAGAATTGACGATGAACGAAGGCTGGTCAATCGAACTGTGATTTTTTCAATGGTATCAAATTATGATGGATGTTGAATTAACAAGGAAAGAGGACTGTAAATAATCGCGGAAACAACAAGAATTTTACCGTAAATACTCAATCATGCCAGTCTCTTGGGATATCCTATTTCACTGATCAAAGTTGAGATGATAGAAATAAGATGATATCCGTTATTGTATGATGATTAAACGACGATGTGGAGATATGAACATCTATAGTGTTATGTGTTAATTATACACAAAAGAAGGCGGTTACAGTAGAGTTAACTCGATTCTCACTCTAATTATTGTCTGGGGAATTGAAGACACGGTGTACTCTAGCGATACCTTGGCATGTACATCCTTTATCATTTGTCACTAAAGTTATTTCTGTTGAAATCTTGAAAACTGACTCAAGGGATGTAACAGGGATACGATCAGTAAATATTTAATAAAGTAAATCAGTAAACGGTTTCTTAAATTTTGGGTTTATTTTTTGTATTTTATGAAGAAAAAGTTGACAATTGAATGAAAATATAAGAGGCAGAAGGATATGGTCTTCTGGAATACAAATTGGCGTTATCTTTACTTTCAATATATAAGTAGGCTTTAACACATTCACGTATACCGAATACTGAACGTACTCTGTTAAACAACAATAGATATATTATTGGCTACGTACAATTACAATAAAGAAGTATAAGATAAATACGTATCATTTAAAAACAGAATTATATTAGTTCTGTTTATATACACAATTTTAATTATTATAGAGCTACGGGCATTCGGACATTATAACCTTATAACACTGTCATAATTTTATAATTTTGTTGGATTAAAATACCAAACAGCATCAGTTCCAATAAACTTTGCCCTTTAATAAAAACTGATTCTCGAACACGATCTTGACAAAAGCTTTAAATTAAACGTGATATTTATTTTAAAATCGGTGGTCATCATATTGTTGTCGGAATTATTAAAACATGGACCAAGTCTATCAAGAAGTAGCCACGCACTCTATAGCCTTGGTCTACCAGTCAATGAATAAATAACGGTAACCAGATTAAAATATAATACCAGTCTGGATGTTTAGCCTACTTCATGTTTTTTGTAGTAACCTAAATGGCCCGTAGCCAAAGGCTACGCCCCCTCCCCCTCCTTGAAATTTTTCGGATAGTGTTCAGACAACGACATTTGTCTTGCCCCCAGCAGAGTAATTGATGTCCCCCTCCCCCTTTTAGGTATACAGGCTGGCTAAGAGCCTTTATCCTGTTCTGCAGAATGGTGATCTCGAATTGTCAATCAGATGTCTGTGGTTCCATCAGAAGCTAATGAAGTGGTTGATGACGTCACTAATCTCAAAATACGAAATCCACAAAAAAAACTCTTTAGGATCACTTTAAATCCAGTTTTAATTCGTGAGGACAAAACATCGGGTTGAAAGTTGACAAAACTTTTAATACGGTGACTTTAAATGAGGCAGGAACATACAGAAGAAGTATTTGTGGTCTGAATCATCTTATATCATTCTAATTATCTCCCCTGGTTAAAATCACGTGATTTTGAAAAAGGTTTGTTTGTCAGACGCGAGTCAACTTGACGATTATTTTTACATTTTCCCGTTTTCCAATCAAAATGTAGGTTTTAATAATTATTTAGTTGTCTAACAGTCCCTCCATATGATGCACTTCTCACCTTTTTGTTTGTGTGGGCTTGATATTTTTTTGATAAAAAGGATTCGCCATTGTTCAATGTCACCAACGAACAAGGTGTGCCGACTGTAGTGTGTGGTGTCTCCAACACACCGCCCAAATATCGTGGAAATCAGCCTTCTAATTGACTCCCTGATCGTTTGACTATAGACTATTTTAAATATAATCTAAAAAATTATCGTAATTTCCTAATTGCAAGATTGCTGATTTTGTTGTAAGATATGTAGAGCTAATTTTAATTTAAAAACAAATACTTCTCATTAATAGCCCTAATTTATAATGTTACTTTCAGGCAATTTGATATAAAACTTGAATAATGCCTCCTATTAACAAACTATCAAATGTTTCCAAGACAACAAACAGATCAGCCACACCCTCCACCAAACCAGAAGTTCTATATAATACAAGAAATAGAAGGGTGGCAACAATCAGTGACCAACCAAGAAAAGGGTAATTTCTTTTAATACAATTATTAGCCTACACTGGGCCGTCAGTTAATAAAGACTTAAGATCACACAGTAAAATTAACAATGGATTCATCTATCAAGATTATTTTCAATGTAGAGCATAAATATGCATTAAAGCTATTACATTAAGCATCTTCAATGCTGCATTGAACCCAATTTCATCCTTATCAATAACTGTTTTTTCTTCTTTTCTATCAAATATAATTTTCAGGGACTTACTTATTGACTTTCTTTTCAGAGGGAAGACTGACGTGAAGGCACCAGTTTCAGGAACTCCATCCACCAGACTTACAGGGTCACCGCGGGTCAAAAAGGTGATTAGTACTAAAAACAAATCTGTTGCTGTAAACAAGACAACAGCTAAAACCAAACCAGCATCATCCGCTATAAAAACTAACAGTAAGCCTCAAACAGGCACAGCAGCTAAAATCTCAACCAATGTCGTCCAAACGAGGAATCAGCATTCAAAACGAGGCGTTGTTGGTCCCATAAGCAAAAAGATTGCGTCTGCTAACTCGGCTATTGGAAGTAAACGAAAACAAATTGATAACAACCAGACACCTAATCAAAAAATACCAAAGACACAGAAACCAAATGTCAGAACTTCAAAACAAAACCCAGTAGAACATGGTCCTGCTAAAAAATCACGTACAGACAAAACTGAAACCAACTTAGCTCAACATACTTCAGTAAATGAAATTCCCAAACAAGTACCAACAACTGTGGAAGCTGTTACTGATACTGAGGATCTGTCCAACCAGCAAGTAACCGAAAATGTTAACGTGGTGGTTGAACGAGTGCTGGAAGACTGCGTCCAGAATCAATCTCTTTTTGAGTCAGAATTAGGTACTCAAGAATCCAAAAGTTCTATAATGCTGGCTAAGATGCTTGTTGCTGACGCTTCACAGAACACCGTTGACCAGTCAGATATACACGATAGTCAAATCTTCATACAGACCGTTGCTGCCAGTGTCGAAGGTGGTCTCCCGAAAAACTTTATCCAATCAGATCAGTTATTTATACATCCGACAACCAATCAAAATTATTCCGACTCTAGTCAATTCAACGAGGAAACTATCATTAGTTCCAATGAGAAATGTTCTGGAACTGTTGCCGAGGAAATTTCCAATCAGCCTGTTTTATTGACGTCCAGTACTCCGATAGTTTCTCAATCAACTCAGCAATCTAGTTCCTTCCACCATCCTGATACAAGCAGAGAAATTATACGTGTTGAACCACAAGGTATAAAAACACCCAAATCAGTGAAACAGCCCAGTGACATCAAAACATCTGATGCTAATGTTTATGATGAAGTAAGTAAATATAAATTATTATTATTATTATTATTATAACATTAAAATGTTTTAAAAGTCATGTACCCATGTATTAAAGAAGTGTGTAACTTGTGTTGATACAGTATGTACCCATGTATTAAAGAAGTGTGTAACTTGTGTTGATACAGTATGTACCCATGTATTAAAGAAGTGTGTAACTTGTGTTGATACAGTATGTACCAATGTATTATAGAAGTGTGTAACTTGTGTTGATACAGTATGTACCCATGTATTTAAGAAGTGTGTAACTTGTGTTGATACAGTATGTAACCCATGTATTAAAGAAGTGTGTAACTTGTGTTGATACAGTATGTACCCATGTATTAAAGAAGTGTGTAACTTGTGTTGATACAGTATGTACCCATGTATTAAAGAAGTGTGTAACTTGTGTTGATACAGTATGTACCAATGTATAAAAGAAGTGTGTAACTTGTGTTGATACAGTATGTACCCATGTATTAAGAAGTGTGTAACTTGTGTTGATACAGTATGTACCCATGTATTAAAGAAGTGTGTAACTTGTGTTGATACAGTATGTACCCATGTATTATAGAAGTGTGTAACTTGTGTTGATACAGTTGTACCAATGTTTTAAATAGAAGTGTGTAACTTGTGTTGATACAGTATGTACCAATGTATTATAGAAGTGTGTAACTTGTGTTGATACAGTATGTACCCATGTATTAAAGAAGTGTGTAACTTGTGTTGATACAGTATGTACCAATGTATAAAAGAAGTGTGTAACTTGTGTTGAAATGTTATGTACCCATGTATTAAAGAAGTGTGTAACTTGTGTTGATACAGTATGTACCCATGTATTAAAGAAGTGTGTAACTTGTGTTGATACAGTATGTACCCATGTATTAAAGAAGTGTGTAACTTGTGTTGATACAGTATGTACCCATGTATTAAAGAAGTGTGTAACTTGTGTTGATACAGTATGTACCCATGTATTAAAGAAGTGTGTAACTTGTGTTGATACAGTATGTACCCATGTATTAAAGAAGTGTGTAACTTGTGTTGATACAGTATGTACCCATGTATTAAAGAAGTGTGTAACTTGTGTTGATACAGTATGTACCCATGTATTAAGAAGTGTGTAACTTGTGTTGATACAGTATGTACCCATGTATTAAAGAAGTGTGTAACTTGTGTTGATACAGTATGTACCCATGTATTAAAGAAGTGTGTAACTTGTGTTGATACAGTATGTACCCATATTTTAGAGGCATGTGTAACTTGTGTAGAAATGTTAGGTACCCATGTATTTAGTGTACCAATTTATTAAAGAAGTGTGTATCTATCCCATAATTATATACAGCAAAAGACAATGTATTGATAATTGATTTTCTGTGTTTTTCAGGTATTTGACAATGTATCTGGTATAATTAAAGATACAATATTATCAATTCCTGGTATGAGATATTTTATCTTATCTAAACTGCCTTCTATAACTGGTATTTTAGCTTCACAGAGCGGTAATAAGGTGGCTTTAAGTGGGAGCTTGATGGCTCTATTGAGTTCCTGGAAATTACTAGAGAAGGTAAAGTTTATAAGAATTTATAAAATGATATATTTGTGTGTACCTGTAAACTATATAGTAGGTCTGTATCAATTATATGTAAGTATTCAGTGCTATCAGATATTTGTTGGTCATTCAATACACTAAATAACATAGACAATATTACTAGTGGTCTGGTTCCTCTTTATCATTATTAAGAGTTATTCCCCTTGTGTATAAGGGAACTTCCGGTTGACAATGTCAGATGTATTAACATGTTTGTGATGTATTATCATGTTTGTTCATCTAACAATCCCTTGTCTAGAAGAGTAAGCATACCCTGCCACACCCGTTGCCCCACCCTAGATTATCACTCCTTCAATGACCTTCTCTGTGTATTTATAGATGAGTAAGTTATTTGGTAGTTTGTGTAATGAAACCAGTAAAGATCACAGTTATGCGGATAAAATATTGGGTATGTTTTATTTTATTCCTTCTTAGAATCACTGTTTTATCTTCTCCTTTTAAAATATCAAATAACTTTGAGGTTGTTAAATTAGTAATTATATTTTTAATTCTATCTGATTAGTTCTCATACTTCTTAGTGAATTTTTATATATATGTCATGGTAGGCCTAGTCCAAACCACATTAGTCATACTGCCTTTGGAGGCCGTAGGAATTCTTCAGAATGTTACTTATTAACACCTTTTGTTTATCTGTCTGTTAAAAAACATTAAACTTATATATCTGGTGCCTGTGGTTTTAAAACTTTGTCATTTAAGACTAAAGTTATATCCTATACTCCCTATTTATACTATTGTCTGACTGCTATATCTATAATACAGGATAATCTGTTGTAGGCTATGGAAATCGTAAGAAAGATAATTCATTAGAGAATATGTCCTCGTTAGCTAAATTAACCTTGGTCCTTCAACAGCTGATTAACGATGATAACCTACCAGCTGAGGAAGGTTTGGATGACAGATGTTTATCAGATGTTATCAAGATGGTTAAACAGAAGATTCTTCAGGATAGACAAAAAGCTGCCAAGATAGAACAACAGCTGTATTCTGAGGTGAAGCAAGAAGAAGTTGAAGAAGATGAAGACTCTATGGATGCTGAAGAGGACAATGAAGACTCTCAACGTTATGTTTGTAAAGTGTGTTCTAGAGACTGCTTCAGTCAGGTGTCGTTAGCTTGTCACATGACCATCAGCCATCCTGGTACCACCAATACATGTTATGTCTGTCACGAAATCTTCAACTCTCAAACAGAACTCCTGATTCATATCAGAGATAACCACGAAATAACTCTAGGAAATGACCTTTTTAAGTGTTCAATTTGCAATAAGAGTTTCTGCAAGCAACGCTACCTTAAGACTCATTTAAAGAGACATAGTGGCGTCAAAAACCATGAGTGTCCCATTTGTCAGTGGAAGTTTTTTGAAAGGACTAAACTAAAGTGGCACATGGAAACACATAAAGACGTCAACCAGAGAAATTTACCGTATAAATGTAACGTTTGTTTAAAAAGTTTCTACAATCGAGCTGCCTGGAGTGATCACATGAATATTCATTCTGGACAAAAACCTTTTAAATGTCAAACATGTGAAGCTAGTTTCGGACATCGGATGGGATTAAAACGTCACGAATTGATCCATAAAAAGGAGTGTGAATTTAGTTGTGATCAATGCGGAAAAGGATTTAAATTGGCGTATAAACTAAAAGAGCATATGGTACGTCACACTGGCGTAGGGGATCACACATGTCAGTCTTGTGGTAAAGTCTACACTACCAGCAATTCTTTAAAAAGACACACGTGCCCCTCGAGTAAAAATCTGTCTAATGAAGAGGTGAATTATGTTGCTGTGGGTGAAGAAGAAGCACTAGAAACGCCGGCTGAGACAGAACCTGTTCAGTATATGTGTAGTGAATGTAATGCTATGTTTATTCATTTAGAGGATGCAGAAATTCATGCTTTTTCACATAGCAACCAACCTGGAGGTCAACAATATCAAATAGATTTAGGTAATTTATTCTATAATTTCCTTGGTTTGCTTTTTTTATGTTTATGTACCAAGAAAACTTGCTGAAGTTCCTGCTTATCTTTTGATCTAATTAAGCCTTTAAAACTTTGCTGTCTTTATTAGCCCATAAGTTACAGAAGGGTAGGACGTAAAACTCCATTCATTTCGTTTATATTTAAAAGTTAGCCTATTGTGTTTTCAGAACTTTACTAATAATCTTTTCAGAACTTTACTAATTAGGCTTTCAGAACTTTACTAATTAGGCTTTCAGAACTTTACTAATTAGGCTTTCAGAATACACAGATGTAATTCCTATCAATTTGCTTTAAATTTTTTACTATAATGTTATTTTACAGGTAATGGAAGTTCTAAGTTAGTCTATATAAAGAATACTGAGGAAACCGACCCTGCTGTTGAGGCGTTAGCTGGTATTGATGGAGACTACATCACCTATCAAGATGACCTGTCCACTGTGACTAGTAGTAATCAACATGATGAACAACTTGTAGCTTCAACTCTCGCCCATTTATCATCCATCAATAAAACTGTAATGTAATCAAGTTTCTTGTGAAATTTACATTTGAAAACTTGGACGATGATTCTATTTCTTCTTCATGTAATGTTTTCGTTTATTTCATTGTTATATTTTTCATACATTGTTATATTTTGACAGAAATAAATCATTTCCATGGATGTGTAATCTATCCCAGTAAAAATAGAATAGTCCAACCATAATGGTTTCAATATGCCTATCTATCCCTTTCTTATGTAGATTTATCTTTGGTAAAAATAATAAACAGAACAGTCTGTGATATCAGACTTACAATGACATTGTTTGGAGTTCCAAGAAGTCTGATATCACAGACTGTGCTGTATTATTGGTAACCTGAGATAATAATAATAATAATAATAATAATAGGATACCAAGATGATATTTCCAATAGAAGGTGTTTATTGAAAGGCTTATAAGACAATGTACAACTTTATGGGTAATGTACCACAGTCAGATAGTAGGTACATCTCGACTGCTAATGTACCAAAGTCAGATAGTAGGTACATCTCGACTGCTAATGTACCAAGGAGGTTGTTCCCAACTGATAAACAGTACTTCTTGTAAAATAAACACCTTGTCTGGGTTAAATTTTTAATTTAATTCTATAAATAAACAATATTTTACATTAAAATAACAAAATACACTCACAGTTATAAAATAATAATATTATAGTGTATCTCATAGCTTGATAGACACCAAATTCCATTGCTTTGACTTCAAATCTACAAGGTTTGAGGCCACTACAAGTTATGATCAATATTAAGTAAAAGTTTACATGGCACATGGTGAACTGAAACTTGGTTCACTGAAATAGCAGTCAAATATTTTAACAAGTTGAAAGATCTAAAATATTGACTCAAAATTATCTCACACATATAAAATTATTAAACCTTCTTTAACATTCAAATTAAAAAAACTAGGTATTGGCTTTAAGTTGCTTATGATATATATATATAATATATATACCTTGACTGCAATAGTCACCTTCCATAGAACGCAGCAATTTGATTAGATTGTATGCTAGTGTTTACAGCCAATCAAAGGCCTTGACATAAAAACTAAACAGGTTAGCTTGTTATATATTTCGAGTATACAATCCAATCAAATGGATGATCTACTGTAGTACAAGAAAGGTGACTATTGCAGTCAAGGTATAAGTATAATGTTAGTTAAAACAGACACAGTTTAGAATATCCTGTCCATCATATTGGTTCACACATATACATATTATATCTCTCTATCACTGATACAAATATTAGGCATATAACTTTAATAACTGTTACTAGGCAACTTATAGTCCAGTTATTTAAGCAAAGTAATAACACACAAGGTTAAAGGTCATAGTTCACCATTTTCAAGGGTTCACTTGGGGTTGTATAATATGTAAATAGTCTTTAGAAATACACAAAATGACATAATTCCTTCAAATACACATCAATCTAGGAATTTTACTTTCTATTTCTATATATGTCTTTTCTATATATCACACAGTCTCAGGAAATGGCCAATCGTCCTTTTAACTTTACAACACAGATAATTCTAGACACACATAGATTTGATGGTGAACTGTGAACACTATTACTGATTAACACAATTTCCCGTGTCTGTGACTGAAGTATGATTGGTCAACTAACGGGTGAACACGTCCCTTTAACGGTAAATTTGACTTTTTTCATCCAATTCTCCGCTCTGCATACCTGGCACTAAAGATGAACGACACAAACCCCAGAATTTATCGGGGGAAAGTTTTTTATTTTTAGCAGTGAATTTCCATCCCATATGATTAGCACATTCTTTACATTGAGCAATCGTCCAGGCGTAACTGAAAAATAGAAAGAAACAACTATATTTTATATGGATAACAACTTAGATTCACAGCTGGTTAGGTTACCAGTTGGTCCTTGATCAATCCTCTTGGTATAGATTTTACAAGGATAACAACTTAGGTTTACAAGGATCCTTTCTACCAGCTGGTCCTTGGTCAAACCTCTTGGTATTGATTTTACAAGGATAACAACCTTGGTCACAAGGATCCTTTCTACCAGCTGGTCCTTGTCAAACCTCTTGGTATTGATTTTACGCAGATAATCCGTACCTATTTACAGCTTGGGACTGGAACCAAGCCAATGATGTCATGCCAAGGCCCTAGCGCTCTAACTTACTGCGCTACAGACCCCTCTCTGTAAATATCTAGATATTGTTAAGATGAGCCCTTGGATAGAATTACCATAGTTTGGTTGAGCTGACCCCCAGAAGATAAATATATGCTTACCCAGGAAACCAACTATGTTCTGTTGAAGATCTCCCTATCAATGAGAGATTTTTAGCTCGATATATAGTTAATGTTTCATGTACGTGACCCCCTGGATTAACGTATGCTCCCATCGGTCCTTCTACTGCCATACTAAACACATCATTCTTATTGGCCATGGCTGTATTACAGTACTTACATTGTAGTACTGAACACTAAAATATACAAACATTGATTGGCATCAAATGGATGGAGATTAACATAGCTTTCAGCACATAATGGGCTAATGAAGACATTCACTGGCCATGCAGTGTGTAATGATGGGAATTTTTGTGGAGACAGAAGTATAGCCTACTCTTTCTAGATTTTCAATTGTTAAGGGATCTTTAACGTGCGCATGCAGCCTCAGTTTATTGTCCCATCTGAACGACTGCTTTTTCCATGTCTGAAGTTTTGGTTTACTAATGAATTGGTTACTATAAGTATAATAGCAAAAATGCGTTTTTCAAAAATAAAATTTAAAAACTTACCATTTTCATAACATGTAATTCATAGCGAAGTCTCTGTACCGGAGAATCGTAACTTAACAGTCGTAACCTTATCGTATCATCTAACGGTAAATTCTGGGCCAACCAAAACGACAGTTCCGTGGCTGTTTTAGGAATTTCAGCTTCATTTAAACTGTCGTTCCAACTTCTCAATTCTTTTAGAATTTGTTGAAATAAAATTAAATCCTGAAAATGAAAATTAAAAAAAAACCGGCCATTGGGAAAAAATTTAAATTAGAAATTTGTACAAAAATTGAATTCTTTAAAATATATTGTAAAAAATCTCATCCTGAAAGCCAATTGGAATAATTTTGTACCTATTGGATAAAGTTAGACAATGTTTTTTTGGCCTAATCGACCCAGTAAAATATAGAGTTTTTATTTTATCAGCTCCTAATTTCATTTTTGTTTATCAGTTGTATAAAGTAGGAACTATTGTGTGGATATATATATATATACAGAAAGGCAGCTAAAATACTTACTGTACAGTACATTTTATAAACCCAGGGTGGCCACCATGTATAATTAGCACAGGAAAACTTATTTAACTAAAATACGAATATAATTTCATAGTAAACAACAGATTTGATTACCTGGGAATTCAACCAGTAATCAGAGGAATGGAAACAAAAATAGGACATGAAATAAAGTCTTAGTTTGGTTTGTTGATAGAAGACAAGTTAACGTCTGCTTTCAACAGATGCTGATATTGCAAAGTAGAAAATTCTTGATAGTTTGTGATTGGATTGGTTGAAATTGGATAATTCTGTGTTGGTTTGATTGTCTGGTAGAATGACCTGGGTGGCATGAGTTACTCTATCTTCTTCATTTTTCTAATAAAAATTTGAGGTCTATATTTAATATATAATAGAAACTTACATGGCGGTTATTCAGTAAACTTATACTTTTAATCACATTTCCCTTCCGATCTACCGCAGTTTTAACAACTTCATCTTGTTGACAAGGATCACACATAAACTTTCTATGAGACCCGAGTCTAGCACCTTCTAAATAATCTGGTAAAATTCTTTCAGATAATATTTTAACTTTAGCTGTTAATACACTACAATAGAATGTCATAGAATGGTTAGCTGTTAATACACTACAATAGAATGTCATAGAATGGTTAGCTGTTAATACACTAAAAGATGGTTTAACTCAAAATTCTTCATTCTTTTAGCTGCTACATAAATGACATTTGAAATGTCTTTCGTTTAGCTGTTAATATACTCAAACAAAAGGTGAAATTTTCAATAATTTAGCTGTTTAAAGGTAACCTTTCAAATTTCAATATAGTATTGGGGGGAGTGGGAGGGGGTCAGGTGATAAACTTCATGTTTGATCAGTGTTAAAATCAAACAGATAACAGTAACTAATAAGGCCCTGGGTGATTATAGATTATATCTACTTACCCTGTAACATCTCTACTAGTCTCTATCAGTTTAAATCTCTGTCTCCCTCGAGCTTTAATACGTAACGTTGAGATTCCAGTAATATCGTCAGTTTCATCTTTAATAGAGAAGATTTCAGCTGTCGTACCGTAACATTCTAGTTCATCTTCTACATGATTAACATCTCTACAATTATATTATAACCTTATTAAACATTGTAACCTTAATATCATAACCTTCTTAAACATTGTAACCTTAATATATATTATAACCTTTTAATATATTATAACCTTATTAAACATTGTAACATTGAACAACTTAATATATATTAGTAAACTGTGTTAATATAAATTATAACCTTCTTAATATATTATAACCTTCTTATATATTATAGCCTTATTAAACATTGTAACCTTAATATATATTATAATCTTTTAATATATTATAACCTTCTTACTATTTATACCTTATAACATTGTAACTTTTAATATATTATAACCTATTAAGATTATAACCTTTTTCAGGTATTAAAACTATTAGGTAACATTTACACAATATATATTAAACTTTAATCAATCTATCCTTTATTTTCTACCTGTATGTAAAATTTACCAAAATTTTATCATTTAACTATTTTCATAGGTACTGAAATTAAATAGGTAAGGTTAAATTTTCATATAAAATCTATTCTAACATCACCTACGTATGATAATACAAGATCATCATCATGATATATGTTAAATGATTAGTATATTCCTGTCATTAACCTAGGTACTGAAATACAACATGGAAAAAAATATATATTATCCTGACTATAACCTAGGTACTGAAATACAACATGGAAAAAATATATATATTATCCTGACATAACCTAGGTACTGAAATACAACATGGAAAAAATATATATTATCCTGACATAACCTAGGTACTGAAATAAAACATGGAAAAAATATATATTATCCTGATATAACCTAGGTACTGAAATAAAACATGGAAAAAAATATATTTTTATCCCTGAAAAAATTTTATTTTAAACCCAGGTACTGAAATACAACATGGAAAAAAATATATATTATCCTGACATAACCTAGGTACTGAAATAAAACATGGAAAAATATATATTATCCTGACATAACCTAGGTACTGAAATAAAACATGGAAAAAAATATATATTATCCTGACATAACCTAGGTACTGAAATAAAACATGGAAAAAATATATATTATCCTGACATAACCTAGGTACTGAAATAAAACATGGAAAAAATATATATTATCCTGACATAACCTAGGTACTGAAATAAAACATGGAAAAAATATATATTATCCTGACATAACCTAGGTACTGAAATAAAACATGGAAAAAATATATATTATCCTGACATAACCTAGGTACTGAAATAAAACATGGAAAAAATATATATTATCCTGACATAACCTAGGTACTGAAATAAAACATGGAAAAAATATATATTATCCTGACATAACCTAGGTACTGAAATAAAACATGGAAAAAATATATATTATCCTGACATAACCTAGGTACTGAAATAAAACATGGAAAAAATATATATTATCCTGACATAACCTAGGTACTGAAATAAAACATGGAAAAAATATATATTATCCTGACATAACCAAGGTACTGAAATAAAAAATGGAAAAAATATATATTATCCTGACATAACCTAGGTACTGAAATAAAACATGGAAAAAATATATATTATCCTGACATAACCTAGGTACTGAAATAAAACATGGAAAAAATATATATTATCCTGACATAACCTAGGTACTGAAATAAAACATGGAAAAAATATATATTATCCTGACATAACCTAGGTACTGAAATAAAACATGGAAAAAATATATATTATCCTGACATAACCTAGGTACTGAAATAAAACATGGAAAAAATATATATTATCCTGACATAACCTAGGTACTGAAATAAAACATGGAAAAAATATATATTATCCTGACATAACCAAGGTACTGAAATAAAACATGGAAAAAATATATATTATCCTGACATAACCTAGGTACTGAAATAAAACATGGAAAAAATATATATTATCCTGATATAACCTAGGT
Source organism: Nipponacmea schrenckii (assembly GCA_030562195.1). Taxonomy (NCBI): domain Eukaryota; kingdom Metazoa; phylum Mollusca; class Gastropoda; family Lottiidae; genus Nipponacmea; species Nipponacmea schrenckii. The sequence continues at coordinate 7,320,661 of JAUJPP010000005.1, read as the reverse complement.
ACTGAAATAAAACATCAATTATTATTATACTTACCGAATGGGCTGAAGGGAGGGACTTATCGAAACTAACAGTTATATGGGGCTTTTTTGCAGCACCAGCATAAGTTGATGCTGTTTCTTCCATCTTGTGTTCTTCAGCTTCATTAATAGCTTCTTCATCATCATTCTCAATTTCATCATCATCATCATCCAAGAAGCCATCTTCTATATCATCTGTTGAAAAAAAGGCATCAAAGTGACATTTTTTCCCCCGAGACAGAGTCTGGAGAAGGGCCTGTAGCTTATAAATTTAACAGAGGCAAAGCTTTTTGGTGCACTGGTCTGTATAGTGGCGGTAACCAACATTGTGCAATTGCTTGGACAACAACAGCTTTCAAGGGCAAGATTGCAGTCCTCCTTGTGTTGTAGATAAAGATAAGAGTCCCTTTGCATTGACATTTAAATTGTAAAACAGGGCATGACATTTTTCACATGATGGCACTATTATTTATAAAGTGTTTAGGCTCTATCCATAGTTGTATGGAGATTGTGTGCTGAATGCAATGATAAATTAATAAATCTAAGATAAACATGTTGTTTGGATTGAAAACCAATCAACTTGAGGGTAAATAGCCCGAAGGAGAAGTTATATCTCTAAATTGAATAACTAGCCATTGATATCATCACTGTCAGAGCTGTTATCGTCTCCGTTCAGCCGATGGACAATTAACGCTTGTAAATCATCAGCCATATTTGTTTATCGCGGTGAATTGTGGGTAGTTTCTAATCACGTGATAAAATCAACCAATCAAATAAGTCATCGTGTACTTCCGGTTTTTGAGTCAGGGAAGTAAACGTGTTGCTGTCAAATATTTGACAGATCAGGTTTAAGAAGATCGTCTCGACCAACGGCTTCATTTTGTTAATGAGAATTGAACACATTTAACTGTTAACTGTTCTAGATTTGAATTATTAAGGAATTACTATCAGAAGTACTAAAGGTAGGTTCAAATAGAAAGATGTAACTAAAAAACTTCTACTTTTGTTTAGTTTCATCAACTTCTGACATGACATTGTAAATATAAGTGATAATTTGTTGGTGGAACGTTGCGGTAAGTTTTGTCAGAGATGAGAACCATATGGTTCAGTTAACAATGTATATACAGCAAAAGCTCAGTTTCTAGAATAACTACAGTAGCCTAGTCTATGTATGCATTGGAGCTTTTAGATTTAGGGAGGCCTAAACTTAACATTGACATTTATTTATCATTCTATCTACAGTAGGCCTAGGGACAGGCTGAAATTGATCAGTTGTATGACCATTTACACTTCTTCTTGAGTAACAACATGTTTCAAGTTCTGTTCTAATATTTCAATTTACAATAACAAATAATTTTCACTGTTTAAAATGGGTGCTCGATCAATTGTATAGTAACAACATAGTTTAAATTCTGTTTCAGTATAATAGAGTCAATGTGTGTGATTTTAAGTTCTGTTTTAATATTTGTTTGATATGAATGTTAATTACACCAAAATCAATATTGTTTTGTTTATTGTTGTAGATATTTACAATGAAGTTTGATCAGATGTTTGTGTTCTCAGTGTGCTGGACCGTATTTGTTTCTATCGATATTTCCGTGGCTGGTAAAGACTATTATGAAATATTAGGAGTTAAAAAAAACGCTAAACCAAAAGATATCAAAAAAGCTTTTAGAAAATTAGCTGTTAAATATCATCCAGATAAAAACAAGAAAGATCCTAAAACTGCAGAAGCTAAATTTATTGAAATTGCCAAAGGTATGTAGTAGAAGCTTTTTCTTAATTGTTAGCAATAACTATAGAATTATTTGATAAAATGTATTAGATATTTTTTAACAAAAAGGTTTGAAGATTTGAATTAAAATAATGTATTCTATATTTTCAGCCTATGAAATTTTATCTGATGAAAAGAAACGAAAGGAATATGATCAGTTTGGAGAAGCAGGACAGGGGGGACAAGGTTTTGGGGGGCAAGGCTTCCAGTTCAATATGAATGATTTCTTTAAAAACTATGACAACGCTTTCCATGCTCATCAAGATTTTCACCAACGACATCACGCCAATCACGGACACCAATTCAAATTTGATTTTGGTGGAAATGGACAGTTTTTTAATTTTGATGATTTTTTCCATGACGATGATGGTAACGAGGATATGTTTGGATTTAATGGCTTTAATAATGTTTTTGATGATGATTTATTTCAAAATATCCACAAAGTTCACAATATCCACAATCAACATCAACATTTCCGTCCAAACCATTTTTCTAGTCAGAGACATTCTCACCAAGATTTTGATCATATGAATGTTAATCATCATCATCAACAGCAGCATCATCATCATTCTCAGGGATCTGGCAAGTTATTCTGATTATTTCATCTATTCTTAATTATATATAGTCCCAAATAAACTTCAGTCTTTAAAAATCTTGTATTGATAAAACGTTTCGGACAGAATCATCATGTCTCAGGACAACTGTAGATTTAACTTTCAGACTTAAACTTAATATGTTGATTTTATGGGGGTATTTTTGAACAAATATTTTGATAAAATTTGTATAATAACCTCCTTCTTCCCCTTGCCCCAGGCCTGTGTTAAGATTTCGTTCAAGGGACAAGATATAAACTTTATGATGTGATAAGATTTGATAATTGACAATTAAAATAATTTTCTATGTAATATTTGAAGCTGTTATATCTCCTATAGATATCTAGATATTGTCCATAAATTGATTTAAAATTACATAATCAAATAGATAACACAGATCACGACAGATTGATATCTAGATAGACAAACCTTGATATATAATTGTTTCGAGCCAATCATGCAGTACCATCATGATATGATGAAGGCAATGTACGATAATGATAACACTATCATTTATTTTTAAATTTCAGGTCAGTCGTGTCGAACAGTAACACAACAGATTGGTAACATGGTAACAACACACACTGTTTGTTCTTAACACACACACACACCCTGTGTTATATGTATATACGAACAATGTGTTACATAATGTATATTATATGTGTTTTGTGATACAGACTAGAAACTGTGATGGGTGATATTTGTGAATGATTTGATATATAATTTATATGTTTGATTGTTTCCCATCATTATGGTGCTTGGTGAAATATTAAATACCTGTGATTTATCTTCTTATTATCAATCAAATTTTCTTCGTCTATTTATTTTAAAGAGATTAAGTTTATCTATAAAGATGACACAAGTAAAGTGTACATACATTACAGGTCTTCCAGTCAGATGTACTGATATTGTACAGTCAGAAGATGTTCTGATATTGTACAGTCAGAAGATGTACTGATATTGTACAGAGATCTATTATCAAACTGTTACTCCCACCTTTTACAATGTTATTAGACAATAGATCTGATTATTAAACAACCTTTCTATCAGCTGTTAAGTTTGCTTCTTTGAGTAATGTTCATTAGCCCATAAGATGCAGGACGTAAAACATTTGTATGAGTTATGTCCCTTAATCTATAACTTGACATAATTCATTATTTGATCAAGTTTAACAAAGTGATATTATTTCTATATTACTTATTTACCTAACCACTGCCAAGAGTAGGTCAATTGGTCAGATCTGAGATTAGCTATTTTGTCAACCACTGGATTGTAATTGTTACCATCAGATGACTTTACTTACATAAAGTTTTAATGAATACAGTGATCTGATTAGACAACTAATCTAATTTAAAATTTATTTCAATCATTAGTGTTACAACAAACTATAACTTGTCCCATTTTTAAGTGCAATTAAACATTTTAAAGGATTTTGGCAATTGTTTTGTTATTGTTTAACATGAGCTTGGTCCACAAAATACAACTGATATAAACTTTGTTTTGTTTCCACATTTTTGAGTGGTAGAAATATGTACCTAATATTAATATATATTATAAATAAGTACCTATTATTAATATATATTATAAATATGTACCTTTATTATATATATTATAAATATGTACCTATTATTAATATATATTAGAAATATGTACCTATTATTAATATATATTATAAATATGTACCTATTATTAATATATATTATAAATATGTACCTATTATTAATATATATTATAAATATGTACCTATTATTAATATATATTATAAATATGTACCTATTATTAATATATATTATAAATATGTACCTATTATTAATATATATTATAAATATGTACCTATTAATTAATATGTATTATAAATATGTATCTATTATTAATATATATTATAAATATGTACCTTTTATTAATATATATTATAAATATGTACCTATTAATGTACGGTGTACTATTATTGGTTTTATTGGTGTATATATATATTGTACATTTTGTTTCAGAGTAATTGTTATATAATGTATATAATTTGTTATTTGATTATTGTTATTGTAAAAATGTACATCATCATTTTCAAATACAGTTTACTCTTTCAAAACCAACTTTTTTTTAATATACAATTAAAACTACCGGACTACAATGATTGATAATTGTTAAAAACCAATTAAGATACGTCAACATCACAACACTCGAGATTACCCTGACATCGCTTATCAATACAATCTTATCTATTGTGAATCTTTATTTATTTTTTTGTTTTTATACGCCCACATTATAATGTGTTCGTATATTGTCGTCACCCCTGTCCGTCCTTCGGTCCGTCCACAATTTCTGGTGAACGCAATAAAGACTACAGTTTTTGTCGGATTTGAATGAAACTTGATTTGATCATTTATATTGATGAGAACTCGGACAAGTTCGAAATTGGCGATTTTTCGAAGAACGGGTTTAGAGTTATTGCACTTGACTTAGGCAAACCGCGTCAAAATTGGCTTGTGAACGCAATAGATACTACAGTTTTCATCAGATTTGAATGAAACTTGCTGTGATCATTTATTTTGATGGGAAGTTGAACAAGTTCGAAATTGGCGATTTTTCGATGAATGGTTTTTGAGTTATTGCACTTCACTTAGTAAAAAACGTGTCAAAATTGGTTTATGAACGCGATAGAGATCACAATTTCCATTTGATTTGAATGAAATTTGGTGTTATCATTTATATTGATGATATCTTGGACAAGTTTGACAGTGACGATTTTTGGGTAAACGTTTTTTGAATTATTTGCTTGACTAAGTCAAATTGCGTCGAAATAGACTTGTGAACACGATAGAGACAATAGTTTTCATCTGATTTGAATGAAATTTGGTGATATCATTGAAGTTGATGTTATCTTGGTCAAGTTCGAAATTGACATTTCGATATACTGTTTTTGAGTTATTACACTTGACTTAGTCAAAACGCGGCTTTTGATTGCGAAAGACAATACAGTTTTCATCTAATTTTAATGAAATTTGTTGTGAACATTTATATTGATGAGAACTTGGATTAGACCAAGAGTTTTTTCCTGTGTTAAAACAGAAAATATATTTTAAAGTGCGCGTACCTTGCTAGGCACTTGTTTGTTTTTTTTGATGTGCATGTGTACCGTTAGCGTTTTTACGTGCATGGCATGCGAGGTAACGTATCTTGTTGACACTGTACTTCACCTATATCACTGTATAATCTTATCATTATCATTGTGATTATAAATATAAGCTGGCTGTACATAGTTAGACCTGTTATAAATTTGATATACGCAGATCGAGAAAGAAGTGTTTTACATGTACCATGTATAAACTGTTTCAAAGCGTTCAAGACGAAATCTATCCAGAAATTGAAGGATCTATCTATGGCGATATTCCTCAGTGGTTAAATGGGAATCTCTATAGAAATGGACCCGGTGTTTTCGAAGTTGGAAAAACGAAATATTTTCATTGGTTTGATGGAATGGCTGTTCTCCAACATTTTCGGATTGCAAATGGGAAAGTTTACTACCAAAGACGATTTCTAAAAAGCAACACCTACAAATGTAACTTGGAAGCTCAGAGAATAATTATTTCTGAATTTGGTACTCGTGCCTACCCCGATCCTAAACAAAACTCATTAATGACGTTAATTAGAAAGTTCACCAAAGAGGAGAAAACAGACAACTGTCCTATCAGCATTATAAGAATTGGAAACGATCTGTTCGCTAGCTCGGAAACAAATATTTTACACCGTTTTGATGGAAAAACTTTAGAAACTTTAGATAAAATTGACATTCATCAAATTATACAAGTGAATCAAGCGACTGCTAAGGTTCATTATGATGAAAATGGTGTCCTGCACAATCTAGGTTATTCGTATGGTGTCGGTACACCTAAATATTGTATATATACCATGTCGTCTACTGGTGACCGCCGGGGTGACCCTAATCAGAAATATACCGGACATCTGATATCATCTATAGATGTCCCTAATACCTTTCATCCCTCTTATATACACAGTTTCGCCATGACGGATAATTATTACGTTTTTCTTGAACAACCTTACGTCATTAATGTCTGGAACGTGGCCGCAGCAGAAGTGAGGAAATTAAACATGATAGAATGCTTGGAGTGGAGAAAAGATGGTCGCGTTCGATTTCATATTATAGATAGGAATACAGGCAAGGAAGTTAATTCGAAGTATATCTATGAGACCATGCCATTTTTATGTGTAAATATCGGAAATGCTTACGAAGTTGATGGCCATATAGTAATTGATTTGAGTACTTTTAGGGATAACGAGGTCCTGCATCGATATTTCATGAATAATTTGGCATTCGACGTTCCTGGAGCCACCTCTGAAGGGAACTTCCCTCCCTCCACGTACAGACGTTTCGTTTTACCTTTAGATTTAGAGAGTCAGTCTTCGATTGGCACTAACTTAATAACGGCAGCTAATCCACATGCACTGGCTGTATTGAGTTCCAGTTCAGTTGTTAATCTAACTTCGGATGTAATTTGTAATACACCGTTTGAATTGCCTACCATCAATCCCAAATTTGACGGTAAACGTTATCAGTACGTTTATGGGGTAACCTTTCAATCCGTGCCTAAATTTGCAAGTTCGTTGATTAAATTAGACGTGGAGAATAAGAAGAGTATAGAATGGAAGGAACAAGATTGTTTCCCATCAGAACCGTCGTTTGTAGCCAGACCAGACGGTCAGAGTGAAGACGATGGTGTAGTGTTAGCCAGTGTGAACACAACGGACGATGAAAAACTATGTTATCTTCTAATATTGGATGGGAAAACGATGACAGAAATTGCTCGAGCCTATTTTAATGTTTGGATACCTAGAGATTTACACGGATTGTATGTTCCAGATTCAGATGAACTTTGAACTATGGTGAAGGATTCAAGGACTGTCCTATCTATATTTATATACATCTAAAGTTTAAAGTTTGGTGGACAAAGTTGAAATCTTATACTAGTGAATTTTGTTATTCGGTGTCATTGGGTCAAGCAATTATACACTGCTGGTCGCTGGTCATCCGTGTAAACATTCTATAAATTAAATGCGTTCTTAAGAATAAGGACAATAACTATTGAGTTTTGAAAATAGTAAATAATCTTTAACAGATAGTATTGGAAATAGCATAATCTCTAAAGATTTGAATTGTAGGCTATATTATGTCACCAAGTCTCAAGAAACTGAGTTGAGATGTCGATTTAATTTTAAAACGCTGATCATGCTGGACACTTGTGAAGACTGACCAAGGTCTTGTCTGACTCGTATTGTTTGGATATATAGGATTAGAATCCTCGTCGTTTCTGAACAAACTATCTTTATATTGTAACAATATTTAAAAAACAAATTTCAATATCATAATATAAGTAATAAAAATAAATTTCGGAAGTTGACTCATGACTGGCGCAGCTGACTCGGGCGTTGTCATGGCCATAGTTGACCCGGTATTTGGGTTGGTTGATCCGGTACTTGGATTAGTTGATCCGGTATTTGGATTAGTTGATCCGGTATTTGGATTGGTTGATCCGGTATTTGGATTAGTCGATCCACTCATCGATGAGCTAGAACCCGAGGAAGGTTGTGTAGAACCTGACGGTAGTTGAGATGTTAAATCAGTCAATGGTGTTGATGACTCGGTAGTTGATGGGTTAGGTTCAAAACAGCAGTATATACTCCTTAGTGTCATTTCCTAGCATAAAAAATAGAAATAACATTCTTTAGCTGCAGTAACAGAATATCAACCCCGGTTCAGCTGCAAAATTCTTATCGTTGGCGCTAATATTGTGAAGCCATTCAAGCCAAATGCTCAGCTTACAGATTGTTTGAATTTCAGTTTTGGTATCGCCGAATTATTCACTTCCATACCAGCTACACCAGCCCTTGATAGCTACTTTGACAGTTTGTTTTCAACTGGTGTAGCGATAGAATAACTAGACCCTAGTTTATGGAGGTATCCGCGACTGTAATTATAAGATTAAGTTCTTACGTGATGTAAACTAGCCACGTGTGTTTCTCCCTTCACACTTAAACTGGCATTCGTACTTTCATCACAGATCAGTATAACTTCTAAATGTCTGAAAAAAACATAGGGTATATAACACACTTCTTTAATAACAAGGTACATAACACACTTCTTTAATAACAAGGTACATAACACACTTCTTTAATAACAAGGTACATAACACACTTCTTTAATAACAAGGTACATAACACCCTTCTTTAATACGGTACAAGATAATTTTAGTATGTAGGCAATATTTTCAGGTATCTTTTACTCCATAAATTTCACTATACAAGCCAATACCTTTCTGTGCTTGTTTTGATCTTTATAATACGAGTGTGTTAAGATTCAGATAAATAAAAATGGCTTTACCTTCTAATAATACCATCGGAACTATATTGTAACATCAATCCTTTCGTGTCGTCCATTACAAACCTAGCACTGTCTTGTGTTCCCAAGCTCCAATAAGCACTCTTATCTGTTTTACAGCCCTAGAAATAAAAAAGGGGGAATTTAGCTAATAAGTCTGAATTCGACCTCTTTGATCTTTTGCAAATGTAGTTAGATTCTCCATCGGAAATATATGGCTTATTTTCTTTGAATGTAAACTTGGGCGTTGACTTGGTTGAGATTAAACCAAAGGACATCTCTCTTCAATCCGTAAAATAATCCTCAAATTAAACTTACTGCTACATTTTTACAATGGGTTGAATCTTCGGTAAATGGCTTACAGGGATTCCACGAATAGTAATAAGTTTTTAAACTGTCTTCAACGTCTTCGAATCTGAAATAGTACTCACATGGCGAATTTGACGAGTGTCTATGATAGGTGGTCTCACAATTAGTCAGACTTGATTGTCTGAAGGGGCAAGTAATATATCTGGAGAGACAAGTGATATATCTGGAGGGACAAGTAATAAATCATAAGGGGGAAGTAATATATCATAAGGGGCAAGTAATATATCTGGAGGGACAAGTAATATATCTGGAGGGACAAGTAATATATCTGGAGGGGGCAAGTAATATATCTGGAGGGACAAGTAATATATCTGGAGGGGCAAATAATATATCTGGAGGGACAAGTAATAATTCTGGATGGACAAGTAATATATCTGGAGGGACAAGTAATTTATCTGGAGGGGCTAATAATATATCTAGAGGGGCAAATAATATATCTGGAGGGACAAGTAATATATCTGGAGGGACAAGTAATATATCTGGAGGGGCAAGTAATATATCTGGAGGGGCTAATAATATATCTAGAGGGGCAAATAATATATCTGGAGGGACAAGTAATATATCTGGAGGGACAAGTAATATACTAGTATCTGGAGGGGCAAGTAATATATCTGAAGGGACAAGTAATATATCTGAAGGGACAAGTAATATATCTGGAGGGACAAGTAATATATCTGGAGGGGCAAGTAATATATCCGCAGGGGCAAGTAATATATCCGGAGGGGCAAGTAAAATACCCGGAGTGGCAATGGGGTATGGTTTTAGTTGAAGTAATGAAATTAGTTGGATGTCAGAATTTCTTTCGGAGGAGGCTATCTATTTATTCGGGTGAGGGGCGTTGATAAGTTTAAGTGCGATTTGTCACTTCCGGTGTTGTCGTTGGTCCGATACGGCACCAGTGCTTGGTCTTTTGTAACATTTTAATATCAGACCTTCGAGACTACATACCTGGCTCCACAATCAAAACTATTTAAATCTACAATTTACCTGGGATTAATATCAGACGATGCCAAGGGGGATAAATCTAATACACCATTAGAATTCTCACAAGAACATGAATTGATCTTTACACAATCTTCAGCAGAAATCGCAACTGTTAAAAAAGTCAGCACACAAAAAAAAATATATTTCATCGAACGTTTCATTGTGAAAAATTAACAAAAACTGCGAAGACAATGATATCGATAATTTAGATTCTGATCACATGATGATAAGAAACATTGTTTACTGTCTAACCTACATCGATTAGATACTGTTAAGGTTTTAGGGCGATCGAGAAATAACTCGTTATTCATCCTTATTAGGCTCTGGCACGTAGACATAAATACTTACGAGGACGTTCCATAACTCTGTTATTATAATCAAAATAAAACATTGCAATATATATTTTTAACTTTTTTTTTAAAGATGGTCAAAATCATACCAAAACGGAGTGTCGATACTGGACTAATTTTTTATGAATTCAGTGACGATATTTTGACCTATATTTTGTTTAATTTGAAGATAGTGGGGATTAAAGAATGTATTAAATTCCCACCCTTCGACGACAGTTTAAGGGAAGTAACTCTTAAAAGCAAACGATCTTGTTCTGTGTTTTTTTTATGTTTGGCTTATTGTGAGCTTCGTTATTTAATTTTGGTAAATCAGTTATTGTTACTCAAATCATGCTTTAACTCAGAACAAAAGAAAGAAATATTCGTTTGTTTCGTTTTAGTTTTAAAAAAAAGCTGTGGTTCCTGTATATTGAAATCACAAAAAATCTGCAAATTTGAAAAGTTTCGTACTATGAAATCTGATATTCGTAAAATGAACGATCCCACTTTTCTATTAACGAATTGGGCGGTTAGGCAGTTGGGATTTAAAACCCTCCATGAGAATTATACCAGCAGACGACAATGTAATAAGAATTGATAGATTTGATTAGAATTCTATAAGGAAAAACAATCTCAGTAGCCGCTCCAAAGGATGACAAAATTGAGAGCTATACTAATATAGTAGTTGAAACGTCCAAAGAGAAGTACCGTTAGGTGTTTTTAAAAGAGTTAGCATGTTCTGTTTCGACTGACACCCACCAGTACTAAAAGGGTCAACATCATGAGATACAATCCGACCAATTCATGCCTGACTAAATAAAGCATGATTTAAAACCATTACAATAAGGTTTTAAGTTTTACCATAGATAGTTTTCGGACTAATATAGACTTGATTTCGAAACAAGTTCAACATTTAGTTAGAGTACATTCCCTTTGTTTTATATCCAGACATTTTGTGTTCGGTATCTGAAAAGAAACTTTCGTTTATTTATGTTTAAAGCTAGTTTACACAATGGTCTGCTGTGAGATCTGTTGTAAGTATCCACATGTCGAAGAAATCAAACCGTTTTGATGCCCAAATTTTCATTTAACTTGCGATTTATTCGACGATGTCCACCTACTTGACTAGATAGACGTGAATTGGTAAATGAAGTGCAGAAAGTGAAAATGGGAAACACAAATATTTAATAGAAAATGTTTGATAATTTCTTTAACATTAAACAACATTGATTGATAATTCCTTTACAGATGAATCTTATGTTAGTAGAAACATAATTTTATAATTTTGGCTTTGTTGTATCTAAAACATTTTATAGAAAAAAAAAAAGCGGAATCAGGGTGTCAAACTTATTCAATCAATAACTAAGACAAACCGCCTGGACTCCTTTGAACAAATTCTCATTTTCATTGCAAAGTTTCGAAATTTCTTATATTTCAGAGAAGTGAACAGATAAAGAACTAGTTAAAGATCTGATAAAACAACAACTATAAAATGTCGACTCCAGCAAGACGTAGGTTAATGAGAGATTTTAAAAGACTACAAGAAGATCCACCAGCTGGCGTTAGTGGTGCTCCAACTGATAATAACATTATGGTGTGGAACGCGGTAATATTCGGTCCACATGATACTCCTTTTGAAGACGGTACTTTCAAGTTAACTATCGAATTTACGGAAGAATATCCAAACAAACCGCCCACCGTTCGTTTTGTGTCGAAAATGTTTCACCCCAACGTCTATGCTGATGGTAGCATTTGTTTGGACATTTTACAAAATCGCTGGAGTCCCACTTACGATGTTTCAGCCATTTTGACATCTATTCAGTCGCTACTCGATGAACCTAATCCTAACAGCCCTGCGAATAATATAGCAGCTCAGATGTACCAAGAAAATGTTCGCGAATATGAAAAGAAAGTGAAAGTTGTAGTAGAGGAAAGTTGGATATACATTGGTGACCTTCAAGTATCTTGAAATTATTCCTGATATTTTTGTTGGTCGAGTTGTGGGTCCAATTTGTGACAGTTAAATAAAGATATTAGTGTTTATGTGTGAACATTTCTTAACACAGTTACGTTATTTTTTGGGTAGCATTTAATATTTATCAGATAAATAATGTTATATTTAGTTAACATGTAAAATTATTATTTCTATTTCCTAAAAACTGAAGTTATTTTTTTTGTATGAATGTGCCAATAGTCTTTGTCTACTGAATTGTTGTGTTATTATTTCATAAATTTATTTCATGTACTGAATATAAAATAAAATTATGGACATGTGCAGTATTGTTACTTGCCAAGCCTTTAGGCGAGGTTAATTCAAATTAATGGTAATAACCACCCAGTTTTCTCCTGTCTTAAATACAGGACTGGATGATAGAGGCTAGAAAACTGACAATGAATACAGACAATCATAGGCCTTGACTAAATGTTTATAGGTATAAAATTAAAGTCTGTCTTTTGGCTGTAGTTGCTGATTTACAATCCTTTCAAATCTCGGCCGTCTGTGATACAAAAAAGGTGGTTGTTGCAGTCAAGGTATAAGAGAAAAGTCATAGCTTGACATTGTGAAGATGTGATACAAGAAAGGTGACTATTGTAGTCAAGGTATAAGTATGAAGTTAGTAATAACTTGACATTGTAAAGATGTGATACAAGAAAGGTGGCTATTGTAGTCAAGGTATAAGTATGAAGTTTGTAATAACTTGACATTGTAAAGATGTGATACAAGAAAGGTGACTATTGTAGTCAAGGTATAAGTATGAAGTAAGTAATACTTGACATTGTGAAGATGTGATACAAGAAAGGTGACTATTGTAGTCAAGGTATAAGTATGAAGTTAGTAATAACTTGACATTGTGAAGATGTGATACAAGAAAGGTGACTATTGTAGTCAAGGTATAAGTATGAAGTTTGTAATAACTTGACATTGTGAAGATGTGATACAAGAAAGGTGGCTATTGTAGTCAAGGTATAAGTATGAAGTTTGTAATAACTTGACATTGTGAAGATGTGATACAAGAAAGGTGACTATTGTAGTCAAGGTATAAGTATGAAGTTAGTAATTACTTGACATTGTGAAGATGTGATACAAGAAAGGTGACTATTGTAGTCAAGGTTAAGTATGAAGTAGTAATACTTGAATTGTGAAGATGTGATACAAGAAAGGTGGCTATTGTAGTCAAGGTATAAGTATGAAGTTTGTAATAACTTGACATTGTGAAGATGTGATACAAGAAAGGTGACTATTGTAGTCAAGGTATAAGTATGAAGTTGTAATAACTTGACATTGTGAAGATGTGATACAAGAAAGGTGACTATTGTAGTCAAGGTATAAGTATGAAGTTTGTAATAACTTGACATTGTGAAGATGTGATACAAGAAAGGTGACTATTGTAGTCAAGGTATAAGACAAAGTTAATAGCTTGACATTGTGAAGATGTGATACAAGAAAGGTGGCTATTGTAGTCAAGGTATAAGACAAAGCTAGTAATAACTTGACATTGTGAAGATGTGATACAAGAAAGGTGACTATTGTAGTCAAGGTATAAGACAAAGTTAGTAATAGCTTGACATTGTGAAGATGTGATACAAGAAAGGTGACTATTGTAGTCAAGGTATAAGACAAAGTTAGTAATAGCTTGACATTGTGAAGATGTGATACAAGAAAGGTGACTATTGTAGTCAAGGTATAAGACAAAGTTAGTAATAGCTTGACATTGTGAAGATGTGATACAAGAAAGGTGACTATTGTAGTCAAGGTATAAGACAAAGCTAGTAATAACTTGACATTGTGAAGATGTGATACAAGAAAGGTGACTATTGTAGTCAAGGTATAAGACAAAGCTAGTAATAACTTGACATTGTGAAGATGTGATACAAGAAAGGTGACTATTGTAGTCAAGGTATAAGACAAAGCTAGTAATAACTTGACATTGTGAAGATGTGATACAAGAAAGGTGACTATTGTAGTCAAGGTATAAGACAAAGTAGTAATAACCTGACATTGTGAAGATGTGATACAAGAAAGGTGACTATTGTAGTCAAGGTATAAGACAAAGTTAGTAAAAACCCTTGACATTGTGAAGATGTGATACAAGAAAGGTGACTATTGTAGTCAAGGTATAAGACTGAAGTTGTAATAACTTGACATTGTGAAGATGTGATACAAGAAAGGTGACTATTGTAGTCAAGGTATAAGACAAAGCTAGTAATAACTTGACATTGTGAAGATGTGATACAAGAAAGGTGACTATTGTAGTCAAGGTATAAGACAAAGCTAGTAATAACTTGGCATTGTGAAGATATGATACAAGAAAGGTGACTATTACAGTCAAGGTATAAGACAAAGCTAGTAATAACTTGACATTGTAAATATAAGTTCAAAAAGTCATTTACAAGTTTATACAATAAAAAAAACAAAGCCATATTGGATTGGGAGGATCAGATTAAAATATATAACAACAAACACAATAGTTACAATTATTTATTTCTTATATAACAATTGGAGAAATTGATGTTACATGTTTCTGTATAAATAGCACTCTCTAATTTTTATTCTTTATGTGATAACCAGGACTATGAAACTATTATCCAGTCTCCAGTCATTATAGAGCAGCAGCTCCAGATATAATTTCAATAAGTTCTCTAGTGATGACGGCCTGTCTAGTTCTATTGTAGGTCATCTGTAGTTTGTCAATCATTTCACCTAGAAATTAGAAACAAATTATTTTACTGACAGAGCCATGTTACTATTCACTTCATTTCAACTTCCAGTAACACTTTTTAATATGAATTTTTGACAGCACTGCCATTCGCAAGGCAAAAAATGATTGAAATTGGTTATCTGAATCTAGTGCTTCTTGGAGAATACCTTTTGTTTGTGTCAACAGGTTAGGTCAAAAGGTTAATTTGCTGAATGCTAACAAGCCTGATTGTTAAACCCTAACTGAAATGGCCAAATAAACAGTTAGACTAAAGATAGAAATATAATATATCTACTATTATGTACACAAATCAAGTTCTTTTTCTTACCTGCATTTTTACTGGCACCCTCCATAGCAGTCATTCTACTACTCTGTTCACTACAAGCTCCTTCTTTTAAAGCATAATAAATCAAACTGGTGAGGTTAAATTCGTTATAGCTCTGTAACATGGAGTCATCTACACTGTCATATAAACTAATCTTCTTGGCACTTCGAACACTTTCTTGTGAGAAGATTGGTTGAGCTGTTGTTTTGTAAGATACGACAGTCCTGAAAAGAACAATAATAATAATAATAGAATTTACAGGCACAGAGTCTATTAAAAATAAAACAAGAATTGTAAAACAACTTACTTAAATACGTTAAAATAGAGTGCACCACTATCAAACTTATAGCCCGAGTCCATGATAGTTTTAGCTATCAAGTTGGCATCAGCAAATGTTGGGGGTGTTTTACCAATATTGTTGAAGGAATACAACATCTTATCAGCAAACAATCTACAAAATACAACAAAATCTCATTGGTAAACAGTCTACAAATACAACAAAATCTCATTGATAAACAGTCTACAAATACAACAAAATCTCATTGATTAACAGTCTACAAATACAACAAAATCTCATTGATAAACAGTCTACAAATACAACAAAATCTCATTGATAAACAGTCTACAAATACAACAAAATCTCATTGGTAAACAGTCTACAAATACAACAAAATCTCATTTATCCTTGAATAACTTTACTTGAAACCCCAGACCTCCAGGTTAGGGAGCAAGCATCTAACTCACTGAGCCACCACAGCTCTCTACTGACAGGGCTGAAGTATTATCTCAACCTATACTAGGATTGAACCCTGGACCTTCAGGTTAGTGAGCAAGCATCTAACTCACTGAGCCACCACAGCTCTCTACTGACAGGATTGAAGTATTATCTCAACCTATACTGGGATTGAACCCTGGACATTCAAAAATGAAATGAAAATGAATGGATACGCTCTCTTCTGACCTTGAATAAGTTTACTGGAAACCCATGACCTTCAGGTTAGCAGAGCGAGCATCTAACTCACTGAGACACCACAGCTCTCTACTGACAGGGTGAATATTATCTCAACCTATACTAGGATTGAACCCTGGACCTTCAGGTTAGGAGAGCAAGCATCTAACTCACTGAGCCACCACAGCTCTCTACTGACAGGGTTGAAATATTATCTCAACCTATACTGGGATTGAACCCTGGACCTTCAGGTTAGCAAGCAAGCATCTAACTCACTGAGTCACCACAGCTCTCTACTGACAGGGTTGAAGTATTATCTCAACCTATACTAGGATTGAACCCTGGACCTTCAGGTTAGCGAGCAAGCATCTAACTCACTGAGACACCACAGCTCTCTACTGACAGGGTTGAAGTATTATCTCAACCTATACTAGGATTGAACCCTGGACCTTCAGGTTAGCAAGCAAGCATCTAACTCACTGAGCCACCACAGCTCTCTACTGACAGGGTTGAAGTATTATCTCAACCTATACTGGGATTGAACCCTGGACCTTCAGGTAAGCAAGCGTCTAACTTACTGAACCACCGCTGCTCCAAGAGCCCCGAAAATGTTGAACCTTGACCTTTAACCTACCTTGACAATATCAGTTTAGTTTTGTCACCAACGCAGATTATCTTGACCTCTCCCCCTTTCTTCTCTTCTAGATCCGCTTTTATCGCCTTGGCAACACTAGTATGTATACCACCACATAGACCTCTATCTGATGTGACAGCTACGATTAAATGGTTGGGTTTACTCTCATCTGGGGTCACTTCAGCTTTTTCATAGAAAGCTTAAAAAAATACAAAAATGCTCGTAGAAATATGTTGTAATATAAATTACAAATGTAAATTTATTGTTATTCATTTTATAGATCCAGACTTGCTCTCTATGTTTCCAGCCTAAGGTATTTTTACTACGGGCAAATGAAGACGCCAGGAACCAAAATTACAGTTGCTATGCTTACATTTAGCGCCTACACCATATGGTTTAGCTGGTCTAAGTTCTCTCTCAGCTCGAGCATATTTGGCAGCTGACACCATCTTCATGGATTTGGTAATCTTCTGAATATTTGTAACGGACTTCAATCTGATACGAACTGAAATGGAAATAAAATGGAGGTTATGTCTAACTGTTGAATGTAGAATTGTTTGAAAATAAAAAAATGTCCTATTCTTCTGCACATTATGGGCTAATGAAGATGAGCAACACTATGTAGTGTGCAATAAGGTAAGTTTTGCCAGGACAGCAGCATTAGCCTACTCATTTAGTGATTTCCTTCCGTCGAGGGATATGTAACATTGTAACAGGCAAGAAATTTCTGTGAACTAGCTAAAATAGAACCACACTAAGAACGTTATACTATAGGCCTACTACCATTCTCTAATCTGGTAATAACAAACTACTGTTGTAACGGTATTAATTTTACAATGTAAACAAATAATATACTTACTGTCTTTCAAGGTAGCCATGCCACGCACTTGGGTGCTGTAAAAATAAAAGATACAACATAGAATCACACACACAAATATTAGCAGAGTTACATTTTTTATTTGACTCTTACATGTATTTGTATTGACTAGCAGTTGGCTATCAGGTCCAGCCCACTCAGTCTAACAGTAATGCTTTACTTAGATTGTTCAGCATAGCAGACTTCTTTAAGAATCTGACTGTCTCATGAAAAAAAAACAAAAGAAAATTCACTTTAGACACCGGGCAGTAGAGAAATCGTGAAGAACGTTCAAGGACAACATTTTATCTGAGACTTGTTGTGAAGAAAAGAAAGCAAGCCAGACATTCCACAGGTCAGGAATTAGATGTTTCAAATACATTCTTCAAAATACAAATATATTCAATAGGAGAAATACTAAAATACATTACCATGTTGGCGAAATGATTTGCACCGAACGCGATAACACGGCTTCCATCTTGATATTTTAATGGCCGAGGTTAGAGATAATGGGGAATAACTCTCTTTTAACAATTTCTTCTTGAACATCCAGCGAGATAATCCGAAAACTCTGACTTTACAAACAGTGGTAAAAAAACAATGAATCGTAGTCTTTTCATTCGAATCAGTAGAATGAAATTTAAATAGCATATTTTAGAAATATTTTCATGTATAATTTACGATTCTTTTTATAATAAATAAGTTGAATACCCCCCATTTGAAATTTGATTAAACACGATCTTCCTATTGAGTCTCAGGAAGACTTGTTTGAGAAAAGGAATAAGAGGCTCTAATCTAAGTTTAGTTATCTAATATATCTGTAAAACCCATATACAATAGTCTAAGGTGTGGAGCTAGTAAGGCACGGGTATACTCACAGCTTACTCTATGGTTTTATTACAATATTATCAAATAAGAGTCTAGTTAAACGTGGTCTGAAGTTCACTTCTGAAAATAGAGTTATGGGCCATGAATGAAACCCTATGTTCAGTCGATACGAGGGAAGTAGCTCTACAGCCAACTGTCCGATAGAATTACAGCCTAATACAGATATAGAAACAGTAAATAAAATAAATGAATGGAGTTTTACTTCCTATTTTTTTGCACCTATTTTGGGTAAATGAAGACGGACAATGTCATGCAGTGTGCAATGACAAGGGGAAACAGGGTACAAAAACAAAAAGTTCATCTTTTGCCGGGTTGCACTTGGAACTTCAAGTTAAGACTCTCTTAGCCCCAGAGGCTCCATGGAAACAGTAGAATTTGAATATGGACAAACACATAACGTGAAAGGCTATCAGTGGTGTCTGCTTAAATAATATGTTTTTAGAAATGAGCCTGTGTTATAATCCAAACTGTTTTAGGCCATTTCTAAATGGGCCTTAATTATTCCACTTTCTGGTCCAAACCTTTATTTAACGTGCATTAACCTGTCCTGATGATAGTTATGAATCCGAAACTGCCTAAAATGGGCTCTTGTCATATTCATCAAGACCATAATAGCAATAAGCAAAAACATTTTTATCAGCACCAGACGCATTTTATAGCTGGGTGTCAAGTGGTTTTCAAACATTTCAAATTTATTTGACATTTTTCTCTGAATTTCCGAGGTGTAATTTTGCCCCAGGGTAAAATCAACTAATCCATTGTATAACACTTCATAAATTATTAATCTCATAATAACATCTAATTGAAGCTCTAATTTTACATTTTATATCTTTTTTCCCTGTCAAAATTACTGCAATTCACAGGTGACAAAATTTCCAAATTAAAAACAATATACAATGGAATAATTTTCAATATTAGCTTTACCGAACTTTTAATTTGTAAATTTTGTTTTTATTACTTTAGATTAGGATGTACACCATTCTGTAATTCTTTGTCATTGAAAACTGGAGATAATGCAGTTAGTAGGTTTAAAATTTGTTCAGACAGATAAAAATTGAATAGAGGGGAATGAATTTCACCATTTCAGATTATTCATTAGACCAAGCAGTTTATTATCCTACTCTTATTATGAATTCCAACTGTCGAGGATCTTTAATGTGCGCAGCCTGTAGCACATGGGGCCTCGGTTTATTGTAACATCCATGTTAGTTGACCTTCATCACTTATGAGGGGGGAACATGGTTGAAAAATCTGAAGGTGATATCTCGACTTATACCAGGATTTGACCCTGCAACATCAGGTTAGCGAGCAAGCGTCTAACTCACTGAGGATCTATCTAGGGTTGGAAACCAAACGTCTGCAATATTTTGAGCATTTGGGTCACAACTAAGAAAATTAGCCATTCAATGAATTTTAAAAAATATATAGGACTGCGGCGTTCTGCAAGGTGATGTGCTGTCTCCGTAGTCATTATATTTGTCTGTGATGACATGTGGAGGTACTTGTATAAGGTGTCGCGAGATTAATGAAATAAATCTAATAGAACAATTAAAGTTTTCTTATGTATTTGTTAATCTTTTTGAAGTCGTGTTGAAGTGTTTGGGTGGTAAATCTATTCGTCTGACCATGTTTAAGTTCTACTCGCGTTCCCTTTATTACCTTGTATAGTCAACAATAACAACATACGGCGGCCAAATTTCCCGTACAATTTACGTACGGAACATCTTTTCTTTCACGATTATTTATTTAATCATCTCTCGTTTATTCTGTCTTGTCGACTTATTGTTAGATTGGTAATATTACTTTATTTAGATAACACTTCAAAATTTATTACTTTTCGGCACATAGAATGTCTACCTTGACGAATTCCCTATACACACGTTAAGTCAAATACGATATCAGAATTTGGTTCATAAAATAATAAAGAGTTATTTCTGAACTAAACTACTGAACCTCTACATCTGAATAGTGTTTGGTGCGACAAGACAGTTTCTTAAACCTTGACTTTTCAGATACAGAAAATAAATAATATTATTCTAGGTCAAAATGTGCTTGCTAAGCTTCTGTTATAAGCATTATAATGTTATTTTAGATGCCTACAGGCGTATCTAGGAATTATGGATAGAGGGTCGAGTTAAGGCAACAGAATTTTCATTGACGGTAGGGGAAAGGGGGACCGGTATTTAAAAATTCGCAAACGCCGCTGTGTAGGCTAAATAATTTTGGATCTGCTTATTTTAGTCTTATGATTAGAAACACCTTGAATGCGATTTTAAATAGAACTTTGTGGTTTTCGTGACTTTATTATAATCAAGAATCCATGAGAAAACCGGGTTTTAGATAGAAAGGGGTGCCGGGGTTGTTTCTGAACACCATGTGCAGTAGAAAACGCCTTCATTCACCAAGATATACCTCTTGGTCGCGTCAGTTATTGAAGGAAAAGACCAGAAGCATGTAGAAAACAATATTTTTTGTTGTCATCGGATCAATTTCAAACTATTTACTATATATATTAAGTATTTTCCCACACCACGTGTTAGAAGGGCCTGATAACAATACACGCGCTAGAGGCGGAGCAAACGTCGACAGCGAGTGGTTAAAAGTTGAAACAAACCAGACAATATCAGTGTGTCTTTCTCTTTAAACAATCTCAAGTATCACTAAGTGAACATATCCTCAATCGTTCAAGTGTCCGAAAAGTGGAAGATCTTATAACAAAAAACAATTCGTCGTCACCCGAGTCAATATCTTGATCAAGTAAATTACATCTGAATATATTTTTATGAGTTTTTTGTAATATTGATACGACGTGTTAAAGTCGTGGTTCGAGTTTATAATCTACCGACTGTCCATACGGTCAGAGGAAATAATTTGGACGTAAGTGTGAACAGATTCCCATGTCTAATTAAGTTGCGGTTTTAATTACAATCTGTATTGTTTCTCGGCAATTGGATTAATTTGTTATGGAGTGTTAGCTGTAATTGATGTTTTGACAATTCAGCCGTCCCCGTCTGTGGTGCCTCCACCTCGTCATGGTGTTAATAGCCGGGGATAAGAGATTAAATACGTCTAAATTTATTGACATTGATCACTTGACATCGGACTATCTGAGGAGCACTAGCGGGAATCTTGACTTCTATTTGAACATCAACTACACCTACCTAATACTCTCTCATCATCGTCTTTCTCATCACTAACAGTTTATGTTTGTTTATTTCCGAGTTTGTTTCGAGGATTATTATTGAGAATGTACAAAACAGATGTGATAAACTTTATTTTTGGACTGTATGTCTTTTATAATTCCATTTCTACAGTGAGGACAGTTCGGTGGTTGTAAGTAACTTTTTTATTATATTTTAACCGTCACATATCTTTTAAATCATAAGCTACTTGCTACTTTTTTATGATGGTGAATGAATTTTTTTTATTTAATACGAAGGCATTCAGCGATTGTGTCAGTCAACTTTTTTTTACAATTAAAGAGTTCTACAGAACTATTTGCACTGACTATATAAACTCTATTGCTATAATTGAATAAATGAATTCCGAAATCATTATATTTAGTATCGAAGTTGAAAGTATAATGATATTACCGTGCTCAGTTACTGTAAATAGTCAGATATTGATAAGAGTGACACTGGACACCCATGGATATTAATGTAACAATAATTTCTATTATTATATTTGTATATTTGATAACGGAATATGACATGTGTTAAAAATACATCTATATTACGACGTATATGAGATTTAAAAAAATACTAAAAAATCATATTGATAAATTGTTCATAAAATGCTTCCTAAAAATGTTATACTTATGTCAGTTAGGTTCAAACATATTCAATTGCTCGATTATTAGTATTATTCTAATGTCAAACATACCGCGATGCAATTCTGAAGTTTAAAGCATCAAGCATTTTTGATATTTTTTGATGTTATGAAGCATCAAGCATAATGTTATACTCCATGATGTTCAGATAATATTGATGTTTAAGCATCGTTGAAATTTTATACCGTTATGTCCTTACAATATATAAGCATTTTATTGCAGTAGGAATTAAAATGTTTGTCAAATGTTATATTATAACATAATGTTTCAAGCATTTAAAATCAGAGTAAAATGTTTTGTTCTGTTTGCGGTATAAAGTCATAAGAACAATATAATCATGTAATTTAGAACGTTATCAAGCCACACGCATTGTCTAGAGAAACATTCAGATGATAATAGCAGATTTAAAGCCAAGCTTGTTAGAACACAGCTTATACCGTGAAATTATTAACCTTTCTTCTACATTCAATATAGAAATATTATTCTATCGTTCGTAAAGTTAGGTTAAATATAGCTTCCAGAAGAGACTGTTGAAAATTGTTAAAATCAACATTGAAACTGCACCTTTTTAATTTTCTACCATTTTGGAATAACCAAATATACAATTTCTTTTTGTTCAACGTATTTAATATAAATTACTTTTTATAAGTGTCGAAAATTCTAAAGATTACGTATTTTTACTCATTTTCGGAAATACAAAGATTTACATTTTTTATTTCTTGACCACATTTCAGCAGAAAAGATGTCTTTATTTTGACAAGGTATCAATGTCAATGTTGGTGGAGACTAGAGGGTTAATCAAGAAAGACGAGTTTATTTAATGGTTATTGTTAACCCTCCGATCTCGTCTCGTAACCTTTTACCACCAACCAAAATAAAATCACATAAATCAAGCGATAATGGGGGGTAATTTTACGTCGGATTAATTGCAATGTCTACTTTTAGAGTCCCAAATGTCGTAAGCTTATCTTCCTTTACATCAATCTAAGTTTGAGTGCAGAATTTGTCAATGAATGTTGCAAGATGACTTTCAAAAGTGGCCTGAGTCATAAAATAAGTGGTCCGAGTTGTCTTTAAAAGTTGGTCCGAGTTGTCTTGCACAGTATGATTCCAGCTGTAATGGCACTTACCGTTCTATCTGCATACCATTGTATGGCCTGAAATTAGACATACACAGCAATTAACAAAAAATGGAGATATTCATTAAGAAAGAGAGAGTGTGGGAGGAGGGAATCCCGAAGCCCAGCGGAAATACCAAAATTCAGTTTCAAACGATTACTCCATACTTTTTTCCAGATGCTGAATGAATTCAAAATGAGGCATACCGGAAGGCCTGCTGAAATCCTCAAACTTAAATGATGTGTTTATTGTGACACCAAAGGCATTCGAATACTGCACCTCAAGTGTCATTTATATCATAATTCCGACATAATGAAGACGTATATGATGTCATAAACATAATTAGACATTTTAATAGCTCCAATTAACAATCCTTGTACATGTTAAATACATTGAAATGTTTGTTTCATTGCCCACAGCTGGGTTTTGCATCAATTTGTACGACCCGTCTAGGACGTAACACTCCATTCATTGTATTTCATTTCCTTCTCAGAAAAACCAAAAACCAAAAAATGTTTTAGAGAGAAAGATCTAGAAATAAAACAAAATTCAGAAATCTCAAAAATGGGAGAAAGAAAAACAGCAGTGACCTGTCAAAACATATCAGAGCGAGAAGACATCTTCAGCAGAAAGTAACCACGAAAAGAGTCTCAGCACATTGAAACATAAAGTCTTATCATCGGTGTTGTCTTTTTTTTATTTCAGGGCACTGGCTAAAATGACATCTTTAGGAAGTATTACAGATGAGAACCACTGTGATTCGTTATACGGGTTTGTTAAAAGACAGAAAAAACTGTGTCGTAAGAATCTAGAAATTATGGACAATGTTAAAGTGGGTGCCAGAGTTGCTATAGAGGAGTGCCAGTCTCAGTTTGGAAATCGTAGGTGGAACTGTTCCACGGTCAATAGTAAAAAACTTTTTGGAAATGTTATTTTAAAACAAGGTAAGTTGAAAGTGTAAGTTTAACGTGTTTGAATCCATGATATACAAAGCTCGATTAAATTTAAGATTATAAACGTCCAATATATAGACTGTATAGACACTGAGTTGTGTCAAGCAAGCTAACCCACCATTCAGAAATTTGTCAAGCAAGCTAACCCACCATTCAGAAATTTGTCAAGCAAGCTAACCCACCATTCAGAAATTTGTCAAGCAAGCTAACCCACCATTCAGAAATTTAGTAAAATGGTTCAGAGATTAAAACGAAAAGCCAAGGTCAAGGTTAAATGTTATATCACATGATCTAATAACATCAATTATAGAACTGTATTACTAACTGGCTGAACAAGAACTGAAAAACACACAGAAATTATTCAAAATTATCCTTGTCAAATATAAAACAGAAAATTTTTGTGAATTTTGGTGGCCTCTCATTTCGATGGCTAAATGAAATTTAATACACGAGTTTCAGTCAAATAAACATCCTTTCATCACCTCATTCATTCGAATTAAACCTTATAAAACAATAACATTAATATCAATAACGTAGACTATACAAGTTTCTACTAAAGTCCCGTTCTAAGTTTTAATCTATCAAAGAGGTTCGAAAGGAACATAATTGTAATTTTATAGAATAATATTTTTCTGCAACATTTGAAGTAAATACAAAATAAGGGACCCCGTTTTCGAATTAATGATGATGTAAATCTCTCAGAATGTTTCAAACATAATTTTAGTATTTACAGTCGGATAAACATTGGCATATTAAAGAATTCTAATGCTTGCAATATGTTTAAAGCATAGACTTTGACATCATCGTTATGTTTGCAGAATGTTTGAAACAATTTAAAATGAAACGTTATTAAGAGCTAGATTATAGTTGGTATAAGCAGCTATCTCGACGTATAATTGTTTGTTTTTACTGAGAATATAATGCTAGCGATGACAGACGTTATCAGCCAAATCAAAGTCAAAATAAAAGTACTATTTTAGTTCTGTGTTATGAATGATGATATAAAACAATATTATTTATGAACAAAAATTACTAATTATTTTCAGGTAGATAATGATATATTCCTCGTTATAATATTATGTTAAATAATAACCAGCTAGTAAATTATTTAACATAATAAACTTTCAATATAACTGTATTATTCCATATATTATTTCTTGTATTTCTGCAAAATATTTAAAGTATAATTCAATCTACCGCAAGTATTACAAAGCAGGGATTTTCCGTTTAAACGCTTTGATATCATAAATGTTAAATCTACTCCGATACCCCTAGGCCTATAGTGAAATGTTTGAATGTTCTTTAAGCATTATAATATACTAAACAAATAATAGAAAGTTTAAATGTTAAAATCTCCTCAATGAACTTCAAATGTTTCATCAAACATTGAATTAAGGTAATTTCAAAGTGAATCACAAGTCCATAGACTGTTAAATATGAGTATATATATAACATGTTTATGCACAAAAAACTGTTTGAATTTTCATAAAAATTACTGGATGTGACTTTCACATATTGATTTCAGAATTTAGTGTCCCACATGACGTATACGATCCTAATTTATTATAATTACAATGTGGAATTCCAAAGCAGTTTTTTTTATTTCTCACTCAAATATCAGCAGGTGTTTTTAAATAAAATAATAATTTATTTATTTATAATTGTTTTGAAAATCAAACTCAATGAAGAGAAAAATTGTTTAAATGAAAATGGCTGATGTTCTCAGGACGGATATAATATAAATATAATGTGTTTTATTAAATATTATTATTATCATTATCATTATAATACCTCTTTATAATTTCTATAGTTATTTTAATTATTCATGCATGTTTGAAACTGGTTCGACTTGCCCGAGAGAGTTGAAAAGTTTACGTTTTCTCATCTTCAAAGGCCTTTTTTTGAATCCTTTTTTTTTACTGCAAAATATTTAATGAGCCTAATTATGCATCGGTTAGAAAATGAGTGAAATAATTAGATTATTACAAGAGAAATATAAATGATTATCTAAAGATATGTAGATTATGTAAATTGTCAATTTATTTATTAAGAGTGTAAAGAGATAAATTAATAATGATATCGATACCGGATACGTAATATAAAATATCATAATAATTTTCTGAAATATAAAAAAAAACTCTTTTTAAAATATACAAAATTCTTTCTGGAATATTCAAACACTCTTAAATATACACATTGTATACTAAACTATAGTTATATTGCTTGCTCCATATACAATATACAAATTAATCACATTATGGTTATAATACTCACTCTTTTAATTCTAACAACGTTTCAATTCACACCCAGCAATCTTTATCAAGTATTATACAAAATATTTAATAAAAAAGATCAATCAATAAAAAATATTAAATGGGTAAAATTTTGTTAAAAATAGGAAAATATCTTCAAATCAGATCATGTTGAATAACTTTGATTATTTTCTTTCCAGGTACAAGGGAAGCTGCATTTGTTCATGCAATTTCTTCAGCAGGGGTGGCCCATTCTGTGACGAGGGCATGTAGCAGTGGAACTCTTCAAAAATGTGGTTGTGATAGAACTGTGAGGGGTCGATCCCCGGAAGGTTTTGAGTGGTCGGGTTGTTCCGATAACATAGACTACGGAATGGCTTTCTCCAAAGCCTTCGTTGATGCCAGAGAAAAGGGAAAGAAAAGGAAAAATACAGGTCGGGCTTTGATGAATTTACACAATAACGAAGCTGGCAGAAAGGTAAGGATACTTTTCTTTCTATTTTTAAGAAAACAGTAATAAATTTTTCTTGACTTAGGAAATTTTAACCTCCCATCTAAATCAACAATGGCTTCTTTTCTTATCTCACGTATTTAGTATTAAAAAACAAAAGTTTGGAGAAACTCGTCTTATGAATGATCTACAGTCAATAGATATTTAAAACAGTCATTGATTTCACCATCCACACCTCAAATACACGTCAAGGAATGGCACTTTATTGGAATCAACGCCTTCTCATATTAAACAGAAAACGCAATATCCCTGACGAAATTAACGACGTGAATAGGATGGTCGGTTTTTAAGAGAAATAGAATAAGAAATGACGAACAAAGATTCTAGAGTGACTGTTGTAAAGTGCGAACTATTTTTTTTTCTATGAATTGTGACCAGTTAGAATAGTAATTATTTATATGCCCACAAACTTTCACATTTTACGGGGTCGTAAAAACGACTTCACCTTTTTTTCATGTCGTTTTATTACTGTGAGAGGCGACGTTGTTTTTCAATAGTTGACCCTGTTGGGCCTTTGTTAATGCTGCTTCATAGAAAACCCAGTTCAACAAAACGAGCCGTTAAAGGTAGTCGAGCATTATTAGCATTGTTCATCGTACAAATCCTTAAAGCCTACGAAACAGTGAAACGCATAGAAAGAGAATGATAAAGACCTTTCGCTTATTGACTGTCATTCTATACCCAGGTTTCCTTAAGTCACGTCCCAAGATGATGTTATTTTCAAACGATGGCTGTTTTCTAGTCACGGCTTACCTCTGTTACAATTACAAGATGCTAGTTAGTCGTGCTGATTGAGTGAAACCGGGGTTTAGTTTGTCCTAAATAGTTTGGTACTGTCTCTATACTAATTTCTTCTTCAACAAGAAGGTAATCCTCAATATGTACTGTTAGTAGTATTTCAGGCTACTTTTTTCAGACATTTTTTGTTCAACAACTAAAACGATGTTTACTTTAAATGATTCATGAACGACATATTTTCCGATAAATATGATATTGGGCTTCTGTTATTTTCATTTGAGTGTATTTGAGTAAATAGACAGACAGTGAACACGGTAATCCACAGGGATCACATATTAGCTGTGTATTATTACAACTTTCTGTTCATGGGCTGGTCTGGTGAATTCTTCAACAGTACAATAGTAGTACCTGTTGATGTGTATGGGACAGCTAAAATAAAGGCCAGATCTTCCTAATAAGACCAATCCGAAGAATAATTTTGCCTATAGAGTTCGTGTGGAATGTGTCTTTTCCTCCTGTGATGCAATGATTGCTATTTCTAGCAGATTTGTAAATAAGGGAGATGTAAGACAAATGGTACAGTAATGCTAATATTAACAAAACCTTCAAACTTCGATTAGGATATCGTAAACATCGAGTTTAGTATAGTAACAGCAATTCTATTTCAATTAACACTCAAACGATGGTTACAAGTGTCTATATTTGGTAAACAAAACCGTCTTATTTCATTTCTGACAATATAAGGCGTAAACATTGAACCTTACAACCATCTTCTCTAGTTATTATGATTACATACTATACACGCTGGGTTTTATTAGCCATGCCGTAAGCGTTGATTTAACAATTGCTCGATATATCGTAATAGAACAATTTACAATTAATTTATTTGTTTTCCTAATAACAAGTATATTATTGACATCACCAAGTTAGGCGAGAAATTTGTCACCTCGCCATTAGGTTTCGTTCTAGTACTTGGTTGCGATATGTTGAATTTGATAATTTCAATTTGTCACCTATTTTATACCAACTCTATTGTGTTTTTATTCTGTACAGAATCTAATCGAGCGTTACAGAGGTTTTTCGCTTGTTCAATTACGGGTTGTCGTGGGTTTTGTCTGCACTGTGAAGAATTTACGTCTGACTTGGGTTTATATATTGTCTTGTTGTTATTTCGATGTCCGAGGGGTTCACTTCTAGATGGGACAAAGTTTTCGCTACTGGTTTCTGGATAATGTCTTCCATCCATAATTTACAGACATCTTTACAAATCCAGTTCAAAACAATAAATTACCTCCAAACCACTTAATCAATAAAAATAAACAGAAAAGAAAATTCTGATCAAATTTTAAATATAAAATTTAGATATCTCTGTTTGTAGATCGTAGATATTTATATATCAGTTCAGAGGAAGACGATTTTAATGTTTGTGTGATTTCTTACACATCATAAAATTTTCTATTTCCCACGATACACTTGAAAATATGGTTTAACTATAGACGGAAATTATTTTATCAAATCTGAAAACTGTTTAACACCTTTTGAAGTAATTTGTGATCGCTTTACACCTCAATACATATTAATAATACACTCTTTTTTTAAATTATATTTTATATATTATACCTCTACCACTAGCTTGTGATATATAAATTGACTTCAACGTATCGTCCACAATCTCTACATGTCATCTATCTAATTGGAGCCACTCAAATCGTTTAAAAGCTTTTTTTAAATTTCAAATAAAAGCGACGTAGTGTGTTTGATTGTATGAAGCTTGGACCATGGCCCTCACACCAGACTAAATTATGATAAAATCTTGCGTTCTGCGAGGATGACGAGGGGTGGTATTGAATTGACCTACTTCACTTATTGCATATAATTTTGTGAATTACATCCTTGAAAACTGAGTAGAAGATCATTTTAAGGACATTTTTATTTTTGGTTTCGGATGTAATTTGCACACTAATATTGGACTAATATAGAGATATACAAGCACATGACATCGTATCGTTTAATCTCAGTTAAATTACCCGACCAGTGCTTTTATTACAGCCATATTGGATTAATAACCCCCCTTAAGGATCTAACGACACCATGTCGTGATAATGACCGGTATTTGATCGTATAAATATGCCTTGTTACTCCATAGTTATTTAACCGAGCAAGAACCGATACCTACTTAAACGCCCTCTTTGATACAGATACCTTATTGATAGTCCTAATATTAAAGCTAAATACCCCCTTTCATTGAAATATCCACATGACACCTTTACGGTCAATTACTTTTATTTGATAATTAGGTACTTGACGAATACAAACCAAGAAATACAATATGTGCTTTAAAGATATTTATTCATTAAGAATTATTTGTCTGGAATTATGAATTATAGAAATAAACATTATACACTTGTGATTAACTGTTGCTCAGATATTCTGTTGACGTTTATCCTTTACCCGCCTGTCAAAATAGTGACACCTTCTAAACGGTGCACTTCATATTTTATTCTGCCATCAAAAAGACTGCTCGTAAATTAAGAGGTGTCATTTATATTTGAAAAATTGATAATCAGAAATATAAACATAATAGGTGATTTTTTTTGTGGAAGTCGTATTGACATAGAGCTCTAGGCATATAGCTAAGTAGATATATTGTATATATTTACACACTCTTAGAGCTGTCACCTTTCTTAATGGTTTCTCGTAACCATACTAACCATTAAAGGGCGGCAAATTTTATAGGCGAAGAGTTCTGATAAATCTGTCATGAGTTGCTTTAAATGTTTATGGCTCCTCGTGAAATAGCTCGTTCATAGCTCCTGGAGTGGATAATTGGTTAACTAGAGGCTTTACTCTGCAGATTTATTGTGGTAAAGGTTAATTAGATTTTAGGGTCAACTTCTGAAGGAAAATTGGGTGCAGTTTACGATGACTTCTAATGGTATTTTTAGTCATCAGTACAGTAAACTGATTTATGAATTAGACAACAGTTTCAGGGATTTTTTTTAAGATTGTAACAACAACAACTCTAAATTCAGTTTGTCACATGATTTGCCTTTCTATATTAACTAGCGTTTTGGTACTATCTTTAAGATCTGACACGAAACGTACTGATGTTTTAAAGGGACATATTGAAAAGCAAACCTTCTAGACTATTTATACCTGCCCACAGTGTTGATACTTATATCCCTGAGGTACCCACAGTGTTGATGCGTTCTAGACTATTTCTAGCTGCCCACAGTGTTGATGCCTTTATCCCGGGGGTAGGACAATGTTAATTGAAATCAATGATAATTGATAACAGATTGAACAAACGTTGCTGAAGGCACCAACATGTCTCCGTTTTTAAACTGAGTTGTTTACTGGAACAATTGTTGTAGGTCGTAACGGGACTAGCGATGATCATTAACACTAGAATCATCAACACCAAGATGTTTTCTTTGTAATTCGTCTTATTATTTCAACTATCTGAGATTTCGAGTCTGGATGGTTGGACAGTCTGATGTTTTTCTTTTAAAAGAGGACCAGTTTAATGTCCAAGTCGACAGTCCATGCTATATACATCAGGCATAGGGAAGTAAAAACGGCAACCCAGTTGTTTATAAATTAGTTTGTTTGTTTTATACCTGTATATTTTATATTGACTCAAGAACATTTTCTGTTGGTTGAAGAAAACAGAGTTGGGTGAATGGTTGCACATGGTATCAGAAAAGTCGATAGTCCCATTGCGCACAACATAGAGTCCATAAAGACCAGATGTGTATCATTGTAAAATCTGATAGTTCAACCTCTGATTGGATAACCTACCCGACAGTTGAAAGATAGGTTTCAACCGTTTATTTATTAATATGTCAAATATGCATGATGACTTTCAGTTGGGTTATAACTGAAGATACGATCCGATTTTTGAAACTATCTGTTGTGTCCAGCGTCATGCTTGTATATGTTATATTTACAATAGTTAATGTTCTGTAATAAGTCGAGCTATGCTATTATCATGGAAGGTTAAATGCTTTTGATAATTATACAGAGCACATCTCGTCTTTTGAATATTAAACAGGACCATGTCCTTATGTATTGAATCTAATTCTGGCCTATATAAAAAAAAAGTCTATGTTTGTCTCTATTGGCTGAATATTAGACAGGACCATGTCCTCGTGTATTGGTAAAATAGGTTATTATTATTATTATTATTATTAAGTGAGTTATGGTAAACATGGTATTTGTTAATGTGGTACTTGCATGCAGTTGTACATGTATATATTTGAAGAATTATTTAAAGATAAAGGTAACCGTGGAAATCGCTACATAGACCAGATGTGAGTTGGTTATCATTGTCTGCCCATTCATGATAGGACTTCTTAGAGTTTCAATATGTGTCTATTGTTATATATATTTAACAGAGAATCTGACTAACTGTAAAACTTAGACTCTAAACAAAATGTTAGTGTGGTTTTTCGAGTCCAATTTAAGACCTGAAGTGCCCATTGTTTTATATTTTACATAATCTGACCCAGGTTAAATTACAAGAATCTTGAAATCTTGCAAGGATTTCCAAACCAATAGTTCTTGGCGAAGAGCTTTATATAAATGGGCAGTCAACGCCTTGATGCAACGAGTTCTGATGAAAGAGCTGATATAATATCTAGAACGAAACATTTTGTTGGACGTGGTAAAATTAAAAATATGCAAATATCATACATTTATCTGTCAGAAAGTTCACATCAACACCGGAATTTTTTTCATTGAGAAAGAAAGTAAGAATGGTGAAGCTGATTGATGAATTCGTTCTGTCTAAACACTCGCTAGTCTTAGGAGATTGTAAAACAAACCATACTGGCAACTTCAATACTTTACATAACAACCCATCTAAATACTGTCTATTATTATTACTTAGACACTTTAGTGATACAACAACACTCATACCACTGTACAGCTGTACAACCTGGAATAGTACAGTTAGGGACTTGTGACATTGTGACTTTGACATTGTGACTTTGGTTCAGCAAAAATTAACTTCACATACACATGGCTAATATTAACGCTGATAGCAAATCAAAGCAATGTACAGTTCTTGATAATACAGAAGGGGCCAATCTCATAAACGCTTTAAGTTTGTGGCGTTGAGAACAAATTAAGACTAAAGAAATATTCTATGGCCTCTGTAGTTCACTTCTAACAAATAGAGTAAACGTAATGCCTAGAAGTATATCGAGGTTGGTGAGCACAACCCTTGAATATTCGAACAAAACTCAATAATCTAAGTTATATATGTCAAACTGTACTGAAGTGAGTACAATATATGAAGTGAGTACGCAGAAACAATTAATGTCACTTTGAACGAAATTCAGTCATAAAAACTATTCTATATCTAAAGAATGCATCTATATACCAACTATAAAGAGATTTACACGATTTAAAGGTACACCTCCAGATAATAGGATATAAGATTAACCTTACTGTGTCATTCTGGGCATTAAACATTTTTATGGGTATATGACATTAAATTGATCATTGGAACACTGTGAACAGAAT
Organism: Nipponacmea schrenckii; assembly: GCA_030562195.1. Classification (NCBI taxonomy): domain Eukaryota; kingdom Metazoa; phylum Mollusca; class Gastropoda; family Lottiidae; genus Nipponacmea; species Nipponacmea schrenckii. Next base: position 7,286,920 of record JAUJPP010000005.1, on the reverse strand, counting down.
ACTAAAAACTTCATTGCCAAATTTTCACAAACACGGGGACCGATGGTCTGATTCTTTTGTTAGTATTCTATTTAGGATAATAAACATTATGAGGAATAACTTTACTTGTATTCCGGTGAATTTTAGGGCCATTTTCGAATGGTTCAATGAATGTGCTACTTATAATGACGATTAATCAGATTTGCACATAATATATTATATTCTATTACTGGTATCTTCAACCTTGAAAAGTTTCTTGAATATAACAACTCCTGTCAATGAGAAATGATTATTATTCCAAATATTGTTCAAGCTGTTTAAAACATTATGTCATTCCTCACTCATATCTCTTAAAAACATCCTGAAATTCCAACTTTAATGATTATAAAATAACCCGTTCCCTATTTAACCTGGCAATTGACATGAGTGACTTACGTTTAGCAGTTAACACCTGACAATACTCTGCAACTGGGTTTGTCAACTCGAAATTCATTATATATTGATACAGTTTATATTGATGGATTCTGTATACAGTTGGTAGATCTACAACTGTCTTGGTAGAGTATCGCCCATTGCACACTGCGTAACGTTCTCTTCTCAGTACATTAAGATATCAAATAAACTAGTCGTAAAAAAACTATTTCATTTCATTCTATTTTATCTATTTCTTTTGGACAATGAAGTTTCTATGGTGAAAGTTAATTTCAAATAACGTTGCAGTGGCTGTTATTTAATAATCGACCGACGATTAATGGGCCATCCTTTAAACTGAAACAAAGGTACATTGTGTCATGACTTCTGCATTTTAAAAACTCAACAAGCGACCATTTTAATCTTTCTACTTCAACTTCTAAATTCTGGAAGTTTCGGTGTGTAATCTATGACTAGCTTGTTTCAAATTAAAAACTTTTCCAGGATTGCCTTGTCGTTATTTTAACATTCATGTTGTTTGAACAAATTTATCTTTTTTAACAGAAGAGTTACAAAAATCGTACAAAAATCAAATGAAATGAATGAAGTTTTGCGTCTTATTCTTCTGCACTCTATGGGCTAATAAAGATAAGCAACGCTATGCAGTGTGGAATGAGGGACATGTTGCCATTAGCCTTCTGTTTTTGATTTCCAACTGTTAAGAGATCTTTAAAATACTCAGGATGTAACACACATTAACTTTTACCAATTTTGTAATGTGGGGAAAGTTTCGGGATAGATATTTCACCATTTTAGTTTGAAACCCTCGACGTCGTTCGTACGGTGTTACGTCAGACGTGTTTTCGCAACTCTTCAAAAATTCCCGCTATTTCGGACCTTCTAAAAATATGGCCAGAACTCCACACTAAGTGATGAGAATGTAGCTAAATTCGAAAAGCTTGTCAACAACTATTTGTTGATTTGGCCCCGTGGTATTTCTAAATCTTGAACAAGGCGAAAAGGCGTTATTGTCGCCTCTTTCACCTCGGTTTAACGTTAGTTTACCTAACAATCAAACTATTATACAGATAAAAGTTAAAACGTTACTTTAACGTTTTCCCATTATTTTCGTATATTTGCCTATATTTCACCTTTGTTTAACGACGAATTAAGACTTAAACGTTTCGGTTGTTTATGAATTGACATTTCGTTCCGTTTAATCCGACTTTTGTACATCTTAGATAGTTTCCGATTCTCTTTATGTTTTTAAAGTGGTTGTTTTAAACCAAGGACGATATTGCTGGGCAAGTTACACTACTACTGTAAGTGTATTTAAGACTGTATTTCTGATCTGTTTGATTGTTAATAGAGTTGGGTTAATCCTATCGTCTGGAAGTTTTTTCTCTGTTAAACGTCGTGTTCTGAGATATAAACATCAATGCAGCCTGCACTAGTTGAAGTATTCTGTTTAACTTTGATTTTAAACTATATAATTCCATATTAGTTTACAGCCAATGATGTTGATCAGATATTTAACAGCGGAAATGTTCCTATTATTATTATAGTTGGGAAATATCGTTTTAAATAGTTACAGCTGATCTCATATCATCAGAAAATTGGTCAGGTCAAAAGGTACGGTCATCATTATAAAATCAAGAAAACTCACGTCTTTAACAATGAATAGTTCTTAACTTGACCCCTTTCTTCTTTCAATTCTTTTAAATTGACTTTTGATTGTATTGGGTCAAATGGTACTTTTAACCAATTGATGCTAGCGGTCGTAAATTGTTGAAAGATGGAAGACGGTTAGTTTGTTCTGTAGAAGGAGATATAAAGGGATAGAAAACAAGTTTGTTTATGCCCAAGACAATGAAATATTGATAACTTTTAAAATATTGATATATTGGACAACAAATTAAGTTGAGTTTCAGTGCTGTAATATCGAATAGGTTCTGGTTTTTCGAACGTCTGCTCGCGAATATCATGGATATATCGAATTCATGATTGTTATTTCGTTATGATAAATCTTGTGTCAGTTTGGCTTTAAGAAAGAAGTCAACACAGACTGCACCATTTGGCGGTGAATCAAAAATATACTTTATATTTATTATATTTAGGCCTATATCATAAAGAAAATTGATAAATAGGTTTTTTTTTGTTAGCAGATTTTATCAATACGCTATCAATCATCTTTCAATAACTGGAATATTTGACTTATATTTCTTTCAAATTTCAAATATGTCTAATTTTTTGATTAAATCAAATACAATTTATCATAAAAACTAATTATCTGATGGTATCAAAATATAAATAGGAGCGACGACCTGGGTGTAATGTAATTATAAGACAGGGTGGTTTGTTACAGTTCTGTTCTTGTAATGAAACTGAGTATTATTATAACAGAATATTCGGGAAACACAAAACATTAATGGGAAGTTTTTCTGCTCAACAAGTTCCCTGAAGGCCGGTGTAAAAAACAATCAAATGTATGTCATATTTTCTGCTTAATCATACCATCTTGTGCCACTCTATAACTGATTCTAAAATAGTTAATAACATTATTGAGATATTTCAACATGGGATTTGTTCAACGAGTCGCCAAGAAATAACGAAGAGATTCTGTGATGTTACACCTTAACGGATATGTTTCATGTTAATGATCTATTTCCGGTATTTTCGTATTTCACCTTTGACCTCATGCTTTACTAATGTAAACATGTGTTGACCATAAAGTATTAGAAAACGACACATAAAAAGAAATGTACGGAATAGACTCTAATATCAATTTATTACATTTTAAACTCGATTTAATTCTTCGCAATGTACAACTAAATACGCCACATGACGGCCAAACTGCACGAATGAACTGAACTGATATGGTGTTTTACATCCTACCTTTCTGCACCCAATTGGATTAAGAAACAACAGACCAAATTCACACGGCACTGTTTCAGAATCTATTGCTTATTTCCATACAAGCTTCAGTCTTTATCAAAGTTTATGAAGACTGACTGATCGAATGTCATCAAGAATTTCACAAGTCTGTACGAATGTAAAATAATGCAATAATTTATACGTGTCACGTTTTTTAACAACTCATCATCTATTACTGGCAGGTAATACTTATAGCTAGCACTCTCGAATGAATCTTGTGGAAAGTCATTTTGGTGAAGTTTATGATCATCTTCGATTCATCAATGACCATCGTTGCTAGTCAATACCAGTCATAGGTGTAGGAGTCCGAAAGTGTAAAACTTCATCTCGACCTAATATTGTCCGAACACACCTTTTCAACGTCCATTCATTCATTCATTCATCCATTCATTCACCGTCGGTGCATGTACACGATTAAGCAGAAAATAAGGCACCAAATAGAAGACGTGGAAACTTGATCCAACTCTGATCTGTGTGATAATTTACATGAAAATGTGCCACCACTTTGACATATTCAGCAAAAAATCTGAAAATTTACATTTTGACGAATTGCTTTTCAATGAGTAAACGACGTTATGATGAATGGTTCTGATTGCGATATACAGGGTAACTGTCATCTATCGTGTAAACGAAATTTGTTAGTAGATTTGTTTACAAGCTCAGATTAATACCGTAGATTTTCTCGGGATAAAAATCTCTTTGTAGTGAGATACGATACATTATTTCAAATCTTTCCCATATTTCTTCCTGACTGTTCGTTTCTGGTTTTAAATTTGATTTTTTTTTAAAAATATGTCTGAGTGTTACAAATTATTTTATGACTCAGTTAAATCATAATATTATGAAATTCAGTCGATCATTTGAAAGGAAAACTCCTCGCTTCCTGACTAATTCAATGTAATTTCAAACTCAATTGGCCATATTTACTCATTCAGTGTCTGAACCTTTGCCTGAACATTGAAGTATTGTGTTTTTTTTTATCAGATAGGTCTTTACACTAGCGTGTTATTGATTTCTCTACCGATACAGTTATACACACCTCCAATAAACCAAATACCAAACTGTTAGAAAACTCGTTTGTCATTCCGACCACCCCCGTTTGACAGCTTACAATACCTGTACATTCTTTGAATCCCTCTTAGAAGGCGTGGTAGGGCGGAGTAAGCAGATAACGGACTGCGAGTGTCATCATTTGGTTATTGTTGGTACCGGGTTTCGCCAGGGAGTGAACCTTTTACCCTTTATATCTATTCAATCTATTGATGGTTTTGTCAATACGCCGGTCTGCACTGTGTTTAATTGTATTTTAGTGTTCTAGGTTTTTATCAGTGTTTCATTGATGTTGAAATACAAGTTGGCTTTGTGTTTTTGTTATTGATAAGCATGTTCTATATTTTACAACTCTACACCAGTTATTCATCTTAATGATAAAATCGATACAATTCTCGTATTTATTGATTTATACGTAATGAGTAATCAATAACTGATTTCTTGATTGCTTTTGATTTAATTACATCATTGGAAAACTCTTTCTGTTTTCCTTTCTGTGGAAGATGAAGTCTGGAATTATGGTAAACGTGTGGAATATGGCGGTGATATGTGTACACGTCACGTATTTATGTGTACACAAATCGTCCATCAAATCTCATAAATCAGAATTTACTGGCTCATTATCATCCAAATCATCTCATTAGTACAAAGAATAAATTCCCAGCATGCCCTAACAGATGGTGATATGATGGTGAAGGCCTATTTCATCATTTTCTTTCTTGACCGTGTAAATGAAGTGACCATACTGTTTCGAAGTATAAATGACGAAAATATACAATTTTTAGACATGGTGTCGTTAAGTTGACTGAAATAATCCTAGTTCGAATAGGTTATGTTCTAAATCCACAATTAATATACAGCAGTATCATCCAGGTCGATAGTTAGACTGGATTGCTGGTAGGGCAATGAGGACCACACTACACCCCTCCCTCCACTGTAGCAACGGGCCTCTTACCAACACAGTGCGAATTTTCCACAACTGTTCTTATATCATGAACATATTTTTCGTGGGAAAAACTTAACATTGTTTGCAGGTAATAAATTTATTTAGCAGATAATAAACAAAGGCATAATAACATCAACTCCAACCGTTTATTATTCTTAATACACTTTCATTTGCATTCATAATTTCTTATGTAAACAATCTTGACAGGTCTACTTGAACCATCATCGTTTTAGTCTAATGAATGTTGACAAAAGGCACGAGGTCGCTAATGATGTTAAAAATATGGAATGAAGAGATTAATTCGGGCACTATTTGTGGTAAATATGATGACAGTTGTGTGAAGTTTTGTGAAGAGATATGGAGGCTTTTTAAAAGGATCAAATACATCATTTTCTGAATTTATGGCTGTTATTGCTTATTCCCATACTAATAGCACCATTTCAACACCTTATGGACTTGACTAGTTCATTTTCTTGGACTAAACTTGATGAATAAAGGCATATTTTCCCTTGATCTATGAAGGTTCCAAAGATAAACACCCACAATACTTTAAGGCACGGAATCACAACAAACGAATGAAGTCCTATCTTTCAACAGTTAATTGTTATTGTCATAAATGCCAGGACTCTGCTGTTGGTAGTGTATTATTTAGACTATCTCGTCTCTGAATTACCTGGCAGTACCATTGTATCGTGAGTGACGACTCGTTGTAACGTGCTGTATGATTGATTTCGTGTCAGTAATATGTTTGTTTTAATAAGTATTTTTTGAAAAGGTGAAGAAAGATAATAGTTGGAAAATGATAAAGAAAAGGGGTATTTTATCTATGATAAACGAGCGTCTGTAACATGTAAATAAAGACGAGAAAGTGCGAGAATGTGTTTCTGCGTTCCTACAGAGTCCCACAATGCACCAGGTGGTAAAGCTATTATTTTATAAGCCACTGTTTCGCATTTTCTCATCTCGTTCAAAATGAAGTATTTTGGCAAAATATAGAGTTTTGACTCGTGTCTAACTGACTCCGGTAAATAAGTTCAGAAGGGTTTGAGTGAATGATACTTGGTGATGTATTTTGGTTTGTGTCTTAATGTATTTGTACTTCGTAACCATTAAGGTTCACCTACAAAAACAAAACAAAAAATCCACGACGTCTGCTGTTAGAAGATCTTTTTCTAAAACTGAAACCTATTGATATCGTTGAAACGAAGAAGCTCTAGTTATTTAACAGTAACGATCTGAGAAATCGCCTCACTGAGTTACCAAAGTTGGGCTAGAATCTTTTTTCCAAACCAAATCCTAACACAATATGGGATACCGGTAGGCTACTCTGAAGAATGATCGTGTGATGTTTTCTACCAAGACCAATCAATGTATATCAATCTCACAGTACATGTGTTTTATTGCAGGAAAGGTGTATGTAAAAGATATAAAACTCTCAATAGGAAGTCGATATTGTATAACTTGACTATAAACAAACCACTTGAACCACAAATTACTTGATATTCTCTTCCAATATTTAGGTGTCAGAATGTTATATAATCAGTTTGATTCCTTTTACCAGAGTCTTGGTATGAATGAGTAGGGATCTTTATTGACACGTTACGGAGCAGGGGTTCAGATCATAAAACAGGGTTTAAAGGCAACTGTTTTCTCCTTATGAATTTAATCTATACACACTCTGGTTTCATCTAAACATCTGCGAAACTACTACGATTGCTTTACAGATATTCAAGCGACACTTCCCGCCACTGATGACTGCAGACGATAACCTTTTGCATTATATTATGGCGATTGAAACACGCGATTCTATACTTATCTGTATTTTAATGATATATCATTAAAGTAATCAGCTAGTATTGGGTAATGGTATGCTATTCACTGTAAAACTTTACTTGTTCATTTCACAGAACAAAAGCGACCAGACGATCTGGCTTGCATCAACGTTTTGCCAATTCAATTGGAAACAAATGTGTCAAATAGTTAGTGTAGAAAACGCATGAAACACGTGATTAAAGACATCAAGTTTGTAATTGTAATTTGTAATTAATTTAGTTACGATAATGTTTGTCGAATTACACATATAGTAGCCTAATTATAGCACTGTTTGAAAACCGCTCTCTATACATAATCATGTTCTTTAAGAATGGACTTTTCAATCGAGAACACAAAAGTTTTACAGTGTATGAAATAGACTCACCCAGTGATGCTAAATACCTCGGCAGCTATTACACGTGAACTTTCTTATCGGGTTTTGATTATGATAGTCAACAATTTACATTCAATTATAGTGATAACATCTCTTTAACATTTTAGTCTGTAGACTCTCTGAAATTTAAAGAGATTGTAAAATAATTTATAATTTTGTATGTGTATCAGGGACACTGATAGGGCCCACTTTTCCCATTCCACTATTCAATCAGATGTATTAGGTTCCTGTAATTCCACTAAAACTAATCGCGAAATATTCTAGTGTAACATAATGTTATTTGGCGATTAACGACGTTTTCCTTATACCTGCGATTCACCAACGACATCATTCTAAATCGAATTCTTGAAACGTGACTAACGATACTGACGTTTTGGTGATTATTTTAAACGGATGCTAAGAATTACTATAACATTGTTTAAATTTTAAAATTTGCAGTAAAATATGTGAATTTTATGCTAATTTCCATGGTAATCTTCTTATTAACATTTTACAAGTTTATACTTTCACCTTTCTAGAATATAATCCATCATTCATGTGCCATCTATTTTGACGTGAGAACAACCCGCACATTATTCATGAAACGCTGGATTTTAAAAACAAAATGACAAGATATGACGCTTTGCTAACCATGGTCATTTATTGGCCAACGCCCAGTTTACAGAATTCTGTTATCCACTGATAATATTGAAGGTCGAACTTGGATAAATATCTTAGTAAATAAAACCAATTGTTATATGACCATTTCTGTTGTACATGTTTATACATTGAGCCTTATTTTTCACAGCAGAAGAAAAATATAATAATAATCCCGTACCATGTTGATTTAATAATTTCCAATTTATATCAGCAATTATCGAACTTTGTTGAGTTCGTGCGAGTTTTATGATTTTGATTGTCGGTTTGTAGTAAAAACTTGCCTTATTTGTCAAAGATTGGATAATGAAATGAAAGAAAGTTTAATGTAAAGGGGCTTGCCTCTCATAATTTCCAGCCTTTCTGTGCGGAACAATTACTTCTAACGTTATTTATGAGCTATAAACTAGCTTGATATTAAATACACTTTATTAAACTATCCACTCATTGAACATTGACTCTCCATTAATTTCACTTGTTTGACGAACACTAACTTTCCGTTCAAACCAAGAGTCATAAATACACAAAGGGGATGGCTAAGGGAGTTTTAATGAAAAAAGTGGCTATAAAATCTCATTGATTCGATCGCACTGGGAAGATTATAAAAGGCCTCAAACTATAATTTACAACTGACTGAAGGCGATGAAAATCTACCTAGAGGTTTAAAAGGAAAATCTTTGTTCCTTTTCACTTTCATGGTGGTATATAAAGGTATATTCCTCGTAAAACCTGGGCAATATCAGCTCACCCGGGGCAATATCAACTCCCGATATCAACTGAAGTACGTATGGTCATTGTTGTAAGTAGTGGGCCTACAGGCATCAACATCATCTAACACGAGTGTTAACAAATTACTCTCTATGTGTGGTCGACGTTACTGAATCTTTATTTTAATTCAATTGATAGTGAACCTGTACCGAAGTTTGACGAATCATTTTCTTCTAATTTTCAATTGTTCTTCAGTTCTTGTCGGTCCTACTGTAAGATGGTTGATTGGAATTATCTTCTAACTTAAATAAACCATAAAATTTGATGAGATTCTCGTCCACTTAATTAATTTCTATCTTTATTTTCCTCATTAATATCGGATATTTTATATCGTTCATAAATCTCGTATAAACCTTGTCGACCGACTGTTTATCCGCCGTTTTCTAATAATAAATGTTGATAAGGAACCATAATTGATTTTCTTTTGCATTTGGACGGTCAGAGTCGGAGATTTCGTTTAAAAAGTAATCCCGACACTTCATACATCTGTTGTTCCAAAGATCAATCCGTAATCTATAAATATTTACAGTGAAATTCGAACTTATTCATCCCTGATCCTTCTTCAGAAAACGATCCAGGAGGAAAGTAAAAGTAAATCCTGAAAGGTTCTTCATTACTTCTTGTTAAATAAGTTTGCAGTTTGTATTTAGATGAATCGCAAATCGCCTCTCATTGTTTTTAATTAAAAACTAAAAGGTGATATTTGGTAAAGAAATAAATTCCAGGCTGGTATGTTGATATTCGTGTTATCTGTATATCTTGGTATTGGACTTGTTAGAAAATGTATCATGTATTGTTTTTCTGACACCTTGAACACCAGTCGAGTTAGAATACTTCTAATAGTCTAGACGAGGGTATGTGGGCGTTCCAACAGAAACTCTTTGAAGATACAGAAGGAAGTTTTTTAGTTGATAAACATGGAATAATTCCCGGCACCTAGCGATTAGTTATTCTATTTTCTTACCTCCTGGACTTTCAAACACAAAACACGGACAGAGTCAAATTGGCGTCACTTAGGATGTTTTTATATAGTTTCCGTGGCCGATAGCATAGCCCACTAACAAGCATATCATTTACATATTTTCATTGAATTAAGCCAGATGATTGCCACATGATCTTTGTATCATATTGTTTCTGTTATCTCGGTGCATTTACTTCTACAAGTTTTACTAGTTACTGACTGTAGAAATATCTGATCAAGGTACAGTCTCATAGGACGACGTAAAACTCCTGTTCATGGCCAGGTCCTCTGGTCTTTATCTATCATACGGTATCCCTGGCATAGAAAACAGTCCATTGGGTGTATACGGTAGTGCTTGAAAGACCTAACACGAACTTCTATGGTCAACAAGTTGGTTGATCATTAGCTTATAAGGTGCAGAAAAAGTAGGACGTAAAACTCCATTCATTTCATATCATTTTGATAAAAAGAGATTAAACCATTTTGCATCCAATCAATGTTAGCGATCTGTATTATTTTATTAGTATTAATTTGAAAAGTGCCATAAAGAAGATATTTGGCAAGTATCTTGAATGATGAAAATTACACGATGTTAAATGGGAGTTTGGTGAAGTGGTAAAGTTGAGTACTAGTCTATAAATCACACAGTATGTTACTGGTAGCTAGCTTTGTACACAGGGCTTAATGTTTCTACCTTGTCAGAAAAATCTTCTTCAAAAACAACTTAAATCTAAGCTAAAACGATATAACATTTCAAAGTTTTCGAATATCTTGAAGTTTCCCTAATGTGTCCATCAGGATCAAGGATCTGTTCTGGAATTATCAGGATTGTCTTTGGATGTCCCCAAAAATAATAAGATAGCTCATGGTACAATTCCCAAGAGCTTGGTTAACTCTTGATATAGCTCAGTCTATTTTCCATTAAAGCTATGTGAAAATATCATCACTGCCATATCAGTCTCCCAATATTTTACATCTTTATACATGTTGTTGTAGTTTTATATCTGATCAATTTTTAACCCAAGTTTTCTCTATATTTTCAGGCTGTAGATGCTAATATGAAAGTAGAATGTAAATGTCACGGTGTTTCAGGATCGTGCGAGATGAGAACCTGTTGGAAAGCCATGCCATCCTTTAAAAAAGTAGGCGAAATTCTTAAAGAAAAATTTGACGGAGCGACGGAAGTAAAACATCAAGTTAAAGGAACTCGTAATGAATTAGTTCCGTTAAACCCCCAGTTTAAAAGACACACAGAATCAGACTTAGTTTACATGGTTGCCTCTCCGGACTTCTGTGAGGCGGACAAAAAGACTGGGTCACTCGGTACCCATGGACGTATCTGTAATAAAACGTCCAAAGCTATTGACGGTTGTGAACTGTTGTGTTGTGGTCGTGGTTATCGGACTCGTATTGTCACCATTAAAGAAAGGTGTTTTTGTAAATTTTTGTGGTGCTGTTACGTTAAGTGTAAAGAGTGCACGCGGCAAATTGAAGAGCACACGTGTTTGTGAGATGACGTCATCAGCACCAAACTTCAATTCCAGAACTCTTCGCCTAAAATGGCACCACCACAACTGAAGTACCACACGTGTCCCGTTAAAGACTCCCAAGTCCCAATAAAACTTGTGATATTTTTTCAATGTTTCAATGGAAGTGACTGATCATTGACATAAAGAAATAGGAAGTGACGTTACACCATGTGTTCAAATCGGAGTACAGACAGTTAAAAGAACACTGAAAGTGATGACGTGGTAATTTTTACGTACGATAAAGGACATGCAACGAGCGACCTCAATTCTATTTAAATTTTAAATTGTATATATCTAAGCAATAATGCTAACTGTACATTTTTAAAATATGTAAATGTTCGCGCTCTATTTATTATTGTTAATTTGTTTGTTTTTTTCAAGTGAGTGCCTATTTTTCTATCTTGGTCTATAGACTAACAGAGGAGAAATATATAGGAAGTGACGTCAGTATATAGTGCTCATCTCTCTTCGCAAAGGGATCTTCTCGTTTTACACTCAACTGTTTATATGTCCCTGTATGTGCTGGATTTGCTCTAACTAAGAATTGAGTCCATTTTGAAAATATTTGATTTAGGCCTACTAACGAAGGTCAACCACTCACGACTTCATAAGCTATGCGTACCTGGCGGTTCAAAATTGGTATTAAAATAAGAGGGAGCACAATATTCTCTCAGAGACATTTTGTTTATTTATACCAATGTATATGTATATGGGTTCGAAACATCTGAGGAAGTACATGGTTATGCATCAAACAGGCACCTTATCTTCATAGTATTACCTTTCAAAGTATAGAAACTTCATTAAATCTCTTTATATTCAAATATCAACGCTTTTACTCCCACTGTTTAGAAACTTCTTACAAAGACTTCACCTTGTCCCCACCCGACTGTCTAGAATTACTGCCCATAGAAAGCATTTAGTTACCAGGAGTAAGTTGTTGATTATTATTTGTTAGTTTTATTGTTGTTGTCGACTATTGTTTGTAAAGAAATCATGTTTTACTATAGTTGTAAATAATGCTAGTTTGTAGAATAATGGAATATGTCTATTTTGTTTGTATAAAATCTGGAAACGACATAAAATTTAAAAACCCCACAATATTTGTTATTTTGTTATCTCCCATCACGGTACATGAGCAACATGACTATGAACTTGTGGGCGCAAATGATGTCGATAGATGTCGTCTTTACTTCAATGTCCTTTAGAATTAATATACATGTACTACCTTAAATCCCGAGAGTCTTCGTGATATCTACTCCATTAAAGGTTTTCAGGACGGGTGACAAGTGGATTGGGGATATGTTGTCTAAAACGCATTAATAGTCGCCTGAGTGCTAAGTAACCGATAACGAAACGAGGGAGGGCTATTACTGTACTTGAGGCGCCTTATTGGGTGTCGTATGAGCCAATATTTCCTTAATTATGATCGATGAACCTTCACCACTGTAACTTGTTGTGTCCCTTCACCACTGTAACTCGTTGTGGCCCTTCACCACTGTAACTCGTCGTGGCCCTTCACCACTCGTGGGATCAGACCGGTTGATGACCCCAGGCATATCATCGTATCCATCAACTTTAGGAACAAATCCGACGAAGTAGAGAAAAGGGTCGAGCTGTAACATTGGGTGTTTGGTTTAGGACTACTACACCATCTTATAAAATAAACCAAGAATCGTACAGGGTCTCATATTTTCACTTAATTGAATTCAAAGTTGATGAAATCGGAAATGGTAAACTTGGCATTGCATGAAGAGTATACTTAACATTTCTTTGATTTTGGCCACATCAATTTTCAGGGAATGTAAATAAATTTGATGAAAGTTAATGGAATTGGTTGAGTAGATTTTACAGATGTGGTTGTTTGTAGCCAAAACGTGGCCAATAAATAACTGGTATTTGTAGAAAATGAAAGGAGTTCTTTAGTCAAAAGTCATAAGTCACTAAAATTCGATGCCACACATGATGCTGCTCTGTTTAATTTTCAAATTCAGCATCAAAATACTCGGAAGAGTAAAACCAAATCCTTCGAGAAAAGTAAATGAAAGCAAGGATAATCAATATGGACAATCAGAAGAATCAAATTTGCAAATAACATAGGTACGAAATGGTGACCGTGCAACCCCCAAATCCGGTAGTCTTATTTATCAAATGGGCAGAAAACTCAGACACAAAACTCAATACATAAATGCATCTATTTTTGATTTTTTTAAATGTTACTCACCAATAAATAATTCATTCACAATCAGGCGACGCAATCTCGAACCTAAAACATTCTCGTCCAAAGCACCATTAACCTTCTAGCAAAATTGATATGACAGTGTTATGTTCAAAAACTATCAAGACTATGAGGGCGGTAATTATTTGACACATCTACCTTCAAAACAGAACCTTCGACCATTAGGTTAACAGTCATAGGTCTTAGCTCTTAGGGTGGTCTAAAATTTGATAAATGAACCTTCAGCACTTTGTATTATAATTTACCAAGTATAATTGTCAAATTGTCATCGACTCCATTCCTAAAAAGTATCTTCTACATCTATTGCAAATTACTAGTTTATGTCAAAATAAGATCGATACACATTCTTTAACACATGTATTATCGGAAGAACAATTTCATCGATTCTAAGTATTTTTATTCCAAATGTCATCTCTATGATGGGTTATTAAAATCGTAGATGAAAACGATAGGTCTGAGTTAACAGCCTTGACGAATTCAGCTTTCAACTCTTTCCTAATATAAAGATTTACATTGAGAAATTAGGTTGGCATTTTAATGATGATTTTGGGTCATAAAAGTGGCGAAACCTTGCCTGGAAACTCATATTACCCTCGTAAATAAATCAGCGAAATGCATCCCGTGCTAAATTAACCCTAACAAATAGTTCTACCTTATCGCTCCTAGTTTTCAAGCCAATTAAAGAAATATTTAGATGCTGTGTTGAAAGTGGAGATAAACTCCAAGATCTTTCTTATCTACAAGTTATCGGTAGTCTTTCTTTGTGCCTTGACAATAAAATTCTGTCTCTGCGTTTTCTCGACATTTTTTTAAACCAGAAGTTTATTTACAACGTGAAAACTCACACCGATTAATTTCTTTAATTTCATTGTGAAGATTCTTGGTTATTGGCTAAGTTTAAAATGTTACAGATCGAGAGGAGGTGAAGCAAGGCACAAAAAAAAAAGAAAAGGCAATAGAAACCAGTTAAACTGTATGAGCAATTTTCACCAACTAGAAATGAGAGAGGAGACAATATTACGCACAAAATATTGGTTTCATATTCAATTGTTTCCTCACCTTCTCCAAGTATGTGAATATGATAGAAGGATTATTTGTGATCAATTTGTCACATTTCTTATTTCTCACTGGTGATAAACAGTCCAGCGAGCAGCTGTCCGGTGACTAACTATCCGGTGACTAACTGTCCGTTGACTAACTGTCCGGTGACCAACTGTCCGGTGACCAACTGTTCAATAAGCAACTGTCTGGTGACCAACTGTCCGGTGACCAACTGCCTTGTGACCAACTGTCTGGTGACAAAATGTCCAATGAGCAACTGTCTGGTGACCAATTGTCTGGTGACCAACTGTCTGATGACCAACTGTCCAGTGACTAACTGTTCAGTGACCAACTGTCTGGTGACCAACTGTCTGTTGATTAACTGTCCGGTAACCAACTGTCTGGTGACCAACTGTCCAGGAAAACCAACTGTCTGGTGACCAACTGCCCGGTGACCAACTGTCCGGTGACCAACTGTCCGGTGACCAACTGTCTGGTGACCAACTGTCCAGTAACCAACTGTCCAATGAGCAATTGACCGGTGACCAACTGTCCAATGAGCAACTGCCCAACGAGCAACTGTCCGGTGACCAACTGTCCAATGAGTAACTGTCCAGTGAGTAACTGCCCGGTGACCAATTGTCCAATGAGAAACTGTCTGTTGAGTAACTGTCGAGTGAGTGATTGTCCGGTGACTAACTGTCCAATGAGCAACTATTATGAAGATAACCGTATCATTGTGGCTTCCAGTATTATATAACTATATGAAGGTGTTGTCGTTACACCGTTGACACTACGCTTGAGGACTCATACACAACCTGTAATAAAATCGAGTGAGTTGAGGGTACTTCTGAACCAATTTACAGTGATAGAACTGGTGTATGTTAGCGTTATGACTGAAGTTAATAGCTACTAAAGGACATTAATCAGTTAAAGTCAATAACAATTTGTTAGTTTGTTGATTTGTTTGTAAGATTAATTTCATGCCTGCTAGATCAGCTGGTTAGAGTCGGTAGTCCAGGATCATATAGTCCGATAAACTGCCCAGTATGGTCTATTATATTTCTATAGAGTGAGTAGTCCTATTCCATTTTCATAGCAAACTCTTATAATGCAGTTTAAATCTCATTTTTTTTTATATAGCATTAGGTTTGAAATATGCTTTTAGACATTGACCTATACATCAAAATACCCCGGCCATTTAAATAAATAAAACCACAAGGTAAACAAACCGATTGTTTTTGGGTTGTCCAGCTGCATACAGTTAGATTATAGCGCCGAAAGAAAGTCGTTTTTAATAAACACTAGAAACCGGTTAAACGGGACTACACTGTTTCCCGATAAAACATGACAAGACAGATTCTCGGACATTTATTATAATAACTTTAGATAACTATTAATATAAATTTATGGTGTTCAAGTAAAGACATGATAACATATTTCATTAATATTCAGATGAAATTGACTTTATAACCTGGATATAAATCACTTGATATAGTGTTTATTAGGACATCTTAACACTAATATGTCTTAAAACATTAAATATGTCAAATCAATATATTTGTATTAGTTTAATATTGTCTATAATGGCATTCCATTTGTTAAGACAAGCGGAAACACACTGCTGTTGCTATTTCAAGTAGATATTTGAAAACTTTGTCATTTTGCAACTGCTGACAACGTTTCCAAGATGGTCGATTTCTATAGTTTGAGTTTAATGGCCTTAGTAATTTTCGAATGATGATTTTGGTCCTGAATGTCTGAAAATAGTGCTCTGAAGTATTGGATTTCGGAAGATAATCTTTGGTTCAGTTTACCAATACAACTAGATAATAAATTAAGACTTGTATTTTGTTAGGTGACCATTATATTCTCATAATATTCACTCGCGTAACCGAATTCAAGATACGTCTAATCTGAGTAAATCAGTTATCATATTAAATCGCATGTTATTTCTTCCATGATAGTAGTTAAGACTTTATGGCGCATATCGACGTATAGAAAATAGAGAATACATATCTTAGAGACGTTCAATCTAGCAGATTTTAACCAGGCTATCGCTTGTATTACTATTAATTTCACATCTGTTGAAGAAATAAAAGAGTCTATAAGGTGCTATTTTAACTATTATCGACAGAAAATGAAGCATTTTATGAGTTGAAATGATATGTTTAATGAAAAAAACATAATTCTATCGTCCGATTTTCAATATGTGGAAAGTCGTAAAAGTCTAATCACGCCACCAGGAGACTTGTGGGTGTAATCTCGAATATTCTGGTTGGATTTCATTCTTCGTGGAAACTTCAATAAACTTACTATACAGTATATCAGAACTTAATTCACTGAGACATTTAAAGGCCATGGTTCGGGGGTTGATTTAGGATCCTGAATGTATGTCAAGTCTTCAAAAGTACTAGAGATACACGAAAATCGCGTAATTCATTTCAAAATACTCAACATTTTCTACTAAAATATAAAATATCCCTGTTTCTTAGACCATGGTAATTTGGTCAATGGATGTCCAATATGGCCCTTTAAAGAGTTTATTGAAACTATAAATGTGAAAACTGCTAGTATCAGTTTCAACTATCAGTCATATTTTTAGATTTCTTCAATTTTACAATAAAGCAATGAAAGATGTCGCTAGATATTAGCCCACTTGCAGTTTTTACGATAATATAAAGTCAATCCCAGAATTTTATTTTATTTAAAAGGGAATCTTACTTTAACAAAGCCTATCATTGGTTGAGAATAAAATTACCAAAAATAAAGCAGAAAACACGTAGTTAATCTGAGTTAGTTTTTTTTATTTCTAATCAAATTGAACATCAAAATATTTAACTTGGTTGCCAGAGTATACTCGAACGAGGATCTTAAAAGGGAAGACTTGGTGCCGACTACACTTCGTGAACAAGTAGCCTACGTGTATTTCATTGGGGTCTACCATTGTACCAGGGTTTTATCGTCTGACACTATTTCCAAGGATATTCGAGCAATAAGATCGTTTCAGCGATACTTACCAACTAGAAGATACTAATGCGTGCTTTAAGTAGTTGTTGTCCTAGCCATATCAGGAGTAATGGAGTTATCTACCATTTCAACGAGAGTGATTAAAGAGTTCTCTTGTCAGGACCACTAGGGTTTAAATACAACTGACATTAAATAAAATAAATGGATTGCTTAAATGATATGTCTTAATTCTTTGATACTCGTCAGCTTAGAGCTGAAGAGTAAGACGAAAACTTTAGTTTAAATCGTGAAATCAATATTCCTCAGGCGTGAATTCGACAAATATTGTCTTCATGTTATAATAGAGTTGTCTACCTTTTACCAATATCGTCCACGTTTGTTATCAACCAGGGATAAATTCTATTTCTTTTGTAGTTCGTTGTAGGGACGCGAACATACAAGAACGTAAAAAAATTGACATAGACACACATACATGTATTATAAATGGAAACAGTTAAACTGGAAAGAAATAATACAATCGCCGGAGAACAGGATCAGTAGAATATATATCAATCTTTATCAGTCATTGATATACAGTATCATAACTTATCTACCACCAGACCTTGACATCAATTTTAACAATCGTTTAATCGAGATAGCATCTTGCAATTCACATTTCTTACACTTTCTGGACTCTAGTAAGTTACACTCTCTATCTGATATAATCGCAAAGTAAGCAAAATGCTGTAGAATTGATTGATTTTTCATTGATACAGATTCCAGGCTCGTTTCCCAATGTGATAGGACAGAAGAGTTTTGATGAAGAAGCTATTGCAATTATAGCATCATTTTCAGAAGATATAATGACAATAACGACGACAATAAGTTTACTAAGTTAATATTATTAGCGTTGTGTATTTTCAGAAACGGACACAGAGTAAAACTTGCTCCAACTGCCAACATATCTCCAACAGTTAGTTGGTCTGTTCACACAATTCGTGTAATATCATTACCATTTCAGATAATCTACCACCAAGTGATGGCTTTTCTCTTCTTATTGGCATGTGTTTTGCCAATACTGGTACAAACTGCTGACAATGGGCTAGCTAGAACACCACCTATGGGATGGCTAGATTGGGAAAGATTCAGATGTAATACTGACTGCGTTAATGATCCCGACAACTGTATAAGGTAAGTTATGGTAGATCGTAGCTACAATAGATACTGGTAAAAAGCTGTTCGAATCGGACTATAGATCAATATTTTCGTCTTTCCACAAGACGTGAGGCGATGCCCATACTGAAACCAAGATAGAAGTGGCTTGGTAAATTGATGGATTGTCTGTTTGTAAGTCTAAATGAGGAGTAATTTAAAATTTCAGTGAAAACCTTATAAAGACTATGGCAGATATCATGGCATCTGAAGGATATAAGGATGTTGGTTATGAATATGTTTGTATTGATGACTGTTGGCCTTCTCACCAGCGAGGTCCAGATGGCCGCCTTGTGCCAGATCCTGAAAGGTTTCCAAGTGGAATGAAAGCTTTGGCAGATTATGTGAGTATTCCAATTTAGGACTGGAAAAAGCAATATCCTTTATACCACAGGTAGGGCTAGGTATAAAGGGCTATTAAGAGTCAAGGGATGTGGAAGTCGACAACCGTCCAGACTATCAGAGGAACTGACCGAGATCTTCTCTCATCGTGAGAAGGAAATTTCAAACCGATAAGGTGTTAAGGAAGGTGGGGGGTGGACCATCAATTCTCGGAAGCAGTTGTACAGAACCTTTTGAAGCATGCATGATGAGAGCTGTAGAAAAACAATTGTTAGGTTGCCTGTTTCAGGTACACAGTAAAGGTTTGAAGCTGGGAATTTATGAAGATTTTGGAACTGAAACATGTGCCAAGTATCCCGGAAGCGAATTCTATCTACAAACTGATGCTCAAACGTTCGCTGATTGGGGAATAGATCTGTTAAAATTCGATACTTGTAACTCATATTCTTCCGACTTTCAATATGGTGAGATAAAACTGTATACTTTAATATACTGAAATTTACGTCAATACAAGCATGGCTTCTATTTGAGGGTTCGAACAATACAAAGCAACCCCCAGGAACATTCATAACACTACTAAACACCAGAAATTGATTCAAGTTTCTATGATACATTTGTACACCACTATGAGTGCCTGTAATGGCTCGAGTTGGACGACCTAGCATCAGATTTTTAAAACTGGTTTACCGCGTGTCTGTGATATTAAAGTTGCTGTTCTTTTACAGGTTTTCCGGCTATGGCATTTTACCTAAATCAAACAGGCAGACCAATATTATTCTCTTGTGAATGGCCTCATGGGGAAGGTATGGTAGGTATTGTTTAGCTTGGATCATGGGGAGGATATGGTAGGTATTGTTTAGCTTGGATCATGGGGAGGGTATGGTAGGTATTGTTTAGCTTGGATCATGGGGAGGGTATGGTAGGTATTGTTTAGCTTGGATCATGGGGAGGGTATGGTAGGTATTGTTTAGCTTGGATCATGGGGAGGGTATGGTAGGTATTGTTTAGCTTGGATCATGGGGAAGGTATGGTAGGTATAGTTTAGCTTGGATCATGGGGAGGGTATGGTAGGTATTGTTTAGCTTGGATCATGGGGAAGGTATGGTAGGTATTGTTTAGCTTGGATCATGGGGAGGGTATGGTAGGTATTGTTTAGCTTGGATCATGGGGAGGTATGGTAGGTATTGTTTAGCTTGGATCATGGGGAGGGTATGGCAGGTATGTTTAGCTTGGATCATGGGGAGGGTATGGTAGGTATGTTTAGCTTGGATCATGGGGAGGGTATGGTAGGTATTGTTTAGCTTGGATCATGAAGTTTGGTAGGTATTGTTTAGCGATCATGGGGAAGGTATGGTAGGTATTGTTTAGCTTGGATCATGGGGAAGGTATGTAGGTATTGTTTAGCTTGGATCAGCTATCGTTAGTACAGATTTCATGTCAATACGATCTGACCAATACATCATTATAATTCACTCTAAACTTCATTAAAATTGTTGTTTTATAGAGTAACTTTAGTGCAATACGTCAGACCTGCAATATGTGGAGAACTGGGGTGGATATCGAAGATTCTTGGGACAGTGTAGTTGGTGTTATTGATTTTTATGCCAAGAATAAACAGAATTTTAGTACTTTCTCTGGTCCAGGTGGTTGGGCAGATCCAGATGAGGTAATGCTTGACACATCGGTCACATCGTTATCGCCCCGTGTATTAAGTTTTATTAGACTAATCTTGAGTTACCATCCAATATGTATCTCTTAAAAAACGGAGCAGAACTAAAACCTCTTCATGGAATAAGTCCTCAGAGTTTTTAACTATTATCCAAAACAAAATTGCCACGATCTCTATAAGTTAAGGGTAATTTCAAGGCAACTTTTACAGTCGGTATTTTCAGGTGATAGTCGGTGATTTCGGATTGAGTTATGAAGAAGAAAGAGCTCATTTTGGTATGTGGGCAATGTTTGCATCTCCTCTGCTGATGTCCGTTGATCTGAGAAACATTAGAAATTCATCAAAAGCTTTGTTACAAAACAGAAATATATTAGCTATAAACCAGGATCCTTTGGGTCATCAGGCTACACTGAAGATGGAGGTAAGCACTACAAATATCAATATTTACCCCAGATGAAGCGTTCGCGAATTTAGTCAACTGTATGTAACCGATAATTCACAATAATAATAGGTGTAGTATTTCCCTGTCCAATAAGTACAACAATCTTACAGTATAGATGTAATAATATATTAATATGAGGTTATGAGCGTTCCTTTGCTTTATTGGATGAAACTATAGGAGCTAAAGAATCCAAGATTATCCACGTGGTATGCCCTACATAGGAGGATGCTTTTAAGATCCATATTTATGAAACTACTTCTTTAATCTTACGATTTACAGTTCGCAAATGGATATGTCTACGTCTTCACCAGAACGTTGGTTGATAATAAGATAGCTGTAGCCGTATTGAATAAAGCGTCGAATGGAATGCCCACCAGGGTGACTATGACTGGAAAGGATCTGGGACTAACAAACGAAAGTGGTTATACAATAACTGATGGTTTTACTGGCGTTCAAATCGGATCTTATGGACCAACTTCACAAATTATTCAAAATGTTAACCCCTCGGGTATTATAATTTTTGTAGCCACTCCAAAATAAGAATAAACTATTATAAAATTACCTTAACTGTTTCTTCAGTCCAATTTCATTCAGATGAGACACATTTCCTTTGGTCTAAATTCCGGAGATTGCAACTTGTTATATTTCATTGTAAACACAATTTAGTCCAAGAAGATTTCCATTCCACATCCATAAGATGATTAGTTTTACAGACAGACGAACACACATCTCTGAAATAAAAAAGAACAAACCTTACTAAGTATTCTTCATCAACAATGAATAAGTCATGGTATGGTTATTAGTTAAAATATTTTTTAAAACACTATGTCTTCAACATAAAAATCTACTACAAAAATATTTAAGCAAATTACAATCTGTATAATCCAACATACACCGAGACCAACGAGAGTGTCGGAATATTTCACTAGTCTAAATTCTACTAGATGTTATTTTATATCCTCACTAGTCTAGATACTACTAGTTGTTATTTTATATCCTCACTAGTCTAGATACTACTAGTTGTTATTTTATATCCTCACTAGTCTAGATACTACTAGTTGTTATTTTATATCCTCACTAGTCTAGATACTACTAGTTGTTATTTTATATCCTCACTAGTCTAGATACTACTAGTTGTTATTTTATATCCTCACTAGTCTAGATACTACTAGTTGTTATTTTATATCCTCACTAGTCTAGATACTACTAGTTGTTATTTTATATCCTCACTAGTCTAGATACTACTAGTTGTTATTTTATATCCTCACTAGTCTAGATACTACTAGTTGTTATTTTATATCCTCACTAGTCTAGATACTACTAGTTGTTATTTTATATCCTCACTAGTCTAGATACTACTAGTTGTTATTTTATATCCTCACTAGTCTAGATACTACTAGTTGTTATTTTATATCCTCACTAGTCTAGATACTACTAGTCTAGATACTACTAGTTGTTATTTTATATCCTCACTAGTCTAGATACTACTAGTTGTTATTTTATATCCTCACTAGTCTAGATACTACTAGTTGTTATTTTATATCCTCACTAGTCTAGATACTACTAGTTGTTATTTTATATCCTCACTAGTCTAGATACTACTAGTTGTTATTTTATATCCTCACTAGTCTAGATACTACTAGTTGTTATTTTATATCCTCACTAGTCTAGATACTACTAGTTGTTATTTTATATCCTCACTAGTCTAGATACTACTAGTTGTTATTTTATATCCTCACTAGTCTAGATACTACTAGTTGTTATTTTATATCCTCACTAGTCTAGATACTACTAGTTGTTATTTTATATCCTCACTAGTCTAGATACTACTAGTTGTTATTTTATATCCTCACTAGTCTAGATACTACTAGTTGTTATTTTATATCCTCACTAGTCTAGATACTACTAGTTGTTATTTTATATCCTCACTAGTCTAGATACTACTAGTTGTTATTTTATATCCTCACTAGTCTAGATACTACTAGTTGTTATTTTATATCCTCACTAGTCTAGATACTACTAGTTGTTATTTTATATCCTCACTAGTCTAGATACTACTAGTTGTTATTTTATATCCTCACTAGTCTAGATACTACTAGTTGTTATTTTATATCCTCACTAGTCTAGATACTACTAGTTGTTATTTTATATCCTCACTAGTCTAGATACTACTAGTTGTTATTTTATATCCTCACTAGTCTAGATACTACTAGTTGTTATTTTATATCCTCACTAGTCTAGATACTACTAGTTGTTATTTTATATCCTCACTAGTCTAGATACTACTAGTTGTTATTTTATATCCTCACTAGTCTAGATACTACTAGTTGTTATTTTATATCCTCACTAGTCTAGATACTACTAGTTGTTATTTTATATCCTCACTAGTCTAGATACTACTAGTTGTTATTTTATATCCTCACTAGTCTAGATACTACTAGTTGTTATTTTATATCCTCACTAGTCTAGATACTACTAGTTGTTATTCTATATCCTCACTAGTCTAGATACTACTAGTTGTTATTTTATATCCTCACTAGTCTAGATACTACTAGTTGTTATTTTATATCCTCACTAGTCTAGATACTACTAGTTGTTATTTTATATCCTCACTAGTCTAGATACTACTAGTTGTTATTTTATATCCTCACTAGTCTAGATACTACTAGTTGTTATTTTATATCCTCACTAGTCTAGATACTACTAGTTGTTATTTTATATCCTCACTAGTCTAGATACTACTAGTTGTTATTTTATATCCTCACTAGTCTAGATACTACTAGTTGTTATTTTATATCCTCACTAGTCTAGATACTACTAGTTGTTATTTTATATCCTCACTAGTCTAGATACTACTAGTTGTTATTTTATATCCTCACTAGTCTAGATACTACTAGTTGTTATTTTATATCCTCACTAGTCTAGATACTACTAGTTGTTATTTTATATCCTCACTAGTCTAGATACTACTAGTTGTTATTTTATATCCTCACTAGTCTAGATACTACTAGTTGTTATTTTATATCCTCACTAGTCTAGATACTACTAGTTGTTATTTTATATCCTCACTAGTCTAGATACTACTAGTTGTTATTTTATATCCTCACTAGTCTAGATACTACTAGTTGTTATTTTATATCCTCACTAGTCTAGATACTACTAGTTGTTATTTTATATCCTCACTAGTCTAGATACTACTAGTTGTTATTTTATATCCTCACTAGTCTAGATACTACTAGTTGTTATTTTATATCCTCACTAGTCTAGATACTACTAGTTGTTATTTTATATCCTCACTAGTCTAGATACTACTAGTTGTTATTTTATATCCTCACTAGTCCAGATACTACTAGTTGTTATTTTATATCCTCACTAGTCTAGATACTACTAGTTGTTATTTTATATCCTCACTAGTCTAGATACTACTAGTTGTTATTTTATATCCTCACTAGTCTAGATACTACTAGTTGTTATTTTATATCCTCACTAGTCTAGATACTACTAGTTGTTATTTTATATCCTCACTAGTCTAGATACTACTAGTTGTTATTTTATATCCTCACTAGTCTAGATACTACTAGTTGTTATTTTATATCCTCACTAGTCTAGATACTACTAGTTGTTATTTTATATCCTCACTAGTCTAGATACTACTAGTTGTTATTTTATATCCTCACTAGTCTAGATACTACTAGTTGTTATTTTATATCCTCACTAGTCTAGATACTACTAGTGTTATTTTATATCCTCACTAGTCTAGATACTACTAGTTGTTATTTTATATCCTCACTAGTCTAGATACTACTAGTTGTTATTTTATATCCTCACTAGTCTAGATACTACTAGTTGTTATTTTATATCCTCACTAGTCTAGATACTACTAGTTGTTATTTTATATCCTCACTAGTCTAGATACTACTAGTTGTTATTTTATATCCTCACTAGTCTAGATATACTAGTTGTTATTTTATATCCTCACTAGTCTAGATACTACTAGTTGTTATTTTATATCCTCACTAGTCTAGATACTACTAGTTGTTATTTTATATCCTCACTAGTCTAGATACTACTAGTTGTTATTTTATATCCTCACTAGTCTAGATACTACTAGTGTTATTTTATATCCTCACTAGTCTAGATACTACTAGTGTTATTTTATATCAACCATAGACTAGATACTACTAGTTGTTATTTTATATCCTCACTAGTCTAGATACTACTAGTTGTTATTTTATATCCTCACTAGTCAAGATACTACTAGTTGTTATTTTATATCCACATAGTCTAGATACTACTAGTTGTTATTTTATACCCTCACTAGTCTAGATACACTAGTTGTTATTTTATATCCTCACTAGTCTAGATACTACTAGTTGTTATTTTATATCCTCACTAGTCTAGATACTACTAGTTGTTATTTTATATCCTACTAGTCTAGATACTACTAGTGTTATTTTGATCCCAAAACTATCTTACATAAGTTTAATTATACACTTCTGAGCTACTAATGATTTTAACTCACAGGGGTTAACTACTTTGTTAATATCTATAGAACCATTACTCATTGAATTAACAACAGGGATCAAGTTGTCTTTTTATTATCCATTGACTTCAAAACATTGTCTACTTATACTATATTAAACTATATCTTAATGGAATCATTAGTAGATAAACGGTATTGATACCACCAACTCTAAATAAAATTACACTCATAATAATTATTTGTACTTAACCTACTATTATACTTACAACTTGTCTTATAAACCTGGCACTTGTCTTACTTAATGATTAATATCCTTGAACATCTAGAAACACTAGACTCCTATCTCTTGTTTCACAGTCTGATCTATTTGTTGTTCTTATATCTCTAGTTAAACTCTGGACTTAAATTCAAGAAAATAATACTACAGACCTATTCTTTCCAGTCGATCTATAGTTGTTATATTTAGTCCTCACAAGTTTTTGAGATAATAAAGTGGGATAAGTTTGTTCATCACAATCTCAATGATATACAGATTTAAGATATTCGTTATTTATTCCGAAACTAAATTCAATGGAATAAATAGATCTATATCAATTGAATTGTAAAAAACAGAACTTAGAAACTTTACTTCTTCTAGGGTGTACAAGGAATTTCTTAACAGACATAAAAATATAAATGAATCTAATCTAAAAATAGGAAATAAATTGATTAAAAATATAGAAATTAAAAATTGATAAACTCTCCCAGAACAAATAGCCATGTTTCAGGAAAAAAAATTATTTTCTTTGAATTCCTGGAAGAGTTTAAAAATAATCACAGCTACAAAATTTAAATATTAATTTAGTTTACAAATTATATTTGTAATATTTGGTTTTTGATTGAAATCAGATATATTGTAATTTCTAACATTTCTTACATTTATTTTCCAAGTTTAAATTACAAAAATTTATAGAAGCTAATTTGTATGATGTACAACAAAGAGCTGATGTATGTGATGCTTCGTGTTATATTTACAAATAAGCTTCTGAATTTATATTTCAAGTTACAAGAATTGGGTAAATAGTTTACCAAAATGGACAACATGGTTCTAAAATGAAAACTTTTAAAAGGGAAAACTTGAGATGAAATAAATAAATTCTTAATTTATCTACAAATATATTCTCAATGAATGTGAAGATGGGAATAAACTGAAAATATCATTGACGAGGACAAAACAGAACACAGAATGGCAGATTTGTTCAATTTCATTTGTTAGAAAACAAAGTATTTCTGTGGAGTTAAAATTATAAACTATAGGAGTAAAAATATAAAAAAATTTTCAATGAATATTATTAATTACTACATCCCAATAGTGAATACTTGAATAAGTAATTATTTGTGATAGGTTTCTTACATGTAGAAGTCAATTCTGATCTCTCAAATTTTGATTTTCTGATCAAAAACTTTTGCAGATTGATTTCAAACATTTCCTAAAATTACCTCTGAAAATAAATACCTCTAACAAGGGTGACAATGTCGCTAAAAACTAGTTTTAACTCCCAACACTAAAATGGTTAATTGTTTATTTAGTGAAAATGAGAATCTGCCTAAAAATGAAGTATTAGTTAAGCTGCCTGTACAAACTATAAATAACATTATCGTCTCTAATAAACAGTTAAATGACAAAACCATGGTAATATACATAAACATTACTGATATATCGATAAAATGAGTCCTTTAATATAATTCTGAACTAACATTAACAAACCAGTGGAGGACAACTATAATATGAATATTAATTCATCCTCATGAATATTCAAATTAAAAACATTCAAACGACACAAAATGAGATACTATTGGAATAAAAACAAGCAGGTTTCAATGAAGTCTTGTTTTTATTCCAATATAATTTGAAAGATGATCATGAATTGTTTGATAATTATTATGATCATTCCTTTATAAAACAAATGTTTGATGTTAAATGATGTTTATGCCAATTAGTCCATCTATTCATCTTCGGCTTCTTTGTTTTCTTCAGATTTCCTCTTCAAAAATGCTTTACCCTCTTTAGCAGTCTTCTGCATGGTTCCAGCTCGTTTAACTTGGGGTTTAACAGGGGCTGGCGTGGGCTTATTTCCTGATCTTGTACGTCTGCCTTCATTTACATTTATATCTGAGTCTGGAAACAACACTTTAGCTGCAACAAAAGAAAACTGTCTTGAAATATTACAACATTCAGGGGAGACAACACAAAATATTTTAAACTGAAATATAGAAAATATATTTTGTACCAAAATATTAAAATTAGGAGTTTGTACTGTGTAGGTATAGATCTGCTAATAACACTTCTATTAAAAACAGATTTATATCAAATGGTGTCACTGTGTGATGTCTTTTTAAACTGCAGTAATTAAAGAATAAAAGCCTCAAGTGATTTGAATTGAAATGCTGAGTTTATCAATCGTCCTTTCTTCCCATGATCTTACCTTCCTGAACGGCTTTAGCGATGGTACTATCACGTTTTGGTTGTGGTTTATCTGCCTTCTTCTTGGTCTCCTGTCTTGTATCACCTAATTTTTCAGATCCAACCAAAGCTTTTCCTTCCTGAAATCAATGATTTATAATTGTAAAAGGATGTAAGTAAATATTGTACAGTTAAAGAGGCCCATTCATTAAATATAGGTCAAGGTTTAAGATGACTGTTTGATTAATATCTGAAAAGGATCTGAATTTTATTTATTTGGTGACGTATCTATTTATTGGTTATTTGACCAAAATTACAAGACCGATTTAGTTTGACATCAAATACACAAGATAAAATTACCTTAGCAGTAGCTACCATAGTACCATCCTTGGGTAGTTTGAGTTTCTTTACTGGTGGTTCAGATGCAACTTCCTTCTTAATAGCTTCTAAATCCTTTTGTTGTGAACGAGTAGCTGCATCAGGGTCAGGTGCCCCGCCCATACTGTCTAAAACAGCTTCCCCTTCCTAAAATATCAATAATTAACAATATGACACTAAGAACACTTGGTAAATGATTATTAATATTGTAAAATATCAGTTCTATATCATTGCTTAGATTATTCAACCACAGAAATCCATATTTCATTTTTGTCACGAGCGCAATGACTTACTCTTTATTCTCACTGTCTCAGTATGTCATTTCAAACCAGTCATTACCTTAGCAGTTGCAACCATAGTTCCATCTCTTTCCAAGCTGGGTTTGGAACTGGAATCACCAGCATCTGATATCAAACCTTGTGCCTTCAACAACTTTGTAGCACCTTCTGACTTCAAAAGTTCAATGCCTTCCTGCAATATTGAGATGCACTAAGTTAATAAAAAAAAAGAGAAATGGGAATTGATGAAAAGATATTTTCAATGGCCATTGTGAAATTAATTAATAAAACCCTTCGACTACTAGTACCTGTTAAGACAAATTAAAAACAATTCATTTTATTTGCCATTGATATGTAACCTATATTCAACTGAAGTACCCTTCTTATGACACTACTCTTAACCAGAAATAACTGGTCTTGTTGTGGAGAGAAGAGAACTTTTGGATAGCGAAACACCACCGAGGCCGTCCAATGTTCTACATCAGATTTCCCTATCTCACAAGTGGCTATCTTTACCAAGACACAAGTCCAAAACACAATTTGAAAATTATGTCAAGAATGGGACTGGACAAAACCTGTTTGATTGTAATGCAAACAATAACTAAAGGAAGAAAACAATTTATAATGTCGTATTCTTAAAACAGATGGAGAATTATTGTCATGGGAAGAACCAACTTCATATGAATTTAATATGGGTCAATTGACTACAGACAGTTCCTCTTTGTTAAGATATGCATACGACTTGTTTGTACTGAACAAAGGATACCTCCGGCTTAGGGTTGGCATTACTCATGGCTTTTATTAGAGTATTACGCTATATACATTGTTTGTTTTTCGCGGCAGAGACTTCGATAAGAAAATACAGTCACGTGGATGATAAAATTGAAGCATGACAGATGAAATGTGTAACCGGGATCTATTAAGCAATATATTTGACCGGCTCTCTGACCTTTCATATTCTGGTCGCCATCTTGGAAGAAAACAAGCCATATTTTAAGACATATTTTCGGGTATTTATACATCTTCTTTGTTATATAATTCTCATTATAGTCTTTGTTTAGGATCTCAGGATTAACAAGGACGAACGTTTTATACTCGAATAGGGATAACAATGGAAATATTCGCATAATTAGGTCACTACTACATTTTCCTATAGAAAAACAAATGGCGTCATAGAATTACTTTTGCTTCATGTTTACATCAAATTGAACAAATTTACGACGATAAAAACTATTCATACCTTTGCAGTCACTTGCATCGTTCCATCTCGCGTCAAAGTAGACTTTGCATCTGCCATTTTGATGAATAATATTGCAGGAATTGTTCGCCGAAATCAGGGTGGATTCTGCTCAGTTTGCACGAGGTTCACGGACAGGTTGCGAGAAGGCGTGGTCACGTGGTCGGCAACGATAATTCTGATTGGTCTTCGAAAAAGAGACTGCACCGGAAGCGGGAAAATAAAAACAAAAACAAACAAATCTCTGCCTCCGAAATAAAGTCAGTTCATAAACCTTTAATTGGTATTGTTTTAAGGAGTAATCCGATTATCTCTTGAATGGGGATTTACAGACTGGCCCGCTAGTTATAGTGTACAGAAGGATTTAAACACTGACACTTGCTCTAGCACAAGTTAACGCCTAGTTATCTATGCTACCCCATATCACAGCTTTTTATTTGAATACTATGAACACTTGAAAACTTCAGCTTCATGTCTGCCCCAGCAAGTTATTGGTTTCGCTGCCTTGGAAAATGATCTGAAAGGCACATAACTAGCCCTTACTTTAAAAATCAACCGATAACCGCTCAATTAACGCATGACTATCAAGGTGGGTAGGGACAACTGATTACCCACTTAGAACTTAAAACGGGGCTGAAATGGTTTTAAACTGTATTGAATACACAAAAAGTTTCTATATGAAACAAATACACAAAAAGTTTCTATATGAAACAAATACACAAATAGTTTCAATATGAAGTTGAATACACGGATAGTATCAATGTGAAGTGAATACATTGATAGTTTCAATATGAAATGAATACTCGGATAGTTTCAGTATGAAGTGAATACATAGATAGTTTCAATATGAAGTGAATACATAGGTAGTTTCATTATGAAGTGAATACACGGATAGTTTCAGCATGAAGTGAATACATAGGTAGTATCAATATGAAGTGGATACATGGATAGTTTCAGTATGAAGTGAATGCATATATAGTTTCAATATGAAGTGAATACAAAGGTAGTTTCAATATGAAGTGAATACATAAATAGTTTCAATATAAAGTGAATACACGGATAGTTTCAATATGAAGTGAATACAAAGGCAGTTTCAATATGAAGTGAATAATAAATAGTTTCAATATGAAGTGAATACACAAATAGTTTCAATATGAAGTGAATACACAAATAGTTTCAATATGAAATGAATACACAAATAGTTTCAATATGAAATAAATACACAAATAGTTTCAATATGAAGTGAATACACAAATAGTTCCAATATGAAGTGAATACATAGTTTCAATATGAAGTGAATACACAGATAGTTTCAGTATGAAGTGAATACGTTGATAGTTTCAGTATGAATTGAATACATTGATAGTTTCAGTATGAAGTGAATACATTGATGGTTTCAGTATGAAGTGGCTATATAGATAGTTTCAATATGAAGTGAATACATAGATAGTTTCAATATGAAGTGAATACATAGATATTTTTAAGAGGTGTTTCGAAATGAAAAAATACATTAAATAGTTTCGGTATAAAGTGAATTGTTTCGATTTATTAGATATTTCAATGTGGCCAAATACGATATTTTCAATATGAAGTTAATACATAGATATTTTCTACAATTTGGATCTCTCAACCCGTTTCTATTTGTTGGCTACTTTATCAAGCTGATAGGTTAGACACCCGCAAACCAGCCGGCATCGTCAGGGTGGGGTCCATAGGGGCTGGCCCCGTATAGTAAGAATAATGCCCCACCAATCCTCTCTCAAAACCTTCTTCAGTTAGCAGAGATTGATTAATATACAAAATAGCAAAAATGATGAACATTTTGATTGATATTGGGAATCACCAGAAATACATTCTGAGTTTTTATTTTTCAGAATTTCCTGCGAGAGGGGGGAACCAGGGCAAAATATAGTACCAATTCAGTCCTGACGATGGGGTAGTCCGAAACTTGCTGACCCTATTCCCAGCCTCTGATAGCTATTTGTCCAAATATAATAGTATCAGCAAGTTTCGGACTACTGCCGCACACGGTGAGGTTCAAGCCTCTTGAGACAATATCAAACACTATAGACATTTTCCTCACAACCTATTGAGGCAGTAATCTCACTAACAGTTCAGTGCATACGGGGGAAACAGCTCAGCATACGACCTCTGACAGGTAGCCTATTACTATTAGGCCTAGTCTATTTATTATTGGACCTGGTGTATCTGTTAGCTTCTTAAATCAGAGGTCAGAGGTCAGGAGTGAGTTTACTGAAATCATTATAATAGGCCCTATGTAAGAATAAAATAATAATGGATCTACCTGATTCGTAATAATTAACGCTCCTTTCTAAATATCCTGATCAGTAAAAATGGTCTCAGATTCTTCAAACTGTCAATTCCATGTCAAACTAGTAACAGACGACTTTCAGCCAGGCCTTAGACACGTGATGTAATCGTCCAATCAAATTGCTCGTCGTTAATGTTTTCGAGAAAATATACGTCAGTGTTACGTCATCAACGCGGTAAAATTTAAACCAATAAAAAGCTCTTTAACAACGAAGGCGAACAGGGATCGAATGTGGAATTAAGCAACATGACTTTTCTATCAAACTGTGTGTTGATGTAAGTTATTCAGACAATGGCAAAAACGGTACATCGATTTGATGCCAATTTCTTTCAAAAATTCCAGATCTGATTGAACATCAAGGCAGCAATATGTCGAATACAGTTTCAAAGAACAAACCTCTAACAGCCATAGTTATAGGTGCAGGACAGAGAGGGAAAAACTATGCTGAATACGCTGTCAATTTCCCCGAGAAATTCAGGGTGAGTGATAACCCTTCCTCACTTTCTAATTAAAAACAACTAGTAAAATAAGTTTCAAACAGGTTCTAATAGCCGACGGACGATAGCCGTGGCGCGGACGAGCGTAACCTAGTTTAGATATATAGGTGGCGTGTCAGTATAGGCCTTTACATTGTCATGATAGTAAAATCTTGTTCCTAAAATGTTTCCGATGTTCTTGGACAGCCACGAACCTGATCCTATAATTATCTTGACTAAGAAATTTCAGAATAACTCCTGTAATATTTATCTAGATCATTGCCGTAGCAGAACCAAGAGAATTCCACGCTAATTTTCTAAAGAAGAAGCACAATATCGAAGATAGATATGTCTTTAAAGGTATAACTTTTTATACTTTTCTTATTGCCATATATAGAACACAACCCTTTTATAGAAATATCTAATATTATGGAAAACGTGAATATTTACGACCACCTGTTTTCAGATTGGAAAGAAGTTGTAGCATTAGAAAAGTTTGCAGATTGTGTGATTATAACTACCACAGACCAGCTTCATAAGGTAGGAATCACGATTCTTCAGAAACAAATTGGACATTCTGATTTTATACGATGCATCTCGAATTATATGGGAATGAATAAGCTACGATTATTTGTTAAGATATCCAAGAGGTTATTCACCCCCCCCCCTCCATTCATTCAACATTTACACTGGGACTAGTAGTGTCTTTTGAATTAAAGATGACATCATAGGTTTAACTAAATTATATCATAATATTATATTGTATTATGTTTTATACATACCACCCCTGTCCTTCTCCTCTCATCACACAGAAAGTGTTTTGATCTTGGTCTGTTTACTTTGTATTTATAGGACCCCGCGGTCGCTTTAGCAAAGAAAGGTTACCACATCTTGTTGGAGAAACCCATGGCTGTAAGTTGAATCGTTAATTTATAAATAGAAAAATATGAAGGGGCTGGAAAATGATTATTTGTAGGTGTTGATAATTCCGTACCGGATATCGAACCGTGTACCGTACCTCTTCTATTTGCGACTGTCGAGTTTGTTTCATACACTGTAGGTAACAGCAGAAGACTGTATAGAAATAGTCGAAACTGTCAAAGAAAACAATGTATTTCTGGTTGTTGGCCATGTTTTACGTTACATTATGTGGTCTCTGAAGATAAAAGAAATATTAGATAGCGGTGTACTGGGCGAAATAGTTAATATACAGCATACTGAACCGGTACGTATTAGACTCGATATCTAACCCTAACCCTTACCCCTAACCCTTATCCCCCTTAAACTTACCCCCTAACCCTAACCCCCCTAACTCGACAGATGTCTAGATTCAGATTGTAATGCTAATGTTTGATGTTGGTCCTGTTGTAAAGTTATTTCAGGTCATATTGCTTAAATCCTGTAATTAAATGCCGGACAAAAAATCGTGTCAAGCTTACAAACAAGATTGTTTGGCAATTTTTGCTCTGTTCAGAAAAGCGGGTAAAATGGTACCATTGTTTACAAACCGTAGCGTTGTAAATAAACCATTCTATATAATACCCATTGAATAAAATGATTTGATTTCAGGTTGGCTTTTGGCATTTCGCACATTCGTTTGTTCGAGGTAACTGGCACAAAGAATCAGACAGTTCTTGTTCTTTATTAGCTAAATGCTGTCATGATATCGATTTGATTTGTTACTGGATGGGTGATCGTAAATGTGAACAGGTGTCTTCGTTTGGTCATTTGTCTCATTTTACCAAGGACAACAAGGTAGGTGGGGGTTTGTGGGTTAAGTTTGCACAGTAACAGTACAGTATAACTTGCGAGTTAGTTACTAAAGTAATTGTTATCCATATAATTGTGCGAATATATTTTCATTCAATCGTCATATCCGGTGTATTTTTGTGGGAATTAATTAGATCTGTTTTTTTCTATTTGATTTTCAAGCCAAAAGATGCTGCTGAACGTTGTATGGATTGTCCAGCTCATGTCGAGAATAACTGTGCCTATTCTGCTAAACGCCTTTATCTTGATATGGTTAAAAGTGTAAGTTTGATTTTTCATTAAACTAACTTAGATTCACAGTGATACGAATGCACCATTGTCGAACATAAGATGTTGCTGTAAAAAAGAAAAGATCCACTTTCGTACAATTCTTTGTTCCAACGAATCTAGTAGGTGGATAATCGACTTCTCAACCATTCTGTCTTGGTACTATGTTCGTTTTCTGGATGGGTTTACCTCAGATACATTTCATTTCGTAATGAACAGATTTGATTGCAATTGAACCATAACCTTTAGACGGACAACTCGGTTATTATTTCTATTCACAAAGTTTTGTCAGAAGTTGAATGAATATTTCAGGGTCACACGGGATGGCCAGTAAGTGTTGTAACAGATATACCTGACATTGAAAATGTTACGACAGCCTTAAAAACAGGACCATACGGGAAATGTGTTTATCAGAATGATAATGACGTGTTGTCGCAGCAGGTTCGTTTCATTTCTCTTTCTTCTTTTAAAATCTCCTATATTATCCAATATTATTAAAGTAAAACTAACTCCTAACATCGCCTAGTATCTAGCAGTGATCCAATATTATTAAAGTCAGGATACAGCCAAATATTCACCAACCCTTTTAATAAAAACATAATACATTAATACTAAATAGATTATATGTCTCTTGTTTTCTGTTTCAGGTGGTTAATTTTCAGTTTACAGGCGGCGCCACGGCTACCCTGACAATGATGGCCTTTACTAAAGGTATTTGTGCTAGAGCAACCAATATTTATGGAACCAAGGTATCTATTTAATAATTAACTCATTGAGAACCTTAAACCTTAATTTACCAATCAGAACCTTAAGAAGTGAATCACTACCCCCAAAACAAACCTCCGAAACCATGCATGCAAACATCCACGATTGCAGAACAAAGGATTTCTTTGATCGTCCCTGATCAAAAAACCCGATTAAATTTTTGATACGCCAACTTTATGATTGATAATCGCGGGTTTAACAAAACCGTAGCACTATTTTAAAGAGGTTTTCTAAGAGTGTTATATTGTATCAGGGACACTTATTGATTGAAATCGATACTATCAGTTTCCCTGATACAATATAACTTTATCAGAAAACCTTTATGGCATACCAACAGTTAACCCGACAAATATGGCCCTACCTAAATAGATAACTTATGTGTATTTGTAGGGTGAATTGAAGTTTGATGACGCCAAATCGGATGAAATCCATGTCTTTGATTTTCTTACTGGACAAACATGTACGTTTATACTTAGATTTATCAACTTTATTTTCATTTCTTAGAATTATAGACCCTCTCTGGGAAGTCGATTGTTTCAGATGCTTTCTATGTAATCCTTGTTTGTTGTTTATTGTGTTGTAATACTGGAAACAGTTTTAGAATTTACGTGGCTTGAATTTTTTGAATTTTGAAGATGATTCATCGATATTTTTTAGCACGACACAGAGCTGTAAGTGATGCTAAGGTATTAACAGGACATGGCGGAGCTGATTTCTATCTAATGGAACATTTCGTCAACACTTTACTGGTAAGATTGGTCGTATGTAGACATGTGGGTTTGGTAATGGTACCCTACTACTCCTATGGACGAACAAATCACTCTTCTAACGAACTCTCATGTTTTTAAGTTATTTGAGTTACTCCACTTCATAATGCAGTTATATTAAAAATGAAGTCACATAGATAACTCAGTTGTCCAGTTGAAATCGCTAAAGGAGTAGTCTTATTCCGCTGTTCTGGCATCGTTTCCCTTCATTAGCCCATTAGGTACAGGTGATAGGAGGACGTAAAACTCCATTATTTTATTTTATGATTGTTTTCCAGGGCGGTATTAAAGGAGATATTCACAAAGGAGCAGAGCAGACGTTAAATAGCCATTTATTGGTATTTGCTGCTGAAGAAGCTAGAAAAGCAAATCGTATCGTGAAGGTCAACCCAGACGGTTCTTTCAAGTAGAGAAGGTCAACCCAGACGGTTCTTTCCAGTAGATATAGAACACCATATATATGATGGAGTTCTATTCGTGATTTATTAACGGGAAATATTTTTATTATACTTTCTGCTTTTAAAGGTTACGGATTGTTGATTGAGATCTTGAAGTCTTCAGAAACACTCGACTTGTACCAACATCGATTAAATATACATCAACATTTTACTGTCTATTGTATAAATATAATAAAAAAATATGACTGATAAATAACATTAATATTAAATATTTAAATTGTTATACAATCTTTCTTGTTTTACTATCTGATTTCAATATAATATTAATTCCTTTGTCTAATTTGAATATTTTACGTCCACAGATTTTTTCGATATTATTTTATTAACGCGATAGTCTTTAACTATACATGACTAACTATTTAATATTTTTGGTATCAATAGACCCAAATCTGGCTAATTATAGACGTTAAAGGCTTTTCTACTGAAAGGGGGGGGGGCATGGCCTGAATATCCTGGTCTAGTTTTGGTTCTTGCTCTAACAGCTACGATACTCTAATTAATTCCCGAAGAATATATTCACTGCTGACGTATTGACACATTAGGTTGAACGGCTAATTCGTTTGAAATAGGAAGGTTGTGTTATAGACAACAGTGATAGTAAGGCTTGAACATCTCACAACACTAAATAGGTATGCTGTAAGGGTTACAATTCACACTCAATGGTGTTTGACATCAAAAGCGTATTTTTTTGAAATCTTGTATTCCATTTGACCAAAATTCTTAAACAAGTTATAATAATGACACGGGCACCTGTTAACTTCTTGAGAATAAATAATGTGATCACAGTTTTCCAGACAGATACGAATGCAACAGATTTCATTTCGAAACTAAAAAACAAACAAGCCATAACACAATATTGTCGAAAAGAAAACATCTCCCCACATTATAAAACTATATTATTTATTTCCTAGAAATTTTATGTGTTGCGTGTTTTTAAATTAAAATGAAATAATTTGAAATAAAATACGAAACTGAAATGATATCACGTCTGTAAAATAATGGCTGATATCTAAACATGGCGGAAGCCTCTCCTTGGACGTCTTCAGTTCAATGCAGGTAAAAAAATTAGAATTTCAGCACAATTCTGAATGGGAATATTGTATTCACTTTGGCAGTCTACACTTATAATATTGCCATTTATCATTTTAAACTTTATATTGTAAATCAAACACCAAAACCAGTAAACCAGGGTCGAGAACAAGCCTAAAAATAGATTTGTCTTTGCAGACAACAACAAAATATTGTAAACATCGTGCATTGAACAAAGGAATGAAAACCCGTATGTTAGACTTGGGATTAGTATTAAATAGTTTTAAAGCTACTGTATTCGTTGGAAATAATATTATCGTGTTATTTCGTCAGTGAATATAACTTCAGCAGTACTGTCATTAGTTGAAATCTCATTCTCATCTGACATGTCAACACTGCCATCGTCACTACTCAGTAGCAATTTTACTACCTAACTAGCCTAGTAAGCATTCATATCCTTTACTCTGTTATTAACCCCTCTGAAGTTCTTCTACTACAATACTAGGAGCCCTTGTCAGTGATGCAGGTTGGAGGGACTGACATGGAAAGAGCTTCTAGACATTCAGATGGGGACAATAAACCAAGGCCTCATGTGCTACAGGCTGTGTACGTGAAGGTTGGAAAGTGCAAAAAGAGCAGGCTAATGTTGTTGTCCTGGCAAAATTGTGTTGCCTGTCTACCTTAGGCCATTACTAGGTGCAGAAGATTAGGATGTAACATTTCTACTCTACCACTATACTGCTGTATGTTGGTACTGATCTATATTTTATTGTGGAATTATAACCACTAAACAGAAGTTATATGATAGAAAGCTGGTATTATTTCTAGGTATTTCCTCCATGGAGCCTGTACACAAGGAGACCAGTGTAAATATGCACATGATTTAAACTCGGCACCATCTATGGTTTGTAGATATTATCTAAAAGGTTGCTGTGTTTACGGGGACAGATGTAGGTAGGTACAGTATCTCAACATTCTAGTATAACTTCTGATTGACATGTATCATAATTTATCTAAAGGTATTACGGTGACACTGTCTGTGTATCAGGGGCAGTGACAGCATCAATTTACACTATTTAGCTTAGGGACATCAAACAGTTAGTTTTAGTAGAATTGCAGGAACCACAGACATTTGATTAAAAATTAGAATGATGTAAATTGATGATATCAGTGTCCCTGATACACATAACAATTTTTAGAAAACCTCTTTACTGTCTCTTTAATCTATCTGTTATTTTTTATAACCATTGAAACCTAAATACAAGATTTTCAATAAGTATCTTAATTAAATAAGGTTTTTTTCGTTGTTTGATTTTTAGATTTGATCATGTGAAAGGAGATAAGAAAACAACTGAAAAGAATCATACAAAATCACCAGAGGGCGTTCAGAAACCATCGATTATATCGGACTGTGACAAGAGGAAGAGTAAATTAGTATCGTTAAAGAAAGGAGGAGAGGTCAAGGACACTAACAACTGTATTTCACCACATGGTAAACCACCAGAAGAGTGGGTCAAGGCCAAAGAATTTGTCCCCGGGGAGAAATATGAAGGATCAGGTATTTACTTATTATCTTGGATACATTTGTTTTGATTTTAATTTCACTTATTCATATTCTTGTTCTCATTTTGGTCTAACTTTCATATTCTACAATCTCCAGAGCCAAGAAATGGCTTCCTGTTGAATGTTTTAAACATCTTGTACCAGTAGTCATGACAATATCAACCTTTAATTTACAATGTAAAGAAATACATCAAGTTGATATAATTTCAGTTCCATCATCGTATGCTAAAGCCACATCAAATTGTCAAGATGGAGAAGATATAGAGATTTTAGAAGATAATAGTAATATACTCTGCCCCTACGCGGCAGGCGGTGAATGTTGGTATGGTGATAACTGTACATATCTCCATGGTAACCCATGTGAATTATGTGGTCTCAATATGTTACATCCTACCGACGAAATGCAACGAAAACAACATCTTTTGGTACGTATTAACCTTGTTACCCTGGAAACTTTAGTCTATTAGAGGGTGTAGTGTAGGATGTAAAACTCATTTCATTTCATATTGAAGACAAGGCTTGTTTTTAGTGAACTGTATTTTAACCCTGTGTCAGTACCTTCTGTTGAATAGTAACTTGTTACCTTTCAACCACCCTAATCTTTAACCCTGTGCCAGTACCTTCTGTTGAATAGTAACTTGTTACCTTTCAACCACCCCTGAAGGTAACAAACAGATGTTGACACCTGTGTCAGTGATTCTATAAGTAAGCCAGGTGTTGTCCCTCACCTGTAATACCTAATCTAAAGATACTATAAATTCCGACATGTTATTTTATATACAGGAATGTACAGATCAACATGAAGAAGATATGGAGTTATCCTTCGCTATCGCTAGAAGTAAGGATAAGGCGTGTGGTATTTGTATGGATATTGTAGTAGATAAACAACCAATCAGTGAACGGCGATTCGGAATCTTACCGAACTGTAACCATATATTCTGTCTGAATTGTATCCGTAAATGGCGTTGTGCCAAACAGTTTGAAAATAAAATCATCAGGTAAGAGCAATTCCATTTTACTGATATACTAAATTATAACCCTATCTCTCTATTCTTAGCTTGTATTATTCACAAAGCCCACTCCAGTTAGTTTGGTTGTAAATAAGAACAATATGTCTATAGAAAGAGATTTGATTATATAAGCTGAGACTTCCTGGAAAGATTCCAGGGCCAATTAGACAAAATATTTATCTAAAAAATTCCCTATTGTTTACCACGTCTATGAGGAATTATGTATATGTGTATTTAGGGTTTGGTTTGTAAACAACAGATTAATATTTACTCTATGTAAATATTGTTTGTATTTAAGAGCATGTCCAGAATGTCGAGTACAATCAGACTTCGTAGCCCCTAGTCAGTATTGGGTTGAGGCTGAAGACGATAAGGCCAGATTAATTGCAGGCTATAAATCTGCACTAAGGTAAGTTGAGGCTGTAATTCAGTTTGATTATATTTAATCGCTACATAGCTATCATAGTAATTCTTCTCGCAACGTAGCTATCATAGTAATTCTTCTCGCTACATAGCTATCATAGTAATTCTTCTCGCTACATAGCTATCATAGTAATTCTTCTCGCTACATAGCTATCATAGTAATTCTTCTCGCTACATAGCTATCATAGTAATTCTTCTCGCTACATAGCTATCATAGTAATTCTTCTCGCAGCATAGCTATCATAGTAATGGATAAGATAAAGTTGTTGGAGGGAAATATTAGATATGACCAAAAACTGAGGCTACATACTGTGCATTAAATAACGCTTAACAAGTTGGTATTCGTTTAAGATAAGTGCTCCAAGCACTTTTCAGAAAAACATCGTAATTTCTGCTACTACTAATTGTAGACAAACTGAAACTCAATATATTTTCTGTAGAGTTTTAACAAATATATTGATTTTTTATCTTATAGCTCAAAACCTTGCCGATATTTTGATCAAGGAAAAGGAGAATGCCCCTTTAATGAGAAGTGTTTCTATTTACACGCTTATCCTGATGGTCGAAAAGCTGAACCCCAACCTAGACGAACACGACGGCGTTTAAACGCTAATGGAGAGCGTGATTTCATGCATCACGCTAGTTTGTGGGAATTTCTACAAGTTCGAGATGAATTAGACAGTTTAGATATACTAGATGAAGAATTATCGGTTTTATTACTAGGTTTAATGTTGGACTCAGATGATGATAGTGATGATGATTCCTTCTAAACTTCAGCCACATTCTGGTGATTTTTCTCAACTGTGTCATCACAATTCATCTTTAGATTGTCTCAAGCTAGATCCTTTCCACAACTTCTCTGTCACGTGGATATGTTTTGTTTTGAATGTTGGTTCATGATTTCAGGCACATTTCTTTGTCTTGGATTCTGTCAAAGAAACATTAAGATGATTGTTTAAAAACTGATTTATAATTACGTTGCAACATTCAAATCTAGAATGCAACATCTAGAGCATACTTAAACCTTAAGATAAGTTGCAACATCTAGAATGCAACATCTAGAGCATACTTAAACCTTAAGATAAGTTGCAATATCTAGAATGCAACATCTAGAGCATACTTAACTTGACAAAAGAGAATTTTTGAGTTGGGATGCCAAAGGATCTCAAACCTAAATTTGAAAACTGGAATAAGTCAAATATTAGATTGGATGAAAGAAAGATTGTATCACAAATTTCTAGATTGTATCACAAATTTCTAGATTGTATCACAAATTTCTAGATTGTATCACAAATTTCTAGATTGTATCACAAATTTAAGAATTTTACTACTTAACATTCTGGATCAAAGATTAAAACTTTGTATAAAATATTTTATTTTTCTGGACACTTTAATTCCACTTTCGTATATTTTACATATCAAAATATTTACCGACATAGTCAAAATATTTCCCATTTTTCTTCTCAGTTTTTGTCTGTAACAAGCTTTTTGTCTTCCTTTAAATTATCTGATGCCTTTAAAATTTTTGCAAGAATCGAAATTTATTTAAGGTTTATGTTTGAATGATTTTGTTCTTGTTATCCTGAAAGGGAAGTGCTTTATTTAGTGAATAATTAGATTCAACTTTTACAATTTAATTAGCATCAGTCTCTGTAGATATTTTATATTTTAAACTGTAAAATTCAGCTCCACAAAGTTAAAATTATATTTTACAATATCTCACAAGGTCAGTGTTATTGTTACTATTCACCTGGAACCTCGATATTCAACTTTATACTACATTTATATTAAAATTAAGGAAGTTCTTTTCAATGCCTTTCCTGCAGTAACTGTATTACAAACAGAAATATTTGTGCTTTCAACCCCCAACAAAGCCCCCCCCCCCCAACCCCCCAGTATGACACGATAGTATTATAATTCGTGTTGTATAAATTACAATCTTCTAATTGTTATCCTTATAGATTTTTAAATTGTGATTTTCTCTTTATATTATATATACATTGTTAGATTTTTATCATTTTCTAGTAATTGTTTTCATTCAATTGTTAAATACACTGACGCCTTATTGACCAACCAATCTAGCTTGTTTTCTCTTTAAACTTCTAGACCTTTACAAAGTTTTTATAATCAGTCAAATTAAATTATACTTTTTAAAAGTTTGTATACTAGACTTTAATAGATATCTACCAGGTATATAGATACATTGTCTTATTATATATCTTGTATTTCTGATTTAAACCAGTAACCTATGATAATCAACAGAAATTGATCAGAATTAAGAATATTTTTTAATTAAAATATTTTTATATTAGATAATATCACTGATTATAATCTGTGTTTTATATCACTGATTATAATCTGTGTTTTATATCACTGATTATAATCTGTGTTTTATATCACTGATTATAATCTGTGTTTTATATCACTGATTATAATCTGTGTTTTATATAAGACAATTTAGCTCTGTTTTTGTTTCTAATAGATATTGCTGTTAATTATTGTCTGAACAACTTGTGAAAATTCCGATTTTTTTTATGATAATTTACTTTCATTTTCTATAGGATAGTACCAAAGTTGAATTGGGCTCAAGCTGAAAATAGTTTAATTTTGTATTAAAATGCTAAATTAAGCTAAATTAACAGCAATCTGTAACACTATACAAAATGAAAACTAAATGTCAAGTTTGTCTACAATACAAACAGAAATTAAAATAACCACAATACTTGTTGTGACGTAGAATCTTAGATCTGTTTCAATTGTAGATGGACTAAATGTTTATTCTTATATTAGATAAGGTTATCTGAAATAAGCTTTTCCTGCTTTAAATATTACCTGAAATAAGCTTTGTCAGCTGGTGAATTTAATATAAAAATGATATCTGCTGATAATATAATATATATACCACTGAAACTGTTAAAACCTATTATGTCTATAGACAGATATAAGGTATGTTTGTTCTGTAAGGTTATATTTGAAATCTGATATAGTTCTCTATCTTGTAATAAGTTGATGTGAGAATATCACCAGCCATTATTATGATATCTTGTTATATTATCTAGGGTTATCTGTATATTAAAATAACACCTTATAATACAGGTTATTACCCATCCTGTCTTCTTTTTTTGATTTCTCTAGCTCAAGGGGAAAAAAGGATGTAAGACTCCATTTCATTCTAGAAGTTATCCTGTAGTTTCT
This sequence comes from Nipponacmea schrenckii, assembly GCA_030562195.1. NCBI lineage: Eukaryota > Metazoa > Mollusca > Gastropoda > Lottiidae > Nipponacmea > Nipponacmea schrenckii. Next base: position 7,242,735 of record JAUJPP010000005.1, on the reverse strand, counting down.
AATATATTTTGAAATGTTTCTTATAATTTTAAACCAGATTTAACTGAATATAATCGTAATCTTTTCAAATACAAGAGGTAAAAGAAAAACAGGAGAAATTCAGCTAGAGAGAGTAGACCGGAGTCAAGTTACCCACTTCTAGAAAGCCTCCCTAAAAATTCAAATGAAATCAATGGAGATTTAAGTTCCACTCTATGCCTTCTAGACTAATGTAACCATGCCATGCAGTGTGCAATGAGGGAAATTTGGCCAGCAAAGAAGTGTCGCCTGCTCTTTTTGCAATTTTGATTGATCTCTGTTGCACATAAGACCTCAGTTTATTGTCCCATCTGAACGACATTACCAATCTAGTTCAATCGACAGATGAAACTAGATTTATTTATTGAAATCTTGCTGTTTATTAAAATCTCAAGAATAAAGCTGATTTGTTTATATGGCACAAAATATAACGGAGATTGTACTGATTTCACATTCAATATAAAAGCAACATAATCAGTTCTTTATAACATAATCAGCACTTTATAACATAATTATCAATAATCAGCACTTTATAACATAATCAGCACTTTATAACATAATTATCAAACACATTAACAGTATTTAATATTTCTAACTTCATTCCTGTAAAACAAACAATAATAATAATACAGTAAGAGTGAATGTAGCAAATAGTTTATCTTAGAAAATATTTCTTCTTTGTTCTCAACCTTCCAATTACAACCTGGTCCCTCAGAGGCCATGGATTTTTATTCTCAAAACCTTTAGCTGATTTTAGAGTTCTAGTCATCTGGTTGGTTAATCACTAAATTTGATTTAAAATTTAGTTGTTTTATCCAATCAGATTAGTTTATTTATTAAAACCTGGTTTTATCTTAAGTTTTGAAGAATTACACCCTCACTCTATATTTGATATAGTTACTAGTTATGTAAGTAAATGGTCTAGTAGAACTAGTTTCCTAGGTAATCCTTGATAAACCTCCACATGTGAATAGAAATCAGCCTGAAACATTCTATTATAGAAATATATTCACCCTTGATGACTCTCCTGTTAAATTAATATCAATTAGAAATTTTATGTCTAGGTCTTTTTTTCACCGGGTATTTGATATCAAGTTGTGTATCTACAAAACTAGAAACATAAAAAGCAAATATAATAAATCTTGCAAAAGACAACACATGCAGAAATTCAAAATTATTGCACAAAAATCAATGTCCAAAATGCGTATATTAATAGGTCTAATCTCAATATATTTGCTAAATATTTTAATTCTTGATTGATTTTAGTGACGCTCGGTCATATCATTGGAACAGAATTATCTCCCCTTGATTCCTGGACTATTTCTAATATTATTCCTTATTATGTTTTATTCTTGATCAGTTGAATAAATAGTAAGATGAATAAAGTTCTAAAGATTTCAAGGATTGGTCCTGAACACTTTTAAAAAATATGGACTATAAATCATTTCATTCTACTTTAGCTAATACTATCACAACACGACTTGGAATATAAACAAACAGATGATTCTTTCTACCATTCCAAGGTTCATCAAATGTCAAATATTCCGTGTTGGCATCCAGTCTACGATGACCTCCATATTCTTCAGAATCACTATCCAGGACAATTTTATATTTGCCTGGAATCTCAGCGCCTACTTTATAATCAGTGAAACTCTGAGAAGGATGAAAATTAAAAATAAAGATAAGTTTATCAGCTCGTTCGAACACCACCACTTTATCCCCCTGATGTTTACAACTGACATAATTTTGGGGATGAGCTAACCATCCATATTTCTCCTCTAATCTCATCATGTCTCGATCAAAGTTGTTCAGAAATCTGTATTTAAGCAAGGGATCATCAGCAAGGTTAAACTGACGTCGACAATAGTGAAAACTCTGGTTGTTACCCACTCGGGGAAAATCTAGCCATTCAGGATGGCCGAATTCGTTACCAATAAAAGTCAGGTAACCATCTCCACCTAATCCCATGGTGATCAGGCGAATCATTTTGTGTAAAGCCATACCCCGATCGATGATAATATTATCGCCTGACATGACTGACATGTGGGTGTACATCTCCTTGTCCATTAACCAGAAGGCCAGAGTTTTATCTCCAACTAAAGCCTGGTCATGACTCTCGGCGTAGGCAATACATTTCTCCCCGTACCGTCTGTTCACCAGGGTGTGGACAATATTCCCTATTTCCCATTCATCATCAGACTTTTCTTTCAGTAATTTGATCCACATGTCTGGTAATCCCATGGCTAATCTGTAATCAAACCCAGTTCCACCTTCAACGATAGGTCGACAAAGAGCTGGCATTCCCGATACTTCTTCGGCTATGGTGATTACGTCAGGGTAAGTAGTTTGAAGAAAATAATTAGCTACAGTTAGATAGGTTAGAGATTCAGTATCGGTGTTCAAACCAAAATATTCATTATAATCCCCCGTAAAGCCGTGTCCAATACCGTGAGTGTGGTAGATCATCGAAGTGACACCATCAAATCTAAATCCATCAAACTGGTATTCATCCATCCACCATCTTAAATTCGACAGAAGAAACCTCAAGACTTCCCATTCCGAATAATTAAATAAACGAGAGTCCCATAAATCATTGTTGCCACGAACACCATCATGAAAAAAACAAGAATTTGTGCCGTCAAACTGATTTAAACCATCTACAACATTTTTAGATGCATGACTGTGTACAACGTCCAATAAAACAACCAAATTGTTGGCATGAGCCACATCGACTAATTCTTTCAGATCTTCTGGACGACCAAAACGACTTGACGCTGCAAAGAAACTAGTGACTTGATATCCAAAGCTAGCATAGTAAGCATGTTCCATGATGGCCATGAGTTGAATAGCATTATATCCCAGATTCTTGATTCGAGGAATTACATCTCTAGTAAATTCTTTATAAGTTGCTATCTTTCCTTCCCATGAGGCAATACCAACATGACATTCGTAGATCCGCAGTCGGTTTGGTTTTTTAGGACGAGAATGTTTAAAAGTGTATTGTTCATTAGCTGGTGGGTCCCAAAATATCTGTTCATAAATTGGCACATCGTTTGGTCTGTCCACAATCTTAGCCCAGGGACAGATCCGTTCCACCATTTCTCCAGATTTGGTTCTAATAACCAGTTTCAATTTGGTATTATGTTTTATACGGCAAGTTCCATCACTGTTAGCAGGGATGGTTAATTTCCACTTTCCAAAATCTGACCTTTTGAACTCACAGCTACCTTCAATCGCCCAATTATTGAATTCACCTTTTAAAAATACCGCCTCTGCACCTGGAGCCCATTCTACAGCACTAATACTATTATCGTTCTGTCGGTGAATTCCAAACGTCTTGTAACCTTCAGCAAATTTGGTCAAACTGCCTTCATTTTTTACGATTTTTTCCACCAAGGTTTGGAAGCAACCGTACCTTCGCCGAATTTCTTGTTCGTGCGACTTTAAATATCCATCTATTTGAAATAGATTTTCGATTTCTGGTACATTAATGGTAGAGCCATCACCTGCAGCCATTTTGGAGTTAAAAAAATAAGTGAAGGTGGGCTGACATTAAGAATAAATCTCCTCAAAAATTCCCAATTTGACAGCCAGTGGTTCGACACGTGAATGAAGGTTAAGGACGACAGGTCAAGGTCAGAGTCAACCATAACGTACCCACTTACATCTTCGATCGTTGTCGATTTCGTAACTGTGTCTAATTCGTAACCATTTGATAGATTAAATTAAACAATACAGCGTTAGTTGCACGGACATTTTTCATTTAAAAGCTCGTACTTCGTACTTTATTTTATGATGATGTCCGTGTAGCGTAGTGTTTTACTGATCGATCTTTTGAATTATTAAAGACGCAGTAAAGTCGCCATGATTTATTTGTCCAAGTCTTCTACTGATACATTACGTAATTAATTCTTAGTCTTTCTTTCTGGGGCCCAGATTGGCTGTATACGAACGCGACCTTACACTTCACTCATATTGCTACATTCACAAACCACACGATTACAGTCAAGGTATGACAAGTTGGACAAATTACCTGACGTAATACGTCACAGCAGCAGACATTTAAGGATAACTTTAATTGCGTAAGATAACTAATCGGTAGTCAAGACAATATACACCAACTAACAGCTTTGATATTGGTCAGTACAGTAGCAATCACCAGTATGAAATATTCTACATTCTTTTATAATCTTCTTAGAACTTTCTGTGGTGATAATGAACAATATATTATATTTAAGTTTTGTCAAAGATGGACATTCAAGAAAAAGGGAAATACTTATACTTATACTCATACTAACTTATAAGTTTTGCCTTTAGATGAAATATCAAGAACAGTTGTAAACATTTATTTAGGTACACAATAGAATATCTATACAAACACAGCTACATGTATTACATATTGTTTTTATATACTTATTATAGTTATATAATATATCAAAAAAAACATATAATATACATAGTATAGACCTGTTTCTGTTGTTAACTTATGACAGCTTTCTAATAATGGTTGACAGCCTTGTAACATTCCGTGACAGCCTTGTATGATTCCATTGAAGCTTATTGTATCATTCTGTGACAGCCTTGTATCATTCCATTGAAGCTTATTGTAAAGTTCCATGACAGCCTTGTATCATTCTGTGACAGCCTTGTATCATTCCATTGAAGCTTATTGTAAAGTTCCATGACAGCCTTGTATCATTCCATTGAAGCTCATTGTAAAGTTCCATGACAGCCTTGTATCATTCCGTGACAGCCTTGTAACATTCCGTGACAGCCTTGTATCATTCCATTGAAGCTTATTGTAACATTCCGTGACAGCCTTGTAACGTTCCCAGACTACCTTGTAACATTCTGTGACAGCCTTGTAACATTCTGTCAAAGTCCTGTAACATTCTGTCAAAGTCTTGTAACATTCTGTCAAAGTCTTGTAACATTCTGTCAAAGTCTTGTAACATTCTGTCAAAGTCTTGTAACATTCTGTAAAAGTCTTGTAACATTCTGTCAAAGTCTTGTAACATTCTGTCAAAGTCTTGTAACATTCAATTGAAGCTTATTGTAACATTCCATTGAAGCTTGAATCATTCCATTGAAGCTTGAAACATTCTATTGAAGCTTGAAACATTCCATTGAAGCTTGAAACATTCTATTGAAGCTGTATAGAAATCAAGGACACCATTGAACCATTCAATTGCTATCATATTGATATATTGATGAAGCACATTAGAAGCCATCTGTATCAATTACAGTACTGGTATTGTTGATTTGTTTGAACTGAGTGGTAAAATTTTACTTTACTCGAGTCCAATAATTTATCAACATAGTTCTACCTGTACAACTACATAGTTCTACAACTACACTTTCAGCAATGCTGGATTTTGTTTTAGTTTATTTAGAAAATTTACAAATCTTCCTTAAAAACAGTATATTTATTTAAAACAAACAGACATATTTCAAATCTGAGAGAATCAATGTGAAAGATAATTTTGAATATTTCCGGTAACAAAATTATCTGCAACTATAAGAATCAAATCTGCTAATGTGTAATATTTCTCAACATATTTGGCAAATTTGTACTTACAGTTACACACAAGTTGGCTCATATTTGAATATGTCTGCTGGTTCAATCAGGCCTGATGCATGATTTATATTGATATTAATACCATTATAATCTTTTAGAAATATATATATATTTACAGCTGTGTTTATTGGTTATTGTTATAGTGAGACCTATTCATTACAAGGTCTATAACTAGGAAATAAGAATGGTGTTAATTGAGGATATCAGTGTCTTCAAAACACATCAAAACATTTACACATAGATTGATATCATCATGTTCCTGAGGTAGCAGCTGTTCCAATCGATCCATCACTTAATAAAGATTCTTGGAGGAAAAATCTACAAAATACATAAAAAAAAACTATAAATAGAAAGAAAATGGAAGGAAATATTCACGAAAAAAATATCATAGATTTTATTCTTCAACAAAACTCATCGTTATTTACTTTGTTTTTAAAAATATAAATAGATTGATGACTGATTGACTGTTGATATCTTCGAATGACAATTCTTGGTCTATAGCAATCACTTGCTTTACTAAATAAAACAGTACATTAAATTAACCTGTTTAATATTTCATTGCTGGTTTCAACCAATCTGGACATTTCTTCAGCGTCAATTGTCAACTCTGCAATTCTAAAATCAAAAAAATAATCAGAATCATGTCTGTTCTGTAAATAGGTTTTCTAAATATTTTATGTGTCTCAGGGACACTGATATCATCAATTTACACCATTCTAATTTTCAATCAGACTTCAGTAGTTCCTGTAATTCTACTAAAACTAAACAGTTCTATTAAAGAGATTGTCAAGAGGTTTTCTATATTTTGTATGTGTATCAGGGACACTGATAGCATCAATTTACACCATTCTAATTTTCAATCAGACGTCTGTGGTTCCAGTAATTCTACTTAATCTAAGCGTTTAAATGATGTCACTAATCACAATATAAGGTTTTAGTTTTAGTGGAATTACAACAAACAAACACTGTTTGAAAATTGAAATTGAGCCCAAAACTGTGGCCTCGAATACAGAAATTCTATCTTAAATTGAACCCTCTTTTGAATTATAGAAAAACTAATGCCAGATATTGAACGTGAAAAGTGATCTTGGTAGGTGAAACTTGAGCACATAGAGAGAGATTTAATTATACAGGTACTTACGTTTCAGTGATCTCGGTAGGATTGGCTTGTACTGAAGGATTGACTGATATTCCTGCACCTGGTATGTTTTTACTAGCGCTGTATGACTCGTATCCATGATCTCCTCTGCTTGGTGTAGGTTGTATATTACTAATTGAAGCACCAATATTTCTTCCCATCGTTAGAGGATTTGCTTTTAAATTTGATAACAGCTCACATGCTCTTTCAATTTTCTATACGAATCAAATGACATTAAAAATCTTTTTGAAAATAATTTGAATTATGGGAACATGTTTTTTTATCTATGAGGAATTTAGATGTTGCTCTTTAGAATGAAAGTAGGCCAATATTAAAGGGACTGTGAAGAGGTATTCGAAATTTTGTACTTGTATCAAATTGATGTTATCGGTGTCCCTGATACATGCATAAAATTATGAAAAGCCTGGGATCCCTGAAAAATATTCCCATGGCCATACATCATTTCTGCTAAAAAGAATAAAAAAAATCTCCTGTTTACCGTGTCTAATCGTGCACTTAATAACTGTTGACATTCAATAACACTTTCAATATTCTTCTCGATTTTATCCAATCTTCCGTGAGCACGAGTTAAAGGCCTTGAAAAATATCGTAGAATAAAATCAGAAACAAGACTCACTGAATAACACTACAGTTTCACCTAATCCATTCAGCAACATTGGATCTCAAATTTCCTTTTTACCTTTTTTTTTTACAGGTAAAAGCATCAACACTTTATAATATGGCAATATTTTCAAAAACTTTAAACTTACACTTGGTTAAATGATGGAACATAACATGATTGGAAATAAAACTTACACTTGGTTAAATGATGGAACATAACATGATTGGAAATAAAACTTACACTTGGTTAAATGATGGAACATAACATGATTGGAAATAAAACTTACACTTGGTTAAATGATGGAACATAACATGATTGGAAATAAAACTTACACTTGGTTAAATGATGGAACATAACATGATTGGAAATCAAACTTACATAATATAGGTGATGGCTTGTGAAAACATAATTTGTAGATTGGAGAAACAGTGATTATCTGGTAGATTTCTGTTCTTTATACAAACTTTCTCTAACTTCTGTCTGTAATTTATAACATGTTAATGACATTTCAAAACAAAATTAGAGTAGTGTCCCTTTAGGGTGGCTGGCTTTACCACATCATCCACTTCACCTAACCCAAACTCTCTACTTATTGCTAGAATCATACCCAAAACCATGTTCAGAATCCACAAGACAAGCCAATTGTAAACATAGACCAACCCACGTACAAACTGATGGACAGGACAAACTAATGGACAGGACAAACTAATGGACAAGACAAACTGATGGACGAACAAGCTGATGGACAAACCAGGGAGACAGCAATAGTGAAATATGTGCTGTTATTATTATGAACTAACCACAACATAAAGAGATGATCTACATATAAAATATAAACATTATAAAATCTTTAGTCAAGTCAAGGAAATCATTAATGATTAAAGAAATCATAACTACAAAATATATAATGATTTATATATAATTATAAACAGTGATGATCAGACACCATTTCTAAAGATTTATAATTATATTAATTAGTAGGAAAGAAAATAACGAGAATGATAAAAGACCAGTGACTAAAGATAAATAAATCATGGATGTATATTATAAATACTAGATGATAAAAAACCATTACCAAGGATACATAACATATCAACAAGTATGATAATCCAATCACTGTAAACATACAGTATTCATATTACTTGTTATTAAAGCACCACTCATAACCCATACTAAATACACAGTTACTAGTTAATAACTTAAAAACCACATTTCTACACCCTCAAAGCCTCATAGTTTCCCACTTGTAGTGATATTGTTTATATCAAGAAAGACTGGTAAGAGATTATATATTGACTTGTAGTGATATTTCTGATATCAAGAAAGACTGGTAAGAGATTCTCTATATACACCTGAATTATTTGCTGATTGTTTCATTTCTGTTGTCTAAGAACAGAAACTTTCAGATCTAGGTTGATAAATGGAGTATTTGACAGAAGAAAAGATTTTACTGGGTTTCTAATCTGATAAAATACAGGGTAGATGTTTTGTTTTTTGACAATCTGACAATCTCGATCAACCAGCTTGGTTGAAACAAGATTCTCTGTGTGAGAGAAACTTATATTAAAAGTGTTTTGTTTACGATTGTTTGAGTAGAATGTAGGTCTATTTTTAATGGTCCAACATCCACACAGTGTAGTCTACCAGTATATAGAAAACTTACATCAAAACATCATCATCTGTATTTTAATCAGAATTCTAGGGTTTCTCACCTTTCAAATCCATGAACTTTTTCATCATGAGGTGTCATTTGCATTCGGACAGTTTTATCTCGTCGAAATCGACCAAGTAAACTGGCGATACTTTCACAATAATGAGTTACAGTGGCTAAACTAAAATAACAATGAAAAATGGTGATATGAGGTGATGTAATGATATGAGGGATGTTATGATATGAGGTGATGTTATGATATGAGGTGATGTTATGATATGAGGTGATGTAATGATATGAGGTGATGTAATGATATGAGGTGATGTTATGATATGAGGTGATGTTATGATATGAGGTGATGTTATGATATGAGGTGATGTTATGATAAAGGATAGATTACGAAGTTACACCAACATAAATACAAGGAAATATGAAAGGGATTAAGGTCTGTAGTTTTGAGATAAAATCCTTTTTCTTTATAAGCAGACAGAACTTAATTTCAACTACCTGTATCGCTTACCATAATGACAAACTGACATCGTGTTTGGGTTTTATTAAAGAGAGCCACCGGTTATCTCATCTTCACAAAATCATCTACAACAACCTTTGTCTTATAGCCACAAATCGTAATAGATTGACATTGTGTGGAAATTAATACTGTTGTCCCAGGCAACAATGACATATACATTGTTTGAAATAAAGCTGTTTTAACCCTTAATTTTTTTGTAATGAAACCGAAGACAGATTTTGATACAGGTAGCTGAAACTGTTCTGATTAAAACGAAATGCAGTTGTATTCAGTTTGAAAATAATTCTAGCTAACTGATAAAACATCATTCTTCACAAATACAACAAAATCATCAGTTAACCTCAACTCTCTCAAAAGCAAAGCGAAATCTCAAAATACTCCATTCCTGTTACAGTTATATAAACTTGACAAGCTGGATAGATATATATAAAATATTAAAATGTTACTATTTTTAACTTACCATTTATTTTCCTGGCAGACGGCTACCCAGGGTGCAACTTTCACTCTCATTTCATCTAACTTCTGCCACAGTACCGTTTTATATTTCTCAATGTCGTTTTTTCTTTCTTCAGCCTAAATTTGGTAATTAATTAATTAGCAGTGATGATAATTAAATAATAACGACAAAAACAACAAAGTCTTTTGGGTAATTTTATAATAGATCTGTCTAATTTCATATTTGATTGACAAGTTCAGATAAAACAGAGAAAGAAATGATAATAATTTCAGCTCTCAAGGGTTTTTATACCAGCTGTGCCTTGACCCAGCCTTTTAGCATTGATCTTTCCCAGATTATCCGTACCGTTTACCAGCTAGGGCGACAAGAATAATGAGGAAAGATCATGCTGACCAAGAATAGAGCCCACCATCATTTGTTTCATTTTATAGCACAATCTACCTCAGCCCAATCTAGGAAATAATACATTCATTTGTTCATGATTTGCACTAAATAAGAATATCTGGATAAACTAGACTACATCTCAAACTCCACCATAATCACAATCAACAATGAAGAAATATGGTACTGGATGTTCAGGAATACGTTAAGTCTAGGTATCTATGAATAGAATGACTCATACATAAATACATAATCAAAATATATTGAACATGATTGATATACTGTGATGATAAAGTAAAACCATGATTAAATTACAGTAAATTACAGACAATTCCATGGTATAAGAGAATCACTATGATGAAAAACCTCAAATTAAACTTAAATATAAACAATTTACCTTTTTATGTACAGATATTAGTGATTTATCCTTCACAATTTCCTCAAGTTCGGGTGATTTACTGAAGACAGATTCCATAAACCCATTAATAGATTTTAACAAGTTGTAAAATACTTCAAATCTTTTCTGTGACTGTTCTATTACCTTGACTACACCATTAAAAGATTCATCTATTAACAGAGTTCTGGACGAGATATAACTTCTACAAAATAAAAACTCAACGTTGATTTCTAAAATACTGACTGCAAAACATTCTTTCTTTATAAACTAACAAACATTGACTATTTGATATAACAACTAAAATCAGTTGACAAGACTATTTGATATAACAACTAAAATCAGTTGACAAGACTATTTGATATAACAACTAAAATCAGTTGACAAGACTATTTGATATAACAACTAAAATCAGTTGACAAGACTATTTGATATAACAACTAAAATCAGTTGACAAGACTATTTGATATAACAACTAAAATCAGTTGACAAGACTATTTGATATAACAACTAAAATCAGTTGACAAGTCCAGCTGACAACCAAATGTTTGGAAACAAGTTACCTTAAAAACTGTTAATAGAATTTCTGTTATTACTACAGTCACTTCTAATAGTAATTTCTGTATTATTGACTAACTAGTTAATAGTCATTCTGTTATTATAATCTAGGAAGATTGATAAGATTTCTGTTATTAATCATCAGTCACTAGGTATAGAGTTAGTAAGTTTCTGTTATTATCACAGTCACTAGGTATAGAGTTAGTAAGTTTCTGTTATTATCACAGTCACTAGGTATAGAGTTAGTAAGTTTCTGTTATTATCACAGTCACTAGGTATAGAGTTAGTAAGTTTCTGTTATTATCACAGTCACTAGGTATAGAGTTAGTAAGTTTCTGTTATTATCACAGTCACTAGGTATAGAGTTAGTAAGTTTCTGTTATTATCACAGTCACTAGGTATAGAGTTAGTAAGTTTCTGTTATTATATTAAAATACGTACGTAAATCAGGTAGGTACAGTGGTAAACTTTCCTCTACTACATACACAGAATCAAAAACATAAAGCTGCGATCTGAGAAGATATTTAGGATAAGTTTCTATAGGAACCAACTGATCAACCTCATGTTTAACTAAACGACCCATATATAACAAGATCTGTTGACTTGCTGGTATTTCAGTTTGTTCAGCGATACAATCTTGTAGAACAGATAAACTGAAAGATAGGAGATGATAATTTATAAAGATAACTGATTTGATTTTAGGAGAATGTATTTTGTATTCGTTTAAATATATATAATTTCCATGTATCACTTTTACAGAATATAACAGAGATTTTTAAAATTGATGTTTACCAACTCTATATCTACTCTATACACCTCACCTCTACTACAGTCAAATAACAGAGATAAAGGTAGTGCCTATTTACCACACTGAAAATATGTTACAAAGTTTTAATGATTATCTGATATACATAAGTTTTGCTACTGTGGCATTTTAAACCAACCATGTAAAAATAGAACAGACAATTTTATACTTACGAGGCTTTTTTATGTACATAAATATTTAAATTAGAACAAGAAGTATAATGAAATACTTTAACTACTATACAACTACAAATATTGTTAGTGACTATATCATACAACTGATCATGATTGATCATTCTATGTTGGTCTGTCTCCATTAAACCAGCTAATAGCGGTATCAACATTTTCTTTAAACCACTGAAAATAAAACAAAATATTCTGAACAGCTTCGACAGGACAGGACGGGTAAAATGATATCTAGATAGTTTTTGGACTAATGTTTTAAAATATTGTTGAATGAAATGTCGTCTGCTATGTAGTATATATGAAAATTATAAATTTGTTTTAGATGACGGACTGTTGCCATCCTATCTCCCCAATATTGTTTACGACTGTAAGTATGAAAGATTGTTAAAACCTACCTAGAAAGGAGACATGTACGGGGCAGCTCTCGACTCCAAGTTATGGGACCATTTTCAAAATTTTGAGTTCCAGATATAACACCACTTTCTTTTTGAGATATAATTTTAAACCTGAAATCAGAATAAAATCAGGGCGGTGAAGGTGATGTTTTCATCTATTTAACTTATTAAGTGATATGGTAGATAATAGATAACAGCATCTGTAGCCCTTTTCAAAATGGTATTCTCAGTTCTGATCATTCTACAATGGGACCAACTTTATCTGCCTTAACAGATATAAGTGATAACAAGTTGAAATAACTATGGGTATGTGATGCTATTTCACTGGAGATTTGAGTGTGATTTTATTTAACTGAATGTAAACTTGTTATGAAAGTTAATTTCATTATAAAAGTTTGTTTTCGACAAGGAAAATAGAATATTGAATCATAATCTTTATTCTACAATTACCATGGCAACAAATCATCATTATCAGGAATCTTGGAATGATTCAACAAAATTCAATAATTTAACTTACATTGTTTCTCTGTTACTTCGTCCACCATGGGGGGTAAATGGAAGTTTACCCGTAGCACAGTGGTAAAAAGTGACCCCAAGTGACCACAGGTCAACTTTACTGTCAAAAGTCTGACCAGTTGGTAAACGTAAAACAGCCGTTTCATACATAGCAGGGTACTATAAAACAAAATGGCTATTTGAATATTGTCACAAACACATGATAATATGGAATAAAGCAGACTTCTTTAATAAGGTTAAAAAAACATAAACTTTCAACAATCTTTAAACATCATGAGAGGATATAATCAGGTGATAACTCTTATAGTTATAGTTATTATCAACCTTTGATGTATTAATCTATACATTCATTATTTAACTTAAAAACATGCCAAATCAAGGGCAATAACTCAGCACTGCTTCATAGAAATATCCTTGATATACATTAAATGAAAACTCCATGTTTTCATACAGAAAGATATTTGGGTATATTTCCAATCTTGAATGTATAGTAAATTATTTATATCTAGGATATTACATACTAAATATTCTTCAGTCCCATACATTGAAGTAAAATTTTCTTCTTCTTCTAATTTACGAGCTGCCCCAAAATCTGTCAGCTTAAATACAACTCTGAAATAGAAATAAGTAATAGATATTATATATATTATTTCTAGGTATATACTATATATATTATTTCTAGGTATATACTATATATATTATTTCTAGGTATATACTATATATATTATTTCTAGGTATATATTATATATATTATTTCTAGGTATATACAATATATATTATTTCTAGGTATATATATATATATTATTTCTAGGTATATACTATATATATTATTTCTAGGTATATACTATATATATTATTTCTAGGTATATATATATATATTATTTCTAGGTATATATTATATATATTATTTCTAGGTATATACAATATATATTATTTCTAGGTATATATATATATATTATTTCTAGGTATATACTATATATATTATTTCTAGGTATATACTATATATATTATTTCTAGGTATATATCTATATATATTATTTCTAGGTATATACTATATATATTATTTCTAGGTATATATTATATATATTATTTCTAGGTATATACTATATATATTATTTCTAGGTATATACTATATATATTATTTCTAGGTATATACTATATATATTATTTCTAGGTATATACTATATATATTATTTCTAGGTATATATTATATATATTATTTCTAGGTATATACTATATATATTATTTCTAGGTATATACTATATATATTATTTCTAGGTATATACTATATATATTATTTCTAGGTATATACTATATATATTATTTCTAGGTATATACTATATATATTATTTCTAGGTATATCATGTTGTATACTGTTCGATAAAAAATAAAATGTTACTTACTCTCCTTGTTCTGTAAAACATCGCATGATATTACCCGGTTTAATATCGCGATGGATGATTTCCAAACTTTGTAAATATTGTATACCACTGACTGAAATTGAAAGTAGATTATGAAATCAATCCAGGAGATTTTACAACTTTAAACATTGACAGTTCTCAGGTTGCCACGTGTTTCCAATAAATATTGGTTTTTTTATTTCTGCTTTGAATGACTTTACTTAGACGCCAAAAGAAAATCTTTCAATGACTTTCATCAACATTCAAAGACAGACTTATTATTCTGTCAATTATTCTATCAAAGCGCCAGAACCAGACAGCCATATGAACAGAGGTGGCAGACAGCAACATACAACCACATTGCAGCCTTATGCTGGAACTCAAATAAGAATGAACTTTTTCCAAAAAGGAGAAGGATGTGAATCTATCAAGTGACATGGTTGAATGAGTTAAATTATTGGTTTCCTTCCCCCAACTGTAAGGGGCAGTGTAGAGGAGATTAATCAATATCTTCATGATGCTGGCCACACTGGTTCAACTGAAATACGATATAGATAGGCTAGATTCTACTGACAGTAAATCACTAGATGGTATAATATCATATACAGTTCGGAGACAGAACCTTAGTACATTTAGCTAGATTCTACTGACAGTAAAACACTAGATGGTATAATATCATATACAGTTCGGAGACAGAACCATAGTACATTTAGCTAGATTCTACTGACAGTAAATCACTAGATGGTATAATATCATATACAGTTCGGAGACAGAACCTTAGTACATTTAGCTAGATTCTACTGACAGTAAATCACTAGATGGTATAATATCATATACAGTTCGAGACAGAACCATAGTACATTTAGCTTGTAGATTCTACTGACAGTAAATCACTAGATGGTATAATATCATATACAGTTCGAGACAGAACCTTAGTACATTTAGCTAGATTCTACTGACAGTAAAACACTAGATGGTATAATATCATATACAGTTCGGAGACAGAACCTTAGTACATTTAGCTAGATTCTACTGACAGTAAACACTAGATGGTATAATATCATATACAGTTCGAGACAGAACCATAGTACATTTAGCTAGATTCTACTGACAGTAAATCACTAGATGGTATAATATCATATACAGTTCGGAGACAGAACCATAGTACATTTAGCTAGATTCTACTGACAGTAAATCACTAGATGGTATAATATCATATACAGTTCAGAGACAGAACCTAGTACATTTAGCTAGATTCTACTGACAGTAAAACACTAGATGGTATAATATCATATACAGTTCGGAGACAGAACCATAGTACATTTAGTTGTAGATTTTCTATATTTAAGCAGTGTTCCTACCCCAAATCACACAGTAATTAAAACGAGGAAGTATGTATGAGATTAAGGTGGTCTGAAAGGGTTTTATATTCAAACAATATTTACATAGACCTCAAACAGTTGATCAACTTTTCAATATTCAATAAAATCATCCGATTGACTGACAAACACAGGAGCTAGTGAGTTAAAAAATTTAATTAAAGGAATAGTCAGGTTTGAAATTTATTAACTGACCTAATACATTAACAAAACATACTGGACATTTTTCAACATAACAATATAATCTCACATATTAACATTGTGCTATATCAAAATGGTGCCCCCTCTAGGTATGATCGGTTTCGTACAAAAAAACATCATCATTTTGCGGTTTGAATCCTGTGAGTACAAAATTATTATTTTCTTACTGTAAAATTTGGAGTTCTCTATAAATATGACTATTCCTTTAATAGGTTTATTACTTGAATTAATAGTGGAGAAAGTGAAGTTATCTACCGATACTTACCAACATGTTCGAGTACCAATAAAAATGTAGTTTCTGCCAGTCCGTATGTATTCTGCGGTTGATCAAGGAGAGCGTGAAGACTTCCACCTTCACAGTACTCCATGATAATGACAATGGCATTATTGACTGACTGAAAAACAAAATGGAGTCCTGTAAGGTCACACAGATTAAAAACATTGTTTGCAGACAAAAGTTTAATCTTATTTTTGGGAAGAAATGTAGAATTCTTTTAACCATCTTTAATTTGGAGCAAAAATACGTTAATTTTTTATCCAATCAAATGTTTACTTTTAGGTGGTTTTTGTAACAAAAAAGAAAGTCTTTTCTAGGCAGTGATTCTACGTTCTATAATTAAATATTCTATAATTTAATTTACGACAGAACTTCTGACAAATGGAACAAATAGCTGCCATTATTCTAAACAAAACAGAATATCAACCTTACCTGTTGTTCAATACCAAATAGTCGAATAACGTTTTTGTGTTGGAGTTTTTGTAAAAGTTGCATTTCCCGATATTCCAATTCGTAACCAGGTCGATGTGTCTGTCGAAATTGTTTGATAGCAACAACATCTCCATTGACCTGTAATAAACATCCATATTGGATATAAATCTAGACCTATCTATCTTCTAATATTGTACCATATAATATAACAAGATACATCATATTTCTGATATCATTATATTACTATTTTTACAAGGTAATATTATTTAGGTGATATTTATTTAGCCATCTTTTAGATAAAGACTTACTTTGTGTCGACCCAAATAGACATCAGCTGTGGCTCCTTTCCCTAATACATCAGCATCATTCCAGGTGTAACTTTGACTGGATTGTAAACCACCTTTAACAACTGGATATGACATGACATTTTAAAACCTTAAATTTCAGGAAAGGAAATAAAAAATAATATTTAATATTTCAATTTATTTTTTACTATTTTATCACAACATTCCGGTTTAAACATATTGATAAATACCGGACCTTTCATAATTTACTGATTCTTATTCATAAATCTTTTCATAGATATGACAATACTATTATATAGATTGCATCATTATTAAACAGGACAAACCTACTTTATAAATAGAGGTATAAGTTATTTGAAAAGCTTGGATTAATAACTCGAGAAATGTAACACTTGCTATATCTTAAAAGTAATTTTAACAAAAAATACTCTGATATTATTCTTAGAAGCTTTTTAACATTTCAAGTTGCTATAAAAATGTTAAATTTGCTAAATATTTTAAAAGTTGCTATGTATTTAGTTTGTATGGGGATATATGGGAATTTCAGAGAAAATAATTACCAAAATATGTTTCCTACACTTTTACTGATTGGCTGAATAATTCCAGTTTCTGAAATCAAGGTATGATTTACTTTAAAATGGTGAATTTCAATCCTGAAGATTTGTCAATCATCACTTTAACAAATTCAATTTGATGAACTAGATAAAACTTTATTAAAGTGGATTGGACCTAGTAAAATTACAGGATATAATGATAAATTCGGTAGAATCTACTGTCTCTTTAATAAATATATTTAAATCCAACTCTATGATAATATTTTTATGAATGAAAGAAAGTCAGCTACGTGACGTAGACTTTGATGTCACAAGTTACTATAAATAGAGCTTTAGAATACCAGTAAGAATTAAACTTACAAACTAACTTGGATGTTGGATATCAATCATTAAAGGTAAGAATTGTAATTTTCTATATTATATGCTTTATCATTTTAATAGCATGCATGTCAATAATTCAGATTTAAACCGAGTGCCTAGATTTATATTACTATTATTATATTGTTGAGTAGTTAGAAAGGAAAATATATATACTATAATATATACCGGTAGGTCTGTATGACCTTAATGTATAATGATTGCTTCATAGTGTATATCTATAATACCGGTAGGTCTAGGTCTAATATCAACTATACTATACACAGCTTAACTAGGCTAATACAATTATACATATCTGACATAACATCATCAAGTTTGTAAAAGTTGAATAAGAATGTCTATATTTAAATAGGCTGTATAGGATCAGTTGGGGTAGTTGTATTCACATAAACTATTGGTTTGTTTAGGTACCGGTAAGAGATATTATTGATATGAATAATGTTCAAAGGTGAAAGGAACGTAGTCTCGTACAATCGGTGACAAGATTACCTGATAAAACAAGGTGCTAGTTATAAGTTTAGGTTATTATAAATGTTTTACTGTATTTACTACCTGTATCTACCTGTATCTACCTACCTGTCATATTAATTGATCTAAAAATAAACCGAATCAACTACTTGTTTTATTAAAACAGGTGTACAGACAAACCCTGTAAGATGAAGACTTTGTGATAGAGTTGAATCAAACCTACTTGATGATGTCTTTCTAAGAAATAGAAGGAGTTGGTGTAGGATGCTATGTTATAAAGGGTGTACTCTCATTACATTATTTCAACATATAATACAGGACAGGATAGTCTATAAATAGACGTTTGGAAAATTTACAATTACATCGTCGTTCACCTCGAATTCAATTTGCTTTTTCAATCGTTTTGTGACCCAGTTCTCGACGGTAACCTAGGGTAACTAAGATAGTATATAAACTCACTAGATTTTAGTTACTTGTACATCTGGGGTGGTAAAATATCAGTTTTACTGTCTTTTTCTTCGATTTTAACCAAGACCAAGTTCTATTTTTAAACATGGGAAAACCAAAGTCAGAAAAGGAATGGATAATCGAGATGTCGACTGATCAGCTGAATTAAATGGTTTCTCGATATATAATATTTAAAATATTACAAGTTCTGAGACTGAAGGATCTTTTAAAATAATCTAGGTAACAAATTAGAATGAAAGGTTGTGTACCTTTCACCGCCTGTCTTAAAATGACCAGAAGTAAATAAACTAGATGATCAAGTTAACTAGTTCTATATTTTAACTGCAAGCTTGGGGCCGTTCGATTGGTTGTCGAGAACTTACCCACGGAGCAACCAATAAATAACTAGAGTACAGTCATACTGTTATTATACATATACGTGTTTAATTTAGAAATATCTAGAGTACAGTCATACTGTTATTATACATATACATGTTTAATTTAGAAATATCTCTATCAGTACACAAGTACAGTGTACAGAACCTGTTCGGAACATGCGAATCGAACGAAACCCGATTGAACAGAATGAAGATAACAATGACGTCATAGACTCGTCATTTCTGTTCAATCTATTCCGAAATGTCATTGGATGAAATATTACAGTATACGGCTGGACAATCGAGATAAACTATATAAACCGTGGAGAGAAAGATAATAAAACAGTATCTGAAACATGTTGTTACTCAGCGTGTCTTACAGTTATATAATATAGTTTGTTATTCTCCAATAACACCCCGTTTAAAAGGAGTTTTATTGTTGTCTGATATTTTTGGTAATATGGTTTATATTAAATATTTAATATTCTATACGATGTTTATTGATAATCTAACGTGTAGACCTATTGATATAAATTATTTGATATTTCGTACCGGAAATAAAGATGCGCTCATATTAACTTAACTGCACAAATAATTATTAGCGACATATATATAGCCTACAAAGGCCATGATGGTCGAAACTTTTTGGAAACTTGTGTTAGAGTTTGTATTATATAACTAATATAGATATTATATATTGAATAATAAAAATACACATTCGTATAATGGCACTGACATTATCATAAATGTGAACATCGTAAGACAAAATAATTCGTCGAGACGTACGTCCGTTTTACAATAAAACGCAGATGCAATAGACCATAATACTATGTTCTGTTATATATTATACAAGTTAACAAGTTATTGAGGATTGTTGATTCCGGTTTATTATAATCCGACATTCGTAACGGAACAGAAGGTAATGTTTATAAAACATAGAAAAAACATAAAGGTTCTTTTTAAACCTATTTTAATTAATGTTTCTACATGGTATAATGACTGGGTTAAGTTCGATATATTTGGGTTCAAATTCGATACATTTGGGTTCTAATTCGATAAAAAGTATTATATTATTTATCTGAATTGATCAGGTCTGAAATTCTAATGGAAGCCACGATTTTATACGTGATGTATTATTATGTAAAACAAGAAAATAATCAAATCAAATGAGACTCATTCTTTACATTTTCAACTCTGTAGTGACTTTGGGTGGTAAATTAAGTTTCCAATCTAGATCTGTAATCTAGAATATGACAGGCCACCAAAAACCCTACCAGGACAAGTTTGGATTCTTTACATTTTCAACTCTGTAGTGACTTTGGGTGGAAAATTTAGTTTCCAATCTAGATCTGTAATCTAGAATATGACAGGCCACCAAAAACCCTACCAGGACAAGTTTGGATTCTTTACATTTTCAACTCTGTAGTGACTTTGGGTGGAAAATTTAGTTTCCAATCTAGATCTGTAATCTAGAATATGACAGGCCACCAAAAACTCTACCAGGACCAGTTTGGATTCTTTACATTTTCAACTCTGTAGTGACTTTGGGTGGAAAATTTAGTTTCCAATCTAGATCTGTAATCTAGAATATGACAGGCCACCAAAAACTCTACCAGGACAAGTTTGGATTTATTTATTTTAGTGTCGAACAAGTAGAAAAGCTCAATATTTAGTCCCGTGATGAACATGTATTCAGTTTAGTAATAGTTTGAACATTCGATTTTTTTGTCTTCTGTTATTCATTAGAAATTTAAATAAAAATAATAAAATTTCAATTTACCTACGAATTTTTGATACCTCAGTAAACTATATTATTATTCCACAAAATATAATAACCTACTCGTCTATAGAAGTCAATTTATCGATGTCCCACCTTATTTGTAACGTAAAAAATATAAGATAAATTTGGCACTCCTTTTTTGATTTTACGACGCATTCAGGGGAATTCTCATATTGCTAAATTTACTATGATATGCTGATTTCATTATATACAATCTATTTGATATTATTTACCACAAATAAGGTACGGGGATATTAAATTTATTGGAATAATAAAATAGTTTACTGAGGTCTCGAAAATTCGTAGGTAAATTAAAATTTTATTATTTTTTTTTTTTGCCAAAATATATAGCAGGCATTTTGCATTGGTCAGTTGTGGTGCTGGTTGTTTTTAAATATATTTATACCAGTGAACAATCCTATTGTATTTTGTGTTATATTTGTTTATATATTGTTTATATCATTGACTATAATATATCTGATTTCTTGTGATATAAATAACTTGGGAATACCCAATATAATATTGCTTTCGCCAAATGCTTTATTTACTCCCTACCAACCTAAGGCAAAGACCCGGTCCATGATAAATGGTCAAATTTTTGGTAATTCTTCAGTTGTGATTTATCTTATCTCTTTTAATAATTGTGCCTTAGTATCTCTCTTATTACACAGGTAGACATTTTTTATTTTGATCAACTTAGTATATTACTTTAAGGTGATGATAGTTTAACTTAAATATATAGGCTATTATACACTTGGGATTTTCCTATAATTTCTATTCCGCCCTTCATTAGCGCGGACCTTCGTTAGATTCCAAATTAACCCCCTAGCTGCCGAAATCTGAATGTATCCTTGTTATAGACTGTTAAATATCATTGAAGAAGAAAATATTCATTGTAAACTGCATTCATTACTCGTCATGTATTATTCATTTGCGCCATAAATCACAGGGAAGTTTTGCGCTAGAACTCCATTTTATTTCATTTGATACAAATATGATTCCGATACAAAACATAAAACAAATACCACGGTTAAAACTACGTTCTACATTAGGTTCTACATTAAAATCACGGTTTTACAAAGTTTGAAACGTACAGGAGTCGAATGATTATACAATCTAAACATTATATTATTTTGAATGATGACGTATTGGTGACGTTAATATTAGTGTAATGGTTAAAAACTAAATTATATTCTACAGGTAAATTATTAGGAGAAACAATGATAGGAAAATTCAGCATCAGGTATAATTTGTTACCTATTAATTCTAGTTCAAGGTCAATGTTTGTTACAGCGAAAATTTACTTACTTTAACGTCTCCATTTCCTAATGAGATTTTGAATTTTCCAGGTTCTATTTTTAGACTTTTTGGCGCACGTAATTAAAAATTTAAGCATGGTTGTAGAATGTCAATGGATGATGAAGACTTTAATACCGGGTTTAAACATAAAGACTTTAATACCGGGTTTAAACATAAAGACTTTAATACCGGGTTTAAACATAAATACTTTAATACCGGGTTTAAACATAAAGACTTTAATACCGGGTTTAAACATAAAGACTTTAATTTCCGGGTTTAAACATAAATACTTTAATACCGGGTTTAAACATAAAGACTTTAATACCGGGTTTAAACATAAAGACTTTAATACCGGGTTTAAACATAAAGACTTTAATACCGGGTTTAAACATAAAGACTTTAATACCGGGTTTAAACATAAAGACTTTAATACCGGGTTTAAACATAAAGACTTTAATACCGGGTTTAAACATAAAGACTTTAATACCGGGTTTAAACATAAAGACTTTAATACCGGGTTTAAACATAAAGACTTTAATACCGGGTTTAAACATAAAGACTTTAATACCGGGTTTAAACATAAAGACTTTAATACCGGGTTTAAACATAAAGACTTTAATACCGGGTTTAAACATAAATACTTTAATACCGGGTTTAAACATAAATACTTTAATACCGGGTTTAAACATAAAGACTTTAATACCGGGTTTAAACATAAAGACTTTAATACCGGGTTTAAACATAAATACTTTAATACCGGGTTTAAACATAAAGACTTTAATTTCCGGGTTTAAACATAAAGACTTTAATACCGGGTTTAAACATAAATACTTTAATACCGGGTTTAAACATAAAGACTTTAATACCGGGTTTAAACATAAAGACTTTAATACCGGGTTTAAACATAAAGACTTTAATACCGGGTTTAAACATAAAGACTTTAATTTCCGGGTTTAAACATAAATACTTTAATTTCCGGGTTTAAACATAAAGACTTTAATACCGGGTTTAAACATAAAGACTTTAATACCGGGTTTAAACATAAAGACTTTAATACCGGGTTTAAACATAAAGACTTTAATACCGGGTTTAAACATAAAGACTTTAATACCGGGTTTAAACATAAAGACTTTAATTTCCGGGTTTAAACATAAAGACTTTAATACCGGGTTTAAACATAAAGACTTTAATACCGGGTTTAAACATAAAGACTTTAATACCGGGTTTAAACATAAAGACTTTAATACCGGGTTTAAACATAAAGACTTTAATACCGGGTTTAAACATAAAGACTTTAATACCGGGTTTAAACATAAAGACTTTAATACCGGGTTTAAACATAAAGACTTTAATACCGGGTTTAAACATAAAGACTTTAATACCGGGTTTAAACATAAAGACTTTAATACCGGGTTTAAACATAAAGACTTTAATACCGGGTTTAAACATAAAGACTTTAATACCGGGTTTAAACATAAAGACTTTAATACCGGGTTTAAACATAAAGACTTTAATACCGGGTTTAAACATAAAGACTTTAATACCGGGTTTAAACATAAATAGTCGTGGAGTAACACCAGTGGCTTTCTTACTTACATCTTGAAGCTGAATGTGCTGTCAACAAGATTAAAGGCTCTGTTTCAGACTTCGGAGCAAAAGAAATAAGTTGCAGAAAGGGGATAAGATATCATTTTTAAAATTGTATTTTTTAAGATTTTATAGAAATTTGAAAGCTAAACTCCACTTGAAATATATCTGAGACTGGATTCAAGAATAGAACAAAAATACAACAATTTTATCGATTTGAGGAAGGCATTTGATTTTGGTTGACATCAAATTTCTCTTGTTTAATTTCAATAAAAATTCAATTTGGGTTGTAATCAGCAAATTGATCAATTTCTATTGTTATTAAAGGGGTGTCTTTTTACATAGAATTGGCAGTCTATCTGGAGTCAAACAAGTTATGACATTCTCAACTCAATTTATCTATAACAACCTAGTATGGCATTCTCAACTCAATTTATCTATAACAACCTAGTATGGCATTCTCAACTCAATTTATCTATAACAACCTAGTATGGCATTCTCAACTCAATTTATCTATAACATCCTAGTACGGCATTCTCAACTCAATTTATCTATAACATTCTAGTATGGCATTCTCAACTCAATTTATCTATAACATCCTAGTATGGCATTCTCAACTCAATTTATCTATAATATCCTAGTATGGCATTCTCAACTCAATTTATCTATAACATTCTAGTATGGCATTCTCAACTCAATTTATCTATAACATTCTAGTATGGCATTCTCAACTCAATTTATCTATAACATTCTAGTATGGCATTCTCAACTCAATTTATCTATAACATTCTAGTATGGCATTCTCAACTCAATTTATCTATAATATCCTAGTATGGCATTCTCAACTCAATTTATCTTTAACATTCTAGTATGGCATTCTCAACTCAATTTATCTATAACATTCTAGTATGGCATTCTCAACTCAATTTATCTATAACATTCTAGTATGGCATTCTCAACTCAATTTATCTATAACATCCCAGTATGACATTCTCAACTCAATTTATCTATAACATTCTAGTATGGCATTCTCAACTCAATTTATCTATAACATTCTAGTATGGCATTCTCAACTCAATTTATCTATAACATTCTAGTATGGCATTCTCAACTCAATTTATCTATAACATTCTAGTATGGCATTCTCAACTCAATTTATCTATAACTTTCCCTAGTATGGCATTCTCAACTCAATTTATCTATAACATCCCAGTATGACATTCTCAACTCAATTTATCTATAACATGCTAGTATGGCATTCT
The DNA here is from genome assembly GCA_030562195.1 of Nipponacmea schrenckii. Taxonomy (NCBI): domain Eukaryota; kingdom Metazoa; phylum Mollusca; class Gastropoda; family Lottiidae; genus Nipponacmea; species Nipponacmea schrenckii. The sequence goes on along the minus strand of JAUJPP010000005.1, from coordinate 7,217,362 downwards.
CAACTCAATTTATCTATAACATTCTAGTATGGCATTCTCAACTCAATTTATCTATAACATGCTAGTCCCTACGGCTTTTCTGTCATTGTCGACTTGTCATTGCTGGGTAAATACCAAAATGCCTTTATTTATCAAAGTGATTGTAGTACAAATATCGTGTCCAGTTCTATAATTAATATACAGAAATAACTAATTAATAATTCAACTTACCATAATTTAAATATAAAGATAAAGAAGGTGAAATATATTGGTATTTATACGTTGATCACAAAACTTCTCGGAAATTTCACTAGAAAACTGACGTAATGTTTACAGGCCAGATTCCTGGAAATTATACCTTTACTTTCACTTTGACCGCGTGAAACCATAATGTTTGACTGGGGCAATACCAGCAACTAAATTAGATACAAATACAGGAACCGGGAGGAAAATATACAAAATATCAAATTCTTCAAATCTTACAATAAGTTAAATAAATAAGATAACTATTATGGATATACTACTCCTTCCTTTAATTTTTGCAGTATATCCATAATAGTTATCTAATTTATTTAATGTTCTATCTACTTCTAAATGTCATTTAAAGATCACAATAAGTTGTTGATTTTAATTGATATTTTCTTATCATGTCTTTCAGATATGAATCCAGCCAGCTTCAATTCGAAGTTGATACTTGGTCTAGTTGGTCTAGTTGGTCTAGTTCTTGGCTGCTTAATAGTGACAGGAACTTTTAATCTTAAGAGTTGGCCTGAAGTAAGTCTTATACTTTTTAATGGTTCTTTCTTTTAGATAATGTGTTCAATCTAGCAACAATCCAGAAGCCGCTTGCTGACCAATCTAGCAACAATCTAGAAGCCGCTTGCTGACCAATCTAGCAACAATCTAGAAGCCGCTTGCTGACCAATCTAGCAACAATCTAGAAGCCGCTTGCTGACCAATCTAGCAACAATCTAGAAGCCGCTTGCTGACCAATCTAGCAACAATCTAGAAGCCGCTTGCTGACCAATCTAGCAACAATCTAGAAGCCGCTTGCTGACCAATCTAGTAACAATCTAGAAGCCGCTTGCTGACTGAAATCAGCGAATAATTGATTAAAAATGAAAATAGCTAATATAAGTACATGTAATATTATGTTTGATTTATCGAAAGCTAGGAGTCAGTGAGAGGACACCCACCCTTTGATTCTACAGACCAACATTCTCATTATATCGAAAGCTATGAGTCAGTGAGAGGACACCCACCCTTTGATTCTACAGACCAACATTCTCATTATATCGAAAGCTATGAGTCAGTGAGAGGACACCCACCCATTGATTCTACAGACCAACATTCTCATTATATCGAAAGCTAGGAGTCAGTGAGAGGACACCCACCCTTTGATTCTACAGACCAACATTCTCATTATATCGAAAGCTAGGAGTCAGTGAGAGGACACCCACCCATTGATTCTACAGACCAACATTCTCATTATATCGAAAGCTAGGAGTCAGTGAGAGGACACCCACCCTTTGATTCTACAGACCAACATTCTCATTATATCGAAAGCTATGAGTCAGTGAGAGGACACCCACCCATTGATTCTACAGACCAACATTCTCATTATGTCGAAAGCTAGGAGTCAGTGAGAGGACACCCACCCTTTGATTCTACAGACCAACATTCTCATTATATCGAAAGCTAGGAGTCAGTGAGAGGACACCCACCCATTGATTCTACAGACCAACATTCTCATTATGTCGAAAGCTATGAGTCAGTGAGAGGACACCCACCCATGGATTCTACAGACCAACATTCTCATTATATAGAATCTAGAATCAGTGTCTGAAAATTTCACTAAGTGTATATTTTAATCCGTTGAAATAATTATTATATCTGTATTTGTTATTTCAGAGTCATGGTAGATCTCGCCGGTCTGTTGAAAGAGGTACGAAATCAATAACCAAGCTCTTTAACTTGCTCGTCTATTTATTTGTTTCCTTTCTCCCAAATTTTCTCTGAATTTGATACCTGTCCGAGCCAGGTGTTTCTCCGAGGCGATGCCCAGGGACCAACCAGAAGCCCGAGATGAATTTTTAGAATTTAATTTTTACTTCAAAATGAAATGTCACATGGCCCAATGGTTGTCAAGACGACACACATCAAATTATAACAAACCTCGAGAACTATGAGTTATCCGGAATAAAGAATTAACTGGACGTAAAAAGTGATACTTAAAAAGTGATATCTGATTGAAATTTGGTATGGTGTATATTAATGCTACCAATGTCCCCAATACACATAACACCACCCCCCCCCCCCCCCCATGAAAAAAAAAATACTCTTACTTTAAACTGTTAAAGTATTACCTCGATCAGCTTTTATTTCACAGATTGCATGTGTGGGCCGGGTAAGCGAGTGAAAACACACTGCACTGCTACCAAAGCCGCAGTTTGTGTGCCATGTAGAGTTGGAACTTTCAGCAGCAGAACAACAAATTTTACCTCGTGTTCTGAATGTACATACGTACATTGTCCACCTATGACTATTCTGGTATCAGAATGTACGTCAACTTCTAATAGCGTTTGTCAATGTCAGCCTGGGTTCGAAAGTATTAAAGTCAATGGAGATAAATTCGCTTGTTTCCCAATATCCCAAATATCCACGACTGCTAAAGGTAGGGTTTGGTATATGGTATATGTAATTCTATTTGTTAGATCTAAATTGGAGTTTTAACTGGCCAACCTCTTGTGCATTGCGTCGTATATCAATGGCATTATACAAGTAATCTGCTCATACTATAGATATAAAAAATATTCTCTACAACCGGTCTATTTTGGAAAACCAGATTGTTGTACGAGCTTACTCGAACTTTCTTTCATTTTAGCTACCATGGCTACAACGTCGGTAGAGATATCCCAAGATCAAACTTATAAAATTATAGTCGGTACCGGTATGTAACGTTATGTTATATTCTAACACACATGACATTTATATCTGACTTGTAAATTGAGATACGATAAAAGTTGATCACCATTAAGTTGATATAAGCTGAATGCCTTCTACAATAGTCACTATTCATCGTATAAATATTCACATTACATCGAAACACAAAATAGTTATGATGGAAGATGACTCTAAAAAGGTTTAGGTAGAATTTTCTACTGAAAATTATCAACGATTAGCTTAGGATATAAAAGTTACCCGTGACTTTTGGGGTTTATATAATAAGAGAGGGCTGGGTGTTTAAAAATTCAATAAACAAATAAGTTTCTGGGCATTAACGTGTCTTTAGTTCATGATATTGTGGTATTCCTTTCAAATAATTAGAATTGACATTAGATGTAAAGTTTTGATACAATAAAAGACATGTAAACCTCTTTACAGTCTCTTGTAATATAACTGTTTAGTTTTAGTGGAATTACAGGAACTACAGACATCTGATTAAAAATTAGAATGGTGTAAATTGATGTTATCAGTGTCTCTGATACACATACAAAATATAGAAAACCTCTTTACAATCTCTTTAATAGAACTGTTTAGTTTTAGTAGAATTACAGGAACCACAGACGTCTGATTGAAAATTTGAATGGTGTAAATTGATTCTATCAGTGTTTCTGATACACATACACAATTTAGAAAACCTCTTTACAATCTCTTTAACTACGACATTCCATTCTATAGATTGTATAATATTGTATAAACCCTTGCTTTATTTAAATTTCAGAAGTTGCCTCAACTATAAGCCTACCCAATTCCACTAATAGGCCTAGTGTTCACCACTATATCATTGGTAAGTGAACAATTATTTTTTCTGAAAAGTACTAATCGGAAAACGAAATTACCGTGACTGTTCGGCTTGTAAATTGTGACACAATAACACCAAGTAGCCATTGATTATTTCTAATGCCCGCTGGTGAATATCGAAGCACGTGGTGGTTCTAGCGCCGGGCCCACGCCACAAGACTGATTATACTTAGCTGAGATTTTACTCAAATTTGACGCAAGTTTTAAAATAATCTGTTCTATTTTTTACAGTTGTTTTGGTGATGGTTCTGCTGGTGATGGTGTACTTCTGATTATATCAAAAATATTAAAACAGAACCTGAAACATGTAACTTATAGATTTTCAGATTGGCTTAATCTAGCCTGCGGCTGTACAACTAAAGTTTGACGTAGAATGGTTGACCATAGCTCTTATTCTATAACTATTATAGTTCTATGGTCTGTGTAGTATTATAAATTCAGTTGGCCAGTTTACGTTTTAGAACACGGAGAATTCAGAACTACATGTATCAAACTTTAGTTTGTGTGAATTCAGTACTACATGTATCAAACTTTAGTTGTGTGAATTCAGTACTACATGTATCAAACTTTAGTTGTGTGAATTCAGTACTACATGTATCAAACTTTAGTTGTGTGAATTCAGTACTACATGTATCAAACTTTAGTTTGTGTGAATTCAGAACTACATGTATCAAACTTTAGTTGTGTGAATTCAGAACTACATGTATCAAACTTTAGTTTGTGTGAATTCAGTACTACATGTATCAAACTTTAGTTGTGTGAATTCAGTACTACATGTATCAAACTTTAGTTGTGTGAATTCAGAACTACATGTATCAAACTTTAGTTGTGTGAATTCAGAACTACATGTATCAAACTTTAGTTGTGTGAATTCAGAACTACATGTATCAAACTTTAGTTGTGTGAATTCAGAACTACATGTATCAAACTTTAGTTGTGTGAATTCAGTACTACATGTATCAAACTTTAGTTGTGTGAATTCAGTACTACATGTATCAAACTTTAGTTTGTGTGAATTCAGTACTACATGTATCAAACTTTAGTTGTGTGAATTCAGTACTACATGTATCAAACTTTAGTTGTGTGAATTCAGAACTACATGTATCAAACTTTAGTTGTGTGAATTCAGAACTACATGTATCAAACTTTAGTTGTGTGAATTCAGTACTACATGTATCAAACTTTAGTTTGTGTGAATTCAGTACTACATGTATCAAACTTTAGTTGTGTGAATTCAGTACTACATGTATCAAACTTTAGTTGTGTGAATTCAGACTACATGTATCAAACTTTAGTTGTGTGAATTCAGTACTACATGTATCAAACTTTAGTTGTGTGAAGATGTATCAGCATGTAAGTAACATGTTTCAGGTTCTGGGTTAATATTTTTCTACCAATATTTTAATTATGTTTATATAATCTGAGACCTTCCTTAATAAACAACGAGGTTTCCAGCGATTCCATCCCGATACTGATCTCAACAATATACAAAGTTTCCATTTTTACTCTGTTTTTTATTGTTGTATATCATTATAAATATCTCGTTGTTTGTTTTTTTACCATTCATGATGCCTTTATTTATATCAGCTTTATTTTTTGTTAACATTCCTTTAACGCATCATATCAATTTTCAAACGTTTTTTAAGACGAATCTAGTTAAGAAATTTGGAGCCAAAAATCTAACACAGCATTCTGAATGTAAAAAAAGAAGTTGTCAAATAACAGATGTTTTAACAACCCTTCATTTTAAACATCGTAATTTGGACAGATGGTTAATTTAGTAGACATGTTTATATGTTTATAGGTACGAAAGCAATTTCTGATTTCAGCAAAATCAGCAAAAGTTTGAACTACATAAACAGTAATTATTATTACTAAATTGGATAATGATTTTCCCGCGGAAAGTTGGAAAGGAGTCCATTACATTTATATAATAAAATATTATATTTTTAAATAGAAAAGTTTCTTTATTTAAGAAGTGTGTTGATGCCATCAATAATATATACATCGTGTTTTATGGTAGGGTATTACTCTCATTTCATCGGCCTTCTCTCTTCTATAGTCCCATAGATAATGATCCACCAAAATAGCATTCATTTTAACATCTTTTGTTTCTGGGTCGGCAGCTAATAGTTTTCTTGTTTCTTCAAGTATCAACTGGAACAAGCACGAAAGATTTTAACTTTGTGTTTACAGGCTTTGTTTTAAGATTCACTAGTGTACAATCCAATCAAATCTCTACCCAACTCTAATTCTACTCTATATCTATCCCTTACTTCTAATTCTACTCTATATCTACCCCTTACCTCTAATTCTACTCTATATCTACCCCTTACCTCTAATTCTACTCTATATCTACCCCTTACCTCTAATTCTACACTGTATCTACCCCTTACCTCTAATTATACTCTGTATCTACCCCTTACCTCTAATTATACTCTGTATCTACCCCTTACCTCTAATTCTACTCTATATCTACCCCTTACCTCTAATTCTACTCTGTATCTACCTCTTACCTCTAATTCTACTCTATATCTACCCCTTACCTCTTATTCTACTCTATATCTACCCCTTACCTCTTATTCTACTCTATATCTACCCCTTACCTCTAATTCTACTCTATATCTACCCCTTACCTCTAATTCTACTCTATATCTACCCCTTACCTCTAATTCTACACTGTATCTACCCCTTACCTCTAATTCTACTCTATATCTACCCCTTACCTCTAATTCTACTCTATATCTACCCCTTACCTCTGTTGCCCAAATACTACAACCTCTAATTCTACTCTGTATGTACCCCTTACCTCTGTTGCCCAAATACTACAACCTCTAATTTCCATCTCGCGTCGATCTCCATTAGCTAACTTTTCATCTTCAAGAAAGAAAAAATTATAGAGTTTAATATAAAGATATTCACACTTGCAATCATAAGAACAAAATTCTTGAAATGTGTTGCACTTAACTAAACTCAGATACTAAAACTTACTCTTCTTCAAAGTTTCCATTAATGATTCTGAATACTTCATGGCACCCATATACACCAAACATTGAGGTATTCTATAATAAAATAAAGATCTAGTTTAATTATACACCAAACATTGAGGTATTCTATAATAAAATAAAGATCTAGTTTAATTATACACCAAACATTGAGGTATTCTATAATAAAATAAAGATCTAGTTTAATAATACACCAAACATTGAGGTATTCTATAATAAAATAAAGATCTAGTTTAATAATACACCAAACATTGAGGTATTCTATAATAAAATAAAGATCTAGTTTAATAATACACCAAACATTGAGGTATTCTATAATAAAATAAAGATCTAGTTTAATTATACACCAAACATTGAGGTATTCTATAATAAAATAAAGATCTAGTTTAATTATACACCAAACATTGAGGTATTCTATAATAAAATAAAGATCTAGTTTAATTATACACCAAACATTGAGGTATTCTATAATAAAATAAAGATCTAGTTTAATTTTACACCAAACATTGAGGTATTCTATAATAAAATAAAGATCTAGTTTAATTATACACCAAACATTGAGGTATTCTATAATAAAATAAAGATCTAGTTTAATAATACACCAAACATTGAGGTATTCTATAATAAAATAAAGATCTAGTTTAATTATACACCAAACATTGAGGTATTCTATAATAAAATAAAGATCTAGTTTAATTATACACCAAACATTGAGGTATTCTATAATAAAATAAAGATCTAGTTTAATTATACATCAAACATTGAGGTATTCTATAATAAAATAAAGATCTAGTTTAATTATACACCAAACATTGAGGTATTCTATAATAAAATAAAGATCTAGTTTAATTATACACCAAACATTGAGGTATTCTATAATAAAATAAAGATCTAGTTTAATTATACACCAAACATTGAGGTATTCTATAATAAAATAAAGATCTAGTTTAATAATACACCAAACATTGAGGTATTCTATAATAAAATAAAGATCTAGTTTAATTATACACCAAACATTGAGGTATTCTATAATAAAATAAAGATCTAGTTTAATTATACACCAAACATTGAGGTATTCTATAATAAAATAAAGATCTAGTTTAATTATACACCAAACATTGAGGTATTCTATAATAAAATAAAGATCTAGTTTAATTATACACCAAACATTGAGGTATTCTATAATAAAATAAAGATCTAGTTTAATTATACACCAAACATTGAGGTATTCTATAATAAAATAAAGATCTAGTTTAATTATACACCAAACATTGAGGTATTCTATAATAAAATAAAGATCTAGTTTAATTATACACCAAACATTGAGGTATTCTATAATAAAATAAAGATCTAGTTTAATTATACACCAAACATTGAGGTATTCTATAATAAAATAAAGATCTAGTTTAATTATGCACCAAACATTGAGGTATTCTATAATAAAATAAAGATCTAGTTTAATTATACACCAAACATTGAGGTATTCTATAATAAAATAAAGATCTAGTTTAATTATACACCAAACATTGAGGTATTCTATAATAAAATAAAGATCTAGTTTAATTATACACCAAACATTGAGGTATTCTATAATAAAATAAAGATCTAGTTTAATTATACACCAAACATTGAGGTATTCTATAATAAAATAAAGATCTAGTTTAATTATACACCAAACATTGAGGTATTCTATAATAAAATAAAGATCTAGTTTAATTATACACCAAACATTGAGGTATTCTATAATAAAATAAAGATCTAGTTTAATAATACACCAAACATTGAGGTATTCTATAATAAAATAAAGATCTAGTTTAATTATACACCAAACATTGAGGTATTCTATAATAAAATAAAGATCTCGTTTAATAATACACCAAACATTGAGGTATTCTATAATAAAATAAAGATCTAGTTTAATTATACACCAAACATTGAGGTATTCTATAATAAAATAAAGATCTAGTTTAATTATACACCAAACATTGAGGTATTCTATAATAAAATAAAGATCTAGTTTAATTATACACCAAACATTGAGGTATTCTATAATAAAATAAAGATCTAGTTTAATAATACACCAAACATTGAGGTATTCTATAATAAAATAAAGATCTAGTTTAATTATACACCAAACATTGAGGTATTCTATAATAAAATAAAGATCTAGTTTAATTATACACCAAACATTGAGGTATTCTATAATAAAATAAAGATCTAGTTTAATAATACACCAAACATTGAGGTATTCTATAATAAAATAAAGATCTAGTTTAATAATACACCAAACATTGAGGTATTCTATAATAAAATAAAGATCTAGTTTAATTATACACCAAACATTGAGGTATTCTATAATAAAATAAAGATCTAGTTTAATTATGCACCAAACATTGAGGTGAATTAACCTACCTATAATCAGCAAACATGGTCATAGAATCAATATCTGTAAATTCTCCATAACCGTTTCCTTGACAACACCCCCAGACATCAGATATCAATATCTGGGCCCTCTTATAGAAACTTACTATAAATAGATTTATATAGGCAATTACATACAATTAACATAATAACTTTTATCTTAATAATCTGTTTCAAATGTAGCAACTTTTAAATTTTAAAAGGAATATTAAGAAGTTTTTCCTAAACTTGTTCTGTTTATTGGGAATACTTTTAGCATCAATTTCCACCATCTTATTCTATGTACATCTAATCCTATAACATGTACATCTAATCTTATCCTATAACATGTACATCTAACTTTATAACCTGTACATCTAATCTAATCCTATAACATGTACATCTAATCTAATCCTTTAACATGTACATCTAATCTAATCCTCTAACATGTACATCTAATCTAATCCTATAATATGTACATCTAATCTAATCCTTTAACATGTACATCTAATCTAATCCTCTAACATGTACATCTAATCTAATCCTATAAGATGTACATCTAATCTAATCCTCTAACATGTACATCTAATCTAATCCTCTAACATGTACATCTAATCTAATCCTATAACATGTACATCTAATCTAATCCTTTAACACGTACATCTAATCTAATCCTTTAACATGTACATCTAATCTAATCCTTTAACATGTACATCTAATCTAATCCTTTAACACGTACATCTAATCTAATCCTTTAACATGTACATCTAATCTAATCCTTTAACATGTACATCTAATCTAATCCTTTAACATGTACATCTAATCTAATCCTATAACATGTACATCTAATCCTAAAACATCTACATGATATGCAAAAAACATAATTAATAGATACCTTGTTTTCCCTTATACTGCCCCTGATCTCGGTAAGCAGGAAATTCCTCTACTATTAACTCTAGTAAATTCTGAGCACTCTTCTCTACCTTCTTAATACAATTTATAAAACTTCCACCATATTTCTAATTTAATTTAACAAATAAAACTTTTACAAGTAAGATAGAAGATAAACAGTAATTACAGTAAGCGGTTCTTAGTTACTCTTACTACCTGATGGTACTTCTCTTTAGAAGAGTCCACTACCCGACAACTGTTACTCTCATTCTTTGAAAGAGATTTTGATTGCTCCTATTGCCTATAGAATTATCAACTATCTGGAATAACCGACATCTGATGTCTGTATTTTTTTAGTACAAATTTGAATTTTACATGATTTAAAATACAATTACTTTGATTAAGACTTGACCAGCTTCGTGTAAAACTTCCACCCTTTCTTCTAACAATGGTATATCATACTCTGAATCAGACCGTAAAATATGGGCTAATTTTTCTTTCGTAATGGTGGCATAGAAATTTGGGTTTGTAACTTCAACACCCTCCTGTAAAAAAAAACTTAATCAGCTGACGATTGATTGAAATGACGACTCGACCTTTCTTGAGACAGGATAGAATTATAAATAAAATAAGTATTATGCAGACACAGTATAATATGACTACAGATATAATTTAACAACAGGACAATAAATAATATTATTATAATAAATAAAATCAATAGGGACCAGATAAAAATATTGGAGAGAATAGCACTCTACATCTAGGGCTGGTACTACTATACAACACCAGCTCTACTTACATCTAGAGCTCTATTAATAGCAGAGAATAGCACTCTACTATACAACACCAGCTCTACTTACATCTAGAGCTCTATTAATAGCAGCACACAATGACCTACTTACATCTAGAGCTCTATTAATAGCAGAGAATAGCACTCTACTATAAAACACCAGCACTACTTACATCTAGAGCTCTATTAATAGCAGCACACAATGACCTACTTACATCTAGAGCTCTATTAATAGCAGCACATAATCTACTTACATCTAGAGCTCTATTAATAGCAGCACACAATGACCTACTTACATCTAGAGCTCTATTAATAGCAGCACATAATCTACTTACATCTAGAGCTCTATTAATAGCAGCACAAATGACCTACTTACATCTAGAGCTCTATTAACAGCAGCACACAATGACCTACTTACATCTAGAGCTCTATTAATAGCAGCACACAATGACCTACTTACATCTAGAGCTCTATTAATAGCAGCACACTAGACCTACTTACATCTAGAGCTCTATTAATAGCAGCACACAATGACCAGTATCCTGTATGTTCTTTACCATTATAGTTTACTTTATATTTCTTACTTTCATCATCAGAATAGAAAGAGAAATTCAAAGTATCAGCTAAAAATACCCTGAAAGAAAAATTCAACTTTTTCATTACAACTTGTTTGAAAAGTTGTATAATAGTAGACTAATGATAAATATGTTGTATAATAGTGGACTAATGATAAATAAGTTGTATAATAGTAGACTAATGATAAATATGTTGTATAATAGTAGACTAATGATAAATATGTTGTATAATAGTAGACTAATGATAAATATGTTGTATAATAGTAGACTAATGATAAATATGTTGTATAATAGTGGACTAATGATAAATAAGTTGTATAATAGTAGACTAATGATAAATATGTTGTATAATAGTAGACTAATGATAAATATGTTGTATAATAGTAGACTAATGATAAATATGTTGTATAATAGTAGACTAATGATAAACATGTTGTATAATAGTGGACTAATGATAAATATGTTGTATAATAGTAGACTAATGATAAATATGTTGTATAATAGTGGACTAATGATAAATATGTTGTATAAAAGTGGACTAATGATAAATATGTTGTATAATAGTAGACTAATGATAAATATGTTGTATAAAAGAGGACTAAATTTTACTGACCAATCAACAGCTGCCTTGTCTTCTGTTTTTGGATTTAGTTCATGTTCCTTCCAAGCTTTAACACTGTACGAATCTTTCTTTACATGATCAAATACCTTTAGAAAACATTTTACACTAGAATAAAATCAATCGAAATGACAAATGGACATAAATAAATATATATAGTGGAGTTTTTATTGATGATATATTACTGATGATTATCACTCACCAATTGGGCCACTTTCTTCACACCTTCAGTAGCAATAAAAACATCTTCACTTGTTTCAGCAATATATCTTCCAGAATCTCTTGGGTTTAAAACATTTTTCATTTTGCTTAAGTACTGGTATATCTTCAGCTAAAGATAAAAATGAATTTACTTCAAGGTACTATCACCACTTTAATTTTGTATAAGGGAAACAGAAAGCATCAACTTACACCATTCCAATTTTCTAACAAAGTCTGTGGTTCCTGGATTCCACTCAAACTCAAAAGAAATTGCAGGAACAACGGACGTCTGAACAAAAGTTGGAATGGTGCAAATACCAAATAATAGACTACCTGTGGATTTTTCAATCTAATCTTCCAATTTAAAGGGGCAATATGCAACATTTTCCTTGACAAAAACATTGTAAATTACACCTGAAACTATTTCTAATAATATGTTATTTATCTTTGTATCTGCTTACTGTAATCGAATAAAAGGTGTTTGATTTTCTTACAGTAGTTTTCTTATACCTAACAATAACAACAATAAACTTTATAAATAGTTTTAAATTTAACGGTAATATATTTGGTCTGATTAATCAATGAAATTCCATCGCAGTCAATTTCAAAGACGCTCGGAAAACAAATGGAGATGGAATGACAGCGAATTACATACACCCCAAAATCAGCGTGGGACACAATACATCCCAGTTTTACGCGCGTCCATTTGATTTACACATTGTCATCTGAAAACATGTTACCGCTGATGTCGACTGTTTTATACTATCGTTTCTTTACTAGTTTTCGTCAAGTATAAATGAGAATTTATCTGGGATTTATATAAATTCTCGGCCTTTTTATCTACACTTCTAGTTATCAGCAGCGTTGATAAACGTAACCGGACGTGGAAACTTTCAGTTTAGTGCGCGTTCGAATGACCATTAATCCGAAATCTTTCATAGTGTATTGTCAAATCCGTTTGCTATTGATGACTGTAAAATCTAAATATGAAGATAAGGAGAGTTAAAATTGATTTTATTAATTTCTAGATTCATTCCAGTAAGACTGATAGACGTAACAATTAGTAGGGATGCCAAGTTGACAAACCATATCACCAGTAAGACTGATAGACGGAACAATTAGTAGGGATGTCAAGTTGACACACCATATCACAGAGTGTATTATTATTATAAGGTACAGATACAGATAGGTCTACAAGATAGCGGTACTAATTAATAGTCAGTTTTTTACGCTTCCTCTTGGTCGCCTTCTTCTTCATCAAATTCACCTTCCTCTTCAGCTGTAGCATCCTGGTACTGTTGATATTCAGATACCAGATCATTCATGTTGGATTCAGCTTCAGTAAATTCCATCTCATCCATACCTTCACCAGTATACCAATGGAGGAAAGCTTTTCTCCTGAACATAGCTGTAAACTGTTCAGAGATTCTCTTAAAAAGTTCCTGGATGGCTGTCGTATTACCAATAAATGTTCCTGACATCTTCAAACCTCTTGGGGGAATATCACAGACAGCAGTTTTAACATTGTTTGGAATCCATTCTACAAAGTAGCTGCTGTTCTTATTCTGAACGTTCAACATCTGTTCATCTACTTCCTTCATGGACATACGACCTCTGAACATAGCAGCTACTGTCAGATAACGACCATGACGAGGATCACAGGCAGCCATCATGTTCTTGGCATCGAACATCTGTTGGGTGAGTTCTGGTACAGTGAGAGCTCGGTACTGCTGGGAACCTCGAGAGGTGAGAGGAGCGAATCCCGGCATAAAGAAATGCAGACGTGGGAATGGTACCATGTTAACGGCAAGTTTCCTCAGATCGGCATTAAGTTGACCAGGAAATCGGAGACAGGTGGTCACTCCAGACATGGTGGCTGATACCAGATGGTTCAAGTCACCGTATGTTGGGGTGGTGAGCTTCAAGGTTCTGAAGCAGATATCATATAGAGCTTCATTATCAATACAGTAGGTCTCGTCTGTATTTTCTACCAGTTGATGAACTGAGAGGGTGGCGTTGTAAGGTTCAACAACTGTATCAGATACCTGAAAAGTGAAATAAAGTTAGATAAGGATTTCTTAACGATCTGGTAAATATGGGCAAATTCATTACAGACAAATTATTCTTAATTTGAGTTTACAACTATAAAGACAGATTGCTATATAAAGACAGATTGCTATATAAAAACAGATTGCTATATAAAGACAGATTGCTATATAAAGACAGATTGCCATATAAAGACAGATTGCTATATAAAGACAGATTGCCATATAAAGACAGATTGCTAGATAAAGACAGATTGCTATATAAAGACAGATTGCTATATAAAGACAGATTGCTATATAAAGACAGATTGCTATATAAAGATAGATTGTCATATATAAAGACAGATTGCTATATAAAGACAGATTGCTATATAAAGACAGATTGCCATATAAAGACAGATTGACATATATAAAGACAGATTGCTATATAAAGACAGATTGCTATATAAAAACAGATTGCTATATAAAGACAGATTGCTATATAAAGACAGATTGCTATATAAAGACAGATTTCTATATAAAGACAGATTGCTATATAAAGACAGATTGTCATATATAAAGACAGATTGCTATATAAAGACAGATTGCTATATAAAGACAGATTGCTATATAAAGACAGATTGCTTTATAAAGACAGATTGCTATATAAAAACTGATTGCTATGTTGGGTGTTTCGGACATTCTTCATTAAATTCCAAAGCAATTCGTGACAAAAGGTAACAAGGACCTCAAGTAGCACCCACTTCAGAATTCTTAAATCTATAATACATAGTGCTATCACGTGTCCATATTAAAGGTTTAGAAAAATAATCACATCTTACCTTTGGTGAAGGACAGACAGAGAAGGTGTTCATGATTCTATCTGGATATTCTTCCCTGATCTTACTGATGAGGAGAGTTCCCATACCAGAACCAGTTCCACCACCCAGAGAATGGGTCAACTGGAATCCTTGTAGACAATCACAGCTCTCGGCTTCTTTACGGACAACATCAAGGACGGAATCTACCAATTCAGCACCTTCTGTATAATGACCTTTAGCCCAGTTATTACCGGCACCAGACTGGCCAAACACAAAGTTGTCGGGTCTGAAGATCTGACCAAATGGTCCTGATCGAACAGAATCCATGGTACCAGGTTCCAAGTCGACGAGAACAGCTCTAGGTACATATTTACCACCGGTAGCTTCATTGTAATAAACGTTGATTCTCTCCAACTGAAGATCAGAATCGCCGTGGTAAGTTCCGGTTGGGTCAATACCATGTTCATCAGAGATCACTTCCCAGAACTAATAATAAAACAGTAGAGGACGATTATTAACGTTTTACTCCATGTGGTATCATGGAAATTGTGGTAAATTGAAAGAATAAGTCCCAGAGTGACATCAGGTGTTTTTGAAGGGTTGGACCACCCCCCCCCCCCCGTACCAGTATAGATAGCTTTAATTAAAAGTCTTCGGAACATATGTCATGCTTTCAATGTGTGTTTCGGATACACCGTCCATATCAGCAGAGCTAGGTTTGTTAATTGGGGTTAACTTTAAATTGGTCGAAAAGTAAAGTATGTGAACTCAATGAAAAGGTGTAACAACCTTGTCCCCCAGGAGAATAACAAGACATCTATAATTACCTTGGCTCCAATTTGGTTGCCACATTGACCAGTTTGCATATGAACGATTTCTCTCATCTTGGCGTTGGTTGTAAAAGGGTAAACAATTAGTGATGGTAAAAGCGTTCAGATGTGAAGTCTTATCAATTTATCAATTTTCAAGAACTGAATGATTACGAATACACTAGTTCAGTAATTTATAGGTTTGTATTTGATACACCATGACAACCTAATGTATTACTGAATAGATTATCACAGATTAGCATTACTGAATAGATTATCACAGATTAGCATTAGATTAATGGGGTTTATCTAATTAGTGAAACCAAATTTTGTGGTTTGTATTTTATTTTTCTGTTCACCAATCGATTGCTCCATTCAATTCAATGCACAGTAATTGTCGAGAATGTATGAATAAGTTTCAAATTTAGGCCACATTTAAATGAGGACACCCCACTTTTAAACATTGTACTTGATAAGATCAAGTTTTTAAACAGTAGAAATAATTAAATCATTTATTTATTTATTTTTATTTATTTATTCATTTATTTATTTTTATTTATTTTTATTTATTTTTATTCATTTATTCATTTATTCATTTTTTCATTCCTTGATTGATCATTTAATGTCGAAAGTCGTATTACTGTAATATGATCAAGCCTGTCAAAGAAGTGGCAACACCTTAACTGGATGTTAAAATAAACCAAATCGAACTTCTTAGCAAATGTTTATAGCCTACGTTTTCTTAGCTAAGATACCGACGACTTATTCCTTAGATTAGTCAACCCAACCAACCATGTGATAGTTCGTCTGCTTTTATTACAGCTCAGTATTTCGGACTACATGTTTCGAACACAGCAAGAAAATTACCCAGCATTCTCACTTCCGGTGTAAATAATAAGCATGGCGGATCTGCTGCTTGACTCAAATATTAGAATCTGGGTATTTTTGCCTATTGTAGTTATAACCTTCCTTGTAGGCATCATCCGACATTATGTTACTATTCTACTGTCATCAGAAAAGAAATCAGATTTACAGCAAGTTGCGGATAGGTAGACTTTTCAGTTTTTTCTTCACGGCACTCTCCTCTGACATTGTGACAATAACATTCAATTAGCCAACATATGATTAATTAACGTCCGATTGGGAAGAACACGTCATCTTATTTACTAAAAACTGTAAAAGTAACTCTATTGAAAAAAAAAACACCTCCCTCTAGACCCCTAAAATCAAATTTTTTTCAAAGTCAAAATCATAGACGAAAGGGGTTTCGCTACACTACAAATACCCTTCTATCTACTTTGGGTTTAAGGCGAAGACAATCGCAATTCTGTCTACACTGTGTAGACAGCATTCATGGTTATTGTGAACTTACTGTGCGTTCAAAATAGCCAATTGCGCATTTTACATATTGAACAACATATCCACACTAAAGTCCATTAAGGTCAACACCTAATTACGTTCAGTTATCGAAAACTTGAGGCTGATCCGCAAGGAGGTCGAGAATATAAAATCATATCTGCCATTTTTTGGTCAACTTCGATTTTATTGGCTGTCAAAGCAGGTCATGCGTTCAAATTTGGAAATATCGATAACCGTAAAAAAACACGAAATATTAGTTATTATAAAAAATAGTTGATATATGATATATTCGATCTTCAACATGATTTATGCATCAAAAGCATGTAGTTATTTCACTAATAGTAACTCTTCCCTGGAAATGGTTGAGTGGATGATTTTACACATTCCAAAATTGCGGCTAATTCAACAATTTATCACTAAAAACAGAAAAATTGCAGTGGTACGATATTGGGAAGTCATTTACTAAATTAAATGCTAGTTTTGTTTTTGTGCTTTATATACCAATGATTTCATGCCTATTTTTAAGCCTTACGCTGATTTCAATAATTGCAATAGTCTAACAAGAGAAAGTCATCGTGGACTATGTTCTGGACTATACTCATCATTAATCTGAGACTTGTATTTTCTAGTCATGCTTTAATGAGAAGTAGAATATTGAGAGAGAATGGTAAATATATTCCTAAAGATGTAAGTTAAACTGTTAAACTTATATTTGCTTTATGTTTTAGGTTAGACATTTTCAGATATAGAAACACTGTTAAGTCCAATGTGCCTATTTTTAGGGATGATTATGTCAATAGTTATTAGAAGAAATGAAAATGCAAGAAAATGACACCAAAAAAATGCGAACATCAATATTTATTTTCTTATTGTAGTCTTATTTAATCAGAAAGAGTTTTTTCAACCATGAAGAAAAGGGATTCTTTAACACAGAAAAAAGGGAGGCTCAAGTGAAAAATCCGATGACAGGTAAAAAAGAAATTACTATATCAATGCTAGATTTATAAACACAGGGAATATTAGGTAGATAACTTTGATTTAGTGGCGGTAAGACATCTGTCTACTAAGATAATAATTATTATTGTATTTCTAGACCCTAGTAGGATAATAATTATTATTGTATTTCTAGACCCTAGTATGATAATAATTATTATTGTATTTCTAAAAAAAAACCCCTAGTAGGATAATAATTATTATTGTATTTCTAAACCCTAGTATGATAATAATTATTATTGTATTTCTAGACCCTACTAAGATAATAATTATTATTGTATTTCTAGACCTTAGTAAGATAATAATTATTATTGTATTTCTAAACCCTAGTATGATAATAATTATTATTGTATTTCTAGACCTTAGTAAGATAATAATTATTATTGTATTTCTAAACCCTAGTATGATAATAATTATTATTGTATTTCTAGACCCTAGTAAGATAATAATTATTATTGTATTTCTAAACCCTAGTATGATAATAATTATTATTGTATTTCTAGACCT
Organism: Nipponacmea schrenckii; assembly: GCA_030562195.1. Classification (NCBI taxonomy): domain Eukaryota; kingdom Metazoa; phylum Mollusca; class Gastropoda; family Lottiidae; genus Nipponacmea; species Nipponacmea schrenckii. The sequence goes on along the minus strand of JAUJPP010000005.1, from coordinate 7,198,585 downwards.
TAGTAAGATAATAATTATTATTGTATTTCTAGACCCTAGTATGATAATAATTATTATTGTATTTCTAGACCCTAGTATGATAATAATTATTATTGTATTTCTAGACCCTAGTATGATAATAATTATTATTGTATTTCTAAACCCTAGTATGATATTAATTATTATTGTATTTCTAAACCCTAGTATGATAATAATTATTATTGTATTTCTAAACCCTAGTATGTAGGGCTGGGAATCGATTATGATTTTAATATCGATTATCGGCAAATAATCGGTGACGTGCACCGACCGATAATCGATTAATAATCGGTAGAATTTTCATGTCTATTTTAAGTAAGGGAGATAACCACATTCGAGTATCGTAAACACAGTACATTTGAAAATGAAAGTAGCATATCCTCCCAGCAGATGGAGCTCTACACTGTTGTTATTTATAGGCCTATAGTTGTTATTGTGTCGTATTAAAAGTCGATAGCGGTATTATTTGGTAGTTTTTGTGATAGTATTGTTCATTCCATCTTGTAAACAGTTGTTTGAAAAAATTGATTGGATATGATTTATTGAATCATGATAATCGATTATGGAATTTTAGATCGATAATCGTAATCGGCAGGTAAGTAATCGACGATTAATCGGAATTTCGATAAATTTTGCCAGCCCTACTAGTATGATAATAATTATTATTGTATTTCTAGACCCTAGTATGATAATAATTATTATTGTATTTCTAGACCCTAGTATGATAATAATTATTATTGTATTTCTAGACCCTAGTATGATAATAATTATTATTGTATTTCTAGACCCTAGTATGATAATAATTATTATTGTATTTCTAGACCCTAGTATGATAATAATTATTATTGTATTTCTAGACCCTAGTATGATAATAATTATTATTGTATTTCAAGACCCTAGTATGATAATAATTATTATTGTATTTCTAAACCCTAGTATGATAATAATTATTATTGTATTTCTAGACCCTAGTATGATGACTGATATGATGAAAGGAAATATAACTAATGTTTTACCAATGATTGTAATTGGTGGATGGATTAACTGGGCTTTTTCTGGCTTTTTAACAAGTAAGTTTTATCAATTCAGTTTTTGATTTCAAACTGTCAACATCTTTAACTGAAATAGCCTGTAAAATACAATGTGAAGTATAGAGAAAACATTGGATATAAATTAGTCACAAGAACAGGACTTTTGTTAGAAACATGTATGATCACAAAAAAACAAAAAATATGACAAAAAGAGAAGTTGTGACTATACTTGAATTAGGTTTACCTTGTGGGATTTCAGCTCATTATTAAAATTTCTTATTTTTTTCCAGCTAAGGTTCCATTTCCTTTGACTTTAAGATTTAAACCGATGTTACAGAGGGGTGTAGAGCTACAGTCATTAGATGCTTCATGGTATGTATCATAATTTTCATTATAAAGGTGACATTCAATCTTTCAAATTTAAATTTGTGAAAAAAAAAACAGGTATCATTCATAGGAAAATGTCACATTTCTTGTTTTTCTGTGTTTCTTATCATTATTGTATTGCTTGTTTAAGATTGCTGTATGTAAATTGAATCATTGCTTAAATTAAAGAGAAGTAGTATATCTATAATAGTGGTCTTACTTATCTAAAGTTACTATATCTATTATTGTATAACTTGATAAAGATTGCTGTATGTAAATTGAATCATTGCTTAAATTAAAGAGAAGTAGTATATCTATAATAGTGGTCTTATTTATCTAAAGTTACTATATCTATTATTGTATAACTTGATAAAGATTGCTGTATGTGAATTGAAACGTTGCTTAAATTAAAGAGAAGTAGTATATCTATAATAGTGGTCTTATTTATCTAAAGTTACTATATCTATTATTGTATAACTTGATAAAGATTGCTGTATGTAAATTGAATCATTGCTTCAATTAAAGAGAAGTAGTATATCTATAATAGTGGTCTTATTTATCTAAAGTTACTATATCTATTATTGTATAACTTGATAAAGATTGCTGTATATAAATTGAATCATTGCTTCAATTAAAGAGAAGTAGTATATCTATAATAGTGGTTTTATTTATCTAAAGTTACTATATCTATTATTGTATAACTTGATAAAGATTGCTGTATGTAAATTGAAACGTTGCTTAAATTAAAGAGAAGTTGTATATCTATAATAGTGGTCTTATTTATCTAAAGTTTATTAAAGAAGTGTGTTATGTACCTTGTTATTAAAGTAGTGTGTTATGTACCTTGTTATTAAAGAAGTGTGTTATGTACCTTGTTATTAAAGAAGTGTGTTATGTACCTTGTTATTAAAGAAGTGTGTTATGTACCTTGTTATTAAAGAAGTGTGTTATATACCTTGTTATTAAAGAAGTGTGTTATATACCTTGTTATTAAAGAAGTGTGTTATGTACCTTGTTATTAAAGAAGTGTGTTATGTACCTTGTTTTAAAGAAGTGTGTTATGTACCTTGTTATTAAAGAAGTGTGTTATGTACCTTGTTATTAAAGAAGTGTGTTATTACCTTGTTATTAAAGAAGTGTGTTATGTACCTTGTTATTAAAGAAGTGTGTTATTACCTTGTTTTAAAGAAGTGTGTTATATACCTTGTTATTAAAGAAGTGTGTTATATACCTTGTTATTAAAGAAGGGGGTTATATACCTTGTTATTAAAGAAGTGTGTTATGTACCTTGTTATTAAAGAAGGGGGTTATATACCTTGTTATTAAAGAAGTGTGTTATGTACCTTGTTATTAAAGAAGTGTGTTATGTACCTTGTTATTAAAGAAGGGGGTTATGTACCTTGTTATTAAAGAAGTGTGTTATGTACCTTGTTATTAAAGAAGTGTGTTATGTACCTTGTTATTAAAGAAGTGTGTTATGTACCTTGTTATTAAAGAAGTGTGTTATGTACCTTGTTATTAAAGAAGTGTGTTATATACCTTGTTATTAAAGAAGTGTGTTATATACCTTGTTATTAAAGAAGTGTGTTATGTACCTTGTTGTTAAAGAAGTGTGTTATATACCTTGTTATTAAAGAAGTGTGTTATGTACCTTGTTATTAAAGAAGGGGGTTATGTACCTTGTTATTAAAGAAGTGTGTTATGTACCTTGTTATTAAAGAAGTGTGTTATGTACCTTGTTATTAAAGAAGTGTGTTATATACCTTGTTATTAAAGAAGTGTGTTATGTACCTTGTTATTAAAGAAGTGTGTTATGTACCTTGTTATTAAAGAAGGGGGTTATATACCTTGTTATTAAAGAAGTGTGTTATATACCTTGTTATTAAAGAAGTGTGTTATATACCTTGTTATTAAAGAAGTGTGTTATGTACCTTGTTATTAAAGAAGGGGGTTATTACCTTGTTGTTAAAGAAGTGGTTATGTACCTTGTTATTAAAGAAGTGTGTTATGTACCTTGTTATTAAAGAAGTGTGTTATGTACCTTGTTATTAAAGAAGGGGGTTATAAATTTTGTGTTGTTTTATCTCATGTAATTTCTACTTTTAAATATCATTTAAAGATACTGTCACATTTTCTCTTATAGGGTGAGCTCAGCATCTTGGTATTTTTTAAATGTATTTGGTTTAAGAAGCATGTATACTTTAATATTAGGCCAAGATAATGGTAGGTATTTTAACTAGGACAAACATAATAATATATTATTACTGTTATGATAGGGAAGAAAGACATGCGCATATTATAATTATTACTGATATGATAGGGAAGGTAGACATGCGCATATTATAATTATTACTGTTATGATAGGGAAGGTAGACATGCGCATATTATAATTATTACTGTTATGATAGGGAAGAAAGACATGCGCATATTATAATTATTACTGTTATGATAGGGAAGAAAGACATGCGCATATTATAATTATTACTGATATGATAGGGAAGTAGACATGCGCATTATAATTATTACTGTTATGATAGGGAAGGTAGACATGCGCATATTATAATTATTACTGTTATGATAGGGAAGGTAGACATGCGCATATTATAATTATTACTGTTATGATAGGGAAGAAAGACATGCGCATATTATAATTATTACTGTTATGATAGGGAAGGTAGACATGCGCATATTATAATTATTACTGTTATGATAGGGAAGATAGACATGCGCATATTATAATTATTACTGTTATGTATATTGGAAGAGACATGCGCATATTATAATTATTACTGTTATGATAGGGAAGGTAGGACATGCGCATATTATAATTATTACTGTTATGATAGGGAAGAAAGACATGCGCATATTATAATTATTACTGATATGATAGGGAAGGTAGACATGCGCATATTATAATTATTACTGTTATGATAGGGAAGGTAGACATGCGCATATTATAATTATTACTGTTATGATAGGGAAGAAAGACATGCGCATATTATAATTATTACTGTTATGATAGGGAAGAAAGACATGCGCATATTATAATTATTACTGTTATGATAGGGAAGAAAGACATGCGCATATTATAATTATTACTGATATGATAGGGAAGAAAGACATGCGCATATTATAATTATTACTGTTATGATAGGGAAGAAAGACATGCGCATATTATAATTATTACTGTTATGATAGGGAAGAAAGACATGCGCATATTATTAGGGCTGTGTATTGCGGCCAGATATCGTATTGCGATATATTGCCATACACCTCTCTGTATTGCAATACGCATTGCGATATATTGCGAAATGTCTTACAGTTGATTGTATTTAGCAAATTCAGATCTGTTATGCATGCTATATTACTATCCCATTAAAACTTGATAAGAGTGACAAAGAAATATTGTGAGTAATGATTATCTTTAATTTGTAAACATTAAAACAATATCAAACGGTTATTATTCAACTTTCTTTGTTGATCATAAATAAATAAAATGGAGATTTACGTCCTGCTCTTCTGCACCTAATGGGATAATGAAGACTTTGAAACAACTTGATCATAACTAAAATAAATATTTGGCACATAACAAATGATAAACACAAAGAAAAAAAACAGCCAACCACTTTCATATTGACTTTGTAAATTTGGAGTTATCAAAAATGTTCTTCTTCAAAAAAATTAAATTGTCAACAGTAGATCGCTAAAGACAAGATCTTTGAGCAGACAGGAGGCATGCTGAAGACACATTCTGAGGGAACGGATGTTGCAGGTACACTTTCTAAAATGTTTAGAAAAGTTTTTGATTGTCGTGAAAATTACGACAACCACAATCACGGTCCGCCATGTGAAAAGTGAAAGTAGGGTAACAGTTATTATAATACTAGAATGTTCTATTTTTAACTATATGTCGATAATCGATACGCTCAGATCAATATCGATATATTGCTTCCAGGTGTCTCGTATCGCGATATATCGATATATCGATTATTTCCGACAGCCCTACATATTATAATTATTACTGTTATGATAGGGAAGAAAGACATGCGCATATTATAATTATTACTGTTATGATAGGGAAGAAAGACATGCGCATATTATAATTATTACTGTTATGATAGGGAAGAAAGACATGCGCATATTATAATTATTACTGTTATGATAGGGAAGAAGGACATGCGCATTTATAATTATTACTGTTATGATAGGGAAGAAAGACATGCGCATATTATAATTATTACTGATATGATAGGGAAGAAAGACATGCGCATATTATAATTATTACTGTTATGATAGGGAAGAAAGACATGCGCATATTATAATTATTACTGTTATGATAGGGAAGAAAGACATGCGCATATTATAATTATTACTGATATGATAGGGAAGGTAGACATGCGCATATTATAATTATTACTGTTATGATAGGGAAGGTAGACATGCGCATATTATAATTATTACTGTTATGATAGGGAAGGTAGACATGCGCATATTATAATTATTACTGTTATGATAGGGAAGAAAGACATGCGCATATTATAATTATTACTGATATTGGTACTGATCTTTTTGATCTGATATTCAATATGACTATACTTTATTTCAGCTGCTGACCAAACACGTATGATGCAGGAACAAATGTCTGGGTCAGCCATGATGGCACCACAAGATCCCATGAAAGCATTTAAAGCAGAATGGGAAGCGTTAGAAATCAGTAATCATGATTGGATTTTAGATGGTGTGGAAGAGGAATTAACTGGTGGAATTATACAACCTGAAACTATTTATATCAAAAATAAATTTACATAAAATAAACAATTACTTCACATCTTTAGTATCATCAGTAGGTGTTTGTCCTCAATCTTTCTAAAACAGGTCGACCACCCAATACCATTATATTAGGATTAAAATTGGGCTGTAGTTCTATTTGTTCCTAATAAAAATCTGCTCTAGAATTACACAAAACATTTCTTTCATGATTATTTTAACTTTTAAGACAATAAAGTGCGTTTTTGGTCGTGAAAAGATTTGTAATTTGATTTTTTACAACCTGAAACTCAACTAATTAATTACTCCATTTTATTCATCTCGTTACTTTATGGGAATATTTGTGACTGTGTAATGTAGAAAATAAAAAAATATTGTGTGGTTTTATTTATTAGTGATTATTTGGAGTCATAGTATTACCTAATTGTATCTATCAGAATAACCCAACCCATCACCCCTCAGAACTATTTGGTTTCACTATTCCTATATAAACATCTCTCAATTACTTCATTCATCAATAAACATAAGAGTTATCTCCCTTCTTATAAAGCTGTTCTTTATTTAATGATGTTAGGAACTGTATAATAGAGTTATCTCCCTTCTAATATAGCTGTTCTTAATTTAATGTTAATGTTGTTAGGAACTGTATAATAGAGTAATCTGGCTTCTAATATAGCTGTTCTTTGTTTAATGTTGTTGAGAACTGTATAATAGAGTTATCTCCCTTATAAAATAGCTGTTGTTAATCTAAACTTGTTGAGAGCTGTATAACAGAGTTATCTCGCTTCTTATGTAACTGTTCTAAAGTTAATATTGTTGAGAACTATAAAAAAGAGTTATCTATCTTCTTATATAGCTGTTCCTAATCTTATGTTGTTGAGGACTGTATGATATAGTTATCTGCCTTCTTAAATAGCTGATCTAAAGTTCATATTGTTGAGAATTATATTATAGAGTTATGCCCCTTCTTATAAAGCTCTTCTAGAGTTAAAGTTGTTGAGACCTATATGATAGAGTTATCTCCCTTCTAATATAGCTGTTCTTTATTTAATGTTGTTGAGAACTGTATAATAGAGTTATCTCCTTTTTAATATAGCTGTTCTTTATATAATGTTGTTGAGAACTGTATAATAGAGTTATCTCCCTTCAAATATAGCTGGTCATAATTTCATGTTGAGAACTGTATAAGATCGTTATCTCGCTTCTTATGTAGCTCTTCTAAAGTTAAAGTTGTTGAGACCTATATGATAGAGTTATCTCCCTTCTAATATAGCTGTTCTTTATTTAATGTTGTTGAGAATGTATAATAGAGTTATATCCCTTCTAATATAGCTGTTCTTAATTTAATGTTGTTAAGAACCGTATGATAGAGTTATCTCCATTCTAATATAGCTTTTCTAAAGTTAATGTTGTTGAGACCTATATAATAGAGTTATATTCTTCTATAGAGTGACCTTCTAATATAGCTGATCCTAATCTATTGATATTGAGAAATTTATGATAGGGTTATCACATTTGTTCTTCATTTATTGTCGTTCAGAACTTGTAAGTGCTAGAATCGCCAAGTAAATATGTTAACAAATTAGAAATTTTGTTACGAACATCTGTGAAATCGATAATCGAACACCTTTGATTCACAATAATAGCCTAGATTAATTAGTGACCTAACGTTATAGAAATTTTTTAGCACGTGGAGAAAACATTTTGTTGTGAAGAAAATGGCGATGTAAACTTTGAGTATTATGAAGTTAATTGGCAAAATAAATCAGTAATATGTCAACTACATATGTTTTCTATGTTTTTCTTTTACAGTTCATTAGTTTTTGATATGAAGAATTTCTTTTTGTATTGCATATCTTTTGTCAATTGTGTATTATGTTAGAAAAGGCATATTTCGAGTGTTGCTCAGGTCATGTGACAGCGCACCTCAGTATTATTGTTTGTTATTTTTTTTCCCTTCATTTTGTATATATTTTGCTGTATATTTCAGTTAATAAAATTAACAGTTACCTTAACATTTATACCTTTAATTACCGTCATTTTGTACTGTAATTAAAGAATGTCAATTTATATTGAGTTTCATTGGCAACAAGCTACAGTAAAAATATTGAATTGATGTTTACCCAACGCATATATCCACAGAACTGTAAAAGGAACTTATCTCCCTTCTTATATAGCTCTTTTTAATTTATTGTTGTTTAGAACTGTATAAGAAAGTTATCTCCCTTCTTATGTAGCTATATAAAATTTATTATTGTTGAAAACTGTATGATCGAGTTATCTTCCTTCTTATTTAGTTGTATTTAATGTAATGTTGTTAAGAACTGTATAATAGAGTTATCTCCCTTCATATATAGCTGTTCTAAATCTCATGTTGTTGAGAGCTATATGATAGAGTTATCTACCTTCTAATATAGCTAGTTTTAATCTTATGTGGAGAACTGTATAATAGAGTTATCTCCCTTCTTATATAACTGGTCTTAATCTATTGTCATTGAGAACTACATAATAGAGTTATCTCCCTTCTTGCGTAGCTATTCCTAAACTTATTGTTTTTGATAACTGTATAATAGAGTTGTCTCCCTTCTCATATAACTATACAAAATTTAATATTGTTGTGAACTATATGAGTTATTTAGCTGTTCTTAACCAAATAATGTCGGGAATGGTATAATTGAGTTGTCTCCCTAATCATAGGGCTGTTCATAATTTATTGTTGTTGAGAATTGTATAAGAGAGTTGTCTCCCTTCTTGTATAGCTATATAAAATTTATTATTGTTGAAAACAGTATGATTGAGTTATCTCCCTTCTTATTTAGCTGTTCTAAATCTTATGTTGCTGATAATTGTATAATAGAGTTATGTCCCTTCTTATGTAGCTGATCTTAATCTATTGTTATTAAGAACTGTATAATAGAGTTATCTTCCTTCTTACATAGCTATTCTTAATTTATTGTTGTTGAGAATTGTATAATAGAGTTGTCTCCCTTCTCATATAGCTATACAAAATTTAATATTGTTAAGAACTGTATAATATATATAATAAAGTTATCTCCCTTCTAATATAGCTCTTCTTTATATAATATTGTTGAGAACTGTATAATAGAGTTATCCCCCTTTGAATATAGCTGTTCTTAATTTTAATGTTGTTGAGAACTGTATAATAGAATTATCTCCCTTCTAATATAGCTGTTCTTAATCTATTGTTATTGAGAACTGTATAATAGAGTTATCTCCCTTCTAATATAGCTGTTCTAAATCTTAAGTTGTTGAAAACTATAAAATAGAATTATTTTCCTTCTAATATAGCTGTTCTTAATTTAATGTTGTTAGGAACTGTATAATAGAGTTATCTCCCTTCTAATATAGCTGTTCTTTATTTAATGTTGTTAGGAACTGTATAATAGAGTTATATCCCTTAGAATATAGCTGTTCTTTATTTAATGTTGTTGAGAACTGTATAATAGAATTATCTTCCTTCTAATATAGCTGTTCTTTAATTAATGATGTTAGGAACTGTATAATAGAGTTATCTCCCTTCTAATATAGCTGTTCTTTATTTAATGATGTTAGGAACTGTATAATAGAGTTATCTCCCTTCTAATATAGCTGTTCTTTATTTAATGATGTTAGGAACTGTATAATAGAGTTATCTTCCGTCTTATTTCGCTGTATTTAATATAATGCTGTTAAAAACCGTATAATAGAATTATCTCCCTTCTAATATAGCTCGTTTTAATCTAGTGTTGCTCAGAACTCTATAATAGAGTTTTTTTCTTCCTTCTCATAAAGCTGCTCTTAAGTTCATTTTTTGAGAAATATATTATAGATTTATCCCCTTTCTAATATAGCTCTTCTAAAATTAATATTCTTTTTTTGATGTTGTTGAGAACTGTATAATAAAGCTATATCCCTTCTAATATAGCTGTTCTTTATTTAATGTTGTTGAGAACTGTATAATAGAGTTATCTCCCTTCTAATATAGCTGTTCTTTATTTAATGTTGTTGAGAACTGTATAATAGAGTTATCTCCCTTCTAATATAGCTGTTCTTTATTTAATGATGTTAGGAACTGTATAATAGAGTTATCTCCCTTCTAATATAGCTGTTCTTAATTTAATGTTGTTGAGAACTGTATAATAGAGTTATCTCCCTTCTAATATAGCTGTTCTTGATTTAATGTTGTTGAGAACTGTATAATAGAGTTATCTCCCTTCTAATATAACTGATGGTAATCTATTGTTTCTGAGAACTGTATAATAGAGTAATCTCGATTGAAATATAGCTTGTCTAAAGTTAATGTTGTTTAGACATATATGATTAGAGTTATCTCTCTTCTAATATAGCTAATCTTAAACCATTGTAATTGAGAAACGATTATTGAGTTATGATAAGAGAATCTCCCTTCTTAATGTAGCTGTTCTTAAGTAAATATTGTTGAGACCTATATAATGGAGTTATCTACCTTCTAACATAGCTGTTCTTTATACAACGTTGTTGATAATTGTATAATAGATATCTCCCTTCGAAAATAGCTGCGCTTAGTCTAATGTTGCTGAGAACTGTATAATAGAGTTATCTCCCTTCTAATAAAGCTTATCTTCATCTATTGTTATTAAAAACTGTATAATAGAGTTATTTCCCTTCTTATGTAGCTGTTTTTAAGTTGATAATGTTGAGAACTATAAAATATAGTTATATTACTTCTTAATTAGCTGTCATTGATCAAATGTTAAGAACTGAATAATAGAGTTATCCCCTTTCTTATCATAGCTGTTATTAGTCTAATGTTGGTAAGAACTGTATAATATAGTCATTTCCCTTTTAATATAGGTCTTTTTAATCAAATGTTGTTGAGACCTATATAAAAGACTTATCTCCCTTCTAATATAGCTATACAAAATTTAATATTGTTGGGAACTGTATAAAAGAGTTATCTCCCTTGTAATATAGCTGGTCCTAATTTAATGTTGTTTTTTGAGATTTTTCATTCACACTCACCATTCAATCAGTCACTAAGTCTTTCAGTAATTCACCAAGTCAGTCAGCCAGTCGCTCACTCACTCACCCACTCACCCACTCTCTCACTAAGTCAGCCACTTACTCACTCACTCATTCACTCACGCACTCATACACTCACTCATTCAGTAAGTGACTCATTCATTCACTCATTGACTTAGTTTCTGACTCACTCATTTAGTCACTCAGTAATTCACCCACTCACCAATTCACTCAGTAAGTGTATTACTTAGTCACTCACTCACTGATTCACTGACTCACTGACTGACTTCTTCACTGACTGACTGACTGACTCACTTACTCACTTACTCACTTATTCAGTCAGTAACTCACTCACTTACTTTTTTTACTCGCTTATTCAGTGAGTAAATTATTCACTCACTCACTCACACTCACGTACTCACACACTCACTTACGCAATCAGTCACTCACTCACTCAATCACTTACCCACTCATGTAGTTTCTTACTTAATCATTCATTAAGTTACTTATTCACTCACTTAGTTTCTTACTCACTCATTCAGTAAGTGACTTACTCAGTCACTCCGTCACTCACTTACTCACTTACTCAGCCACTAACTCACTAACTCACTCAATCACTCACTTACTCACGTTTTCAGTTAGTTACTTATTCACTCACTCACTCACTTACTCTAACTCTCACTCACTAACTTACTCGAGCACTAACTTACGCGCTAACTCACTTAGTTTTTTCCTCACTCATTCATTCCACAGGTGACTTACTCACTCATTTTCTCACCCCGTCACTCAATCATTCTCTCAAACTCACCCACTCACTGACTTACTCACTCACTAACTCACTTACTGACTCACTTACTGGCTCACTCACTCTATTATCTTCTTCACTCATTCAGTAAGTTACTTATTCACTTGCTTATATTCTTACTCAACTCTAACCCCCCTCATTCAGTAAGTGACTTACTCCGTCACCCCGTCACTCAGCCAATCACTGACTTACTGACATACTCTTTTACTCACTTTTTCAGACATTCAGTCACTCAGTCACTCACTCACTCGCTCACTCACTCACTCACTCACTCACTCACTCAGTAAGTTACTTATTCAGTCACCTAATTCAGTCACATAATTCCTTACTTACTCTTTCATTCAGTAAGTGACTTACTTAGTCACTCAATCAGTAAGTGACTCTCTCTCACTTAATCACTTACTCACTTACTCACCCACTCACTCACTCAGTAAGTTACTTATTCAGTCACTTAATTCCTTACTTACTCTTTCATTCAATAAGTGACTTACTTAGTCACTCAGTCAATCAGAAAGTGGCTCTCACTCACTCAATCACTTATTCACTCACTTACTCACTCCGTCACTCCGTCGCCCAGTCACTCACCCACCCAATCAATCATTCACTCACTCATTTACTCACTCACCCACCCACTCACTCATTCACTGAAACACTCAGTCAGTCACCTTAACCCTAACCCTAACCCTAGAGAACTGTATAGTGGAGTTATCTCCCTTCTATTCATACTACACTGTAGTCAATGTTGTTGAAGTCTGTAAACTAGAGTAATCTCCTTCAATCTAACTTTACTAATGTTAATGTTGTTGAGAAATCTATAATAGAGTTATCTACCTTAAGATATGGAAGTTAATTTCCCTTTTAACCTTACTGCTCTATAGTCAATATTGTTGAAGACTGTAAACTAGACTTATCTTACCTCAATATAACTTTACCAATGTAAGTTTTTTGAGAAATGTATAATAGAGTTATGACTGTTATGGCTGTTATAAACTTAATCTTGTTGAAAACTGTATAATAGAGTAAACTAGAGTTATCTCTCCTTCAATATAACTTTACAAATGTAAATGTTGCGAAATGTTCTTATGTTATAGCTGTTCTAAAGTTGATGTTGTTGAAAACTGTATAATAGAGTTATCTCCCTTTTAATCTTAGTATGCTTAAGTCAATGTTGTTGAAGAATGTAAACTGGAGTTATTTTCCTTCAATATAACTTTAATAATGTGAATGTTGTTGAGAAATGTATAATAGAGTTATCCACTTTAAGTTATAGCTGTTCTAAAGTTAATGTTATTGGAAACTGTATAATAGATTTATCTCCCTTTTAATCATAGTATGTTAAAGTCAATGTTGTTGAAGACTGTAAACTAGAGTTATCTTTCTTCAATATAACTTTACTAAAATGAATATTTTTGAGAAATGTATAATAGAGTTATCTACCTTATTTTATAGCTTTTCTAAAGTTAATGTTATGGAAAACTGTATAATAGAGTTATCTCCCTTTTAATCTTACATCACTATAGTCAATGTTGTTGTAGACTGTAAACTAGAGTTATCTTCCTTTTAAAACCCTTTACTACTTTGAGAAAAGTTGTTGAAGAGTTTTAATAGAGTTATCTTCCTTAATAAAAGCTTTACAAAATGTTAATGGTGTTGATAAATGTATAATAGAGTTATCTCCCTTTTTATCCTGTTCTAATGTCAATGTTGTTGAGAAATGTAAATAGAGTTATCTACCTTATTTATAGCTTTTCTAAAGTTAATGTTGTTGAGTACCGTATAATGGGTTATCTCCCCTTCTACCCTTATACTTCTATAGTCAATGTTGTGAAACTGTATAATAGAGTTATCTCCCTTCATTAACTTTACTATCATAATGTTGTTGAGAAATGTATAATAGAGTTATCTACCTTAACTTATACCTTTAGAGAATCTTGTTGAGAACTTTAATGGAGTTATCTCCCTTCTATTCATACTACACTATAGTCAATGTTGTTGAAGACTGTAAACTAGAGTTATCTCCTTCAATTAACTTTACTAATGTAATGTTGTTGAGAAATGTATAATAGAGTTATCTACCTTATGTTATAGCTTTTCTAAAGTTAATGTTGTTGAGACGTATAATAGGTTATCCTTCTACCTTACACACTATAGTCAATGTTGTTGAAGACTGTAAACTAGAGTTATCTTCCTTCAATATAACTTTACTAATGTGAATGTTGTTGAGAAATGTATAATAGAGTTATCTACCTTAAGTTATAGCTGTTCTAAAGTTAATCTTGTTGAAAACTGTTATAATAAAAGAATTTAAAAAAAGAGTTATCTCCCTTCTAATATAACTTATATCAATGTTGTTGAAGACTGTAAATAGTTATCTTCCCTTCAATATAACTTTACTAATGTGAATGTTGTTGAGAAATGTATAATAGAGTTATCTACCTTAAGTTATAGCTTTTCTAAAGTTAATGTTGTTGAGAACTGTAAACTGGAGTTATCTCTATCATTACGACACTATAGTCAATGTTGTTGAAGACTCCCTTCAATATAACTTTACTAATGTGAATGTTGTTGAGAAATGTATAATAGAGTTATCTACCTTATGTTATAGCTTTTCTAAAGTTAATGTTGTTGAGGACTGTAAACTAGAGTTATCTCCCTTCATCCTAACTCACTATGTATGTTGTGAAAGTAAATAGAGTTGAACTCCTTCAAATATAACTTTACTAATGTGAATGTTGTTGAGAAATGTATAATAGAGTTATCTCCTTAATCTTATACTTTTCTAAAGTAATGTTGTTGAAAACTGTAAAATATAGTTATTTCCCTTCAATCTAACTTTACTAATGCGAATAGTGTTGAGAAATGTAAAATAGAGTTGTCTCTCTTTAAATCTTATACTTTATACTCAATGTTGTTGAAGACTGTAAAATAGAGTTATTTCCCTTCAATCTAACTTTACTAATGGTAATGTTGTTGAGAAATCTATAATAGAGTTTTCTACCTTATGTTATAGCTTTTCTAAAGTTAATCTTGTTGAGAACTGTATAATAGAGTTATCTCCCTTCTATTCATACTACACTATAGTCAATGTTGTTGAAGACTGTAAACTAGAGTTATCTTCCTTCAATATATCTTTACTAATGTGAATGTTGTTGAGAAACTGAATAATAGAGTTATCTACCATTTAAAGCTTTTCCTAAAGTTAATGTTGTTGAGACTGTAAATAGAGTTATCTCCCTTCTATCACTTACTACACTATAGTCAATGTTGTTGAAGACTGTAAACTAGAGTTATCTCCCTTCAAATAACTTTACTAATGTGAATGTTGTTGAGAAATGTATAATAGAGTTATCTCCTTTAATCTATACTTTAAATCAATGTTGTTGAAGACTGTAAATAGAGTTATCTTCCCTTCATATTATACGTTACTAAGTAATGTTGTTGAAAACTGTATAATAGAGTTATCTCCTTAAATGTTATACTTTACTAAGTTAATGTTGTTGAAGACTGTAAAATAGAGTTATCTCCCTTCAATCTTATTACTATTAATCAATGTTGTTGAAGACTGTAAACTAGAGTATTTTCTTATACCATTAAGCTGTTCTAAAGTTAATCTTGTTGAGAATGTATAATAGAGTTATCTCCTTTGATTATACTACTCTATAGTCAATGTTGTTGAAGACTGTAAAACTAGAGTTACTTCCCTTCAATATAACTTTACTTATGTTAATGTTGTTGAGAAATGTATAATAGAGTTATCTACCTTAAGTTATAGCTGTTCTAAAGTTAATCTTGTTGAGAACTGTATAGTGGAGTTATCTCCCTTCTATTCATACTACACTATAGTCAATGTTGTTGAAGACTGCAAACTAGAGTTATCTTCCTTCAATGTAACTTTACTAATGTTAAAGTTGTTGAGAAATGTATAATAGAGTTATCTCTCTTTAAATCTTATTACTATATAATCAATGTTTATGAAGACTGTAAAATAGTTATTTCCCTTCAAAATAACTTTATTAAAGTGAATGTTGTTGAGAAATGTATAATAGAGTTATCTCTCTTTGAATCTTATTACTCTATACTCAATGTTGTTGAAAACTGTAAAATAGAGTTGCTTCCCTTCAATATAACTTTAGTAATGTTAATGTTGTTGAGATATCTATAATAGAGTTATTTACCTTAAGTTATGGCTGTTCTTAAGTTAATCTTGTTGAGAACTGTATAATGGAGTTATCTCCCTTCTATTCATACTACACTATAGTCAATGTTGTTGAAGACTGTAAACTAGAGTTATTTTCCTTCAATATAATTTTACTAATGTTAATGTTGTTGAGAAATGTATAATAGAGTTATCCACCTTAAGTTATAGCTGTTCTAAAGTCAATCTGGTTGAGAACTGTATAGTGGAGTTATCTCCCTTCTATTCATACTACACTATAGTCAATGTTGTTGAAGACTGTAAACTAGAGTTATCTTCCTTCAATATAACTTTACTAATGTTAAAGTTGTTGAGAAATGTATAATAGAGTTATCTCTCTTTAAATTTTATTACTCTATAATCAATGTTTTTGAAGACTGTATAATAGTTATTTCCCTTCAAAATAACTTTATTAAAGTGAATGTTGTTGAGAAATGTATAATAGAGTTATTTACCTTAAGTTATGGCTGTTCTAAAGTTAATCTTGTTGAGAACTGTATAATGGAGTTATGTCCCTTCTATTCTCACTACACTATAGTCAATGTTGTTGTAGACTGTAAACTGGAGTTATCTTCCTTCAAAATAACTTTACTAATGTGAATGTTGTTGAGAAATGTATAATAGAGTTATCCAGCTTATGTTATACCTGTTCTAAAGTTAATTTTGTTGAGAACTGTATAATAGAGTTATCTCCCTTTTAACCTTACTGCACTATAGTCAATGTTGTTGAAGACTGTAAACTAGAGTTATCTTCCCTCAATATAACTTTACTATTGTGAATGTTGTTGAGAAATGTATAATAGAGTTATAGAGTTATGTTTTAGCTGTTCTAAAGTTAATGTTGTTGACAACTGTATAATAGAGTTATCTCCCTCTTAATCTGAGTATGTTATAGTCAATGTTGTTGAAGACTGTAAACTAGAGTTATCTTCCTTCAATATAACTTTACTATGTGAATGTTGTTGAGAAATGTATAATAGAGTTATCTACCTTATGTTATAGCTGTTCTAAAGTTAATGTTGTTGAAAACTGTATAATAGAGTTATCTCCCTTTTAATCTTAGTTTGCTATAGTCACTGTTGTTGTAGACTGTAAACTAGAGTTATCTTCCTTCAATATAACTTTACTTATATGAATGTTGTTGAGAAATGTATAATAGAGTTATCTACCTTATGTTATAGCTGTTCTAAAGTTAATTTGTTAAAAACTGTATAAAAGAGGTTATCTTCCCTTTTAATTTTAGTATACTATAGTCAATTTGTTTGAGACTGTAAACTAGAGTTATCTTCCTTCAATTAACCTAACTAATATAATGTTCTTGAAATGTATAATAGACTTATCTACCTTATGTTATAGCTGTTCTAAAGTTAATCTTGTTAAAACTGTATAAAGAGGTTATCTCCTTTTAATTTACTATACTATAGTCAATTTTGTTTAGTAGACTTATAATAGAGTTACTTCCTTCATTAACTTCTGCACTATATCAATGTTCAACTTTAATAGCTTATCACCTCAGTACTCTGTCAACTCAGTCACCTCACATTTCAGTTAACACTCACTCAGTACCTTACAACTCCACCTTGCAAGTCAGCACATTCTCTTGATCTCAGTCCCTCTAAGTAAGCTCACTTACCTCATGTCACTTCAGCTCATCTCAATCACCTCACCTAGTCACTCATTCAATCTCAGTCACCTCAGATCACCTCACATCACCTTAGTCACCTCATAGTCACCTCTGCCACCTCAGTCATCTCACCTAGTTCCTCACCTCAGTCAACCTCAGTCATCTCACCTAAGTCACCCAGTAAATCGAGTCAACTCATCTCTCATCACCTGATAATCATCACTTAGTCACCTAATATCACTCTGTCACCTCAATCATCTCAAGTTAACTCAGTCACTCACCAGTCACCTCACCTAATCACCCAAACCTGTCATCTCACGTCTCAGCACCTGTCATATCACTAGTCACTAATCAACTCACCTCAATCATTAAGTTAACTTAAGTCACTCATCTAGTCACCTCAATCACCTCAAGCCTGATTTATCAGCTACTCATAATCACTCACCTCACCTAATATGAACTTAATTTTCAAGCTCACTAATCTACCTACATAGACCTTTTAAGCTCAAAATCGCCATCTATATATGAAGGCCATTTTCAAGCTCAAATAGCACTAAAAATGAGCTCATTTTAAGCTCAAAATGGCACTTAATATGGGCCCATTTTAAGCTCAAAAGCACTACATGAGTCATTTTAAGCTCAAATGGCCTTAATATGGGCTCCATTTTAAGCTCAAAATTGTCCCTAATATGATCCCTATTTTAAGCTTAAAATTGACCCTTATATGGGCCCTATTTTGAGCTTAAAATTGTTCCTCAATATGAGCCCTATTTTAAGCTCAATAGGCCTTTTAAATATGAGCTCATTTGTCAGCTCATTAGACTACTTTATATGAGCCTATTTTTAAGCTCATAGGACTTCTTAATATGTGCTCATTTGTCAGCTCCTAAGACTACTTTATATGAGCTCATTTTAAATCTCAAAATGCCACGTATATTGGAGCTCGATTTTAAGGTCAAAATTGTCCCCAATATTGGCCCTTTATGAACTTATTTTTAAGCTCATTGGACAGAATATGAGCCCAGTTGTCAGGTCATAAAACTACTTTATCCTTATATGAGCTCATTTTAAGCTCAAAATACAACGTATTATGGGTTAATTTTCGAGCGAAAAGGCCTATTATGAGCTAAATTTTAAGCTCAAAATACCACCTTACATCAGCTTAATTTTAAGCTCAAAATTGACCCTCAAATGGGCCCCATTTTAAGCTCAAATTCGTGCCCAATATAAGCCCATTTTTTCATATTAAAAGACTACTTTATGATCTCATTTTTAAGCTCAAAATGCAACGTATTGTTTGTCTATATGCGAGCTCAAAAGACAACCTAATCTGAGCTCAATTTGAAGCTCAAATTTTTCCTAATTTGGTTTTTTTTTCAAGATTCAAAAAGCACCTAAGATGAACCCATTTTTAAGCTCATAGGACTTGATATGAGCCCACTTGTCAGTTAATTTTTATGAGCTCCTTTTAAGCTCAAAATGCGACGTATTATGTGTCCATTTTAGAGCTAAAAAACAACACCTTTTATGAGCTCGATTTAAGACTCAAAATTGTCCATAATATGAGCTCATTTTCAGCCCAAAAGACTTCTTTATATCAGCTCATTTTAAGCTAAAAATGCCACTATTAAAGGGCCATTTTAGAGCTCAAAAGACCAGCTAATATTAGCTAATTTTTAAGCTCAAAACGTCGCGTTTATTTGGTTTATTTTAAACTCAAAAGACCACTTAATATGGCCTCGATTTTAAGCTCAAAATTGTCCATAATATGAGCTTATTTGTCTGCCCAAAAGACTAGTTTATATCAGCTTATTTTAAACTCAAAATGCCACGTATTATGGGGCCATGTTCAAGGTCAAAAGACCACCCAATATCATGTCATTTTTTAAGCTCAAAATGCCACGTATATTGGGTCCATTTTAGAGCCCAAAAGAGAGCTCGATGTTAAGCTAAAAATTGTCCCTGATATGAGCCCATTATTTAAGGTCCTAGGACTTCTTCATATGAGCTGATTTGTCAGCTACTTTATATGAGCCCATCTTTAAGCTCATATGTCTTCTAAATGTGAGCTCATTTGTCATCTCATAAGACTACTTTATATGAGCTCATTTAAAAGCTCAAAATGCCACGTATTGTTGGTTCATTTTCAAGCTCAAAAGACCACCTAATATGATCTCTATTTGTTTTAAGCTCATAGGACTTAATATGAGCCTATTTTGAGCTCAAAATTGTCCCTAATATGAGCCCATTTGTCAGCTCATATGATTACCTAATATGAGCTCAATGTTAAGCTCAAAATTGTTTTTAATATGGGCCTCTTTTAAGCTTCAAATTCACTAAATTAAAAACTCTATGAAAAACGCTATTAAAAACGGTATCAAAAACTCAGTCACTAAGTTCACTCACTCACTTAGTTCACTCACTCACGCCATCACTCAATTACTCACCCACTCCCTCACTTATTTTTCAGCTCACTCACCATACACTCACTGGCTCATTTATCAGCCCACTCACCATTCTCTCACCACTAAGTCACTCACTCACTCACTGAATCACTAATTTTACACTAAAACTCACACACACTCACTTACTCACTCATTCACTTACTCACTCAGTCACTCACTCGCCTAATCATCACACTCACTCATTCATCCAATCACTCACCACTTACTCAATTACTCACCCACCCAGCTAACTCACCAACTCAGTCACTCACTCACTAAATCACTCATTTTTCAGCTCACTCACCATGTACTCACCACTAAGTCACTCACTGAATCACTAATTTTTCACTAAAACTCACTCACGCACTCACTCACTCACTACCTCGCTCACTCACTCACTCACTCACTAAATCACTCATTTTTTTCAGTAAAACTAACTCACATACTCACTTAGTCATTCACTCACTCACTCACTCATCCAATCACTCACCACTCACTCAATCACCCAACCACTCAATTACTCACCCACTCACTCATTTTTCAGCTAACTCACCAACTCACTCACTCACCCACTCACTCATTTTTCAGCTCACTCACCATTCACTCACCACCAAGTCATTCACTCACTGAATCACTAATTTTTCACTAAAACTCACTCACACGCTTACTTACTCATTCAGTTACTCACTCACTACCTCGCCACTCACGCATCCAATCACTCACAACTCACTCAATCACTCACCACTCACTTAATCACTATTACTCACTCACCCACCCACTCATTCATTTTTCAGCTCACTCACCAACTCACTTAGTCAGTCACTTACTACCGCGCTCACTCATTTTTCAGTAAAACTTACGCACATACTCACTTAGTCACTCACTAACTCACTCACTCATCCAATCACTCACCCAACCACCCAATTGCTCAATTACTCACCCACTCATTTTTCAGCTCAGTCACCAACTTATTCAATCACACACTAAATCACTTATTTTTTAGCTCACTCACCATTCACTCACCACTAAACCACTCACTCAATGAATCACTAATTTGTCACTAAAACTCACTCACTCAGTCACTTACTCACTCACTCTCTCACTAAGTCACTCACGCCTCACTCACTCACTCACTCACTCACTCACTAAATCACTCACTCACTCATTTTTCAGCTCACTAACCAACTCAGTCACTCACTCACTAAATCACTCATTTTTCAGCTCACTCACCATTTACATCACTAAGTCACTCACTGAATCACTAATTTTTCACTAAAACTCAATCACACACTCACTTACTCACACATTCACTTACTCACTCACTCACTCGCTCACTCACTACCTCTCTCACTCACTCACTAAATCACACATGTTTTTCAGTAAAACTAACTCACATACTCACTTAGTCTTTCACTCACTCGCCTAATCACTCACTCACTCACTCACTCACTCACTCACTCACTCATCTTATCACTCACCACTCACTCAATCACCCAACCACTCAATTACTCACCCACTCACTCACTTTTCAGCTAACTCACCAACTTACTCACTCACCCACTCACTCATTTTTCAGCTCACTCACCATTCACTCACCACAAAGTCATTCACTCACTGAATCACTAATTTTTCACTAAAACTCAATCACACACTTACTTACTCAATCAGTTACTCACTCAGTACCTCGCTCGCTCGCTCACTCACTCACTCATCCAATCACTCACAACTCACTCAATTACTATTACTACACCCACCCACCCACTCACTCATTTTTCAGCTCACTCACCAACTCACTCAGTCACTTACTCACGCACGCACTCACTCACTCACTACCGCGCTCACTCATTTTTCAGAAAACTCACTCACAACTCACTATCACTCACTCACCGCCTATCACTCACTGCTACTCACTCACTCACTCATCCAATCACTCGTCCAACCACCCAATCACTCAATTACTCACCCACTCATTTTTCAGCTCAGTCACCAACTTACTCACACACTCACTTAATCACTCAATTCACTCACCACTAAGCCACTCACTCAATGAATCACTCATTTTTCACTTAAACTCACTCAGTCACTTACTCACTCACTCCCTCACTCAGTCACTTACTCACTCAGCTCACCTTCACTCACTCACTCACCAACTCAATCACTCACTAAATCACTCACCCACTCACTCATTTTTCAGCTCACTCACCATTCACTCACTACTAAGTCACTCAGTGAATCACTAATTTTTCACTAAAACTCACTTACTCACACAGTCAATTATTCTCTCACTCACTACCTCGCTCACTCACTCACACTAAATCACTCATTTTTTTCAGTAAAGCTAACTCACATACTCACTTAGTCATTCACTCACTCGCCTAATCATTCACTCGCCTAATCACTCACTCATCCAATCACTCACCACTCACTCACTCATTTTTCAGCTCACTCACCAACTCAGTCACTCACTCTTTAAATCACTCATTTTTCAGCTCACTCACCATTCACTCACCACTAATCCAGTCACTCAATGAATCACTAATTTTTCACTAAAACTCCCTCACCCAATCACTTCCTCACTCACTCACTCACTCCCTAACTCAGTCACTTACTCACTCACTCACCCACCCACTCACTCACCAACTCACTCACTCAATAAATCACTCACCCACCCACTCACTTATTTGTAAGCTCACTCACCACTAAGTCACCCACTCACTCATTAACTTACTCCCTCACTCAGACACTCACCAACTCACCAACTCACTCACTAAACCACTCATTTTTAAGCTCAGTCACTCACTTACTGACTCACTCAGTCACTTACTCCCTCAGTCACAGCCTCACTTACTCAGTAACTTACTCCCTCACTCACCAACTAACTCACTCACTCACTAAACTAAATCATTCACTAATTTTTCACTAAAACTCACTCACTCAGTCACTTACTCACTCAGCTTAGTCACTTCATCACTTACTACTCACTCACTCACTCACAACTCACCAATTCACTCACTCACTCATTTTAAGTCACTCACTCACTTACTCACTCAGTCAGTCACTTACTCACTCACTCAGTCACTTACTCAGTATCACTTACCACTCACTCACTCACTCATAACTCATCATTCACTCAGTCACTCACTCACTCACTCACTCACTCACTCAGTCACTTACTCACTCAGTCACTTACTCACTCAGTCACTTACTCACTCAGTCACTTACTCACTCAGTCACTTACTCACTCAGTCACTTACTCACTCAGTCACTTACTCACTCAGTCACTTACTCACTCAGTCACTTACTCACTCAGTCACTTACTCACTCAGTCACTTACTCACTCAGTCACTTACTCACTCACTCTCAGTCACTTACTCACTCAGTCACTTACTCACTCAGTCACTTACTCACTCAGTCACTTACTCACTCAGTCACTTACTCACTCAGTCACTTACTCACTCAGTCACTTACTCACTCAGTCACTTACTCACTCAGTCACTTACTCACTCAGTCACTTACTCACTCAGTCACTTACTCACTCAGTCACTTACTCACTCAGTCACTTACTCACTCAGTCACTTACTCACTCAGTCACTTACTCACTCAGTCACTTACTCACTCAGTCACTTACTCACTCAGTCACTTACTCACTCAGTCACTTACTCACTCAGTCACTTACTCACTCAGTCACTTGCTCACTCAGTCACTTGCTCACTCAGTCACTTGCTCACTCAGTCACTTGCTCACTCAGTCACTTGCTCACTCAGTCACTTACTCACTCAGTCACTTACTCACTCAGTCACTTACTCACTCAGTCACTTACTCACTCAGTCACTTACTCACTCAGTCACTTACTCACTCAGTCACTTACTCACTCAGTCACTTACTCACTCAGTCACTTACTCAATTTTCGAGCTAAAAAAACACCTATTATGAGCTCATTTTTAAGATCAAAATGCCACTTAATATGAGCTTAATTTTATGAGCCCATTTTAAACTCTTAGGAGATGTTAATAGATGTTAATATAAGACTACCTTGAGCTCAAGTATATTTTAAGCTCAAAATTGTCCCTGATATGAGCCCATTTTTAAGCTCATAGGACTTGTAAATATAGGACAACTTTATGTGAGCTCATTTTAAGCTCAAAATGCCACGTATATTTTAAGCTCAAAATTGTCCCTGATATGAGCCCATTTTTAAGCTCATATGACTTGTAAATAAGCTCAAAATTGTCCCTGATATGAGCCCATTTTTAAGCTCATAGGACTTGTAAATATAGGACAACTTTATGTGAGCTCATTTTTAAGCTCAAAATTGTCCCTTATATGGGCTGTATTTAAAGCTCACAATTGTCCTTGATATGAGCCCATTTTTAAGCTCATTGGTCTCCCAAATATAAGCTCAATTTTCGAGCTAAAAAAACACCTATTATGAGCTCATTTTTAAGCTCAAAATGCCACTTAATATGAGCTTAATTTTATGAGCCCATTTTAAACTCTTAGGAGATGTTAATATAAGACTACCTTGAGCTCATTTTAAGCTCAAAATGCCACGTATATTTTAAGCTCAAAATTGTCCCTGATATGAGCCCATTTTTAAGCTCATAGGACTTGTTAATATTAGATAACTTTATTTGAGCTTATTTTTAAGCTCAAAATGACACTAATTTTCTTGCTGAAAAGACCACTTAATATGAGCTCAGTTTTAAGCTTATAATTATACATTTTATAAATCAATTTTCAAGCTTAAAATACCACCTAATTTGAGGTAAAAATACCACCTATTAACGACCACATAATATAAGTTGATTTTAAAGCTTACAAAATCAATGGAACATGCAGTTTCATAAAAAATGAGCATGCGCAAACAGGAACGGAGAGGCGGGGGGGTGGTCAATGAAGATTTCTTAATATAGCATGAGTTTCGTAGATAATAATTAGCCCAAAACATTTTATTGAATATGTTGTTATTTAATATTAAAAAAAGTTAATAGCTCATTTATGCAAATATTATAAACCATTGCGAATATGAATGATAACATTACTGGGTATATAAACTATTAAGGAATCTTTATAATGATAAAGAATAAGGGTGGTTGGGAGCTAGGTTAGGGTAGGTAGGGTTAGGGTTAGGGTTAGGTAGGGTTAGGTAGGGTTAGGTAGGGTTAGGGTTAGGGTTAGGGTAGGGTTAGGGTTAGGGTTAGGGTTAGGGTTAGGGTAGGGTTAGGTAGGGTTAGGGTTAGGGTTAGGTAGGGTTGGGTTAGGGTTAGGGTTAGGTAGGGTTAGGTAGGGTTAGGTAGGGTTAGGGTTAGGGTTAGGTAGGGTTAGGTAGGGTTAGGGTTAGGGTTAGGTAGGGTTAGGGTAGGGTTAGGTAGGGTTAGGGTTAAGAGTTAGATGCTACTTCGCACCGCACCGCACTTGACATTAAAGTGTAATTATCTCATAAACTAAGAGTCGGATGTTGTTGAAATATAGACCAGGAGTTCAGAATACCAGTGCCTGTCATGTGTTAAAATTTGAATGTTGTAGCTTTATTAGAAATAGGACTTTACAGAGGAGCTGGGACTTGGGACTTAGAAAAAAATTGGACAATTGAGAAAATAGCTTTACAGAAATAGCCGTTGAATTGAGTAAGAAGTCTGAAATTTGGATCATGAACTTAGATTGACAATGGCTATCATGTGTGAAATTTTGAAGTTTCTAGCATTATAAGAAATGAGACTTTACAGAGGAGCTGCAGATGAAGATGCAGATGAAGATGGAGTTGCACCAAGATGAAGATGCAGATGAAGATGCAGATGAAGATACAGATGAAGATAAAGAAAAGAAGAAGATAAAGATGAAGATGAAGAAAAAGGTCAAGATGCAGATGACTTTACAGAAGAGCTACAGATGAAGATGAAGAAAAAGAAAAAGAAAAAGAAAAAGAAAAAGAAAAAGAAAAAGAAAAAGATGAAGATGAAGATGAAGATAAACGATAGAGAAAGAGAAATGTTGTGAAAAAGAAAAATCTCTACAATCAGGGCATATACTA